>JAWZYV010014384.1:0-687537 GCA_038373885.1 Cheiracanthium punctorium | reverse complement strand
CTTATTTTAGTGCCTACAGCCATACGCCTTAGCATATTTCAGTTTCAACAGTTTATTAAACATTGGTGTAGGGGCTTTTGTGCTTAGTATCTTTCAGTTTCTACATAATAAAGGCGGATCTCTTTCGAGATATTTATTCTAATTACAGATTTCTCATCTATGCTCGCAGGTACTCGAATTAATGAAAGCTATTTGAATTGTTATGCAGTGTATTTCCTGAACAAAAGGCAGATTCTTTCTAGTCTAAGTGTATCTAATGTTTACTCTCTCGACGTACTCTCATGAATAAGATTCCTTTGAAAATAAATGTGTTTTCGCTAAAAGTGAAACAATAAATAATTTCATAGTTCACGATATTTTTCAATGAAAAAACATAATTTAAGCGTAGGTTTATTTTTATAATATACATTTTGTTTTCAGCTGGCTGGGATCTAAAATAAACTTTGTTGTACAATCAACAACGGATAGAAACATATAGGATAGACATATAATATATGCGCAAGTGCAAAATTTCAACCATATTCTTACTTTCTTGTACGAAGTAAAATTAAGGTTATGCGATCGTAGAAAATTTTGATGTTAAAATTTTGACAGAAACTTTGATTTGGATCATTATGTATGACAAATATATTATTTTGGCCGACTTTGAATCCATTTTGACTAGTTTTGTGGCGATGCCTATACGCATGGGTGTAACTCGTGTAACTCAAAAATTGATCAGCCGTTGAATGTTGATGTTTTGTATTTAGTACTTTTGTAACATCTAGTTGTACCAATCCTTTCTGATCGCAATCGACTGCGTGGTTTATTTAAGGGGTCACCCAAAAGAATAGACATCTTCAATACGTTAAAGGTCTATTACCAATCATTGTTTGGGCCATACTTAAAATCTCGCCAACTGCCACCAAGCTTGTGGACGTTTGTAAAAATATCACCAAATTTAACACCAAAAATAAGTTTCTAAAATTAAACCCAATGCTATGCTATAACAGTTCGTGTGTCCAGGCCACATTTCACATTTTGTGCTACTGTATACAGCTGGCTCGTCATGTTGATATGAATATTTTAGCTTAAATTCGATGACGTGCAGTGCCTGTGCGACAATCAGAGTCTGATTGAACCCAGTTCAGTGATATCGCTTATTTGACGAGAAACCTCTAAACCTTATTATTTAAGTGTCATATCTCAATTTCAACTTAATCTTTACATAGTATAAAATGAAGTCGCTTCCGCTCGATGTTCGCTTAGATCTTTTAAACTACTGTACGGATTTTAATGCGGTTTCCAACAATAGTCAGAGTGATTCAAGAGGAAGGTTTATATGTATAATACATCACGGTATGACAATAATACGCACGTGTGTCGAAGAAAAAGACAATATTTACGCCTTCGCAATAAGGTTTTCAAGTTAAACCACAGGAATTTGTATATAATTGTAATAAGCGGTTTTATTTCACGTGATCAGTTTATCAAATCTGTAATTTAAAGAGTCACGTGACGCACCATCTATATATGAAAGTGTTTATCCTTATAAATAAAAATGAAATTCTGTTTGTCAGTTTGTGGATTTGTATAGTATACAAATCCACAAACTGACTTGCTGTAACTTGCCGCTAAATGGCGCTGCAACGCATCTACTTCTATACCGCTCGACCGACCGGCATAAAATTTTTTATATTTACACATTTGAGCACGAAGAATATATTCTGTGTTCCTTTTTATGTTACTCAATACTAGATGGCACTGCAATGCATTATTATTTTAACTCGCCACTAGATGACGTTGCAGCAGGCCAAATTCTTGATCATTCAAACGGTCGCTATGAAAATCAGTATACATAGTTTGAACAATGAGAATATTTTGGCGTTATCCATTTTGCTATAACTCGCCACTTCACGGCGCTGTAGCAAATCATTGCATTAATTAACCAATAGATGGCGCTGCAGTGTATCACTTCTTAACTGTGCAGCTGATCACTATGAAAATAGGTATACTTAGATATTTGAACACGGGGAAGAGTTTGGCGCTATCCATTTTCCTATAACTTGCCACTAGATGTCGCGTCAACACATGAACTTCAGGACTGTCCAGCCGATAGTCATGAAAATTCGTATACATCGATATCTGAATGCGAAAAATATTTTCGCCGTATCCGTTTTGCTAAAACTCGCCAGTAGATTGCGCTACGCCGCATGGCCTTCTGCAGCGTACAAACGATTGCCTTGCAATTCGGTATGCATGATTATTGGACACAATATAACGCGATATCCACTTTGCTATATCTGTTTATTACAATGAATACTAATCACCACAAATCGTAATATCAAAATATCTATTCATTCCCGTGCGAAGAACGGGTACTTCAACTAGTTAAATATAATATGAAGTTCATGAAAAATTTACATAATTTAATCGGCGTACAAGGAGGTCAAGTGGTGTGTCCACATCAGATTATTTCAAATTTCTTTCAGTTATAGAACCATCTGCGTACACAAAATTTTTCTACGTGTAGAGATGAAAAGCTGAATGGAACGAGGGAAAAAAGTACACTGCTGGCCACCCAAATTGCAACACCAAGAAAAACAAGAGATATCACAACAAAATTTATTGTGTAGATAACATGTTGACCAAGTAACAAATGATTAAATTTACAGCATTCTATGAAGCGTGGTTCCTGCCAAAATCAGTACCCAGAGTAGCCGCCGTTGTTGGAGATCACAGCTGCCACACGCCTCGGCATTGATTCAAAGAGACTTTGAATGTGTTCTTGTGGTACAGCAGACCAAGCAGCTTCCACACGTTGCCAAAGTTGATCTGGTGTGACAGCTGGGGATGAACTCTGGGTCAGTCGTTGAGCAACCATGGACCACATGTTTTCTATCGGCGAAAGATCCGGAGAGCGCGCCGGCCAGGGAAGCAATTCAATCTGGTGATTGACGAAGAACCCTTGGACAATGCGTGCCACGTGTGGCCGTGCATTATCCTGCTGAAATATGGCTGTTGGCAAGCCCTGAAGGTAAGAAAGGACAACTGGCTCCAACACCTCGGAGATGTAGCGCTGGCTGGTTAAAGTACCGGCAATGCGTACTAGAGGAGTGCGAGAGAGATATCCGATACCGCCCCATACCATAATACCCGGTGCAGGACCAGTGTGACGGTGCATAATGCAGCTGTTCAGCATCCTCTCTCCACGGTGTCTCCAGACTCGAATCCGACCGTCGTGGTGTTGCATACAGAAGCGTGACTCGTCAGTAAAGAGAATTTCATTCCATTCTGTCGTCCACATCCTTCTTTCATCGCACCATTGGCGGCGGAGACGTCTGTGGTTCCGCGTCAGAGGTAGACAAAGCAACGGACGTCTTGCGGACAGACCATTCTGCTGTAAACGACGTCGAATGGTACGCGCAGACACTGGATGATGCGTTACAGACTGAATCTGCTGTGATATGGTTCGTGATGTGACTGAGCGGTCCGTCACTGCCATGCGTACAATCTGCCTGTCATCACGTGACGTGGTGCACTGAGGTCGATGCGGTCGATCACGTCTGTCCGTCGTACCCTCCTGCACCCAACGATCACATATCCGCATCACAGTTGTTTGGTTTCGTCCAATACGACGACCGATTTCCCTGAAAGATAACCCACAATCTCGGTATGCCACTATCCTTCCTCTGTCAAACTCGGATACTTGATCAAAAGATGATCGTTGTTTCCTACGAGGCATAATTTATCGTTTTTTTGAAAAAAAAGCAAGAAAAACACAATTGCTGTACTTGAAACCGTCGAAATCTCCAAGCCTTAAATAGCGCTTTGAGGTGGCGCCACAGGCGCGCTTGATGTGCGTCTGCGCTGAAATTCTAATCATTTGCATATCTCACCTCAGCTAATGCATGTTGTAAATTTCATATTATTTGCATGATTCCTTCAGGGTGTTGCATTTACGATGGCCAGCAGTGTATCAAAGTATTCAGATAATAATCAAAACCTTGTCTTCACGTTTGACCAGCTCTTCTCCATCCGTACAACCTCATGCTGAGATCCATTGCAACAACTAGGTAAATCTAAAAATCTTCGAGATTAAGTCTTTTAGTAAGTAGTAACAGTAAGTATTGTTACCAAGCCGTTAAGAGATGTGCGATGTTAATCACTATTTTTATATTATTGAGTTTTTTTCAAGATATTGCATGGCATTTTGTGTATGTTAATAATTCCCTTTCATATATGTCATTTTCGTCAAATGAATATGTGCAAAATTCAACGCAATTTTTTTTCACTTCAGGCTCTCCTCCTTCTCTTTTTTCGGTACGAAAACGTGTCTACTATACGTTACGTGTAATAATCTTTCTAGTTCTAGCTGGTTGAACCACCTTTGTCAGGAGGAACGGGCCATGTGTACGTTTGATGTTGTAAGTTTTTCATTGAAAATAATTTTTATTTTAATTTTTAATCTAACTTCATTACTGATTCATGAAGAAGCCTTTGTACAAAACTGGAGTCTTCAGGATTGTACTTAATTTTATGTGTTTAATAATTGCTAAACGAAAAGAAGATGAAGTGGAATATGATTCAGACAAAAAAAGAGGCATTATTTTGGGCTTGTTATATGACCTACATAATCAATGGGTGACTGTTTTTAATGGAATAATATACATATGAATAACAATAGACATCTCTTCAAATCCTTATGAAGTTAAATTTTCAGATTGCAAATCTTGTTTCTATGATCCAAATTTGTTGTCAATTCTGTGCTTGAATTATTACTAGGAATGGATAGCTTTTTTAATAAACAATCATGAGTTTGTTTTTTTTTTCTTTGAAATGATGGATCTGTACGCAGACTGTTGAGCAGATTAGTGTTCGAACCAGGATCCATATTTCTCTGAAGTTTCACTTCAATCTAATTTAGCTTCTCCGAGGTACAGAATTCACACACTGCTTATTCCATCCCTGGCAGTTCTAACAAAAATTTATCCGAGACCATGCAAAAATATGTTCCTATTTGATCGTAGGGGCATTCACATCGAATTCGTTCAACAATATGACACTCGCCGAGTTGGAGCCTCTGGAATGATTACTGTCCTCAACAGTCCTTGGATCTGTGAAAATACTTTGTTCGACGCTGCCTTAATTATAGTACTTTATTTAGAAATCCTTATCATTTAATATAGCTAAAATGAGGTTTGAGAACGTTAAATGGGCATCGAATCCTAAGATTGTTTATAAAGACAAAGGTATATGAAAATACTCATAATCTCAGACTTCCCAAAGAATACGGTTTCTAGAAAATTTTCGAAATGTTACTTATTTTACAGGGCACACGATTAAGATTCTTAACAGTTAAAATTTTTTGTGCAATAATTAGGATCCAAGTTATGGAAGAAATAATGAAAAGAAAGTGGAGTATTTAGGACAGTTTTACAATTTTTGCGTTTTCTAAAAAGGTGTTTTTTCGCAAATTTCTTTCCAGGCTATTTAACTTATTTCTATTAAAGGCATATTACTCCATGTGCTGCTCTTTGAAATTAGCATAACACATGTTAGACACTGAACTTTATTAAATTTTAAAGAAAGGGGTAAAATGAAACCATACCAATTAACTTCACAAAAAATTCCGACTAGCTATTTTAGTTGACAACATGTTTAGTAAAGTGACCAACATTTTACTGAACATTATATACAAGCGTTATTTCATCACTATGGCTCTAACCACTACAGAAAATTAAGCAAGCTCCTAAGGACTTCTAATTCATCGATGAAAGTAAAGCAGCTTGCGTGTTTTAAGTATTAATGTTCGTTAATCTGCTCTTCGATGCTTAATCGATTCAAACTAGTATACATTAAAGAACTTAAGGAATAAATATGAAGTTTGCGTCGACAAACATTAAGTTTAATCAACCGTTTATAAAAAGAAAGCACCAAAGTTCAATATAGTAAAATTAACTATGCCATGCTCTGCAAACAGCCTTATCTGGTACGATCTTTCTAAGCAGCTTCACGTGTAATTTTGATTTTCTTCAGAGACGGCACTTCCCGTGCGGCACTCAACACTGCCAAGACGAAATATTCGCCATTTTATTAAGGCGCTAAGTTACTCCTTGAAGAAACGGTCAAGTCAACACTGAAGTTCATTCCAGGAATTCGAGCCAGGATGGTAAGTTTCCGTTAGCCACGACATGCCCTGGACGACTATTTTGGATTTTATCAAAGTTGTTATTTGCGTTCTAGCATTGCTAGTTCTTTAATTGTGCGCACCAATTTATACCAGGAACTGAAAACGTGGTCTACATTCTTCAGTGAGAGAATTTAACAAAATAACCGTTCAACCTACAGAAAAACCATAGTTTTATTTTAACTCCAGTAAACACGTATAGAGATTTTGAAGATACGATCTTTCCGACCGAAAATTTAGTCCTCACGCCGTCTCGATCAGTGGGAACTGTTCGCAACGTTTCAGTCTTAACAATTTTACCTTCGAATAGGTATCGTTATATGGGCTTTCCCCGTCCCCCCAAAAAAATTAATGTTTAACCTACTTTTCTCAGATATTTACTTCTAAACTGGCATGGCCGATTAACGGCTTACTTTCAAAATTAATATTGAAGTTTAAAAACAAGCTACACCACCGAGGAGAATTCTCTAAACTAATCGTTAATGATCCAATTTTATAGAGAAAATTTTAATTGTGCTCAGAATTCCAAGACTTAAATGCAGTTCTTGTAAAGGAGATGGTTCAAAGCCGGTTTTTAAGTGCAAAATTCTGAAATATTTTCTTCTGAAACCAACTGCTTTAAGGCATTTATTAAAAGGCCCTCAAAACTTTATGAAACGGCATCTTAGTTTTATTTAACGACGTGTTCGATTTCTTTACTCGAAAACTAAACACTAATCTACGAGTTTGAAACTACAGTCCAAGAACATCTTCACAATTTCAGTTTGAATATCATTTGGCTTAGAACGGTTTAACAGCAGGAACTTTAGACTGGTTTTTTGCTCTCGTTATAAACTACCATTTTTAAAACTTCATCGAAATAAAAACTAACCCTTCTAATCTAGCAAGAAGCTCCGCGATTGGATCATTTGCAAATTTACGCTTCAGAAACTGATCATTGAAGGCAAGCGCAATATTTAATGAATAAAGAAAATCCGTTTTTCACCGATGTTTCACTTTTAACAATAGTTAAAACTAGTTACGCAGATTTCGGCTCATTAAGTTCCATCAAAAACTCACTACAAAATTAGACATAAAGCTCTTTAATAAAGAATGGCTACAAGCGATACAATCACTTTCACATATTTAAAATAAACTTCATAACTCTGTAGCAACAGGCTCCTTAAAAATGCCATTAACATCAATTACAATTCAGGGTGGTCAGCAATGTGTCCCAACCGACTCTGGAGAGTTGGAGATCCGGCTCCAGCTTGCTCCGACGACTGGGAAGAGGCTTCCGTTGCTGGTGTTTGGTCCATAGGAGTTGTAGTCGTCTCTACAACGTCTCTGCATTTGTAAGAGTAGAAGCGCTGACCCTTGTTTTCTCCCGTCTGTACGCAAGCTTTACCCTCTGGGCAGTTACAGCTGTAAAAGTGAAGTAACCATTTAGAGGAATTTCACTAAAAATTTACCTTAATGGGATATTCAATAAAAGGAACTATTCGATCTGAAGTTAAACAGTAGGACGAATTTGTGAAGAATTTTCATACGAGTACAATTAGTTTAGTACTGAATATGAACCCTATTCCTAGAATATTATTTTAAGAGATTTCGTATAATTTTACAACGAAGTATAACAGTAGAAATTTCCAAATTTTACAACTCGCAGCCGACCAAACGGAAGTATGAATACAAACTAATACTAAAAAACCAAGACCCGTTTTAACCAGCGAATCGCTATAGCTTTACTGTCTGGACACGTCAACTAGTTTTATTTCAGCATTCATTCAACAAAGAAATTCAAGAAACTGGTGCCAAAATAAGTACCTTTACTTAAATTTCAGTTTAGACGATCGTTTCGGTGAAAAATAATTTCCAGCTTTTTTCAGCAGAAGTCAACAGTCTCCGAAAATATCAGTCTGTACGATCGTTTCGGACTAAAATAAGTACCTTTTTAGGCGTTATTTTAATGTTTCATCTCCCCTAAGGATACTTCAGGATGTTAACGAAGTCTCTAACCGTATAAATTTGATTCAAGATGTTTTGATATGTTCCGTATTCGAAGCCTTGGAGAGCCACATCCGGTGAACGGGCTGAAGGTTGCCCATATGTGGTCCAGCACATTAAATACGAGAGCTTTACTGTTAATGCTAATGCTCAAATCATAAAATCCAATTTCTTGTCCCACCGTCTCATTGACCACGTTTAATGAAAATAACGAGTTCCCTAGAGAACGAATGGAGTCCAAACCGCTTGCACTACCCACACTTAAAATCCACAGATCTACAATTACCTTGCGTACTATAAAATACACTAATGACTGCAATGAAGAAAGGCATTCTAACATCCGCTTGCAGTTACACTGCATCGCTCTTATTGAAAGAACTTGATGCTGTCATGCAATAGACTGTGCCCACAAAGTCTGATTAAAGACTATCGTCGTTTGCGTTCAATCCACAGAGACAAACGTCAATGCTATTCCATAAAGGAAAAACTCGCATGAACATTCTTTCCACGGAAAAAGATTTCGTAGTCATCCTTTTCGAAAAGATAACAACGGTTTAACTGCATTCAATACCTCCCAACCATATACATAAATTACCCCTCGGAGAACCAGTCCAGACTGAGCCACACGTTAAAAGGCAAGAGCTTAATACTCACTACTTTATGAATGAGTGGTGGTGGAAACCCGTGACTATGTCGTCATATTGCTGAAATCCGCAGATCGATTCATATGGACATATGGCAGGCGTTGTTCCAGGTGTAGCATCCTCCAACATGACATCTTCATTAGATTCCGAGAGGTCTTGAAGCTAGAATTAAAAATGAACAAACTTGAGACAACTCCACAGCGTTTCAGAAACAGCACACCATCCAATGCTAATGTTGGCCCGGCAATATCACATTCTAATTTCATACAGCAAATAATTTGTTTAGATTGAAAGTTCAGCCGTAAAATCCCTTTACCATAGTGTCACAAATGGAAAAGTAGTTTTGAAAACTAGACTGTTCCCATGAAATTCCCTAACACCGAAATCCAGGCACTTTTCAATCCAATTAAAAAATACCTACTAAAGGATAAGGCATTATAGCCTCCCAAAATGTTTACACTTTTAGAGTAGATCATTTTAGTTTAATGCTAGAAAAACAGTAATTATTACTTTAAATCATGTACTTCGAAGATTGTAAACTTCGATTCTACTAATTAGTTATGGCATACAGGCCGCTTTAGAAATCCGAATACTGGAAACATTTGAGTTTTTGTTCTTTCACAGCCGTTCGATTTAGCAGCATGCAAGCAGAAGGCTTAATCAGTAGCAATGAACGAGAAGTCCGACAGAACTATACCACTATATGAGAGTAGCAACACAATTTCGTTAAAACAACTTTCTTAATCCACATACTTATAAAAGCCTATTAGGGTTTCTAAATTAGCCGTCCTTTAATCTATTTTCAATAGCATGCAAGTGTATTCGTTTGCCAAAAACATTAAACTACAGCATAGAATTTAGTATTTTAAACCAATTGTCAAAATGCATATTGGCACCAGGCAAATTTTATTTTCTACTGGATATATCTAGCAAAATGGTTCGATATTACCATTACGGTTTTAGTTAGATCACAAGTGTAATAAAATTTGCCCATTTATGGAAAATGTGTTGAGACTGCTCGAACTTCAGAATCGACTAGAGAAGCTTTGATAGATGTCTTTGCCATAACTCTGAAAAGGGTGAGCTTTCAAAGTTTAAAAAGGGGTTAAATTAAAAATAAATATCCAGTCTATACTAGAGGTTAGATAACCACTATGATCATGTGGGACAGATATATTTTCAAATGTTTGAATTTGGTATGGATTTCAAATGAGAAAGATGAAATTTGGCTACCCGAATATACAACTTGAAGACTGCTTTTATAGTCAAATGAAACAATTTCAGTTCACTAGAATATAGCAAACAATGTTACAATAACATTAAATTTAATCAGTTTAAGCGCATGCAGATAACCGATTAGTAGAGTTAAAGTGTCACACGTCAGAGGAATGGAGTCAGTTTGGACGACGCTACATAGACAAAATACGGTTTTAGTTTCATTGGCACATAAATGCAGGCCATTCTAGTTATCAGTAAGCTTTAAGTTATCCATAGAACTAATGTAAGAGTTCAAATATTGTCACAAACACTTGTGACTATAGAAAAGCAACTACACATGAATCTATATTTAGGCGATTACTTAACGAACTGAAAGTTGCATTAAATATTGGTTTCAAAACGATTATGGTCTCAGTTTGGAACGTTGAAATGTTAACTTGAGTGTTTATTTCGGAGATTTTAAAAAACTAGAATCTCAAAGCTAACGTAAAGTCACCTTCTGCACGCCTCAGCCATAGCTTAATAGAAAATTGAAGCAAAGTTTAACGACGAAGTTCTTGCGCTTTAAATTAATACTTCCTGCAAACTTTCAGACTACGTGAAGTATACGGCATTGAGTGAAGTTTGAGTAGATTAAAATGAAGCACGTACGAAGATAAACAATTACAACTTAAATAGAACTATAAGAATTTAGTCATCGTTTTAGCAATTTCTACCCCCCCACCCTTTTTATCTTTTTGTTTCACCTGGTCAACGTTTAAATATGAAGAGTTTATTTCAGTCCATCATTACTACTCACGTGGATTGTGGAAAATTAACAGATGAAGGGTTGACCTTCCTGTACCATCCGAAGTGATCAATTTGTCGATAAAGATACTTCAAAGAGTGTTTTACAAAAGGTTATCAAGCCGACAAACAAATTCTTTAGAGTTCCTTTAAAGAGGATTAGTTCTTCAAGTACGATTGGACTTTTATGACAAGTATTTCGGCATAATATCGTGTAAACTACTTCAGAAAAAAAAATTTCTTTAGTTAAAAAAGCGTTACAAAAGAAGACAATGTACCTCTGGAGGATATTCTTGAGAATTCACGGCGAAACTCAATAAACAGATCGCACTGAAGATTTGGAAAACCTTGTAACCAGATATTGTAGACATGATGCCTTCTTAACGTTACCAAAGTGCTGAACGCTTCAACTGAATGGTTGATGCAAACGAATACAATTCTGCAGTCTGATAAAACTGTTTAACGTAGATTATATAGTAAAAGTGTCCCACCAAAAAATATGAATACGCAAATTTCTTGCGTTCTCAAAAAAAAAAGAAAAAAAATCATTACATGAGGGCCTGAATCTCTCATACTCGGTTAACCGAAGGTTCGATTGCGTGACGTCAGATTGACGTCAATCGAACCCTGCAGGGAAATTTGATTAGATGATATTCCTCGGATGAGATCCGTGTGGCGTCACGCAACCGAACGTTCGGTTAACCGAGAGTGCGAGATTAGGCCTCTAAATCTCTTACTCTTAACATTGGGGCATTCGAAATCCTCAACCAGTGCCACTTGTGCAACTAGTTTTAGTTTTGGGATTTCTTAACGCTCAGTTTTTAAACCTAAACCGGTTCACCATTGTTCTTAAAGCCAATTGAGTGCAGTTAGATGAAAAAATAAATCAACTGAGGCAGTTGTCAATTAATTCAGTTTTCGATTGTTTGTTTGCAGTTCCTCCGAGGACTTTCTGGCAAACAAGCGCATCCAAGCAAGAAACTGTACAAACTTAATTTGTTTGTGTAACATACATTTCGGATTTGTGTGTTTGGCCCGAAGCCAGCTTAACAAACTCATTCTGGTGGCCGGTGGCTTGGAGGTTTAGGGCCTGTCCTCCACTCTAATTGCCTAAACGTACGGTCGTGGGTTCGACAACTACTCAATCCCCCCATTGTTTAAATTTCCTTTCTTTGTGCTAGTAAAACCCGTCTCGGTGTTATCCACTTTATTTGAGAAGGATTTTTAAGCAGGTGCTTGATACGAAGTCCACAAATTCTCAAATGAAATATTTCAAATGCACCCTCTCAAAAAAGTATTCGAGTAAAAGCAAAATTTCCAATTTTAGCTTTGCGTATAATTAAAGAGTTTTTTAAAAACGCACAACTCGACAGAAATATTATACATATCCTGATCCATATTTTATGATGAATAAATTTTAATATTCGAAACCAGCGTAGGAAGTTTGACTTTAACTTGAGTTGTTTTTTTTTTTCTTTTCTTTTTTTTTTTTTTTTTTGGAGGGTTTACAACCACAATTGAATACATTCTTAAACTCGAAAGAAAGTAGGAACACTGGTCACACCAGTTCCAATTTGTGACCAAAAATTGAGTTTACCAACAAGACGCCAACGTGAACGAGACTCCAATGTGTAGGTTATAAGGGTGAAATCGCTGATATCCCCGCTAAAAAATATTCAAAAAACATGAATTTAAAAACCGCCTTCTACAGAGCAAAATTAACCATTTATAAGGCGAATTTATGTGCAGAGAGTCGAAAGCACTTGGGATTTTTCTGGCCCATTTTTTAGGATTCATTCATATATTTTCCCTCTACTGTAATATCCCACGTGAAAATTGAAGAAACAAGTATTAAACAAACATAGAAATTTCTCAGGAGAATTCATTAATTACACCGGTCAGCATGATTTTTGGGTCTGACTTCTACATGTTAAATTTCAGTTTCTCCTACGCCAAAACTAAGGTAAATAATTTTTTTTTGAAATGAAAGTTTGCTTTTGTAGAAATTAAAGCAATTTTTCAATTTTTTTCAAAAATCACTGATTTTTATATTTTTTTTATAATTCCACTCTAAATTATGATCAAAAAAGTTTTTGCTGGATATAAAAGTCTTTTTATTCAAGATTTGTGGTAAATAATTACATATAAATGTAAAATAATAAGAAATCAATGTCTAAAAGTGAATATTTTTTTATTTCTTTTATGATCCTATGAGCAAATAATAATATTGCAAATAATACTACAAATAATACTACAAGCAATACTACAGAATTACAAATAATAATACAGTTTACTTTCGGGTTAATCAAATTGCTGCCATCTTTCGTTTATGAAATAAATTAAAATATACTTATCGACGTAAATCAGACAGAAGCAAACTTTAAGAACTAAAAATGAAAATTTAAGTGTTTTTCAATGTCTAGAATCAGAATCTAAGCATGAGAACAGAACCCCACGCCCCTAATTTTTTTTTTTGTTGTTGTTGACCGGCATTGTCCACAAGATCAAAGTCGGAAAACTACCTGCTGCTTGTACACGAAATTAAACGCAAAAATGTATATCATTCAAAGCGATGATTCTTGTGCTCAATTTTCGACTAATTATTCGAGCTTTCTTTAAAATTACGAATGAATGAAAAGTTCATAAGCCAAATATAATTTAGCATGTAGATGTAGGGAAAAAAATATACTTCCAATATAATTGAACAAAAGTCAGAAAATTCACTAATGATAATTGATTTCTGTATTTAATAGACCGTAGGTGGTAAGTATTCTTACACGGCCTTATAAAGGGTTAATATATATATATATATATATATATATATATATGGGTGATTCCATTCTAACTATGATACTTTATGTTCTCTTGCTTGTTCTCACTGGTCATTAATTAATAATCTATTAAGGAAATTTTTTTGTTAATTAGATACCCATCAACATATTGCATCATTTTTTAATAGAATATATCTTGCCATTCAGTGAAAACTTACAATATATCACATAAATGTCAGTACCAGTACCGTGTCATGTCCATTTCTAGAATTTACCTATAAATTATTAATTCTTTTTGTCGCAATAAATGATTTAAACTAATTACCTCTTAAATTCTAATGTATATGATCAAACTAAAAACATTTTATACACATTTTTGTTAATGTATTAAATTAACATTGGATTCCGGTTCAATAACTTTTGTCTTTAAATTTTAAAGAATTTTTGAATTTGAATTTGTACGACTCGAGCGCCATCAACCTTGAGATTTATGAAACGTCTAGTGAATCATGTTGAAAGTACGTCATCTGAGTAATATTTACAAACATTGAGTTGATGAAATAGTGCAAAGAGTTTGCGTCATTTTAGAACTCAATTTTCAAAAAGGTATGTCATAAATTTTCTTGTCAGTACCTTGGTATTGATTAACTTTATCAACTATTGATTTTTTCTATCCAAAATAGTAAATTTTCGTACTTAATACTAGCCTAAATTACGCAATAAATGGATATTATCAAATTCATAACCAAACAATTACAGTTGTTATTTTAAATGAAAATGTCAGTACCGTGTCTGTCAGTACCATGTGAAAAAAATAATTAATTAGTAATAAAATTATTTTAATTAATAATTGTAATTTTTTTTAATGCAGATGGCTCCAATACTTCGTACTAGAAAACTGCCTAATCCTAATGACAACAAAAGCAGAATTCAACAATCGTCTTCAAAAAAAAAAAAGGAAAATGTAAAAATAAAATTAGTGCCGAAATAAAACAACATCGTTTGGAACCAAAACGTATTGCTGAAAAATTAAGGAGAGAAAAAATATGGAAGGATCCAGAGGCTACGAAAACTATTGTCAGAAAGAAAGAGCAAGAAATGAAAAAAAGGAAAAAGGAAGGAAAACTTAAATCTATTCAAGAGTTATCAGAACGAGAAAAGCGAGCTCGTCGCAAACAACAAAATTTACGGAAAAAAAATTCACGTACTCGACAAAAAGAAAAGATTGAGTTGACAACAAAGCAAAATGATATAAAGAATAACGTCGATTTCAAGCAAGCTCGGGTAGGAAAGAAGCGAATACAAAAAAAATCTACGTAAATGTTTTAGAGACAACAAAAAATTATTGGATGATAATAAAAATCTGTGAATGAAAGTTAATAGCTTACATAAAAAATTGCAACGTTTAAATATCAAGAAATCACAATCAACATCGCATAAATATAAAGTTGATAAAATGTTAAACGGTCAAAATATAAATCCTCAAGTTCGTAAAACTTTATTATTTCATGAAGCCATGGTACAGCAACTCAAATCATCTTATCAAGACTCAAAAAGTTCAAAGTTTAAGCAGCTATTGGGTAGAGCAATAAGCGGAAAAATTGTAAAAAAAATATCGACAACTATCTGCCATTAGGAAAAGTATTGTCCCTATTATTTCTTCAAGAGTTCATCGGAGTAATAAACCACTGGAGTATGTAAAAAGTGCAAAAAGCAATCACAAATTAATTCAAGATCGAGTGAAAAGTTTTTATGATGAAAATAGTAAGATAATTCCTGATAATAAAGCTTCTATAAAAATGAATGGTAAACAAGTAACAAAGCGTTATATGCATGCTACGATTAAAGATTTACATTCTAAATTTTGTGTTCCCAAAGTGCGTACCGTATTAACTACTCAACCTTCGCAAAATTACGCCCAAAGTATTGTATTGAACCAAAAGTTACTAAACGAAATACGTATGCGTGCTTCACATATGAAAATTTCTCTTTGTTAATACAAGCTTTTCACAGTCATAAGTTATTGACAGAAAAGACGTCATATAAAATTTTGAGTAGTTTCCTATGTGACAGTAATTCTGAACTATGTCTATCAAGAACGTGTGAGACATGTAAGTTAAAAAAATTAGAATTTAATCTGAAATATACTAATCCTATTGATAAAATATCTTACATGAAATGGGAAGTATCTCCAGAACAAAGAATTAATGAAAAAAAAAAACAATAACTGTTAAAATTACTGAAAAAAAAACATTTCATGTACGATAGGGCAAGCAATTAACCATTTTAAATATGAGCTAGATTTGTTTATAGCCCATGAATACAGAATTACTCATCAAAACAACTCGATGAAAAAACTTACTCGGGCTCCACAAAGCAATGAGTTAGGACTCCTCATTGACTTCAGTGAAAATTATTCTTGTAAGTATGAAACGGAAGTTCAGTCAGTACCAAAGCGTCAGTACACTTTGGGGCTAGTAGAGTACAATGTACTTTACACACTGGCATGGTCTACTCTTCAACATCTTCTCAAGGCTTTGCTACTTTGTCAAAATCGCTCAGACATGATCTTCTGCTATTATTGTTCACATGAAAAAGATACTTGACGTTTATCTAGCATCAAATCCAGAGATAAAGGAGTTTAAAAGTGCTATAATATAATTGAGGAATAAATTTAAAAATTTTTCTAAAGAATGTCTACCAAATTTATTTTATGTCAGTACCGTGGATAAATGAGTCAGTACCCTGGAACGACAAATTTGAAATTTGTTTCTCGTTCTTGACGCTTTGAAGTTGTAGTACATTCCTCTCAGGCTTTCATTTTTACAATAAAGTAGATGAATAATATGCATAAAAAAATTTAAAAAGTTTAATTTTAAAATCCTAACATTTTTGATCAAAAGAATCAGAGTTAGAACAGAATCACCCATATATATATATATAGCATTAAACGGCTACGCGAAGATTATTGTTGTCGTGTGCCGGAGGAGTCGAGGCTGTTTGAGACCCACTCTCGGCGTTGAGTATTCGGCGAGGAGGCTCGGGACTCTAGCTTAGAGCCGTTATTGTGGCATGTAAGACAGGGATATAGAACAAGCCTGCTCTATCTTCGCTGGCCGGCAAACGCTGGAGCGAGCTGTGATAATCCTTTGGCCGCTGTGGCTGCCAGTGGAAGAATGAGTCGAACTGTGATTACATTATTTTATTGGGTCATTCGATGCATCTTCCCTTGGCAGTTGCGGTCCCGCGAAAAAGTCGCTGTTGAGCTGCATCAGCCCCTTTTATTTACTTTTAAAGTTGCGTCACATGACCCATGCACGTTGCAATTATTGGCAGATCCCAAAGTCTGGGCAGCGATTTTTCAAGGTTTGTTATGACTTTTAAGCCGCCAGATTGACTGGGCGTGGGGACCGTCTATAAATTTGGGACTTTAGCGGGCTTTCGATTTATTATGTTATATATATATATATATATAAAGAGTGGCCAAAAGTTATTTAGGAATCTCAAGATAGATCATAGCGGGAGAAAACTTGTTACTTCCAAACGATAGCCATACTAGTGGCAAGCGCATGCGTAGAATGGCAGCAACTTAAATTATAATAGTATTTTCAATTATTTTAGAACAACCTGTATTTTAAAAAGTACTCTATCGAAATATTTTCCATCGACCTTATTTATTTTTCTAACATAATGCAATGAATTTTCTATTTTAGATTGAAGGCAGCCATGGTAGTGGCATAAATGGGGTGAGTTTTTGGCATAAAAAAGCACACGACTAGAAGCATTAAATGCTTCATGTAGATATTCCTAAATCTATGGTTCTGACGATAACGATTGTTTGATTGTTTGAAAAATACCAATCTTTACGCAATCTCCTATTCAAGGTCAAAAAAGAAAAACGACTATCGTTTAGTAAATGATCTCATCGTTTTCTCCAAAACACCGCTTACAGTGCGATATCAATTATATCGAATATAGGCCAATCAAAATGCTCCGTTAGTTACATCCCATCAAATAAGTGGTCACTCATCCATTACTGTTGCTATCTTCATACAGCTTTGAAACAGTCCAGACAACAGCCTCCTGGCTAAGGGTCTTAATCAACCAACGCCTCCATTCAAATCTTCATACACGTGGTTAACCCCCATTTTCAAACTCTTTACAAAGTTAACGGATCGCGATTGCTGACAAAAGGTACGTTTCGACGATTGTTAACAATTATAAATCAACCGAGATCAAGTTCAAGACCTAACACATGGTAGAAATATGTCTCGATAAACTTTCAATCTCAAATTCGACAAAAATTGCGGGCGGAGCACTTTTAAGGGGTTCTAACTCTTATTCATATTCAAAATCACCGAAAACTTCAGACCATAAGATTGATAATCACGCGGTAGGCCAGAATACTGGACCTTCACACTTCAACATTTTACCGTGATTAGTGTCTTATTCATTCGGAAATGGTAGGATGAGAACATATATGTGTTTATGTATATATTGATTCCATTTATAATTTTATTCTCGGTTTCTTCACACACTACAAGGAAAGAATATATCAATTAAAAGTAGAAAAATTTAATCTACAGTTATGTATAAACTTTTTATATTTTCAGTCTTTATACATTACGATTAATGTACTTATATTCTTCATTTATTGTATTCAAATTATACAGATTAACATGCCACGTAAAATAGTCTTAAAATTTATAGCGCAAATGTAAAGCAAAATGTTAATGTTAAGTTTATTATTAATAGTTATTTTATTTTATTTACAATTTAACAAAAACGCTCACAGCTATGCAGTGCATTAGAAAATACATTTTACTTCGAATACCTAGAATATTTAGCTAAAAGAGAATACTGTTTCAAAATTCAAAGTGTCAATACTTTTCCTGGAGAAAAGATTAATCTTCAGTTCATGCTTATCCCGGCTAAACTAGTTTTTACTCCATTGGTTTTTTAATAACGAAAGCGTTATTCTCAAAATATAAAGCATTATTTTAGCATAGTCAGCATTTTTTAATCTTAAACGCACAGGATATTTATTAAAAATCATAGAACAAGCATTTATTTGTACCAAAGATCAAATTGAATATTTTGTGAAATTCATATTTTCTTCCTACACGGCATTTTACTATTCTTTGTTTATTTACTTTTTTTGCCGAAGAAAAATAACCATTGTTGAAAATTGTTCCTTGAAATACAATGAATAAAAAAAATTAATGAAAATGTTTAGTGAAAAAGGATCCTTCCATTTAAAAAGACAGGAGAATTTAATCTTAAATACGTGTAGATAGTGGATAAAAGCTTTTTTGTAATTTGATAGAAATGAAATTGCTAAAAAAATGTCTTTCTCCGATCCCGTTTCGTTAAAGAATAAAATATTTCAGAAGAACAATAAAATTTAACAACTTTAATTAATTTAAATAAATTATCTTTTCTATGCTTTTACAACTAGGAATATAAAAATTAAAATATCAGTGTATTTTATAACCTAATGAAATGTTTAAAATATCAATGTATTTTACAACCTAATAAAATGTTTAAAATATTTTCCCGTCGTACACTCTTAATGTAGTTTTACTGTTCAGTGTGTTTTTATCTTGGTTATCACACATCGTTTTTGACAAATTCTTCATATATATTCAGATATTAAGATTAAATTTTGCAAACCTTTTTAGATTTCTTTTTTTTTACTTATAAAATAGAATATATCTGTATATAATATATATATATATGTTAATATTTTCGCGATAGTTTATGCTGTCCCAGATAAAATACCTTAAGAATACATTTCATGGATTCGAGCCCGAGTCCTCACTTTTAAGGAAATTTGAGGAAGTATCTGACAAAGGGAGGACATGAACTTCCAAGCATTCGAATGAAGGTACGTGTGTATCATACCGGCGGTCTAAGAGGAGTGAAGTCGTAGGTACATCAAAAGATAGGTCCAGTTCAGATATATCCAGATGATTAAGGATGATTCGGTTTAAAGTAATCCGAGTCATTTACGATGAACCAGACGAAAAGGTTCATCCGGGTGTGAGGTCTGATGGTAAAGATTATGAATTTTATAAAATAGTATTTTGTTATGAAAATAACAAATTGTAGTATGGTTTTTATGTTTTTTAGTATGTTTAATGTGTTTTATGCATTTGGAGTATGATTTGAGTAAAGTTTCATTGAAGATTACGAAAAAAATATGCTTTTAAAATTGCGTATTTGAGTTAGGCCTAATGTGGATTCTTACTTCTAAGAGTATCAGAAAATGCTTTTTCATTTAATTGTTGTTTGTTATGCTATTTTTGAGATATTAAAATTATTTTATGTATTATACTGCAGTTATAACTGATTTTTACTTGTCATTTAAGTTAGAATATTTTGCTTGTGTAATAGTGATGCAAAAATCATACATTCTAATTAGCCGGTTTATTTGTTGGTATAAAAATACTCGTTTGTGGTTTTTATGAATATTTATTTGGGTATTTTTCTATAAAATGGTGCTGACTCCATGTAAATATGGCGATAATTTCCATGTAAACATGGCACATGGCTGTGTAATAGGGTGCAGTGAAAAAAAACTTTTTTTTTTAATTTCAAAATCCAGCAGCGCTCAAAAGTTGTGTTTTGTATTGAAAAAGAAAAATGCAGAATTTCAAAATTTTTGGAATATATCTTGAGGGTCCACTATTGTACCAAAGTATCACAAAAATTCGAAAAATTGAGTATTTCAGCCTTATTTATAAGATAAAAATAAATATGTTTTTTTAAATCCAATTTCGATAAAAATTTCGGTTAAATGCTATTTAATGGCCATGCAAAATTTTAGAATTACCAGAAAATATCCACTGAGGGTCCACCGCATCCATGAGGGTCCACTGCAGGGAACAGTGAAGTACAAACAGGGGAAAAATATCTCTTTTCATTACAAATAATTGCTTACCTGAAAATGGTCTTAATTGTTTGACAAAAGACATATAAGAAGAAGAAGAAAATGTGAACGTTTAACAGTTATTTATAACGGCACATTTTTTTAAGGCATGGCATTTTGAAATTTTTTTAACGGCATAATATTTTGAAAACATCGAAAAATCGCGATTGTAATTCCATCATTTTGATTTCCTTCAATTTATCATTTCCAATTTTTGAAATAAGCGGTGGTGAAGTAACTTGAATATCAGGACATTTCAAATCAATCAGATCAATATAATCCTGCGCCTTGAAATTCAGCGTTCGAACATTGAAATCTCTTGCATTTTGGATTTCGAGTTGTTCTCGGGCTTTCAAAATTCTACGAGCTGCCAACTCTTGGATGTGTGTTCTCTTGTATAACAGCATAGACAAAAGAATGTTTTCAGGGTGAGGAAAGAATACATTTCGCTGAATAACAGGATCGATCACTGACATAAGTTCGTTGCTAAGGTATCGGTACAGCTTGATCATATGCCATAAGTGGATAGCTCCATCCTTGCATGATGGAGATGCCTTTATCATAAACCAAACTGGACAATATACTTTGGCAAAGCAGGATGTTAGTGCTATGAGATCAGGTGAAGGATTTGGCTCAGCAATGTATAAGTGCAAAATTCGGTTAGTCGTGGTTAACCTCACCGAGTGAGATAATTTTCAGAGCATTGCCCTGTAGTAACAGCTTGACTTATTTCCAAGAGATACTTCCGATCAGTGCTTAAATGTTTAGAAGAAATCTCTGACGGGATAGGAACAAACTCTTAACAAGAGACAGTTTTTCACAATTTTTCAGTTTTTTTCGATTGTACTAGAAAAATCTCGTATTCCAACAGTCCATGTAAATGTTCTATTAACCCCTTAAGCGGTTTGCCCGTACAGTGTACGTGCTACCCAAAATTGGCCTCAACTGGTTTGCCCGTATAGCGTACGGGCATCGATATTTTCTCCTCCTTTCCTTTTCTGATTTGCCCGTATATTTCATTATTGTGAAGAGACTATTTAGTATTAATATTTTTCAATAGATGGCGTGGCTTGTCCATGTAACTGAAATGCTTTTCATCCGGGTTTTTCTTCCTAGCGAGAGAGCGGGAATATTTCATCATTTGCCTTTCAAAATATGCCTTTTTTGGAAGCATTTCGGTAAAAAAATTGACCGCTTAAAGGGTTAAGTGTCTGAGCGGCAGTTCATTTGCGTGGAACAGTCAAATTAGCCATTGCAGTGGCTTTTGAGCTAGCTCTCTTTCCATCAGTTTGATGGCACCACCTTTACGTCCGGCATTGACTATTGTGCCATCACAGACAACAGCAAGTAACGTGTCGGTGTTAATGTTTTTCTTTATAGTATGATTCATAATGGCGTCTGTTATTATGGCATTAGTGTTTGATGAAGAATGATCGGAAAGTTCACCATTATTTCAGCACTTGTTCGAAAGTGATTATTATCAGCTACATGTAGATGGCGTTTGCGACCGCACATTTCTGTGTGATTCTTGTTCTTATTATGTGCACTACTTCTCTTTGTATTTTGTTCCAATATTTATGGAACACACTGTATATTTTAATAATTTATTTAAGTATAGATGTTTGAAAATTAACAATTAAACGTTTTCCCTTCAAGCAATTTTTCGTTTAAAAAAATGATTTTTTTCTTTTTTGCATTTTTTTGTTCGCTTTAGTGGACCCTCAAAATATTTTCCGACAATTCTAAAATTTTGTACAGTCATTGAATAGCACGTAATCCAACTATTTTTAGTATAGTATATTATAAATCATATTTCTTGTATTTTATATATTAATATTAAAATAGTCTGTTTTTCGAATTTTTGTGTCATTTTGGTGCAATAGTGGACCCTCAAGATATATTTTAAAAAATTTGAAATTCTGTATTCTTCTTATTCAATACAAAAGACAACTTTTGGTCGCTATTGGATTTTGAAATTTAAAAAAATGTTTTTTTCACTGCACCCTACTGTGTAAAAATGGCGCGGAAACTTGGCGACTGCCGAGCCCCAGCGACTATCGCCGACCATTTTGCATAATCAACAAAAGAAACTCAAATAATTTTAGCAAACAAATTAAAATTGCCCGTAAATTACACAAAAAGAACAGATAAAAAACATGAAACTCACTGAAAACATACCTCAAAAATCTTCAACCACTGGTTCTTTTTTACGGTAAGCAAGGTAAGCATCACATCGGGGCGTCATTTCAAACTCAAAAACTGAGCTAGAACATAAAAGCGGCACCTTTTTTACATTTGAAGGGGGACGCCAAGTAACCTAGGCCCTTCCCTGTTAATGCTCATCAAATATTTATATATTTTCTGTGTATTGACTCTTCCCCATTAACCGAAACCTTATGAAAACAAACTTCTCAGACGGAAGTTAACTACTTCAAATTAATTCGAGGCAGATGTATTTATGCATGACAAACAAAACAAGAACAGTTCAAAATCTCACGGGAGGAGGAAACAGCAGGGAAAACAAGTATTGTGGAGAAAAAATTACAGCTCCTAAATTGATATGTGGATGGGCGCCGGCAGCATAGGGCAACGGGGGGCAATCCCCCCCCCTGGATTTTTGAATGCAGTGTTTTCCCTTCCTTTTTGTCTCTTTCCGACATGGTAACCATACGTTTAAGTAGTCTTTGCGCCCCCCTTGAGTAGTCTTTGCCCCCCCTTGGAGTAGTCTTTGCCACCCCCTGGGAAATATTCTGCCGGCGCTCATGGATAAGTGTGTCAATTTTGTCAACGCCATTTTAATTTTATGCTGTCAAGTGGTCCCTCTAAGAAAAGACGTTATCTTCAAATCGCCCATTAATAATATTTTCTTGGAATGTAGTTATTAATATTTGAATTCTACGATGCAAAATATAAGGCCCATTTCATTAACATTCTCAAGAATGTTTTTGCAAAGTGGGACTCGAAGAGGTTTTTTTCGGCTTCTTAACGAATGTCTAAACCGCCATGACAATTCGCAATTATTGTACTCAGAATAATACTTAAGATCTCGACTCTGATTTTTAAATGTCTAAAAGTGATTTCTCAATAATTCCTGTCACACAATTCTTGTGAGTGATTGCATGTCTTATGAATTACGTTTTTACAAAATTTCGTTTGAACCGGTAACCCTCTTCTTCTCAGCTAATACTCAGAAAAAAAATAAATAAATAAAAACTGATTTTTTTGTACAGAGAATATGCGTTCGATTGGTTAAATGTAATTATACAAAGATAAAAGAGCAAACTTTTGTTCTTATTGTGCTACTACAAAATTTTTAATGACTAGAATTGAAGTATATTTTATTTCATCTGTAACAACTCATTCACTTTACTTTTATCGACAAAACTTTTTAGCCAGAATTAGCCTATAAATAGCAAGTCAAGAAACAGCTTCTAGGATTTAGAAAAATATTCGACTGTCTGAGTAATAAGCTGCAACAGGTTTCCATAGGATACTACCTTCAGGAATGGCCTACCTATTTGATTCAAAGCCTGTTTCAGTTCCTGAAATGTCCTACTGTCCTGCTGAACCCCAGCCGCAGGCTCATCTCCAGCAGGCAGTGCCTTCCCCCCCATTTTTTTACAGCACAATTTTTGGGTTAGAATTGGTAAAATGCATCAGTGCTACACAATGTAAAAAAGCAGTTAGTTTACAATATCTTACAAAATTGTTCTTAGTAACAGTCGACCATATATACATATATTCTGTTTTTAATAATTGTGAAAGTTGTTAAAAAAAGAATGTGTTAATTATATGAATATATGGTCAAATGTTACTAAGAACAATATTGTACTTATACTTATATGAAGGGTCCACGGGAAGAACGATGAGAGTCCACTTTTCGTCAATGTACGGCATTCTGTTGTTCATTAGCGCCACTATTAATATCAGAACCCATAAGGGTAAAGAACGATGAGAATACACCGAGAAAATAGCCCAAAGATACAGTATACTGGGGAAGAACGATGAGAGTCCATGAATGCCAAACACTAAATACACTGATTTTTTGAAGAAGTAACAATTTGTCTGGTTTCCTGCCTTCACAAGGAATTATATTGAAATATGTAATTGATATGGAATGCTTTAGTGCGTCATTTTAATAGCATTGGTAGTAAAAATATTGACACTATTAGACTTGAAAGTTTATTTTTCGATTTTTAGAAAATCAGCTCTATTGGACTCTCATCATTCTTCCCGTGGACCCTTCATATGTGTATATATGTATATACTTGCTTCGCTACAACAGGTATGGGCAACCCTTGGAAAGTTACGGTCAAACTTTAAGATGTTATAGGGGAATTGCGGGCCAAACTTTAGGATATTAGCGAAGTCTCGGGCCATATAATTGTGAATTTTATGGGATTTCGAATGGTTTATGTGGGTTTTATATGGAGTTTTGATATGTTCCGCTGACTAGATCAAAAGCTGGGGCATGCCACATCGGACCCGAGGGCCGGAGGTGTCCATATATGAGCAACAACAGCAGCTCTTAGTGTATAAAGCCAATATAGTTTGCACCTGGCTAAGCCCACAAATCTTTGTAAGTTCGTGTGTAAAGTAGTAGAAAAGCAATGGGGATGAACTAACTTTTCAAGTACTTCAGTAATAGGTGATTTTTTTTGTTTGTTGTTGTTATCGACTTTTATTGTTGCGCGATTAAGAATATGAAAGCATTTAAAATAATTTTTCACGCCAATTAGAAAGTAGATTTAGTAAATTTATTCAACACTACTCTGATATTTCAGCTAGCTACTGATATATGAACAGTTCAACGTGAGAAAAGTACCACTGTGACACTTGAAAAACCAGACTGCGTTTTCTTTGGTCGTTTGGTTTGATGTGGAGTAGTGAAAATGGAATGGTGTTCACTTTGATGCTCCCGGTGCAGGTGATACGTTATTCCGTCCCTCTATCTACCTCAGTTTGTTTTTTAATCCTTGTTTGAGCTAGACGCAGCTGTGTCGAAGTGCCACGGCCATGATAAGCTTAAAAATCGAACAGCCCATAAATTTGAAATTCTTCGTCAAATTAAAAAAATCTCCAACTGAATGTTTTATGAACTATTAAAGGAGGTGTGAGGAGATAATTTTATGTCACGAAGTCAAATTTTTGAATGGCACAAACAATTTTCGGAAGGTCAGGAGGTTTTTTGAAGATGATGAACGTTCTGGTCAACCTGAAAAGTGCATTGAAGGTAACACGTCTTCAGTCTGTAGAAGAGGTGAAGGCCAAAACGGCAGACTTACTGAAGAAGGTAACACCTAATAGGGAGTTTGTGCAGGCCGGGTTTCACCGGGGCCGTCGCTATTAGCAACCGGGCCTGCTGGTTCGATGCCAGCACGAAAATTGAGTTTATCATTGAGGCCTGTTTTTGCAATTAGCACTGTTCTATTTTATTATTGTAAGTATTATAAATATTATATTATTTTATTATTTTAAAACATTTTTTTTGTAGTTTTGTCGTACTAAAGAACTTTAGATGTAGATAATCATTTTGTGAAGATTGAGCCATTTTTTTTAAGGTAATTTATCATAAAATTCGAACATTTTGCTCTGAATGTAAAGGAAGTGTAAACTTGTATAAATTATTTAGAAGTTCTAAAAATAGGTATGTAAATCAAATTTAGTGAATTAATATTCATGTGCTGTTTTTAAATCATTTTCATGTGAAATCGTACTACTTGAGTAGTTTATTATACAGTAAATAAGCGTGTCTTTGTAATACTAGTTAGACGATGTTGTCTATTTAATTTTTCAGTCGAAAATGTTATTTATCAGTTAGATATGTGCATTGATTGTATGATTTAGACATGTGTAGCCAGCTTTCAGTGCAGAAATACAGTAAATTATAAATTATTAATTTTGTATATGTATACGTAGAAACTTCAAATGCAATTAATATTTTGTACAAGAGTTCATTATGTTCAATTCCAAAGTTCGATTGAGATAGCGACAAAAGAATAACTTTTATATAATACTTGGAATTGCTATAATAAAGAATAATTAAATAAGAAAGCGTTTATTTTTGGTTTGCTACTGTGTTTAGTGCAGCTTTTGAAGAGGTATCCTGAAATTTTTCGAGTCTTTGAGCTGTTGGTTTATCTCACTTTGTATTCAAAGTGCTAAAATATATTGTTTGTTTTGTTATTTATGTAGTTTCATAATAAATTGCATGAGTAATTATGTAAACAAATTTTAAATTTTGATCAAATATTTAGGAATTTCAGATTGTTTCATTCTTTATTCTCGCTTCGAGTGTACTTCACTCTCTGCTGCATATATATATATACGTGTATATATTTTTTTTACATTTGCCAAAAGAGCATTTATTCCGATATCTTCATGCATTCTCAATTTGTCATAATAAAATCTATTTGCTTTTTAATTTTTCCTACAACCAAAAGTAACCTCCAAATTTCTTTTTTCGTGTGATTCGATCACATCAGTGCGCTTCCAGTAGTAAAATCACTCGTTTCTTAGACATGTCTCTTCTCTAACGTACAAGATTTGTACGTAATGTGTACCTGTAGTTGCACTGCTGTCGATTTGCAGTAGAGCGACTGGTTTAGAATGTGGTTTTTATTTACTTTACTTCCGGTAAAATACAAGAAAATTTTCGGACTGGGAACTGGGACCGGTCACTTATAGAGGGTTCTGTGGTGTCTTCTAGAGGCTCTTTTAACATTAACTAGATAGGGTAGAAAATCGGTGCCTTATAAAATGTGTCGTTGCAGTAGGGGGTCACTAAATAGAAGTGGTCGCTCATAGAAGTTTCACTGTATACAGCAATGCAAGGACGAAAACATTGTCTTCAAGCACCAGTTAGTAATCGCTTAAAAATATATATATTAGAATATTCGTGGTATTTCCTACTATGGTTTTCTAAAATTTAATACTTTTTCTTGGAAGAAAAAAAATATATGGAATTATAAACGAAAATTATAAATCCTTTTAATATCGGGAATGGTAAAATTTTCAATACATAAGCTGAGCATGAAAACAACGTGTTTGGCCGTGCTATGTTACGTGATTCTTAATCCTTTTGATTTCTTTCATCTTCCCTTAAAGTTCGTACTACTATTTATGGGACACATTTTATTGAGTAATTTATTCTAAATGTTTATCGTTAAGTTAATTTACATTATTTTTAAGTTAGTTGCCAAAGGAATGCAGTACACCAGGTTGTACTTCTAACTATAGTAAACATTCGCCAAATATCCACGTCTTACAAAAGATTAAAAATTAAATATTGTAGTAGTACTTAAATGATGTATATGCGAATTGTAAATATCAAATATCTTCATTTCTATTCCAGCACCTCGTCATATATTCTGTTAATATATTAACTGGACAAAATTTAATGAACGCAAATTTAATAACTGTTAGTTAATTTTATTTAAAAAGTGGTTATGGTTGTAACTGCTTTTGAAATGTGAAACTTAAATATTCAGTATAAAGAAATTCATAAAAATATCTGTATAAATAAACTGTTTATCATTTATGAATATGTTTACCTTAATGTATAATAAAAATCAGCTTAATTTGTTTAATGTATATTAAAAATCAAGCCAAAATAATGAATCATGAGAGTAAGCACTGCTTTGTTTTTCCTTCAAATTAACACATCTACTTGCTTTAATGTCCACATGTATCATAGTAAAGAAACTGATAAAATTAGTATCACAATTATGGAATAAAGCTACATTAAATAACGCTTCAAAGCCTTGGAAAGCTTTAAAAATGCTTGATGTATATGTGAAGACGCGAGCATCCGTAGGCCTCTTTGGATGACTCATCGAAATACACGTGCAGGCCCGTTACAAATAGCGAAGGTCCCGGTTTTACTCACGGTAACGCTAACGTTAAATAACATTGGACAATAAAGCGCATGCGCACGCATAAAATCCGAAACGTGGTTGGTCAAAATACTCTGTATAGCGGATAGCGTTAGCGTTAGCGTAGGAAGAAACGGCATGCACAAACTCCCTAATGACCTGCAGCACTGATTTGAGCAGTGGAAAATTCGTATGCAGAGATGTTATATTGATGTGGAAGGGGACTACGTTGAAGGGGACTAAAAGATGTTTGTATAATGTTTTCAATAAAGTTAATTTTTAAGATCGTTCGGTTAATTGTCACAGTGATATTTTAAAGAGTTATGTCTAAAAAATGCTCATATATTTAAATAAAATTTTCAAGCATTTTTCTTTTGCTTCATTTGACTTCAGATGACTTACGATGCTTATTCATCATTTGTTACCTTACTTTCTACTTTGAAATGTTCCCTTTACAATAAATTTCATGTCAAACTTTTCTAAACTATTACTACAGTTAAAAATACATATTTCAAAAATAAAATGCTTTTTCAATCCCATGATGCTTTCTGAAATGTTATTATCAAAACTTTATTGTATTTTTTGATTTTCCTTCATTTTCTACAGATTTATAAATTATTTTGTGACATAACAACAGTATCCTCTGTTGAATTCCCTACCACAATATCCAACGTAACTACAACCAAGAACAAAATGTATTTTCAACGGATATTTGTATTTTTCAGTGAATATATTTTTTCTGTTTTATTCGATTTATTATATATTATTTTTAGTTTCGCTTTCCGGAATTTTTTCTTCGAGTTTTGACAAGGTTTGGCGTGATGACAGGAAATGCCCAAATATGTTTTTTTATTCTTTTCCCAAGTTTGTCTCGTTTCCCCTTTTATATCATTCTTTGTTTTATTCTCAAATTTCTATTTCTTTTCTCTCTATATACGTAATGTAAATATTCTATCTTATCAAAAGCAAATTTTCTTTTCCCTGGGCGATAGAAGAACACGGAGACCTACTCGAACAAATGAAGCCTTTCTCTGGAAATATGTTTTCATTGGACAGGCGAGCTGTCACAAAAGTCTGCTGTTTTTGTGTTATTTCATATCTATGTGGGAGTTATAATGAAATTTAAAAAAAAAAAAACTGATATTATCTTAGCAGTTCACCCAATTAAAAACACAGGATACGACAAATAAATTATCTTGAAATTGACAGCTAAAACAGTACATACTTACCTTTATGTAAACACTGAGGAAAAAGTGACTTATAGCTGCAAAATAATAAGCAGTTTGAACTTTAATCCTTCAGGAAACCTTTGGGGACTTTCATTTCTGGCCTACATTTTGGAGGCATAGTCAACTTCATTAGTATCACCCTTTTTTTTTCTTTTTTTTTAGAATACTTTTAATAAGAGCGATAGAACTCCTCAAAATGTCCTCCGACCAAGGCACCCCTCCTAGGCAGATAGCCTTTGAGTAGCTTTGCTTTAATGCATAATACCATACTATATTAAACAATAAGGAATGTTAGTGTATTCTATCAATAGGCATAACTACTGTCCAATGTCTCAAAAAAATGTCAGAAACTAACTATTTACTCAAACTTTTGAATTTAAAAAAAAAGAAAAAGCAGGGATTGCTTTCTTTACAAACGAAATAAAAATGCCTATGTCAAAATTTGTTGCCGTATTTGTTAATAAAAAATAACTTTATGTGTGTAAATATTTAGCTGTATAATATTTATGAGTTTAGACACAGGGATCAGACTCCCTAGGTTCCCCTATATTATTGAATATTCCATCTAAACGTCTTGCTCTAAATTTCGAAATATCAAGCAAAATTGGTAAAATTTGGATTACTCACGTTACGCCACATAACAGTGGTTGATAGATAGAGTTCTGAGGAAAGGAGAGATTCGTGTTGGATTTACGGACGTGTTCTATGAAGCCCTGCTCTTGTTCCTTTCTACGATTTAATACTTAAAACGAGATGTGCAAGGGAATATTTTGGGGATTTGTTTGCACATCACGCATCTGTGAAGTAACAATATTCGAATCAGAGAGTAAAAATATACTAGAAAGTGCATCGTTATTCAAAACCCATTGGAAAAGTGAGGAAAACATAAACCATGTGACTTATGGCACCGAAATGACGAGAGAAGCTAGTCTTATGCTACATCGTATATTTGGCGAGTGGTAAGTGTGAGCTGCAAGCGAAATTTACTGTCAAAATACGCAATAGAAACCCTCTTGGCCTAAAAAAAAATGTATTGCCAAGACTTAGTGAATGTGGATTCATTGAAATATTCTTAATTAATAAAAAGTACGTTTTAAAAATATAGACAAAGCCTTTCACCCGTGAAACGTTAATCCAGAACCTTTCACAAATCATAAATTGCATCCATCTGCAAAGCAGTTATGTACCATTTTTTCTTAAAAAGTAAATAATGAAAACGGAAATGAGCGCGCTGGCAGCAAATGCTTCACAGGAAAAACTAAGGAGAGTTAGATCCGCTAGGTTTATGATGATCTTGCCACAAGTCAGTTGATTTAACAAGAGCTACAAGTTTGACTTGCCAAAGCACCTTGTATCCTTTATATTTGCTCTGTGATTCGAATCGATGTTGATTTTGTCTGAAGCAGCACATTCAAGTTGATTTGTTTAACAGAATCAAATTACCTTAACAAAGGTGCAACTATCGTACCGACAAAACACTCTCTCACACTGTTTTAGGAAGAAGGGTGGCTATTGCCAGGTACATATTTCCGGAACTGCATTTAGTACAGGAAGTTATTTCTAGAAGAATTTTTTTTTTCTCAAGTTATATTTAATAGTTTGAATGTATCGGGGCCATGGTAACCCAGTGGTTTAAACATTGGACTAATAACAGGAAGGTTACAAGCTCTATTCCTACCGGGAAACTCCAAGAAGGACACATGCAGTTCTAAAATGACACATTGGGTGATGTATAATACCCTCTCTCATGGAAATCAAACAATGCCGAATTTCGCAGTGAAATGTAAAGAAACTGAATTCGTTTTCGTTCTGCTTAGGAAGCAAATGGAGAAAATACTAAAAATAAGCCAAAAAAAAATGAAGAAAATCTGAAACCTTTTCAGATTTTAAATACGCACCAAAGTGATATATATTAAAAGCGTATCATAAGCGTATGCGTCGTCCCTATTTTCTTCCTTATTCCATAACGTTGGAAAGTGTATCATTGTTCATGAGTGAGCAGTATTTTTCTTCCTTATTTTATAAAAACCATCTTTGAATCAAAATCTATCTTAAAATCGCCTACTAAAACTATTTTACAATTTTCGCCAAGTATATTACAACTATACTTCACAGTTTTAAATATTGTTTCGAATGTGCATCATAATCCGTGAGTGTGCCGTGTTTGTCTTTCTTGGGTTGATTCCTACTTTAACGCCCCAACTCTCGCCAAGGTGGCGATCATTAAACATACAGAGTAACCATGACGATTTTTTGTATTTATGTGGCAATCGTAATTTAGAATTAAAATGACGATTTGGAACAACCTGTAAGTACAACATTCCGTTACATTTTTATTTATTTTGGGTTGCCAATTAATGTAGTTTTAATAATTAAGTGTCTTCAAATTCCTTAACTTGTGCGTTTATCACTAATTTGTTCACTTTAGTTTTCATGTAGTTGCTTAGAGAGCGTTGAAACTTGTGTATAACTCCTAGAGACCCATGACTTCCAAGCTGGCCAAAGTGCGCTGAATTCTTAGGTTGGCAAAAGTAAGGGCGTTAAAATAGGAATCAACTCTTTCTTGAACCATAAAGCACATCTTTGGAATCCAAATCAATCTTAACCTACGCCTATTGATACTGTTTTAAAATCTTCACCAGGCATATTCGAACTATAGGCATATTCCAAATATATCTCGTAGACATTTTAAATACTGTTTGGAATGAGCATCATAATCCATGAGTGTATCGTGTTTTCCTTCTTTGTTCCATAAAACACTTCTTCGGAATAGAAATCTCTATTAAAATCGCCTACCAAAACTGTTTAACAATTTTTGCCAGGCATAGTCAAACTACACTTCACCTTTATAAATACCATTTGGAAAGTGTATGATGTGTACCGTATTTGTTTTCACTATTCTATAAAATACTTCTTCGGAATTAAAATCTATATTTAAATCGTCTACTAAAACTATTTTACAATATTCGCCAGGCGTTTTCTAACTATGCTCAAAATATATTTATAATAAATTGTCACATTTTGGCACGCAGTTTAGCGATCATTTATCAAAAATTGCAAACCTTGTGCTACTTTCAACATTTTATTAACGCCTCCCCCCCCCCCCCCTACACGTTATCAGGCAAACACATTTCAAAAGTGACTCGACGCGAAAATTGAACCAAAATCGTGTCTACACAAAAAGCAAGGTTGAAATTAATAGCACTCTGGTGCTGAAAAAAACAATAATATTAAGTAAATTTCCGAATTTAAGATATTTTTTCATTGGTATATTTTTTGGTACAATTTTATAAAACACGGTTTTTATACAAAAGAAAATTGTAATATATTTAAGCAAAAATTAAAAAAATATATTTAATCCTTATTTAATTAAACTGTATTTTTAGCACTCTGATACTACGTGCTTATGATTTCATCAGTAAATTGTGCTAAAACAGTGCCATCTTGTTTGTTATCACTCTGGTGAATGATGTATCTCAAGTGCTCCTGCATAAAATTTAAAAAATCAGGTTGCTGAAATTTATTTAAATTTCTTTTTAATAAAAAAGAAGCTTTTACCTGTTTATCAGATTTTCAGACGCGTATCTTTGTAAAAAAACTTTAAACTGATGTTTCCAAAAATTTCTTTTATAGCATAGAGGATGTCGGAGTATTGAAAATAAAAAGCATTTTTACGTGCAGCATTTTCAATATCTAACAATGTAATTCTATTATACATAGAGGAACATGGGGAAAAAAGGTAAACAGGAGGAAAGAAAGAAAAAAAAAAGTATCAAATCAACATTTGTCATGTAATATCCTTTTTTTCTTTCCTCCATCGTGATCTGGCGTGAAGAGAGAATTTTCAATTCGCCAAAAGTATTTGAAATTTGAGGACAAAGAAAAAACCCGTAATTGAATTTTCCGTATCAATGCCTCAAACAAAAGTTTTAAGAGAAATAAAGGAAGCGATATGATGAGAAATGATGGAGTAAAAAAAATAATAATAAAATTCGGTTCCGGATCATTTTTTAAATCTTCTCTGAATTTAACGTTAATATAAATTGATGATGATACGTCTTTTTCATGCGTCAAGAAATATTATTGATTTCTTTTTAAACGGTTGTTAAATGAGAAATTTTAGAAAAATTGAACGTTATACGCAATTTTAATAATAACAACTAATACTCATATCGTATTTTTTATGCATATTCTTCGTTTTATTCTTATAGAACAAAGCGAAAGAAAATTTTCATGTGTCTACACAAAAATACCTATAAATATGTTGAAAACATTTTGACTATTAAAGACACTACCAACTTATGTCTTGTAAATTATAACTCAGAACCTAACCTCACGCATAAATATTATTCTTGACGCCTACGTCACGTTGAAACGCTATTCTCAACTCACTACAATGTAAAATATCAAAAAATCAACAGTGCAGTTCTCAGAAACTCTTTTAATTTTTCAGTGATTCAACAGCTCTGACCACGTGAGTAGACTTCTATCTATCAAAAACTTGTCCACGTGACGTGTACTTGTATGACGTATATCATATGTGTATAGTAGCGTAACGAAAAACACTGCAAATATTTCATCAAAGCCTTTTTCTACCAAGCCGCGTTCACTTTTTACAATTTATTCGGAAATCTAATCACAAATTTTATTAAAACTAAGAACGTGGAAAGTTCCTTCATATTAGCACAAACAATTTTAATGTAAGAGTGGTAAATAATACTGGCTAAAACTGACTCTTTTAACCTCGCCCCTTACTGTTATATGGGATCGGCATTCTTTAACCTGAGACTCCATCTTTTTTCAGCTATTGAGCATCAAGATATTTGTTAGCCAGGTAGTTTGAGTTGTATATCTCTTCCCCTTTTTCCAGAAAGCCATGGTGAAGTATTCCTCTGCCATGTGATCGCATACACTTCGTAGTATATGCCCGGAGCGCAATCAAGGAAGGAGCTTTCTCCGCCCCCCCCCCTTCTGAAATTTTCAGATTAATTAGCCTAAGTTTTATGGCTTGCAGAGAAAGTCCATTAACTTAATCACGACTAAATTAATTCTTCTTCAAATTACCCCCCCACCCCACCTCCAAAAAAAACTTGATTGCATGTTTGGTCTGTGCTATCCTAGTTTTGCCTATATGAGCTTCTCACGGACTGGTACGACTTTATAGCTGCTTCTAATATCTCGCTGGTGTTTGTCAGTGAATTAAAGCAAACATTTTATTTAAGATTTAAAATTTAAATGATGATTTCAAATTTTTATACACTGTATGTAAATAGCACACATTTCTTAAGACGTACTCTTTTTTTCAATTTTATTAATATAAAACATGTTCTTGTCCAATGGTTAATTATAAGTACTGATCAAGGTGTAGGAGAGTTAGTTAGCACCAGTTGGCAACTTTTTACCATACTATAATGACAAATTACACTCATGTCCATAAATTAAGGATAATGAAGTTCAGGCAAAGAAAGAGAAAGAAGCAAAACAAATTTGACTTATTTGTAAAGTCTATTTATTAAACAAAAAGTAAAGAGCAAAAAAGATGCTATATGTTTGACATAATTAATAAAAATTGCAAGTTTTACTCCCTTGACCAAATTTAAAAAAAGAACCTATTTACAAAAAACAGTATAACATGGTTAGTAGGATGGTTAATACGGAGTATGTCTCCCGGACGATGCAATACAGGCCTGACAACGCCTAGGCATGCTGAGTATCAAATGATCAATCTGATCTTGGGGAATATTACACCACTCATCAAGCAATGCACTCCGAAGTTCCGGTAGACAGGTGGGAGGGGGTTGACGGGCTGCAATTCGTCGGCCAAGCATATCCCACACATGCTCTATTGGATTTAAGTCCGGTGAGTATGCTGGCCAATGCATACGGGTGATATCCTCCGATTGAAGACATTCGTCTACAATGTTTGCACGGTGAGGACGGGTGTTGTTATCCATAAACACAAATTCAGCACCCATGGCGCCCGGAAACAAACGTACATGTTGTTCCAGAATGACATCCCAATAGATGTGGCTTGTCATCGTTACACTCTGAACATGCAGGTCAGTTCTGGAACCAAGAATAATTCCTCCCCAAACGAGCCATCCTGCACCACCGTAACGGTGTCTTTCAATGGAGTTCTCTTGGTGGTAACGGGTACCTGGCGCTCTCCAGATGAATGTCCGGCGAGAATCAGACTCCAAACTAAACCTGGACTCGTCGGAAAACATCACACAAGACCACTGTTGCGGTGTCCACAATGCATGCTCTCTACTCCAGGTTAATCGCAGGCGACAGTGAGTTGCGGTAAGTGGAACACATCTGACAGGCCTACGAGCATATAGACCAATGTGCCCTAAGCGTCTGTACACAGTCTGCCTTGAAACTGTCGTACCGGTAGCTGAAGAGAGCTGACGAGACAGGTCTGATGCTGTACTCCGTCTGTTTCTTTTGGCAGTAACTGCCAAATAGCGGTCCTCATTCGGCGTTGTAACTCGGGGGCGACCTGTGCTGTAACGTCTACTCACATTACCATAATCTTGGAATCGTTGCCAAAGCCTGGAGATGACACTCTGTGAGATTGCAAGTTCCTCGGATACTTCCATCTGTGTACGTCCACATTCCAGTCGTCCGATAATTCTGCCACGTAAAACATCATCCAAATGCCTCCTTTGTGCCATAACTATGCAGTTTTTACCCTGAAAGGCTTTCACAGCGCTTGTGAACAATTTTACTTCTTTGCCACCATTCCTTATATACCCCTCTCTTACACTCTCGTCATTGTGACGTACCATCCACGCCATCTGGTGGTTTCCTGTAATTTGCATATTCTTCTTCAAGATGTGTGTGATCATTCCACAGGTGAAATTTTTATTTTAGAGATCAATTTCTGTGTGATTCTGAATTATCCTTAATTTATGGACATGAGTGTATTTTTACTCACTTGTTTAAATCTAAAGTTTTCTAAATTTCAGTTCAGTTATAAATTTTTACATTGTAAACCACATTCTTTTGAATACTTGAGCACAAACAGTTTAATCTACAATATTATCCTCAAAAGTGAGTAAATTTAAAACTGATTGGCTGGGATTGTTTCGTTGAATTTTTAATTTTTGAAGAATCTTTTTAAGTCGCCGTAGCAAGACCTGTACCGAGGTACGGACAAACAGAGACATACAAAGAAAATTCATAAGTATTTGTTTATTTCTTTCGAAAGTGTTAAATTAGTGCTAGTAAAATTAGTGAATGTGAAATCACTAATGCTTGTAAAAATCTTGTACAAAACAAAATAAAACGAAAAATAATTATACGAAAGTATCGAGAGGTACTAGGGTTAAATTATTTTTCAGAGTGAACACAATGAGCAAAATACAACGTGTAAGCGAGCAAAAATATATGACAAGATCAAATTAAGATACAATCTATCCAGCATGGTGTAAGTTAATAAACAAAATCCTTGGGTACTTTTTAGTACATAGTGCTTAAACTTCCCTTATAAACAGGGTTCTACAGCAAACGGATGAACGGATTGCAAATAAATTTGGTATATAGACCAGCGTTTTCCAAGAAAAACAGCAAAGGGCAAGTGATAATGGACATTTTAAAAAACCATCTTACTTATTCTTATTTTTACTCCAAAACATATCTATTTTCGCTTAAAACCCTCCAAGCGGCTGAGACGTAAAATCCCGTCACCTTTGTTCCAGTTTTCACTGCAGTGCATCTATAACTTAAATTATTTATAACAGACAGGTATCATAAAATATGTTCCGATATTCAAGCTTGCATGTAATTTAGAAACTTGTTTTTTAATAATTACAAATCTTCCTATCAAAATTTTATTTTTTGTATTATTTTAAAGCTACATGAAAATTTTACTGTAAAAACAACTTTACATTATTTGCCCATTTCCAGGACGCTCAGAGGGTTATAATATTTACTCAAACTTTACAGATAAAATTATTTTGTAGAAAAAGCGACTACTTGTTCCTTGCTGAAGAATGAAAACTGATTCGGTTTTGTTGTACCATTATTTGGTTCTTTGATCAGTTTAAGCATCAAATCATGGTTCAACGTTTCTCCATAGAAAGGTTGCAGATAATTTAGTCAATTAGCTCCAACCTTTCTATGGAGACACGTTGAACTATAATTTGGTGTTTAAACTGATCAAAGAACCAAATGATGGTGCAACGTTTCTCCATTGAAAGGTGTGGTATGGTGAAACTCTGAACTACTACTATTAACAGTGTACTAACTAAATGACTGTTCGACCTCAGGTAGGTAGCTCTTTGGGAAAAGCGCAGAATTTGCGGAATAATATGCTTTGCTCGTCCCTATATTTAAGGTAGAATAATTGTTCAATGCATATAGCTGTCAAATTATATTTTGTTGAATGTAAAACGGTTTATTAAGTCACGTGCTTGTCAAATATTAATCGAAAAACTTGGGAGAAATGTTGGTTTTGCGTGCAACGGACACGAAATCGGCAAAAAAGTAATTTAAAGTACATATATTCTTAGCCAAATTCGGCGATGTACCTTCCACTACTGCTTGACAATCATTTGATGTATGGTCAAATTTTACACAATATTTGTGAATTCTGAAAAGCCATTTCACTTTTTGTAAAAATGCAAAACCCATTACGTAAAGCCAATTACGGGACATCAATAAGTAGCATAACTGGAAGTTGAGAAATAAAACTTCATTTCATTCGCTTCAGTTTTATCACGTGATTCCTGAACAAAGACGTCATGGACTAAGAAAGTTTTTTCTGATGGTCGTTTTGGACTCCGAACTATACAAAATGGATATATAAATCACATTTTTTTAATTTCGAAAAATTTTTATTTTATTTATGTAGATAAAAGTTTTAGGAATTGCATATTAACATTAAAGAGTTTGCACTTATCGTTCATAATTAATCGTTTCATATCATATAGGTAGATATAAATGTAAAATTTCAAATTGGTAACTACACGTTTTAGCCTTCTGTTATACTATATTTCACAAAACATACAAAATAAACGAAAAATACCCAAAATTAAACATAATTATACGTTTTAGAGCATTAAACAAAAGTAACATTAACCTAAACACTCAGCAAAATCTTTTGACAAATGAACGTGAAACTTTCATGAATAAATCAAATGATAATTGACGAAAGAATTAGTAAATTTCTAAGAATCAGCATTTAAGAACATTTTAGAACATTAGGAACGTATGAACTAGCTTAAAAATTAGAAATTTATGAAACATTGACAATTTATCTAAAGTTCCCTATGCATTGCTTACCTTCCCACATTAAGTTAATGATGTTAAAATTATGTATGACCGTATTTTTCCGTTAGGAAAATATGCTCACCATTATTAATAACTATAAACAGCGGAGCATTTCCGAGTCAAGATTATAAATGACTTTAAACCTTATTTACAGCAAATATTAACAATTAAAACCATTACACTCCTTTGTGTTTCCTTTCACCTTTTTTTAAAAATTGAGCTTCAAAATTTGCATTGTAACAAATGCAATTTCACATGAATTTCCGATGCGTTTAGAAAACACCTTACATTTTTTAAAATTTGCAAGGCGTGTTTGTTGTGTAATCTACGCATTTTTTTCCTCTTTCTCTAAGTGAACAAACCATAACTTCAAAATATTCTTGTAACAAAAATGTAACTGCTCCACAAATTGGAAGAAAGAAATATGATAATCAGTTTCTCTTCATTTAACTCCACAAAAATTCTTTTTGCAAAACGATTTCACTGTCTAATATGTTGTTCCAAAGTCTTAATGAGCAAGTCAGAGTTATTGCTCTTTGGAAAGGGCTCCGCGGCTTTTAAAAAGGAATTGAAGAAAACTGGAATGGGAAATGAAGCCTTCGACAAATTTTCTGCTCTTTTAAAGAAGGTGTGTGTGTTTGTGTGTTAATGAATGTGGGTTAGCTTGCGGGTGTAATTTTGTGATGATAGATGCTAGCTCTAGATAAATTTGCTGCATTCCTGTGAGAAAATGACATATGAAGTATTTGGATTAGGTTTTTTCTCGTCAAAACTAGAATGCGTTTTATCAGAAAGAGATAATCAATCTTGTTTTTCTATTCTTAAAGACTGATCATTCAAGAATTTGTTAAGTGTACAGTGGTTAGTAAAATACTTTTGGTACTAGAGTTTATTTTAGGCGCCTTTGAAAAGTAAAAAGCAAGAAATTGCAAACTGTTTTAAATTGTAACTGTTTCTGAATGTTCTTTTATTTCAAATTCTTTTGTAAAACTATAAATATGTATGAATTTGTTTGCTCGTGTGCACAGAAAAAAGTTTAGAGAAGTTAATAAACTTCTCCAAAATGATCTGCTTTTAATTTTTCTATTGACGAAGTAAGATTGTCTTACTTTTTTAGTTGCAAAAAGATTTCGATCTTAATTTTTGTATTGAATGAAAAAATATTTAAAGAAATCTCGAAAGTGACCAAAAAAACTGCCCAACTTCATGGATTCTCAGACCTCCAGACCTCAGGCAGAAATGATGTGGGATTATCGCTGGGAAAGAAATTACAAAGCATGAAGCTACTATAGCAATCACGGAGATAGAATAGGCAGAAACAGAATTAATGCTACGATTGTTAAATGTAGTTCCAAAAGAGGGCGCCACCTTGATATTGTGTATCTCTCTTTAAACGTAAATTAATGATATCAAAGTGTAGTTCGATCCATTTTAAATTTTCCTCTGTAGCATTTATCTTTAAAACTTATTTATGGTAGAATCTCATTGTTAAAATCTTTGACTATAACAAATAATTCTTTAAAACAATTTTTTTTTTTTGCTTCTTTGGGACGTTATTTATTGAAATACGGCATGCTGTTGTTATTCGAGAATACCTTGCCGTATTCGAAACAGCTACGGAGACAAACACCGGGCCGCAGCAAGAACTAGATCGCACTGTAAAAGTGGCGCCGTCTTTCGGAGCTTAAATTTAGGACAAAATTCTCATTCGGTACTTCCAGTTCTTGGTAGGACGTACAGGGAATTCGCGATAACTCGAACACTCATAGCTCAAGTATTCGTTTATCTCGAAGTTTTCATGAAATACCAAAACAGTTTAATTTTTTTAACACAAAGTTACTCTATTATCTTTCACAGTTTCACCCTTTAGTTCAAAGTTTTGTGATAGTTTTAATTTCATTTCATGCTTCAAAATCCACAGAATGAGAAAAAGAAAAAAAAACTGTATTAAGTTTCTCTCTCTCTCTCTCTTTTTAAACTACGCATTCTTTACCATTCAGCTCGTTTTGCGTAGAGAAAAGGCACCTTCTCTACTCTGGGGACTAATTCAGGTTTGTGAATAGGGAAGAAACTTTCATCGCATATTTTTCCCCTATTTTTAACATTTAAAATAGTAACAATTATTTTTCCTAAAACTATAGTAATAGTACAATATCAATCAACCACTAACTAAAGTATAAAATTTTAATTTTTTCATGAAAATGGGAAAAGCTCGCGTTATCACAAACTTCTGATAACGCGAGCAATTATTTCTATTTCTAATTAATATTTGAAATAAATACGACTGTAGGGAATGCAAATACATGTTTTAAAATATAATACACGAATATCTAAATTATACATTCATTTATTTATTTATTTATCTGCATTTAGTCTGAAAATCATGTTAATAAATAACTTTTATTATGCTGGTCTGTATTCAACATTATTAAAAAAGTAAAACTGAGCAAAAGTTTGAACTTGGATCTTAAGTTAAAAAGCAGGTGAAAATTCTTAACTGATTCCCAAATCAGGGCCAAAAAATGATCCTGGAAGCACACTCACATTTACCTAGCCATTGAAAGAATTCTTTCCCTTTTCCTGAGATCAATTCTACATCAAACAAAGGGCTTCGGATATTGGTTCAAGGAACACTTCCACATTTTCTTGTTTTTTTCTTTATTCAGAAGAGCTTTTAGTGTAATAACGTTTCTTTTTGGAATGATGATAGGGCATAAACTACCGCTAATTCAAAGAAAAAGAATTGTTTTGATAACCTCTAAAGCATAAAGAAAATGTCAGCAATCTTTGAGTTGTTAACAACCTTGTATTTCACAGTTGAAATTTTAAAAAATGAATGAAAGGGTTCAGATTCTTTAATATTATTTAACTCTGCATTCTCTCTCTCTCACTCTCAAGTTTAATAAGCAATGAAGAGATTATAGATCTTGAGATTTTTATTTTAATTTAACATTTATGTTTCTTGATACTTGAATCTTCATTCAGAGCCTTAACAAAAGTTTCCTTTTTTTTTGTAACATAGCCTCACCATGTCACAGTGGTAATGTCACTGAAAATGGTAGACGGCCGAAGGGTGAAGTTCCCGGGTTCGGGTCCCATCCCGTGGCTGTCGACCTAAGGTTTTGGAGTTTTGGTAGGTTTTCTCCAGATGTAACGTGAATATACGTTAGAACCCCTAGAAAGCCTTCTTACTAAGGCACCCACCCATCCTTGGCTGATCGCCCAAGCGTAGCGTTGCCGTAATCACACAAACAAACAAACTTCCTGTTACATAACGAACTGAGAACAATGAACAACTTACAAGACATATGAACTAAACTGTATAAATTGTTAAAAAAAGCAATATAACTGAAAACAGAAATGTTAATGGTTTTACCCAGGTCGTTGCCGGAATGGTGGCTTAGCTGGGGTGGTAAAATCCTTCCTCTGGTAGTAGTTTCAGAGCCTTAAACTTAATCGGTAAACTATTCTCAAAAGGTAATATTTTAATATTGATACTTGAATCTGTTACAACATAGGTTAAAGTAATGAATGATTGAGCGATAAATAGGTCTGCGCGATTTATCACCATTTCATTGCAAATAGTGCAAAATCACGCATTGAAAAATGTTCTAATCGTTTAAGTTTTGGAGGACAAATTTGTCCTAATAAAACGAAGTATTTTTGTTATTACTCTAAATTAAATATTTTCAAGCATGTCAACCAGCTATTTTGTTCATTCCCTTGAAAATATCTATATGTAAAAATAAGTTTGGAATTAACATTAAACTTATTTTATTACGTTATTTACATCCCCCACTAAGCTGGGTATGTTCGATTCCTGGCCGCCGTGTCCTTTACTCGGCCAGTCAACCCTCAAAATTCCCTCACTTCCCCATCAGTTGCGTCGGTACCGGTATCTATTTGAATAACTACTGCCTGGCATGAATGATACAATTTGTTGATTTTTATGTTTCACATTACACATAAGTTTGAATGTATTTTTGTGTATGTTTCCTGAAAAGTAAGGCATTGATGTTTATTTTCATGCAAATCTCATTAAAATATAGCAATATATAATTTTTTTTCCAGAATGCAGAATTCCCCATTCATGCCCTTTGTTTCTCCTTTATTAAGAAATTTTCTACATTCTTTCATCTCAACGAATGTGGAAAGTTAACTTTTTTTTTCATCAGTCATTTCCAATTTTACCAACCAGACTTACAGACAAAAATACAAAATGACAACATCAACACAAAAGCTTACACACTCCCTGATTTCGAAATAAAACTAAACTATTTTTTTTTTGTGTGTTTTACTGTGTTTCCTCGTTTTATAAACTGATGTCCAAAGAATTTAGAAAAAAAAGGAAAAACCATGAAGGCTAGACATTTTGTCTGCGGTTGTCTAATCTGTTTATTTGCACCATTCGTTTCGTGTAAGGGACCTTTACTTTTATTTAACAATCTTTCTCTGGGACCGTTTAAGGGAACAGTTCAGTCAGTATAAATAGAGATGAATCTTGAAGGTAACGGGGTGCTTGGAGACTTCGCATTTGCCCGACACTGATGGAATTGTGGTTCAGGGGACGGAAACGGCTAATTCATTTTCGGTTTAACGACAAACCGGTGCCAGGGTTAAGGTTACTGGATTATTTTAGTATATATTGAGTTGGCCAAAAAAATTCTTTTTTTTTTTCAGATGGAAGTGAATGCAAACATAAGATTTTTAAATTTAATAAAAACGTTTGATATTTACATCGCTATTTTAATGTTAAAGATGAACAAGATACAGCATATTTGATACATCGTGCTTCTTATTTCATCGTCTTCTTCAGGACGTTCTCTCATTTCTAAAGTTTTCTTTTTGCCAAAGAAAAAAAAATTCTTTTTTTTTTCTTTTTATCATCTTTTAGATATTTCTTAGGGATTTGTATTTTTGTCTTTCATTCTTTTTTCTTTTCAACTTTTCTTGCCATTTTTACCTTGCCCTTTATCTCTTCGCACTTCCGGATCTTTTATGATATTTATCATTATGATTTTTGACACTCTCTCATTGTATATTCTCTTGAAGCGACCGTATCATGTTAAACGTTCTCATCTATGTTATCTATCATCTTATGATCTACTTTCGTAATCTCTCCCTATGTTTTCTTTCTTTTCACCATGCGAGTTAATATGGTAGGCCTTCTCCAGTAGCAGATCTCAATTGAAGAAAGTTTCTTTTCTTTTTCTGCCTTTATTGTCCACGTTTCTGCACCGTAGAGCAGAATGCTTTCAATAATACTATTAAAAAGACACCTCTTTGTTTTTCGATTACATCCCTATTCCAAAGTATAGGGTTTAATATTCCTATGGATTTTCTTGTTTCAATTATTCTTTTTTTTTCCATCTCCATTTCGGATGCCTATTACTTTCCTCTATTGAATCTAGATATTTGAAAAAACTGCACCTTTTCTATTTCATATCCACAAATGAGCAACTCTTCTGTTTCTATACATGGCATGTCTTCTGTTTTCTGGTAGTTAACTTTAAATATTCATTTTTCACAAGTTTGCACAATTTCTGAAATTAAGACCGTCAAGTATTCAAAATCATCAACAAAAATTACTTGGTCATTCGCGAAGAGTATTCGTAACAACTGCTTAATCGCTGAAATTTTTAATCCTCTCTTCTGTTTTCTGTTCTCCAGTTCTTTCAGTCGAATATCAATTAATATTCTGATTTTTAAAAAAAAAGAAAAAAGTCTTAAAATAGAGATATTTTTGCTCTACGTGGAAAACCGGAAGAAAGTAGTTAATAACACTAAGTGCTGATAAAAATGTTCGTACAATTTTTTTAAAAAATTGCGTCTTTCTTACGCTCCAGATGTCACTTTGAAAGCTCCAAAGTGAAGCATTTTTTTCGAAATGCTTGACTGCAGCTAGACTGCATTTTTAATTAAACATAATTCTAAACTTTATTGGGAGTTTTTCAGAAATATTTTTTTAAGGGACATGATCCGTAAAGTTTCCTTTCATTACGTAAACTTTATAAGTTTTTTCAAAGTTTCAAAGTCCTTCTTTTACATTGATTATTACTATTTGTTTGTTTGTTTTAATCGGTAGAGCTTACTCATTCTCTAGGGCGTAGATTCTTAAGCTGTGGTCATGCAGATGCAGACCCCTGGGGATCCTCATAAACATTAACGAGGGTCAGGGAAATTAAATAAAAAATGTTGCAAGAAATTCAACAGGATGAAAAACCAAGGAATGCAGAAAAATAAAGTAGTTTATATAAGTAAAATAGGAAATTATTTTCGTGGTCTTTGATTCTTGAATAATTTCTGTGACTGCAAATTCATGATACAAACTTTAAGGACTGGTACAGTACACTGTAAAAATTACATTTTGTATAGGAATGTATGGTCAAAAGGGAAGCGTCGAAGCACAAACACAATAAAGAACAAACGCTGGAGACAAGAAACAAACGCTGAAAGAGAAACGAAGTTAGTAGTTGCTTCTGTTGCCGGTAGATGGCCAGTCGGCGTTGTTTTGGGGAAGAGCGGCCATTTTCGTTTCAGTTTCCGTCCATCCACCACCAGAAACCGCAAGTGATTTCAGCATGATGGGGAGCCAGCCCACTTCACCCTAGATGTTCGTCAGTACTTGAATGCGACATTTGGCATGCGATGGATTGGACGTGGTGAATATATCTCTTGGCCACCCCGGTCTCCCGATTTGACTCCCCTAGATTTCTTTTTATGGAGACATTTGAAGCATGACGTTTATGCCACTCCAGTAGACTCCGATGAAGATCTCGTTGCTCGAGTATCCGTAGTTTCTGCACGTATGCGTAAAATTCCTGGTATCTTTGAAAGTGTTCGTCAATCGCTGCACCGACGTATGGTCAAAAGTGAAGCTTCGAAGCACAAACACGGGAACAAATGATAGGGAAAGAGTTTTATTTTCATAACCTCGTTTAGAAATGGAAATTAATTTACAATAAGTGTTTAAAATTGCGTCCATCAGCATTGATACATGATTGATAGCGTCAGTGCATCGATTGACTAACACTTTCAAAGATACCAGGAATTTCACGCACACGTGCAGCAGCGACGGATACTCGAGCAAAGAGATCTTCATCTGAGTCCACTGGAGTGGCATAACGTCATTCTTGAAATATCCCCATAAAAAGAAATCGAGGGGAGTCAAATCGGGAGACCGGTGTAGCCAAGAGATAGATCCACCCCGTCCAATTCATCGCATGCCAAACGTCGCATTCAAGTAGTGACGAACATCTAGGGTGAAGTGACTGGCGCCTCATCATGCTGAAACCACATACGGCTTCTGACATGTGATTTGATTGGAACATGTTGTAGCAGATCTGGTAAAACTTGTTGAAGGAAAAGGAGATAACAGTGGCCATTGAGTCGGTGTAGCATGAGGTATGGGCCAATCAAGAAGTCATTTAAGATACCAGCCCACACATTGACACTGTAGCGTTCTTGAAACGCATATGGTCGCGTTGCGTGAAGTTTCTCGTTTGCCCACACATGGCAATTGTGCACATTAAATACACCATCGCCTCATCTGTAAATGTTCGGCTGCAGTGCTCATTGCTGCACAAACGAACAGCAGAAATTCCTGCGCAAAGGACAGTCTTCTGGTTTCACAGCATGTACACGGCATGTACACGGTTTGTGTAACCATTGTCACGGCATATACACGGCATGTTTCACAGTGCTACGCGTTGTACACACGTACATGCCAACACACGTACAGTCTGTACAACAGCTCTTGTACTTGACTCGGGTGTAGCAGCCACGATTTTCAAGAGGCTTTCTTCAACTGTTGCAGTGCGTACAGTTGTTCGTGGACCAGCGTCGTGTCTGGTAATGCGAAATGAGCCTGTTTCATAAAGTTGACGATGTAATCTCTGAAACATTCTGTGATCTCGCATTCGTCTATCAGGATACTGCTCACGATGCATGCGTAGAGCAGCTCTGCCGTTTCCATTTGCACCGCCGTACATGTAATGCATGTCTGCTTTTTCGGCAAACGTAAAATCTCCCATCACGGACGAAAACTGAAACGAGAATGGCCTTTCTTCCCCAAATCAACGCTGACTGACCATCTACCGGAAACGGAAACCACAACTAACTCCGTTTCTCCTCCGTCTCCTGCGTTTGTTCTTTCCTGTGTTTGTGCTTCGACGTTTCACCTTTGACCATAATTTGTTCTTTCCTGTGTTTGTGCTTCGACGCTTCACTTTCGGCCATACATTCCTATACAAAATGTGATTGTTACAGTGTCCTGTACGAGCTCTCAAAGTTTGTACCATGAATTTGCAGTCAACCTATATAATACATTAAAAACAAGATATTTAAGTGCAATTATTTTGCAACAGAAGACTCCAAGAACACATCTGTTGAAAAATCCATGAAACGAGCAAACGAGTTAGTTTGAATGAAAAAATTACTTTATTTCATTGCTTAAATGCTATTACATTTTAATTCCTTTCTAAACCTAGTTCTCTGTTAATAGACGTCAGGCAGAAAGTTTGTAATTAGCTTAAAAATACTTCTTTCCCTCAATGATGCTCATTTATTAATCTAAATGACTCAATTAGATCCCCGGGAGGCCTCCGTTCAAACTTATTAGCTCCCCAGGAATTGGAACGACCTGATTGTCAACATTAATTCGCATCTCCCTAGGTAAAGTAAAAAGATTCTAATTAATACATAATGAAGCCCTAATTTTATCTAATCCAAAGAAATGCAATAAATATTTGATTTTTACTTCGCAGCATTTTAATTTAATTATTAGAAAAATAATTGTGTTCATTAGTAATTATTTTTAATTCCTTTTAATTGGAGCATTTAAATGATAGTTTTCAAAACTATGCTTGCTATTTTAATGTAAAGTTTGATTTATTCCATTTGGTACATTTTTATATTTTAAGTTTTCCAAATCAAGAATCTTTTTTAGCACACTGTGGATCTTATAAAAATGGCCAATATAGTTGAGAACTGGTTTTACTGCTTGGTATTCAAATCCATACAGCTGGGCCAATCGGCTTGAAAATTTGAACAAATACCCAAAAGAAAGGGGAAAAAATTGTCAACTTTAAAATATGAAAATCCACCCGTTCAAGGATTCTGGGCGATTTTTCTTATTTTCACTTCCAAAACACTTCCCCAGCATACGAGATAGTTAGAAAATTAGATATCGTAAGTGAGACTAACGTCATTTGGATGGCATCGATTTAAAAATACTTATTTTAAATCCGTCGTTATTTTTAGGTGCGAAGAAAGCCTCAAGAATATTTTTTCATATCACCATTTCACCATTCCCATATTGATTGCTGCTAAGTCAATGCTTCGAATGATTTCCTGAAAAAACTCTTGCAAAATGGCGAATGTTGGCACTTTGGCGAGGCTTAGATTTGAAACTGGATTTTATTTGAGACTGGGATATATAATGAGACTGGTTATATAAAAATGAATGTTGGTATGTGTGTATGAGGTTGAAAAACTCTAGCACCGTTGCACCATGAAATTTGGTTCACCTAAGTCTTTTATCATTGAGAAGCTTTTTATGCTATCCGTTTTCCTCTAACTTGCCACTAGGTGGCGCAGCAGAAAATCGAATTCTATTCCGTTTAGCCGTTTACTATGCGAATATCGTCCAACCAATTTCGATTAAATTTGGTACACGCGGATATTAGAACACGGAGAATATTTTTCACTATCCATTTTGCTGTAACTTGCCGCTAAATGGCGCTGCAACGCATCAACTTCTATACCGTTCGACCGACCGGCATAAAATTTCTTATACTTACACATTTCAGCACGAAGAATATATTCTAACTGTGTTCCTTTTGATGTTACTCACCACTAGATGGCACTGCAATGCATTATTATTTTAACTCGCCACTAGATGACGCTGCAGCAGGCCAAATTCTTGACCATTCAAACGGTCGCTATGAAAATCAGTATACATAGCTATTTGAACAATGAGAATATTTTGGCGTTATCCATTTTGCTATAACTCGCCACTTGACGGCACTGTAGCAAATCATTACTTTAATTAACCACTAGATCGCGCTGCAGTGCATCACTTCTTGACTGTGCAACTCATCGCTATGAAAATAGGTATACATAGATATTTGAACACGGGGAAGAGTTTGGCGCTATCCATTTTCCTATATAATTTGCCACTAGATGCCGCGTCAACACATGAACTTCAGGGCTGTCCAGCCGAACGTCCTGAAATTTCGTATTCATGGATATCTGAATGCGAAGAATATTTCCGCCGTATCCGTTTTGCTAAAACTCGCCACTAGATTGCGCTACGCCGCATGACCTTCTGCACCGTACAAACGATTGCCTTGAAATTTGATATGCATGGTTATTGAACACAATATAAAGCGATATCCATTTTGCTATATCTCTTTATTACAATAAATAGTAATCACCACAAATCGTAATATCAAAAAGTCCATTCATTCCCGTGTGAAGAACGGGTACTTCAGCTAGTATAAAATAAAGATATAAGCGAAAAAAAATTTTTTTTTCCGAAAATGGAAGAAGAGAATCACAAATGCAAATTTTTCCGATTTTCAAACTGTGGAGTATGCTAATTTTGAGTTCGACGTCAAAAATGTCGCTTCAGCGGCAGCGAATGAAATTGGACTTTCAACTGAAAAAAAGACAATGAAGACAAAGATGATCGGCATTCAGTGACTGCTTTGTTTCAGACGCTTGGAGAGTTGTCGGTAGGTTAGAAGGGGGGCCAAACTCAAGCCGAAGTAGCACAAGCCATTGGAGTGTCACAAAGTGTGATTTCCAGGATCTGGAACCGGTTTTTGGCGACTGGAAGTGCAGGCCGAAGACAAGGGCAAGGTCGTAGACGGGCAACAACGCCCAATGAAGATCGTTATTTAGTGTTAGCGGCTCGGAGACACCGGAATATGAACGCTATTCTTCTCCAACAACACTTCTCTCGGCTACTGACACCACGGTTTCAACTCGGACTGTCAGAAACCGGCTCCATGGTGTAGGTGTGTATGCTCGCCGACCGATGGTATGTGTTAGACTAACATCAAGGCGTTGTCGCGACCGCAGGGAGTGGGCAACAGAGCATGTGAACTGGAGGAGAAATGAATGGAGCAATGTTCTTTTTTCTGACGAGTCCCGTTTTTAAGTTCATCCTGATAATAGGTGTATTTTCATCTGGAGAGACCGTGGCGGTAGGAATAATCCTGCGTTCGTGCACGAAAGTGTCAGCTTTAGCGGTGGGGAAGTGTTGGTGTATGGTGGCATCTCCATTGACGGGCGCACAGACCTCTACATCATTCGAAATGGACCTCTGACTGGTCGCCGATATAGGGAGGAGATCCTCAGACCTATTGTAGTCCCTTACGCTGCAACAATAGGAGATGACTTCATTTTAACGGACGATAACTGCAGGCCACATCGTGCTAACCTGGTGGAGGATTTCCTTTTCGAGGAAGGAATCGTACGAATGGAATGGCCAGCGTGTTCACCAGACATGAATCCAATAGAGCACGTTTGGGACGCTCTAGGAAGACGAGTTCCTGGCCGCCAACCACCCCTACAAACTCTCCAAGAACTGGAAAGAGCTCTTCTGGAAGAGTGGGACAGAATACCCCAACTCGTGATTAATAGCCTCGTTGACTCCATGCCTCAAAGGTGTTCAACGTTGCTGGCTGTCCGTGGAAACCATAACCCCTACTGAAAATGATTTCCTGTGAAGAAAACACCTTTTCTTATTCTTTTTTTCTCATATGCACAAATTGTGTTTTTTTTCCTTTTCTACACAAATGCGCAATAAAATGCATTTTTTTTTTCTGCCAAACATGTGTAATTTATTCTCATATAACCTACTACGTCTGTCCACCATGTATCAATCAGCTAAAGAGTTTCCCAGCCACAAGATCCACCTAAAACCGCAATATCCTTTAATTGTTTTGAGAAGTGTATATTTCGTTAGAAGAGCAACAATTTGGCAGTTTTTAAAACTCTGCTCCAAACAAATAAACTTCAATTACTAATGTTAGAAAATTGTCTGCTTACTTCCATAAGGACGGGTACGTCAAGAAAAAATATTAAAAATCACTTTCCTTTTTAATTGTTGTGTGATTTTTTAATTAGTCCTCCTCCTGAAGAATTTTAAATGCTACAAACACGGGTACATGATACATAAGGGTTCGTACGGATCCAGGATTTGCTAAAATTCCCAGAAATGTTGATCTAAAACAATCTGATATTTTAAAAGTGGTCCTGTTTTTTTATAAAACACGGAAAGAAGTTTTCTCAAGTATCTAAAGTAAGTATCAAGTATCTGAAGTAAAGACAGTGTAGGAAAATACTTCAAACTTTTCGGAATTTTTGCAAATTAAGAACCCGTAAAACCCGTGTGTACAATACACAGGAAAAATACATAAATTTCACAGTAATCTATACACATTTACTGCAGTTATCTCAAAAGTTTCTTTTTCAATAGCGATCGCTTGCCATCCAAGCAATGGCCACTACTAAACCCGGAAGTGTTGGCCATTATGTTATGAGAATATTTACTATTCAGTTCCCTCTCAAGGGACGGACTATTTAAAAACCAAGCCAGGCTGAGTATCGAACCCGGAACCACGATCATAGAGAGTGGTGCGCTAACCACTATATGATATTGGATGCTGTAGCTAACTACTCTTGAAAAGAAGAAAAATATTGAGTGATTTCGTAGTGTGGTTACTATACTGCGAAGTAGATGTTAATGTGTTATAAAGATGACTAGCATTGATATTTACTCATGATTCATTTACAAGGCCATCCAAGACATTGAAGGTGTCTGACTGAAGACTGAAGGTTCCTGTCCCCATTGCACAGTTTACAAAACTCATTTGTGCAGTTTAAACAGCTATCCGGTTTGCCTCCGGCTTAAGAGGTTAATCGCTTTATAAGTCACTTAAGTTTTTAGCGAAAGTATTTCACAGTATATGGTTAACTGTATGGTAAATTAGTATCAAATTCCATATTTATCACAGAAACTCATCAAAAACACCATATTAGATTCACTTGAGAACCATGAACGTTAAAGGCCCTGAAATTTAATATAGGGAGTGAATAGATTAAGTAGCTTGTTCGTCTAACCTGAGATTCTATTGCCCTTGCACGAAACTGTCAAGCCAATGTGTTTCAGCTCATTGAAGATCTTGCGTCTATACTCAGGACTAAGTGATGCTTTAGTTAGCACAAAGGTCTATGTAGAGAAAGGCATTGTACGCTTCTGCATTAGGTCATCAAATGTTCTATGAAATTGCCTTGTATTTTACATAACCAAGAAAGAGCTTGAATTTCTGCATTAAATACTGAAATGAAGGTGGTTTGGCTATGCACCTGCCATATTTAAACATTATGGGAAGTTACTTGGGCTTCTTCCTTTTGGTATTTAGTTTGAGGAGAAATTACAAATTAATCCTAAAATTAATTTGAGAAATTCAAAAGCGAACAGTCTTAAAATTAAGACCAATTGATGATGATTGTGTAATAATAATTGGTAGGCTTTTATTCCTTAAGTAATAGTGAAATTATAACAATACAATTATAAAGTTTTTTCTGCTTGCATATCAACCTATTTGAACAGCTGTTTCAACTTTCAACATCATTAAATTAGTTTTATTTGTCTATACTAAGCGTTTTAATTAACTTAACTGCAATATTCTTCTTCTAACGATGCAATATACAGGGTGTCCCAAAAACTACCCAGGCTTTCATTCCTTAAACATTGATCATAGACGATACATTGCAAAATTGCGTAAAAAAGGAACAGAATTTCATGAAACAGATTACCTTATCAACAGAACCCTTATCAACTTTTTAAACATATCTCTAACCTCTTTATGGTGAAAGGCTAAAATTTTGTCTATCGCCTTATTAATATATGGGGCGCATTTTTACTAATAGGGATTTTTTTTTTTTTTTTGTACGGGATCCGAAGGAAACTTCAAATTTTTTTTATTTATTAAATTTAATCTCTTGAAAGTTTTAGTCGCTACCATCGAATTCTGTAGTAATTTATTGTATATGCCTATGGTCAGTATTTAAGGAATAAAAGACTGGCTCTATATTTTTTGGAAACCCTATAAATTACATCCTTAGAAGAATAATATTACAATTCATTTCATTAAAAAGCTTTGTATTGACGCATAAAACTAATGTAATGATGATGAAAAGTGAAGTTGCTGTTTAAATTGGCCGATATGCGAGGAGAAAAACAACTTTATTTATTACTGAAGCTATCACTTCAGGCGTACTTCTAAAAAGCTTAACAAAATTTTAACATGCCAGTGCAATTTTTTCTAAACACTTTATCTAATTTTGCGTACATTTCCAATCGGAATGTGGTAAAAAATGTATTGCCTCATAGGCTTTTTTTTTGTTGTTGTTGTTAAGTATTAAATCCTTTAAATACCATGATACAAACTCTATAAAATAAGAATTGCACATACAGGCTATATCAATTTGGCATTATGTGTCTTTGATAGGCGTAAAAATTTTGTTTGAAGATGTAAATTTTTTCCTTTTCATAATAAACATTTTATTTTATTTCTTGTTATAGCAAATCAGAAATACAGTCCAAGATAGAAAAAAAAATGAGGCACCAAGAAGGAGTTATCCGAATGAGACGAAAATCGGTAGATGGAGTACGCATGTACAGGAAAACACATGATTACAATTTCAGAAAAAACTGAATGATTACTTTAAGAGGAAGACCTTCACAAAGCGCGCAAGTCAATAACGCATTGGTTCTCATATATGCTTCTCATGCAAGGAGTTATTGGGTTTGGCACTGATGGTTAGAGTTGGCGAATGTCCTCCAGCAGGACATCGTACAAAATTCTGTTCAATTGGCGCGGTAGATCAGCAAAATCCCGATGCTAGTTGGAAGATCCTACCCATGCTGCTTTAAACGTTCTCGGTGGTTAAAAAATCTGAAAAACATGCTGATCTAGATAGTGTTGGGCAAGCACGAAGACAAGCAGTAAAAACTATCACCGAAGGCGGACGGGTACTTCGTATGTAATGTTAATGAAATGTATAATTTATTACTTTTTAGATCTTACCTCTTTTGATTGGTAAATTGGACAAAAATTAGATGTATGTAGCTTGAATATGCGTTTGATACAATTTTTGCACAATATATTTGTTTTTCCAATCATTGCTGGATGGACGAAATCTGCATCGGGCACTTTTGTTACACATCTGTGACTTAACAATGGACGTTTATGGTAACTCATTTTGCCTCTTACCCTGTATTCTTTAACTATAATCATTGAATCTTTAGTTCAAGGGAGACATTGTGTTGCCTCAATATATCGAGCAATATATGGATGTTCTGTTCCGGTCAAATAGACCCGAACGGATGAGCAGGGTTAAATGTAAACCTAAGATGGCACGATCTGGAGAGCAACACAAGAGGGCGTAGAATATCATCGACACACTGCTGTGCTGTAAGGGTGCCGCGTATTACAGCCAAACTTGTCCTTCTGTGGAATTAAATGGCACACCAGACCATCACGCCTGGTTGTTAGTCCGTATGGTGGGCGATAGTCAAGTTGATAACTCACCGCTGTCCGGCAAGTCTCCAGCTACATCTTTATTGGTCGTTGGGACTCCATTTGAAGCGGGACTCATCACTGAAGACACTTTTTTCTTGTCAGTGATTTTCCTTGTCGAATGTGCCCGACACCACGGCAAACGTCCTCGCCGGTGTAAGGAGGTCAATGGCAGTTGGCGCAAGGGTCGCCGTGAGCTCATACCTCTTTCTCTCCACCGCCTATCAATGGACCTTGCGGTCACCGAAGCACCAGTTGCGCGTAGGATTGATGGTCATGATGATCTAGGGTTGTGGGTACCGCACTTACGACTGGTAGGTCCTCATGTTTTATATAGCCTCTCTAAGTTAACCATTTCCTTCTTGACGCTGTCTTCGGCCATGGTTCAACCAATCCTCCCGACATCGCCTAATAGTGGCATCGTTCTTATTCGAATGTCAAGGAATCAGCCGATTGGACCAACCGGCTTCTTTGAACTTAACAACATGACTCAGCTGCTGATACGTATATTGATCGCACAACACTATGGGGAGAAGAGTTATTGTCCACCTGATTACACGGAATGAAATTTGCAAACATTTATGACCTGGAGAGAAGATTTCCCCTCTTCAATTTCAAGGAAGCCTTTTTTTATTGTCTTAGAGTGTAATTGCATTTATTAAACTAAAATACGAAGTTTTACTAATATTTTATTCTAATATATTCATTTGAGTACAATTAAAAGAACTACTTCAATAAGAATGCTATCATGATAGTTAAAATATATAATCAAAAACAAGTTATGTTAATTTTTATACCTCAAAAATTATAATAGTATGTAAATTATAAATGTATGTATTATTAATAGCATAAATCGGCATACATTTAATTTTTTGTATGAATGTTTTATTGCCTTTTACAACGTTTATTGACTGCGTAACTATTATATATTATTTTAATGCTCTTATAAAAATAGTTTAATGCTTTTTGTAGCATTTTTTTAAATAACACAATATTTTTAACTTTTTTACTAAAATCTAATAAACTGTTCAGTTAAAAACAAATATTTAGTCACAAAACATTCTTTCAGGGTTTTCACAGTGAATTTAATAGAAAATTTGAAATACACAAAAAGAGTTTACGCTTGAATGGAAAAATAATGTCTTCAGAACTTTTATAAATATTAAACACGATGTAATAGTTAACATGAAGGAATTTAAAAAGTTGAAAGTTTATTTAACCATTTGAAAATAGTTGTAGATTTTTTTATGAGTCCTTTTGAATAAATCCATGTCAATTTTATTCTTCAGTTATTGTTCAAATCTAAATTTTACTTAGAAAATTGCTTCCGGAACTTTTGTAAAATGTGGGAAAATGTTTGGTTTTTTAACTATTATTTATATAGATATATTTACATTTTTCTAAAACCATATTTTTTCAATATTAAAGTTCACTTTAAGAAATCAAAAGACGTTTACAATACTTTAAAACTATCAGAAAATAAAAGTTTAATTACTGATAGAAGCTAAAATATTGATTAAATATTTTAGCATTTTACATTGCATTAATAAATGGAATATTTACTTTCATTTACAAATTTTTAAATTTTTCACCGAAATTTACATTTTTTTAAATAATTATAAAATCATTAATGGTTTCCGTTCATTTTAAATCACCACTATTAACATTTATTTGTCCCACCATGGCCGAGTGGATAAAACAGGATCTCTTTTTCGGGTATACCATGCGGCTGTCGATCTAATTGACTGGAATTTTAGACGGTTTTCTCCAGATGTAACGTAAATAAGCGTTAAAAGCCCATAAAAACATCCTCCGAGCAAGTCACCTTCCTTCCGTAGGAAGATGCCCCAGTGCAGGCTTGCCATAACACCAGACATTAAGATTCATTTGCTTAGTTAAATTTTTACAGCATTTAGATATTCACTATTATAGAAAATTATCCATGGTTGAAATTTTTGATAATGTGTATTTTGACCATCCATTCTCAAAAAATGTTTCAAACCATGTCCATTGCATTCAGCTACGTTCACAAATTTCTGATTTTCTTGTTGATACATCGACAAAGATTGGTGTGCGGCATTGCGGGGGGAGATCAGAAGGCCACGAAGGGATCTTTGGTTCCCCTGAATCCTTCTGGGAAATTGGGTTTCCACTGAACTAAATTGAAAATTACTATGATTTCCAAGTTCTTTCTCCGTGAAACAGATATGCATCTTTCGAGTGGTAAGCCTTGCAATGTACTCTTGTCTAGAGCACATCTTGCTCCTGACTCAATTGGTGCATACGCACCAATTTTTGCAGTTGCAACTTTTGGACTCCGATTAAACATTTTTTTAAACATTTTTGATTCTTCTGTATATTCTCATTGTGTAACTGGCCAGAATATGACTGCTTTGCATTTGGACGAGTGCCCTGCACTATCTTCTTTCTCTACTCAAGAGGAGAAATATTGGAGAGCCGTGGTGTATTGGCCTGGTGTATTGGTGTAAGTGCAACGAATAAAATAAAAATAAAAAGACAATTTATGATACTGGACATCCGGTTTACAGACTTAGTTGTCAGATATTTAAGGTGCATTTTCAGAGAGCAGGGGTAGCAAGGGAACCAAACAATAGATAAAATTAAAATTTTGGCTATTTATTAAATTTCTTATTTCTTAAAAACAAATTCTTCAAATTTTTCTTATTTACCTAGATATATTAATTTATTACTACTTCTTATGTTTTGTTCTTACTCAAAATTTATCTTTCTTCTTTGTAAAGTCTATAGTTTACAAACTAACTTATAAATATTGAACTGCCACATTGTCTTTTTCTAACTTAAGACTCATAAAACTGTTAAAATCGTCCAAAAAAATATGTATATATCATATACGTATACATATTTTATAGCTAAATATGTATAGCAAAATATGTATATAGCTAAATATGTATATTTAGCAAAAATTTATACATAGCAAAAATATGTATATCCTCTAGGAGCAATAGTAGCTCTAAACCCAAAAGGTGAGCTACTCTCATGAGGTTGTATCTTGTATCTGGTACAATGGCTTAGCGTCCAAATGACAGGCATTTGATTAAAAAAATATTTATTTTAACAGTTATACGTAATTTCAAACGAAGTTTCAAATATACAAAACTCCCTCTTTGAGTGTATGTAGGTTTTGCCTCTAGCATCTTTTATTAGCAGTCACATAAATACCCACAGCCACATACATATATACTTTTTTATAATTTGAAGATTAATCTTATATAATAAAATCCGAGAGTAAACAAAGTTTGTAGCTAGCTGGGTATGTGGGTATGTGTGTGACCTCCGACCTTATGCGTGCGCCTTTGGATCGCACAGCGCCCAGACCAACCTGCCAATTTTGTATACGGCTTCACTGGGACATGTCCTAACACTCCTGGGAACGATTTTTTCGAAATTCGAATCGAAAAATGTTTTATTTTATGTTTTATGCGATTTTTGGCATTTTTTCTCGCGTAATGAATAATAAAGCCGGTAATTACATTCGCAGTAAAAAGATATTTGCATCATCGAATAGAGGAGTAAATTTTCTTTCAAAAACAGTTTGTTCTGACTGTGTAATATAATTTACAGATTTTGGGGAATTTTTTTTAATTACTTTTGACGATATTCTCGTAAAATAATTTTAAAACTGTTGCATCTTAAATTATACCCGTCATAACTTTTTGATATTTTGTCAAATGACGAAGCATGCATTTCTCCATCTTTTAAAAGGAAAACGGGAGGGAAATATAAATTAGGAGATTTTTTAAGAATTATTAAGTAAATAGGGATTTTCAATTCAATAGCAGCTGCTTAAAAATTTCGCTATCATATCTTGCTTTTTGGTTGTTTTGGAACTAGTAACAATGAATAAAATTGCCCGTTAAAAAAAATAAATAAAACTGCTTTTAAACAAAACTCCATAGTTTACGTCAGTGAGATAAGATGTACGTCATTATGATGTAACGAGTTTCAAATACCTTTCCGAACTCAATCAGAATAACAGACTATCCCCAGCGAAAAATACGCCACAGACGAAATAATGAACGATATCGATACGAGGCTATTTCAATCACATGTCGATGGAAAATATAAATATGTGCCAATCAGATTAAAGGAAAAATCTATTGTTGAAGTTGATTGGTTGAGGGTCACGTGTTGGTTGAAAAAGGACATCACAACTATATTGTCCATTCCGCAAATTATCTTATTTCAGATCAATTGTAGGAGTATAGCCATTTACTAAAACTAGTTGTCTGCCAGTGGTCGAAATTCGACCATAAAGCATTAATTTTTTTTTTTTTTTAATTTGAGCTTGAATAAAGTTCTTCTGTCAAAGAATGTGTCTCACCATTCCATATACACTGGAACCTACTAAAGTGATCACCTTGGCTAAGAGATTATCTGTCTTTAGTGGCCACTTTTGTACAATTTCACTTTGCAACCACCACACTTTTCTGCGAAGGCGGTGTTTTTGTAAAAACTCTACCATATTTTGCTAAATGCAAAGCCAGCTCCAGCGAGTGGGTCATAGGGTCATCTTTCTCTACCGACCTGAGATTTCACACATTCGCTTTGCATTTTGAGCAATTTAAGCTAATCTAAAAAGTCTAGTGGCTCCATCCGAAAATTGAGCCTGGACCTGTCCTCGGCTAAAATCCCATTATGTTTGGAGTTATAAAATCTTTAAAAAGTCGAATGATTCAGTTCTACTTGCTGATGCGTACCACTGATGCAGGTATATTTGGAAATTGAGTTTTTTGAAAGGATGTGATAAAATAGTACCAGAATATTTTATAAGTGAAATTAAAATTATTTTATTGCCTGCGGTTCCAGTTCAAACTTCGCAATCAATAGCATTACGATGTATAAACTTGATGCGTATTCGTGTTCCATTGATTAATGCTTCCTTTGTATTTAAGTTTCTTATTAGTGTAACGATGCAATTTACTAACTTATGTGGTGGCAAACTATGGTATTTTTCTGTTAGCCAGGTGCAAATCCCGCCAACTGTTTGTTCTGGGGAACTTTTAAAGACTACTTCCGAAACACCGTCGTTCCCCCCAAAAAAAGCCGGAAATTTTAATCCGTAAACAAAATAGTATTTAGATACAGAATTCAATATATACAAAAATATCAATATACTGAAAAGAAATTTGTATGCTTATTGGTTACATAATGGGGAATTTCTGAAAGCGTGTGGAATTGAATAAAAATACGAAATTAAATTAAAGTCTCAAAATATGGAAAGGGATAAAAAACTATGTACTGGAAATCGTGTTAGTTTTGTAAGAATTTGGCGCAAATACAATTATTTGGCAATTTTTCACTTGCTCCCGGCTAACCGAAAAAAAAAAACACTCACAGTCAAAGGATTTAAAAACTCTACTGGATAGTTATTGATTTCATTGTCATCATAGCAAAATATTTTATCGTAGCTACTGTCAAATGTTCTCTATTCATCAGATACCAATAGTCAGATTAAGTCAACCACATTAAGCCTACATTAATAAAAGTTCAATCATGATTTTTCTGTTCTATTATAGCAGATTTCTGTATGTTATCTGAGATTATGTTTTCGGAAAGATTCCCATACATTTCATTAATAATATTATTTTTATTCCTACTTAATTGCTGAGGAATTTCTTCAATAATATTTTTGGAGAAAATTTGCTTTAGCATACTGACTGGTGGGAGATTTTGAAGAATTTGTCGAACTGGCACGTTTCTGTGTAGTGTCTCTTGGATTGCGATATGTCCTACTCGGCAGAGATGGGCATCATTAACTAAAATGTTAATTGAACTAAACATTCAACTAAAAACTAAGGTAGTTTTAACTGAACACAACTAAATGTTCAACTAAAATAGTTGTTAGTTGAAGGTTCAACTAAATTGGCTCAACTAAATTAGTTATAGTTTACTGCTCAACTAAAACTAATTTCTAAAACTTACAACTACAACTAATAGTTTTAGTTGAAGGTTCAACTAACTTGTCTCAACTAAATTAGTTTTAGTTGGAGGTTCAACTAAAACTAATTTAGTTGAGCAGAGTTAGTTCAACCTTACAACTACAACTAATAGTTTTAGTTGAAGGTTCAACTAACTCGTCTCAACTAAATTAGTTTTAGTTGAAGTTTCTCTCTATTTCTTTAGTTGAAGACAGATAAAGAAAACTTATCACCTTTTTACTTGTGAGAGCACAAAGCTGTGCATTCGTGCTCCTTTACCAATGGCTGTTATTACGTTCTGCGTTCTAGTTAACAGTTTCATTGTGTTAAGGCACTTTTTTTCAAGGATTTAGAAGTTATTTAGTTCAAAAACGAAGTATGATTTTTTAAGAACTTTCCAGCAAGGATTTTGGTTTGTCTCTCTCTCCGTCTATCCGTATAATTACTGACCTAAAAATATATTGATTACTACAAATTTATAACCATTCTTTGGTTTTGAAGGCTCTGATTACACAATATTTATGGCCACCGTTTTCTAATTTTGTTCAAGGCTTTAGTTTATTAATTGGTATCAAGTGCTACCTGGATTTCCTTACTACATAAGTTTACTTTTAACTTGCTGGATGGATTATCTTGGGATTCCATATTACGCAAGTTAGCTATTCTATATTATATGTATACTGCACCCAGGAATCTATTGAAATTTGCATATAGCTTAAATAGATATTTCACCGGAGCACCAAAACACATTACGCTTTACAGGCAAGTCCCAACCGGTGAGGCGCCACCGTCTCATAGGGAGCCGGAGAGCGTTTGCAGGGGGAGCGCGAGAAAAACAGTAAAGGGCAAGCGATAATGCATGTTTAAAAAAAACCATCTCACTTATTCTTATTTTTACTCCAGAACATAACTATTTCCGTTTAAAATGTTTACTCAAACTTTATTTATAACATAATTTTGTAGAAAAAGCGACTACACTACATGTTCATTGTTGAAGAATGAAAAACTGAAAGTATGCTTAAAATTCTGAAGGAGGGGGAGAGGGCACCACCGTAAATTAGACTTTCTTGGGAGGAGCGACGTTGAAAGGTTGAGAACCGTTACTTTAAAGCATATTTTAAAAGTATTCGGCTATTTCAAACAAAAAATTCATTTACACCTTCTCAAAAACGTATTATTTGTTTATAGCAACGCTACGCAAGGGCGATCTACCAAGGATGGAGGTGCCTTGGTAGGAGGACTTTCTAACGAGCATCACGTTACATCTGGCGAAAACCTACCAAAACTCCGTACCATTAGATCGATAGCCGCGCGTTGGGACCCGAACCCGGGACCTTCACACTTTGGCCGTCTACCATTTTCAGTGATATAACCACTGTGCCATGGTGAGGCCAAAAATGTATTATATCAAACTTACTACGTTGTTTTCACATATTAACAATTAGTGATCATGACATATTAATTAAGTTATGCAGAATTATGATTTTTCATATTTCTGTAGAGTTTTGTTCTTTTTAGAAACTATAAAGGGGAAGCTGTCTAAGGTGACAACCCTCACCCTCGAGAACAAGAAAACTGGCCACCTTATAATGAAAAGGTGACTAGTGTTCTTGCCATCTAGCATTATTCCTAAATTCATTCTATTCCTCTGTCATTTTTCAGGAATCGTACAATTTTCAGTTTCAAAATCTATAAAAAACTTTGAAGTACGTCGACATCAGTGGCGTAGTCACGGGGAAGGGTTTAGGGGGTTACAACCCTCCCCCACCCAATGAGGAATTTTGTCATACAAAATGTATTTTCTTCACTCTCTAATCACACACACGGATACATATATATGAGTTGCAGTAGTCGTAACCCCCTCCCCCATGAACAATTTTTCGCTGCGCCACTGGTCGATGCCTATTGTTTAACTGACGACCTGTGACGATACCAATTTTTTTTTTCATTCGCTACAGTGCTTTATACGTAATGGACAAATATTTATGCATTTTCGAAATGATTTCGAAATGATTTTCGAAAAATCTCCAAATCGAATAACTTTTTTTTTAATTCGACGCCTATATTTTAAGTTCACTAAATTTAATTTCATTCGCTTCAGTTATTTTTACGTGATACGTGAACAAAAAAATTGTGTCGCACAGAACAACAGAATGACAGGCAAACTTTCTTTTATGGTAGAACTGGATTCGCAGGTTCCTGAAACAGATAGAAATCGCAAAATTTTTTAATTCCGAGTAAAGGACAGACAAAAGTCTAACTGTTTTTGTATAAGTAATATCAAAATTTTCTAAACATGAAATATATATTACTGTGAATTTGAGAGTTCTTCCGTTTCTGAATGGGACGAGAGCTGATGGGTGTACAGAAAGCTTGAGAAACTATTCCGAATGTCAGGACAAAACTTAAAATTTTATTGCTTCTACCAGATCGTTGAAAAGTCCGCACAGCATAATTCACAAACAGTAATTTTTAAATAATGGTCCACTGAATAGCACAGTTTTAGCAAAGCTCAGAATGACAGCTAATATTTTACATAATGATGCTCAACGCTGCCCCTAAGTACAGATAGATTACAGTTAGTTGTTAGTTGTTATTCGAAACTACAACTAAAACTAATAGTTATAGTTGAAGATCCAACTAACTCGGCTCAACTAAATCAGTTTTAGTTTTCTGTTCAACTAAAACTAATTTAGTTGAGTCGAGTTAGTTGATTTTACAACTAAAACTAATAGTTGTTAGTTGAAGGTTCAACTAGCTTGGCTCAACTAAATCAGTTTTAGTTTTCTGTTCAACTAAAACTGATTTAGTTGAGCAGAGATAATTGAACCTTACAACTAACAACTATTAGTTTAGTTGTCATTTACCTGTCAACTAACTAAATTAGTTTTAGTTGTTAGTTGAAAGTTGAAAGTTAGTTTTTTCCCAACTCTGCTACTCGGTTCGTTTCTCCCTTGGAGGAACGAATACTAAATATTATTATCTCCTCCAATGTTTTCCCACACTTTAAAACATGGAATTTACAACACTTCGCGCACTTATCGCCGTCTGTAAAAAATTGCCAAGCACATTGCTAAAGCACATTTTAGTCATTGGCGTATCACCAAACTGGAGAATAATTCCACTTTTTGCAAATTTTGTCGTAATACTATAAACCTATGGTACTGCTGAAACTAAGTGTTGTTATTTCAAAATTGACACAGCAATGGAACCATCGCCCGACTTGGCGCGAAATACTGCGTGCAAAATTAATTCTCTATTTTTTTACGGTTCATTAGCATACTACACAAATGTTTAACATTCGCACAGCCACCACAGTACGAACTTTAACTGTGCCTAATTTCACGGCCATCCGTTCGCGCAGTGCACTGCAAAAGGGACACAAAGGGTTTGCTTAGCGTATTTATATATACATAGATTTAAGATTACGTATCATTTTCGGATTTCTCTCGCATCCTGAAATCTATTAGTCAGAATTTTTTTTTTTTTTTGTCAAGTAATAAATTGCACATTAAGGACTTCATTCAAAGATAAACAACTTAAAAATATATTAATTAGGAGCCTTTCTACAAATGTTAGACAACATTTTGAATGTAATGCTCCCCGGTTTCCATAGCAACAACAGTAGTGAAAACTTTTTCTGTAAAGTAAAGCATGAATTAAAATTAAAAGACGAGTATCATGTAGGAGGTCAAAAGCTCGTTGCATTTGCTATGAGTAACAGCAGAGTGTGCATGTGCAGCTTCGGGTAAATTGAAAAGTCTTGCCAGACATGTGAAGGAAAAACTGCAAAATAGCTGCAGTAGCTTTAAGAATTTTAAAACTCCTTAAAATAATGTTTTTTTTTTTTCATAATATGTATTCTTATTTTCCTAAACTAAGAACTCTAAACATTAACTTACCTTTCATTTCATTGTTGAATTTGGCAGTTTAAGTAGCAGTAATGGACAGAACCCTACTCACTAGAAAAAAAAATGGGAGTAGGTGGGGATCCAAACATTGGAAAAGACAAAACTTTTCACAAATAGACTTTATTTTGCTTAAAAAATTAAAATTTCGGGAAGGGAAGGAAGACCGGAAACCCCCTTTCCATTAATATGTCCTTGGTACTAGATTATGTTAGTATGGTAAGAATTATAATAAACGTAAAACTAGATATTTATGTTAAATTCTAATCGTAAGTGAATTTGACATCATTTTGATTTCACGAATTTAAAATTGCATCAAATCCTTAATGAGGATAACGCGCTTTACGGAAAAATTACTTCACCAAGGTTTAATATCAATAATATTTTTAAAATTTTTATACACTAAAGTTTTACGAAAGGTGTTCTGCAGAATGACGGAGATTACACATCGCTCAAGCTTTAGGAATTAGAAGACAAGATAAAACAGTGGTCCACACCATGTGACGTTAAATTAGAAGTAAACGAAAAAGACGAAACTATCCTGCAGAAGCACTTTGAAAGCGAACAGATTTGTCTGCAAAACACTGTTTCCGTTCTGTATGATCTCAAATAACGCCGACTTAAATTTTGGGTTATCATTTTGAAGTAACGCTAGCATTTCAAGTAAGTATGTGTTAACAAAATCTTATGTCACGAGTAAAAGAATTCTTTATATTTTGAAATTTCGTAAAAATGGAACTAATTTCACTTACATGAGTACGATAAACATTTGATTCAATCCATACGAAGAACGGCTAAGCAGCTAGTATGGATATAATTGTTGTAAGATATAATTGGATGAAAAATCTCGATATTTGAATAGAGGTCTAAAATATTGAATGGTTTAGTAAAATAGTATAAAAACTATATTGTATTTTGTAATTATTCTACCAATTTTACTACTAACTAGGGGCCAAGGCCCCCAGACTCGCTACGCTCGCTTTTCGTATGAGGCATTCGGCCCCTAATAAGGCTTATTCGTAAAAAAGACATACTTTCAACAGACAAAACCCGAAGACTGGATCAGATAGAATGTTACTGAGATACACATTGCTTGGTTCTTGCATGTTCATTGGTACATAAAAATTTAAACTTCACACTACAGTAGACCCCCACCCCCTCATAACACGGAAGATATTTTGTTATGGGATTCCGTGTTGTACGGGTCCTGAGCTATACTCCGCCTGGAGTGCGGACTCCGCTTATAATCGCTGGAAAAATTATTTGCACTCCTCAGAAACACAATGATATTTAGTATTGCCATTCAAAAGTTATATTAATTAGGAGCTAAAGCATAATAAAATCAGAAAACCTGTTTCAGCTGTATTTTTAATAATGTAAAACCTATTGGACACCTTGCAAATTTGCCACCCACGGTTTTTCATTATTTGGCGTCTTGCGTACATGTAATGTTAATAAAAGCTTCGGAACAGAAAGGATAGCTTGCCACCAATGGCGACTTTTCATTATTTGTCGATTTACACATGCCCACATCCTATAATTACTCTTCATTTAAGGTTACCGGAAAACCGTTATCCATATTTTTATTTATATAATCGTTTGCAGATTGGCGTACTTAGCACCACGAATTATACCATCTCATCGCGCTAGCAAATATCCAAAGTGTACTATAACTGCTATAATGGCATAGTTAACGCCGCCAAATATTTCTTCTGGTAGCAAATAATCCAGCTGGACCGAACCGGCTTTAAAATAATCTGCATTTTAATTATTTTTCATTTCAAGATGTTAGTTATTCTGTTCTGGAAAAAAAATAATCGCTAATTCTAAACTCCTGTTGTCTAAGCGAACTTACTATTTGAAAATTGTCAACTTTGAGTAACACATTTTGAGTTACTTATTTCATATTATTGTAACCTATTTATAGAAAAAAACAGCTGAAGCCTATTCTATAGCTTACGAAATATTGTAACAATAGATTAAAGCTGTTGTGAACTAATAGTATTTAAATATATGTAAAAAATACATGTGAAGCATATTCTGTAGCTTACGAAATATTGTAACAAGAGATTAAAGCTGTTGTGAATATAGTATAAATTCTAATAGTATTTAAATATATGTAAAATTATGTGGCATACTTTTATATCGCATTTTTGGGACACGTTTTTCATACAATTTTCAATAAAGGGGGTGAGAGATAAAATGACATTCATTAATAGATGGAGAAAATCTGCACAGAAAAATGCACAATTCCAACTGAATGAAAATTTCAAAACCTTATTCTCAGGTGTATTCAGCAGACGATAAATTACGATAAATTGCGCCAAGCATTAGAATAGTCTCCTCAAAATCGCACAAAACCGTTTAATTTTTCGCCAAATTAAAAAGTCGCACATTTTAGTCTCAGAAAATTTCTAAATAATATTTTTCTTTTGAGTATAAAACATTTCATTCCTGCTCTGATTTCCCATGCACATGGTATTTTAATTTAAAAACAGCCTTACAAATAATCTAGACAAAAAAAAAATCGTTATTATTTTATTTTTACTTCGAGAGTCTGAATCATTTAATAAACTTGCCGAATGTGGCAACCTGGATAAGCTTAAACGGCGCTTTTTCCACTGTGGGGTTACAATTACGAAATGGCGGAAAGCAAAAATTAGCCTTTTGCGATACGTTTTTTATCGATATCTCCTAAAATAATTCGAATTTTGAAAAAAATCGCTTCGAGGTGTGTTGGGAACTGTCATGGAAAATTTCCGTACAAAATTTGGTAGGTCTACGATCACCACGAGACACATTCAAACAAAGTAACTAACAGTTTACACATTGTTTTATTAATATATAAGAAAGATAGTTTTTATTTTAGCGTAAAATGGGCGTAATTGTAACTCATGTTTGTAAATTTCGCGCGATTCTAGATACTTGGAAACGCTTTGTTGCAAAGGAATGAATGATTTTATGCCAAATCTGACAACCATTATGTTTATTTTTTCAGTTTTTTATTAATATCTTCTAAAATAATTCGATTTTCGAAATTTAAGTCAGCTTAGCAGGTTCCTCGGAATTTTTCAAATCTGTGGGCACCTAGTCGAAACTCAAATCCCCACGGTTTAGGAGAAGATACGACAACAAGCTTTTGACAGCGCCAGCGACAGCGGCCTTTACATTTTTTTAAAATAGAGAGATACTATAATATAGTACGCTTAAAGAGCACCATTGATTAAAACACCGAATAAAATGTCTTTTGCCCCTTTAGCTGTACATTAGTTTTAGAGTGATAGTATGCAATATTTATATAACAACAACAAAATTAAGAATAGTGGTAGTGCTCAAAACTTGCTCCTATATAGCACAAATAAAATAGAACATATAACTTTTTCTAATTAAACTAAAACTAAATGGCAGTTAAGAAGGAGAAAAATAATATTTTAAATAAATTGAGCTCTATTTTAGTAACAAAGTACTGATAATAAAATAATAAAACAATTAGAAGAAATGCAAGTTACAGTGATAAAATAATTAAAAGAAATTAAAATATACAATACAAAAAAAGAATAACTTACAAATAGAATGGCAAAATAATTAAAAAGGAATCTAAAACCAAGCAACATAACGTTGAATTTTTTTTCTGTTGAAAACTTCTGTACTTTCTTGTAACTTCATAATTGCCCTGATAAATCCATCTCGACTTTCAGCTCCTACAAAAAAAACTAAATCTTCGCTCATTAATTTATGTGACACAATAGGTATATGAACCATCGAAAGAGAGGGTTTAAATTATTTTCTAAGAATTTTAAAGCACCAACTGGAGTTGGTTAAAAACTGGTGTTGATATTTGTACCATAACAGCCAGCAACTTTCATGTGATCAATATGTTTAAAACTTTGTAAATAGCACACATTAATAAAAATAAAACAGTACGGACCGTTCCGGATGGTACAAAGGTTCTAATTTTGTACAAATATAAAATATTCCTCCTTCCACAAATTAAGAGAACTGCATTTAACGGTTAAAACTAATACATAATTTGGTAAATAATACGCTTAAAAAAATTATAAAGTCCCTCCCATCTGAAGAAGAGTGGAACATTTGTACCACTCTAAATGGTCCGTACTTATTTTACTTCTATTTTTATTTATAAATTTTGTTTGACAATTTCTTTATTGGTTTTACGATTTAACAACAATTTTTTATGTGTATGGACAGTGCTTTCAATTTTTTAACAGATCTGACAACATGCCTGTAAGTGTCATGGAATGTCCTAAATATAAGACATAAGTTCTTCGTTTCCACTTCTATGATATTTGTCATTACATAGAGTCTTACCTTGTCTTACGTCATATTGTATCCCTGTTTCAAAACACGGTGTCGAGTTTCAAAGATTTTTCGAAATGATCTGTGATTACGTTGGCGGGCTCTACGAATTCTATCTTTATTGAAGACTAAATACTTATTCCTTCACGACGATAATAACATCGTCCTGCAAAACCGCTCATGTTACTGCAGCAACAAATCTGTAGGATTTAAAAATATACTAGTCACAAATATGACGACGAATATTACGAGGAATAGTTTTTTAATCGACCTACTGTAATGTACATTAGTAAAATCTGATAATAAGAAGTACAATCAACTAATATTTGTGCAATAATACACTTTCGTTTATGTTCCAACAATCAAAAGGGATATGTGCTTACTTGATAGTTTCGAAATTTTTATTTATTTAAAAGTTATAGGACATTTACAATGCTTGTTACCTGCACATTAACAACGAAATTTTTATTTTTATTGGTTTTTATTTAATATTTGGTAAGAGTGCTCATAATTTTCTTCAAGCCTAAAATTTAATTTGATAATTCACAATGTAAAAAGTGTATGAAATTTGTTAAAGTTTTGTGAAATGTAATAGTTTTCTAATTGATAATTAATTTTTTAACAAATTATTTTAATGCATATTAAAATTGGAGATTGTAACTTTTTTAAGATAGACACCCCCCCCCCCTTCACACAAATAATATTAAATAATGTACTGCTGAAAACATTCAGAATATTTTTTTCAATAAAATGCATGCTATTGACAAAAGTATACCCATTGAAACTTTTAGTTTCAAATAACTGTAACAGAATGCAAGCTTGTTTAATGCGAATCGATAAATTCTGCCTTTCATCGGAATCAAAACACAAAATGACACACTTAATTGCAGTAAACTTTTCTGATATTATTCTGTTAAAAGTTTTCTAAAATTTCATCCGGCACTCTAAAATAGTTTAAACACACTAAACCATCGTTAAAAACTTTTATACTGCAATAAAAACATTTTACTTATCAGAAGTTTCAAAATTTATGCTTTGCTGATATTTATTTATTTATTAATAATGACGAAAGGGAAAAAAGTTTTAGGCATAAAAGGTTTAAATGTTTTAAGCATTCGGACTTAATGTAGAAAGGTTCATAATTATCAAAATGATATTATATAACTTGTATGGTTTTGAAAATGAGTTTGCTTTAGCGGAAATAAATAACCATATTTTTTTAATTATTAATAAATATATTCGTTGCATTAACAGAGAACAATAACTTACGAATAACTTTTCAGCTTTTTTGCCAAAACCATAATCAGAAAACATTATTAATATTTTCTTCAAGGAAACTCAAATCTTAGAATAAAAATTTTCGGATATTTCAAATAGGGCCTTTTTAGAACCTTCTGTACCCCAATGTTTAGATTCAAATCAGAAAATTCTTAAAATATTATGAAGTTTTCAAAAATGTATGAAGGTTCATCGAAATTCAAAAAAAAATTAAATACTGAAATTATCAAAAGTATTACCAAATGAAAATACGTACTTTAATCTGGAGAGTAAACAACAAAATATTACAAGTACTAGAATTAAATTGCCAAATCTTAAATTTTGCATGCATTTGTGCTTTTTTTCTATCTGAAGTGTCCTACTCCAAAAAGGAGCCCCCAAATCCAAAAAGAATTTTCAGCATAAATAAATCAAGGAATTTAATATATATATATATATATATATATATATATATATATATATATATATATATATATATATATATATATATATATATATATATATATATATATATATATATATATTTATATTTATATATATAGCCTTATCACTAGTGACTTATCACTAGTCTGTGACTATATCTAGCTTATAAGTCACAGTCTCACGTACTGACTTGATGATGTCGCATAAAGAACACACTGTTTAGTTTTACTTAATATCGCAGCAGAATCACTTTATAGCGAAAAAAGGATGTATACATAAAATGATGTATACGTAACATCATAAATAATAATCATTAAAAATAATACTGAGGACCTACATGTGACATTATATGTCAGAACGTCAATTTATGACCGACATAAGACATCATATGTTACACTATGACCCATCTGTTACATCATGTCACTCTGTGCATTGGTGGGAATATCACAGTGTAACCTTTATATGACGTCATAATTAAATTTGTGTAAATCGAAGTGAAATCACTGCTGTATCATTATGACTTCATATTTTGTAACAGAAAGCTTGTATCCGTCAAAAATCTAAAAACATTTTCTTCACAAATGTGTACGTATATGTGAGGGGAAAATCGTGTGATTCGTGTGAAAAAGATTTTACAATTTTGGAGTTAAAATGAGTCTTGTTCCAAAACAAAGTTATTAAGCAAGAAGGAAGTAAAAAATATCTGTTGAAAAAACTACTTTAGTGAATCATGGTAAAAGTAGCTTAATTCACGCAGTAAAATCATGATCATAGTGTTAGAATTCATAGTCCAAAAAAAAAATCTTGACTTTTACAAAAGTCAGTCGAATAAAGTTCTTGAACTACTCTATTTTAATCCTACGAGTAAATTTCCTGTTCAAATAAAGTCGCATGTTCCTTGAAGAATTTTAGTATTTTCATTAAAGTTTTCAAAGGAATGATTTGAATCCGAAAGAATTCTGGTTCGAGTGTTTGGTGATTAAGCTGAACTCGGGAAATGACTGAGATCGAAAAGTCTAGTTTCCTTGTTTAAGCACTAAAGAATCTATCTTAGTTATTCGAAATGAAAGCACCGAAGTACAATGACTGTGTAAAAGAATAAAGTTTTCCTTGTGTTTCGAATGATTTTACTATAAACGGCTTTTGTATTTTTGTTTCATTAAAAATTAAGCATTCCCGAAGCTTCTAAATTGTTCTGAATTGTTCCAATTGCGTCAAAAATATTTAGTGGTCTAAATGGTGCATCTAGATGATTTTCATTCGGTATAGAATTCTCATGAAAATGTTTATAAGTATATATTTTGTTTGTAAATATAGGAATCGGTTCCTGTACAGTTGCATGATAAGTTACAACTATTCGTTTTTAATACCTACGAATTTCTGAGTTTTTAAAATGCAATCTTAGTTTTCAGAAATCTTAAAAGCATTTGGTTTTCGGTTTCGAAATCTATTTCAAAACTGGTGATATTTAAATGACTAAAATGTAATGATCTTTCAATCCGAAGTTCGTTTTGCTGTGTGGGAGCTTAATTCATTCAATATCAGTTTAACCCTTTGAGGCGCAACCTTTTCTCAATGCTGAAAAAAGGGCAGCCGTTGCCATCGCTCAGCTTAACTACCAGCAAGATAGCGGACGATCGAGACGTTCATCGCGTGCCACAGATCTAGAGACCCTTTTTTGACGACAGCTGGCTGTGCACAGCCAGCTGTCGTCTGTAGTCAAAAAAGGGTCTCTAGATCTGTGGCACGCGATGAACGTTTCGATCATCCGCCATCTTGATGGTAGTTAAGTCGAGCGATGGCAACGGCTGCCCTTTTTTCAGCATTGGGCAATCTATCCAGATATTCTCGCACTCTTCCATTTTTTCAGCAGATGTCAGGGCTGTTAAACATAATCGTGACATTTTTTTTACGGGAAATGACGTGCTAAAAAGTAAAGGATTCTCGTGGAGCTATGTCACCCGCAACTATTTTTATAGAAATCAAATCTATTCTTTGTGACTGGCAACAGTCAAAACGTCAGAGTTTGGTGTTCCCAGAGCGGGATCACTGCGCGTTAAAGGGTTAAGGCAGACAGGAGAACATTTTCCATAGGGACGAGTTTTCCAACTCCATTTAATTTTGAAATAATCCGCTAAATGACGCCAGGCTGCAAACTGGCTAAAGTAGCAATACATCGCAGATCATCTACGAAAGTTTTAATCCAGTAGCTGCTGCCACAAAATCGGAAGAGCTCATTTTTAATTTCTTTTAACTGTCAACTTTCAGGTCTTTAAAAAATTCTATTAAAATTGCTGTATTGACACTGCATGTAGAAATAAGATTTTCTCTCTTCACGTATCTAGGCGTTTGTTTTACGAATAACATACACCGCTAATCGTCGTGGAAGTGTCAAAATTCCTATATGGTGAGGGGGCAGGTTTTCCAACAGCATAAATCAAGAGTGCGCAAAAAGATATTTAGATTTTTTGTTTGCATTCACTGTAATTCAAACAATAAGGCTTTTTGCTGAAAAAGAATCTGTGCTTGCAAAATAGTTAAGCGACAGTTTTTGAAAAATTGTTTCGTGGCATTTGTTTTATATATCCAATATCAATCATTTTATCTATTTCTGTACCAGTCTCCTATCTACTGTTAGCATGCCTTTTTAGTTTACAATAAAAAATAAATAATAAGTAACAAGCAAGATTTATTACCTGTGTTTTACCATTTAAAGTATAGTTGAAAAACTTGCACCGCATACGGGGTTCGAAATTTACATGGAAGACTAAGAAATTTGCTGTCAAAAACTATGTTTACAATTTTGAAAAAAAAAAAATGCGTTAGTTTACAGATAAAGGTGTAGAAATGCAATGGTATGATATTCACATCAAAATCGATAAAGTATAAAACTTATGTTGAAAAATGTTCCCCAATCTTCCCTATTGTTCTTACTCCCTTAACCGTAAAGTTATAGCTTTTGGGCTAATTTTGGGAATTTTCATTACAAATTAACATATCCTGATGCATGTCATATCTCGAACAATATCGCGCTCGAAAGTTCATGTGACTGCACTTTCGCCAACAGGTACTCGTAGAATCTGTCTATCCAGAGTTTTTTTTTTTTTTTTTTTTTTTTTTTTTCTAATATTGATGGATCTGAAACAGGGATTTTTTGCATTATCACCCAGCTTGCGCCTCTTGCCTCTTCGCATACACAGTTTTCTGAGTCAGGGCGGTAAAATTGGTTGAAAACGGGTACTTTTTAAATTCATTGGCTGTATTCTGTTATTAATAATTTAAAACATGCAATTATTTTGTTTTGCATTGGATAATGCATTTATCCTCTTCACGGTCGGAAAGAGTTAACTATGTTAGTTTTAAATGCAAAAATATTTAACTTTATTAAGAGCTGCTTCTTCCATAAATATTGGGTAATAGATTTTTAAGAAGTAAAAATAAATAGTAAACATTATCAAATTTATTTCCTGTTATTACTTACAAATTATTCAAATTTTAAAATATTATGCCGAGAGCTGTTAGACTTGGGTTCTAGATAAATATTGTATTCTGATACCTCGTTGATGCAAGGAAAGAGTGGATGAAGTGAGTAAGCATTTTTTGAATGAAAAATATTTATAGTTTGGTTTTAAATGATTTTTTTTTTCTCTCTCAGCTTATATTTTCCGAAATCTACAGACAATATTTATACTTTTTAAGAAGTTTATTAGGAGCTTTAGGAAACATAATTTGAACGAAGCCTAACTTTGTACCCATTTTATACGACTACCCTAAGCAGGGGAAAAAAATATTTTTTTAAAGTATTATTTTTTTCTGATATTAAGAAATTTAGATCTTTCCTGAATTGGAAGTAATACCAGAACTTCTCAAATTTTCAACAAAGCATTAATTTCTTGTAAGACTTTTGGAGACGCAAGAAAAGGCCATGGATTTAGTAAACAGATAAAAGCTAATATTTTGTCTCCAAATGCAATTAATAAACTTTTAACTAGTATAAATCTTGTCAACTAATGTCTGAAAATATAGACTAGAAAGAAATATAATTTAAAAACAACTCATTACATGTTTGATCAAAAAGAAGTACCTATCCATTTTACATCACCCTACCCTACTCCTTCGTTTTTGTATAAAACCAATATTTTTTCTCTTAAATATTGTGATATGTTTCAGAAATATTATGCGTGTTAAAATCAGTAATTTTGGTGTTGAATTTTCATGTGGAATAAATTCACAATTTCAGGAAGGTGGCGGTCATGTTTCCCTTTATACTGTTTTGCCAACCTCTAATGTGTTCAATTGCACTTAGAAGTCTGTTCTAGAAGCTCCAAATCGATAAGAGTGTTTTGTTATCAATTTAACATGCAACTAGTGATAAGAGTTTCGGGAATAAAGATTAAATAGATTAAAATGATTAAGATAAGGTTTCTCTTATGAGATTAGCACAGTAATAAAGTTTTACATTTTGTAAAAAATGAGTAATGATCTTGTAAAAAAAGATTTTATTTGCTCTACAGAGGGTGTTTAAACATTTTTAGAACGATTTCGGGTCCGTTTAATTAAAGTTTAAAATGTAAAGACTATTTTTTTTTAAATGTTCGATCTGATAGCCTTTTTTCTGGACTATAAATCTGCATCGTGATTTCCATGATAGAAGAGCTTTTCGTAAAATTTCCAGGGGTATTGCTTTCCATTCCTCTTCCACTACTTTCTAGAGTCCATCTATCGTGGTGGGTTTGCGTTTAGAAAGAGCTCTTTTTAACAGACCAAAGGCACAATAGCCCATAGGTGAAACGTCAGGGGACTTCGCAGGAATATGTTGAAAAGGTATATATGCAATACCTGTAATAGTCTTCATTTTTTCAAGGAATGCAGTGGTAGTTTTCGAAATATGACTCTTGTTGAGCCACATATCCCGGCAAAAGCTGGTGAACATAGTGTTTTTTAGCTTTTTTAAGTTGTAAATCTTGGTTTATTATTTTATTTATTGTTGCTACAGATGTATCTAAAGACTTTGCAATTGATCTCTGTGTTGGCGGATTCTCTTTTGTTACCAACGATTTCACTTTAGAAACGTTTGAAACAGTATACCTTTTTCGGATATTCGTTTCTTCCATGTCTTCTTTCCATGAGTCTTAAGTCTTCTTTCCATGTAGAAACGATGTTTGACGGTTTTTACCTTGCCGATTAATAATGTTGCTTATTTTGCACTTAGAAATTTTAATACCATGCATTTCACATCGTTTTTGAATTATGGAATAAGAATATTTCTCTTCAGAAAGCGCGAAAACATATCTTCAATCCACAGCTTGTTTACATATGACATTTTGAAAGAAGAATAAATTTAAAAGTAGCAGACGATATTTCTCATTTCAAATAATAATCTGTTGCCAAAAATTTTTATTCTGAAACATTTACTTTTTTTTATTCTTTATCGAAATCGTTCTAAAAATGTGTAAACACCCTCTGTACGGGGCCATCGCTAAGCAACGGGCCTGCTTATGAGTTGCCATCGCTAAAAATGAGTTTATCATTGAGGCCTGTTTTCCCCTGTCACAGTATTCTATTTTATTATTCTAAGTATTATAAATGTTATATTATTTTATTATTTCAAAACAATATTTTTATACTTTTGTCGTACTAAAGAACTTTAGATGTAGGTAATCGTTTTGTGAATCTTGCGCCATTTTCTTTCATGAAAATTTATCCTAAAATTCGAACATTTTGCTCTGAATGTAAAGGTAAGTGAACGCTTATAATGTATTTAGAAATTATAAAAATATGTATGTAAATCATGTTTAGTGAATAATTACTCATGTGTTATTTATAAATAAATTATTTTAATCAGAAATCGTATTACTTGGGTAGTTTTTATTCTTGTAAATAAGCATGACGTTGTGATACTATTTAGACAATTTAATTTTGCCAGTTGAAAATGTTATTTATCAGTTATATATGCCTTGATTATGTGATTAAGATTTACATCTGGTACAGTGCAGAAATACAGTAAATTATAAATTATTGATTTTTGCCCGTTTATACAGAAACTTCAAATGTAGTTAATATTTTGTACAAGCGTTCATTATGCTTGCTCAATTCGAAAGTTCGATTGAAAAAGCGACAAAAGAATAATATATACTACATGAAATGTCTTTATTAAAGAATAATTAATTCAGGGATCGCGCTATAGAGCGTATTTTATCAATTTTCTCCAATATACAGGACATCCCGAAAACACTGAAATGCGCTTTAATACATCATTTGTTAAAGATTAATCTTGAATTTTTTAAAATAACGTAGGAAATACGACTACGTTCATGAAATATTCATTATAAAAATGTCTTTCTCATTTGTGTATTTAGTTATTTTAAAGTATATTAAATATCCACTTGTGAAACTAAAATAAGCAATCGTGAATCATGAGAGTAAGCGCTACTTTGTTTTTCCTTCAAATTATATGCATCTATTTTCTTTATGTAAATATGTATCATAGCAAACAAATTAATCATGAGTTCGTACTTGAATTAGTAACACAATTACTACTTAAAACTACATTAAATAACGTTTGAAAGCACTGGGAAGCTTAAGAAATGCCTGATGTATACCTGAAGACTCTAGCATCCGTAGGCCTCTTTGGGTGGCTCCTCAAAATACACGCGCAGGCCCGTTACTAATTGCGAAGGCCCCGCTCTGTATATAATAGTTACGCACAATAAAATATCTAGCGTAATGGTAGACATTTTTTTCACTAGGTCTGTCATGAAATTCACAGACCTGTGTGTGAAATAATAAGAGTATATGTGTTTGTTTGTTTGTTTGTTTTCGTTAACCCCTTCTGGACGGCTACTGAATTTTGAAAAGCCATTGCCAGAACGAAAAGCACCGCTGCGCGAATTACCCTGGAGGACGGGAGAATTTCAATATTAGAAATGAAAGAAATTTAATGAAATTTAATACTCTGCTTTAAAAAATTATATTCCCTTTGATGAACTAGGGTAAGGGTTTAAAATTTACCCTAGTTTAATTTAACTTTTATTTCAAAAATGTTACGAGAATTTGCATTTCAAGATTTAAGCACAGTCAAAAAGTGGAAATTTTTTAATTATTTTAAACATTTTTGTGTGTAATACCGGTGACTGAAGTACGAATAGACTGTGAAAACCGGTACCATTACCATCATCATTCGATTCATCTACAGACGAATGAGATGAAGTCCAAGAATCTACACTATCCGCTGTATATTCATTACTAATACTATCCGCTGTGCTTTCATTAGTTTATCTGATGGCTCCAATAGAGATAAAATGTTTTCCTGCATTAGTCCTCCTTTTCTTTTAGCCATATTCTCACCTCACTTACTTTATGACCCAAAATTAAGAAAATACTATTATAGAACAAATTTCTCCCCTCCCCATGAAAAATAAAAAGTAAAACCGGAATCTACCAACTGGAAAGAACGGACTGGACAGTACCATTAACCGGCTTCGAACTGTAATTTTTTTCTCGTTCCGGTTCACTAAAAATAAATATATCGGTTCAGCTTCGGTTTTCGTTCCACCAAAAATAACGGTTTTCGGTTCAGTTCCAAATGATTAATTTTATTTTGTGTATATTCTTATTTGTAAAAAAATATAATTCTATCAAAATTTAAAAAACTTTATTCTTTCTTTAATTTGTAAGTTGGTTACAGCATACAGTATTGATAAGTTGGTTACAGCAACAAAATGACTAAAGGTATATCGAACCCAAATAAACCGATTTTTTTTCGGTTCAGTTCCAGTTTTCGTTCCTACAAAAATAACGGTTTTTCCGGTTCTTTGGTTTCCAGTTCAGAGCCCTGCAATTAACAACATATGCCTTTCTTTACATTACCAAAACTCTTCCTTAATGTAAACACAGACTTCCCCTGGAAAACAATAAATAAATAAAAATGAAAATAAATACAAAAACATATTTCTGAAGGCTAGTGGTATCCGAAAAACTGTTAGTAACCTTTAGGGATAGTTTTTGAAATGTAGTAACATCTTTTGTTGAATATGCAAAACGTTCCACTTTAAAACACGGGTACGCATTTGTCGCCCTCTGCGGCAAACTGATTCGCGCCACGTATACGCGTTTTACGTCCTTTTGCTTCAATTTACCGGTAAACGCATATACGTGGCTGCCGTCCGTCCAGAAAGGGTTAAATCGATATTTTGGGAACTTTTTACTGTAGTGAGACTCCTTAAAGCAACAACGATAGCATTGTATAATCTCTTTATATATTTTTTTTTCTCATAATCCACAAAAAAATACAGCAACATCTTCAAATACAGCATTTTCATAGCAACTATTTCAGAGTAACATCAAAAATACGATATTAAACTGCGGAATAAATTCAACGATATATTTACATTCAACTGGCCTTACTATTTACGAAATATTAAAATACCGCACTTTAGTGGAAATTTCCCCCTAAAATTTTCTCAACGGAAATTTTTTTAATAAATGTCTCTGCAGTAAAGAGGTAAATTTTGTGTTTTAATGTAATAAATAATGAACTAGACTCCAAAGTAATACTTTGCTAAAAATGTGGTGATGAATTCGAAATTTTAATAATGTTTCATATCTGATGGTGAAATTAAACGTGTAACTTCCTAGAGAAATATTATAATAGTTAAATGTGAGTCTTTGTTGATAATAGCTTTATTTGTATCTGTTTGTATTTTCTAAGATAATCCTATTTATTGCTAAAACTATGCATTGAAGCATTTCAAAATATTTTACAGAGCAAAATGTGTACACTGAAAATATTTTATGAAAGATATTTTTCATACATTTTTATCAGCAAGCAAAATAAACTTCTGCATTCCTTTAGATTGATGAATGCAAGGATACCTGGAGAAGAAAACTGTCTCTCGCTATACAGGCTATTCATGACAACGTGTAGAAACTTCCGGGCGATGGATTAAGCTTTTACAAACCAAATTCAGATACAGGAATATTTTAAATTAGTTTTTTGGATATTTTGTCTTCTAATGCATTAGTTAAAGGCTATTAGTTATTTAAATTGAAAAAAAAATTGTATAAAATTTTCATTGCGTTGTTCCCAGTTGAAAACATCGTTCATTTTTTATTATACTTTCACATTGGTTTCAAAAACGGAATATAGTGATAGGTAGTTTAAATAATAAGTGAAATATTAAGAAATAATGAAAGCTTTATTTTTAAATTCAAATGAAAATATGAATTAAGTTTGAAGGGGGAGGTATCAAGATAGCACTTTAAAAATTTTTGAAAAGGGTTATTTTTATGTTTTTTTGTTTAGTTTCCCACTGATGATAGAAATGCAACTTCTACAAAAACAAGTCATCTTTTTACTATATCTGCTAATTTTTTCAAGTCAATACCGACAAAATTTAATTTTTCAGTAAATTTTTAATTCCCAATTGGGAACATTGGCCTGTAAAATGTTAATAAAATGCAAATCATAATTTCATAGAAATGTGGGGTCTTAAATGTCGTCTTTACGCATATAATCACTTAGAAAATGTTTTGAAGTGTTTGTGTCGAATTCCTCAACTACATTTCTTAAGCAATGGTTCATTATTAGAATGAAAAAAAAAAGAAGTTGTTGACTATTTACACGAAATGTTGATTATTACTTCAACAAGATATTTCTTACTTGATTCTTTATTAGTACACAAAGACGCCGTTTGTGACCCCCACATTGATATGTCATTCCGATTCGTCTTTGAGTTATCTATCTTAACTGAAAGTTTCTAAATAAGAAGAATTCCTCTACATGCAATAAAGAATTCCCTCTTATGTGCACTTTATAGAACGTTACTGGATTTTACTTAGTTTCATAAGAGAATAAAGCTATATATTGTGTATGTTCTATTTGTTTATGCTAAAAAAAAACAGCGACTTCTCTCAGTGTACAATCATGTACAACTGAAGTACTTATAAGAAAGTGCTTCAGTTGTATATGAATGTACACTGAAAAGTGTCCTGCAGTGTTCTGGTCGCTAAACTCCGTTCCCATTAGAACACGGCAAGTGAAGCAGCATCCGGCTTAACCAGTGCTTGGGAGGGTCAACTTCCTCTGGGCTCGATTGCAATGGGACCGCGTACGCTAATGGGAGCGGGTGCACGTAAAATCCGTCGTGGCTCCAATGTCCTCCAAGTTGTTAAACACTAACTTTGGGTGCGCTGGAGATCACATATCTAATTTTAATAATCTTTTACTTTGGCTTTCTTTTATGTAATCTATCCAAAATCATGAATTCTAAATCTTTTAAATCTGCATATTCGCTTTTCCCCGTAGGCATTATTCTTAATTGTTTATTCGTCTCTTCAGACATGGTGGCGTCGTTGTGCTAAAAATAATAGATTACATTACGTCCTTTGCAATCGCAACGAACTTTTTGATTCCCCTCTTGGAATCCAGCTGGCGTAGGTTATATTTTCTGTTGCCCTGCGTCATCTTTAAAATTATTTGCTCGCGATTGCGTCATTTTAATTTTATTGGATTAACTTTTAGGGTTGCTCTGGCATTGGCACTATTTATCTCAGCCAAGTGTTTGTTCTCGCCAATGTGTAATTCTCTGTTGGCGTAATTTTCAATTCATTCCATCTTAATTTCACTGTCCATATAGGACTTTTTTTTAATTCGCTGAGCCACCACCACCACCATCAGTTGTAATAAGTTTATGTTTCAAAAGTATATTTTAAATAAATAGTTTTAAGCATTCAATTTCTTTTCTTACTGCAACTAAGTGCATCCAACCTGGATTTTTAACCGTCACAACGCAATTTAATAATTTAAAATCCCGCAAGCAATTAACTTCGTTATACAGGGCATAAGCAACAACAACAACAGCACTGTATAGTACCCAAAAAGAAAATTCTAACCTGAGCGACATCTTCAGCTTTAATACACGTTCAAACAAAACAAAACTTATCGCTTTAGATCAAATGCTTTATGGTAAATAATTTCTCCTGTTGCATATTGTGAATTTTGCCTTAAAGAGTCATTTGCGTTCATGCCAGTAAAGAGACACTTGGAAGGTCGTATATTAAAACAGAATCCACCTGTATGGCAAATTCCTGAATCTTCATGCTGATTATGTCGTAAATTGACGCTTGTACATAACTTTCAGCGATACATTTATTATTTTTTTTTATTTATTCTTGTCTTTTTAACGCATTCTAATAGATTTGAAAATTGTTTACGACTTAAGTTTGTCTGCCTGTACATCCGTGCTCTAACTGCCTTAACCTTTTCACAGGCCTGATTAAATAATTTGTCTCCGTAGGACACATATGAATACTTTTATAATAATGAAGATTATATTTGTAATGAAATAAGTAAAATAAAAATCCTACTAAATTGTTAAATTCCCGTAAAATATACAAACTTTTTCAAACTTAAAGTTATCTGTATTTATTTCGTAATATTCTTTCAAAATTTTGTGTCCTCAATTGTGGACAGCTGGTCTGAAAGGATTAACTATGCATCGATTACTACAAAATTCATTTATGTTATTCCTATATGAACTGTACAATGTACTCGATTGAAAGTGGTGTGTTTATCTGTTATAACTGTTTTTCAGGATCACCCCAAAGAATTCCAATACACTATGGGTTATGGGCAGTCATTTCTTATGCCTATTTAGAGACATTTATGTATTTAAAAAAAATTAAATTCATATACGTTGTTAAATAGTGTAAAATATGACTACCCATTCAAAATAGAGTGTGTAATTCTTTACAGAAGCACTCAAAAGAATTCCAATAGTCTACAGTCGTTGGCAGTTAAGAAACATTAATGCGTTTCAAATAAATGCAGTAAGAATATAAACATTTATAACAGCTTATTCTTCATTTAAAGAAAGGAAATAGCCTTGAAAGTTATTTTACAAGGTCTGGCAAAATTACATGAATAACGATATAGTGGCACAGCTTATTTTTAAAGTTATGGCCAACATTTCGACAATTTTGGTAACGATGCATCTCCGAATTTGCCACACAAAATAGACAGATGCTTGGAAAGTGGTTTAATTTGTGTGTTTTTTGCCTCATTTATATCTTTCATCTTTTCATTCATCATAGAAGGTTGAGGGAAAAAAACAATGTATTATATTTAAAACTTTGTATTATAATTAAAACTATTGCAATTTATTTTTTTTCAATAAATAGAACAACTTTTTCTTACTATTGCCCTTTTAAACAAGTGAATAAGCACCCACGAATGGAATTAATTTCGAAACTTGCTAAAGCGTTGTACGCCTGGAATACGTTTTAAAATTTTCTCTGATTCAACGAATGGCAGAGAAAAGTAACCGTTTGAAAATCGGACAGTTTCGTATTTTTTTTTACCTGACATTACATCAATTTCTTTCCTCGCAAACTGCTGTTCAACTCTAGACTTTTCCAAACAAGCAGGTAAAGAATTTCTCAAAATTCTCTTTCGTTTTCTTGTTCCGACAAACGTGACAAGATTTGGTAAACAGGTATACATATCTTTTGAACTTTCCCCTGCGTATTTCTTTATCCTTACTCTTTCGAAAGGTTTTTATCTGAGTAACATAATAAGAGGGGTAAATTGGGTTAAGAATGGACATTTTTTAATTCATTGGCTGTTTTCTGTTGCTCATAATATTAAGCATACAACCTTTTGAGTTACTTTATGCAAAGTAGTCATCTTTTTCACACTAGAAAAGAGTGTATATAACTAAATTTCGTAGCAATTGCAATATTCACAGCAGTTAGAGCATGGACACTGAGGAGAGACAAACGGTGACAACAAGTATAGGAGAGGAGGGTATTATGGAATACCATTTACAATTTTAGTAACAACTTTAACGGTTTTTTAATAAATACCTTAAATTCACCATGAGTACATACTGTAATTCATTTTAATGAACCAAAATACTATTTATTTTGTTGTTGCAAAAAAAAAAAATTACTTTAAAAAGTTACAAATGGAAGTTAATATTAAATAGGTGATTTAAATCATTTTAAAACTTATTAGCCGTCATAAAATATGGTTCTTTTAAACTATAAAAACCATTCTTTTAAGATATTTACAATCCGTTTCTGCTACGAGTCTATTTACAAAAGTCACAGAATATAATCTGCTGTCTCTGCTCTGGTAGTCAAGATAAGCCCACAGAGAATGGCTGAAGCATTTAATTAGAATTCTCCCTTGTTGATTTTTGAAGAACTTTCCTATAAAGAAAATACATTCATCGTCTTTGTTTTCCAGTTCCTTAGTTGACTGCATGAAATCCAATACGGTATTACCTAGTATCCCATGATCATCGAAACGAGCGCATTTGACTAACGGAAGCACGAGAAGAACGAGAGAGTAGAAAAAGAACGAGAATATAGAACGAGAGAATGGAAGAACGAGAGCATAGGATCTTGGAACGAAGAATATAGAACGAGAGCACATGATCTTGGAAAATGAACCTTCAAACTGATGGAAACGACCACAGTAGAACAGACTAAAATTCTTTTGGTGTACGTTATTCTTAGTGTTCAATGTTCAAGTCACATGTATACTAGTAGGTTAAAGTGTTTGAAAACTTATCTACAAAAATTCTTGAAAATCACAAAACATACTTTGTTTTGTAGTGAATGGTACGACAGCAACAAGCGGTCAACTCTCACTATACTGCATCATTGGGGAGAGGGGGGGGGTCTTTCTTGAGTTGTTTAGTGTACTCCCGCGTGACAGCAGCATCAAATTACTGAAAGAGCCAGAAACTGGGTATTCCATAATTTACGACTATTTCATCCTCCCTCCACTCATCCACTTTTCTAAGTTTGTAGGAGAGTGTTAAAAAATTTGTTGCAGTCTGTTAAAAATTCTGTTTCATTTGTTTAGTGTTTTAAAATTTTTGTTTTGTTTGTTGTTTTTAATTTCAGAGTCCTAGACATTTTAATTAATTTTATATGATCATATTTAGTTCGCATAGCATAAAATGAAGAACGATCGTTGGAATCACACTGGTGCCCAAAGTTAAATTTACAAAATCGACGATTATCTGGAAGAAGAGGGTGTATGGTGTGCCGTATGGTGTGCGCCTCGAGGTGTCCAGGCCTCAGTCCCATAGAGCGGAGGAACACGACTTACAGCAGAGCATTATTAAGGTGATGGATTCAAGGTGTCTGAAAATTTGACATTGTAGGACAAGTGAACAGACAGTAAAATTTATGAGTAAATTAAAAGCAGTCAATAAAATAAATTTCGCACCGGGTATAGTCAAGATGACCAGATAAAGTAGACTATGTAAAACAGCCAGCCAACTGAGATTCAAGGATTAGTGTGCCGAGAAATGATAGCGAATGTGCAAGGTAACAATGAAAAGAGACGAGGTCAGCATCGGAAGAAAGGATGCAAAAACAGGAGGGGGGTGGGAGGTTCTCTCTTGAGACATCAAAAAAGTCTTCCCCTTTGAAGACTTCGTAAAAGAAAGTTCCTTTTTTCTTGTGACGAGCAGCAAGTTGTTGGATGGGAGTTATCTGAGCGAAAGTGTTGCAGAGAGCGGACTCAACCAAGTTCCTGATGATGGTAAAGTGTTCCTATTGCGCCCCATAAAAAAAACTGGCTTCGTCATGTGTTCATGATGATGGCAATGTGTCTCCGTTACAATACTGCAAACTGACCTCGACCTTTGTCTTGACAGATGTCCCCATGGGAAGGATGAGAACCTACAATGTCTGTGCAAAATGTAGGTATCACAAACCTCGGTAATAAGACTTCTGACTGTGTGCTCTAAAAATAGAAGTTATTTTTTTACTGTTCGTCGGAGTTTCTTGGTTGCCACGAACGCCCCTTCATTAAAACATTGTTTTGCGTCAGCGACAAATGATTGTGTTAGAAAAAACACTATTGATTATAAACCAAAATTTGGAATTATTATTCCAGCAGCTGTATAAAGTAAACGAAATTTGAATAAAATGAGGTTTGAGCTTTAAAAAAAGGTGGCGGAAGGATTTTGTAAAATACTGATGTAGGCAAAATTAGTTTCTCTTTCTTTCCCTTTCAGTAGTGTAGTAATGCATCTTTTTTCTCTTAAAGCATTTGTGGAATATTCTGAGAAGACTCATTGCTCGTCGGCAACCCTCTCCAAGGACCGTTCAAGGGTTAAAATCAGTATTTTAGTCTTATTAACAATATGAGAACTCGGTATGGCGTTTGTATAGCTGTGCCAGGTGTCCCCACTTCTTATTAGACAAAGCAATAAAGAGTATGACATATCCTTTTTTATCCAATGTTGCTCTCATTTTCAGATCACCCAGCATTGAGCTCCTGCGCAAATATTTTCGCCACCATCTTCTGCCTTACAGCAAGAGGTATTAGTATACCGAATTGCCATCCGTTAAACCCATTTTTTCTCGGAAAATTTCATTTTGTATGTTTGTATTCTTAATTTTGGAAGCCAGTGTACAGTGTACTAATGAGAAATATCACTTTGTGATCTTTCATTGTAAACAAGTCATGACCGCCACAAGGGTGTCGTGAGTATTTCATCCAAGACGGTACACTTAGAACCATTCAGAAGGTTGCAAATAATTCCCTTCGACAGTATTTAACTCCAGTAAAAATATTTTAAAAATCAAATTATTTATATTTTTACGTTTATTAGTTTGTTACATCAGACTGTATGGTGATTCGTGTACCACTCTGTTCGATTATCGGCTTCGGTTCGACTCCAAGTTAAACTGATGGTTAATTCGACTGTTCCTTCTTTCCTACATGCATCATTCTTTTCTACATTCAGCGTTGGTTTCCTACAGGGGGCTTTCAAAGTAACATGGTCAAAGCTTTGAGTTTTTTGTAGTGGTGAATAATTACGTTGCGAGGGATCGCCGTTGGAAAAGGAAAAAGACTTGTTTGTTTGCTTTTTCAAACCCTGGAGGAGTGTAAGTGTGCCCCCTCCAGGCACCCACGAACTCCCGATATTTCCACTTACTAGTGTATATATTCCTTTTCCCACAAAAATTGAATGAAAAAATAATTTTTTCTAAGTTTTAGCTTCCATTCTTCATAAGAAAACATTTCGTAACCATATTCAATATGTTTCGCGAAACATTAAGCATCGCACAATGGAAGCAGTTGGCGAAAATTCAACATGGAAGACGATTTGCGGTTCTTTGTTATGAAAGCAATTTTGGATAGCCTCGTTTTTCTGGATTTAATAGAAAATGCAAAACTATTGGGGTATTTTGAAATAAGAATAGGGAAAAAGACGCTTTACAGCTTTTTTTCTTTCTCAAATTGCGGAATATTTAAACGAAAAAATGTCTGTGGATAAAGAATGAAATATACTCATCTTCATCATAAAAGAAATTTGCTTTTCGGAAGCAAAAGCAAAAGCTCCATTTTATTTACTTATTTATTTATTGGGGAAATATCTAATGAAAAAGTTGTTTCTAAATTGAGTATTACACATTAAGTATAACTGAACAATGTGCCTAAATTTAGTTTGATGCACGTTTCAACCAAAAATTGTTTTGGCCTTCTTCAGTCCAAGCCCTTCGTTGCAAGCAACACAGGGAACTGAAAAGAGAAAAAAAATTTTTCTCTTTTCAGTTCCCTGTGTTGCTTGCAACGAAGGGCTTGGACTGAAGAAGGCCAAAACAATTTTTGGTTGAAACGTGCGTATCCTCTTACCTATAACATCTTATGTGTGTTTTTTTACAAAGTTTTTTATTTACTTTATTGTTTAACACCAGTATTTTGAGTGTTTTTTCCGAAACCACAATGTTATTTCTATGGCGAAAAATTGCACATTTGCCGTTTCGCCATGTTTGATCTGTTCGACTTTTTCTCTTTTGATCACATATCTACAGGCTAAGGCTTTTTTTAGACACTTTAAAAATTATCTTACATCTAGCCGGTCTCTAAATTAGTGGATACAGTAAAAACACGTTCCAGATTAACAGATAAGCGATAAAGCGTCAAAATAAAGAAGGCGTTTTTAGCTGTCAGCAATGAGTTTTAATAACCCACAATGTTATTTCTATGGCGAAATATTACCAGTTTTGGCGAGTTATCGCCAAGTTTGTCGTCAAAAAATAAGTCTCCAAGACTAAACTCAATTTGGCAATATCTGCTATACTTCGTGAAAATTTGGCCAAAGCCTTTTAATTTACAATGCGATTAATTTTTATTTATGGTGAAGTAATTCAAAGTCGGTTTTCATTTATTTTTTTAAATCGCTCTTATTCTAATCAGAATTTAGAACAACACATTTATTATCACTACACACTGTTGCCACATTTGCCACACAACATTTACAAACGGATGCAATACAAATATTTTTCCAAATAAATCAAACCTTGCGGAGCTAATGCAATTGTCTGCGTCATCAATCGTCTGTTAATAAACCGAAATGTTATTTCTATGGCGAAAATTTGCACCTTTGCCGTTCCCCCACGCCTAAACCGTTCGACTTTTTCTGATTTTCTCTTTTGATGGCACATCTACGGGCCGATACCTTTCTTCAGACACCTCAACCGAGTTTTTACACCCAGCCGTTTTCTCAATTCGATTGTCGAAAGAAAAACATGTTTCAAAATAATATATAGATAGAAGGAAAGTTTTTTTATTTTTACGGTCTGTATTATGCCTCACTTTAAAACAATTTTTGCTGTAAATTAGACGCATAACAAATTTTTCAGGTAGAATGAAATGTTACACTTTAGCGATAATCTGGCCCACATTTTAGATCAATATTTCCATGCCGTCAAAGTAATCTTTGTGTCATAATACCGTAAAATGTGCATCTTTTCCCCACTAAACTATTTTTATACTAATTAACGATTTACCTATTTCTAGTGGCATTTGTCATTTATAGGAAGAAATTCTCACCGATATCACGTTTATGGCAGATTTGAAAACTGAAAAATATGATTTGCATTTCAGAATTTGAATATTTGCGTTATTAGCCTTTGAAAAATTCCCAGCCCTATCAACTAAGAAATTTATTTTTAATGTTTTTTAATGCCAATCGATTCTTGAAAATTTGGATATACGTTATCTAGATATACTAATAACAAATAAATATATCGAAATTTTTATTTACCCTTAGAGAATATTGGTGATATGGCAAAAATGTTAGATTGTTCTAGACAGCAAAAATATTCGAAAATTTGTGTTCGGAAGACAGGAGTGGAAGGTTTTTGATGACGTTTTAACTAGCCACCTGTGAACGCAGGTTTAATCTGTTCGTTCCCATTACTGACAAGAAGCAATGGTAAATATTCACCTTCCGTGGAACCAAACAGTGGTTTGTTTAATGTTCTGCTGTGATCCCTGCTGTCTCTTAAGCATAGTGTAGACCAAGGTCACCAATGGATTTGTAATATCCTGTCCAAGAAAGAAATTTCGCGAATGGCCTTTCAATGAATAGAGAAAACCATTATGGACAATCAGTGCAATAAAACTAGTTCGATTTCAGCATCTTGATGTAATCAAAATTACTTTATTAAAATAAATAAATACCTATTTTCAAAAATTGTTCTGCGACAAAGCCCGGAATTCAGCACGTTCATTTTTTTTTTCTTGTTTTATCATTGAAGCTTTTTTAAGAGACGTGAATGTACTCGTATAAAGGAAAGGTAACAATTTCTCTTCCTGAAGCAGTCCTAAAATATAATTGGATAAGTTGGTTTTAAATTGAGACACCTGAAATTCGAATATTTCTTATTTTAATGTTATATATTTGATAACATAAAATATAACTTAACAAATAGCTATCTATATGCTTTTGACATACACCTTAGTTATATCTTGATATATTACGGCTATAATATAGCACGGAAATAGAGCCAGTTCGGCAGAGAGACGGCTCAGAAAAGCCGGTTAAATGAGGCATTTTATGAATCCCGTATATTAATGCTGCGTTTAAAAAAAAAAAACTTCAACGACCAATTTTGCAATTCAAATTTGTCTACTGATAGGTATTTCGATTTATAAATTTCGTACTTTATCTTCTTTTCGTGCTAGAACTACTAAATATCCTACAGAAAGTTTCAAAACTGAATTTCGTATTCATCTTGAGTTTATATATAAAAGACATGAAGGATGAGCGTGATGAAGATATCATTTATGCATTTTTTCTTTATGCAGCCAATTTATTTACTAAAAAACCTATGCATAAAAATCCTTGGAGTTGTATTTATAGAGATATACCTCTTTTTTTATTCCGGCAAGCTATCCAGCAGTTTTCCTGTGGTTTTGAAAAATCTAAGCGAAATTTGGAATTTAGTATTAAATAATCGCTACCACAACAGTCATCTTTTTTATTTAAAATCAAATAGCCTACATTTAAATTCGATTTCTAGAATAATCTTGGAAATTATCATGTTTAGAGTGGAAATAAGGGAAATAATCATCTTTAGTATACTTTTAGTAGCATGAAATCTAATTTGAAGTTGATTTTATTCTTAATAAGCATTAAAATGTAGATAATACTAACAATTTCAATGCTGAATAGATTTTCTAATCCGATGTGTCTGAAAAATGTAACTATAATTCTTTAAATGCCTCTATTTGGAAAAGTACAACCGAAATATATATATATATATAATGCTATAAAACGTAAATTCCTATTGACAAAATGAGGAAAATTTTTAAGGATTTTGAGTAGATTGGTTTCATTTCTATCATTAATTAACTTGTCAAAAATGGATTTAGCCACTTTTACAGATGACGGCTCATATATTTCCTTTATAATACTCTTACCGTAACATAAATTCGAACGTTAAATAAAGAAATATTTAGAAGACAATACCTTCATTCTAAATAATCAAGATTTTAAAAATCAACGAGCAGTAAGTTAAATTATTTTTTTTTTTTCAATATATGCTCTCTTTTAACAAACCATGCTTTTTCTTAATTTAGAGGGGAAAATTATTGTCTAAACTGCATTTTGAAATCTTTTATATATTTCAGAGAAACACATATCTAGTTTGTATGAATGAACTTTATTAATAAATCGTCTAAAATATAGTGCTTTTAGCATTTATAAAACTTTTACATTAATAAAGAAAAAAACTTAATAGAAGTGTAAGTTACTTTCATATGAAAAAAGTTTGTATGAAATGGATCAAGAATTAGGTGTTTCGATAATTATTTATGACTGAGAGGACAAACAAGGAAGTTATGTTGTATTCACATTGTATTTTTTATAATTTATTGGTTAGGATTTTCTTTAAAAAATTAAAACACATTTTTTTACATGTTCTTTATTATTAAAAGTAAAAAAATGCTTATAACACGGATTCGTCCAGAAGGAAGATTCGGTTTAACTTCCATCAATTAAAACTCCGTTAGAAAAGCAGGGAATAGCTTATTTAACAAAATTCGTCAGCAAATCTGTTACAAAAAGTTGGGAGGTATTTAGATAAGTAGGCCAAATAAGTGGCGTACACAAGAGGAGTTTCTGTGCCCGAACCCCCTCTCACTTTGTCTGAAAATTTTTAACATAACGTGCATAATCTTTGCACCCTTGAGAATTATGTCTATAAACTCCACTACCACCCCCGTCATAAAAAATGTATCCCCTCAAAAGAGAATTATAAATATCTGTGTTTCCTGAAGTTTAGCATAAAAAAAATGGTTGTCTATATGCTTTCAAGGCAAACCTTGGATATATCTTGATCTGTATTAGCGCTATAAACTGTCATTGAAATGGCACCTAATCTGACGAGACGACTCAAAAAAGACGTACTTGAGGCATTTTATGAATCACGTATATTTTAAGTTACTGAAAAACTCTTCAGCGATCTATTTTGCAGCTCACTATTTGTCAACGAATAGATACTTTCATTTATAAATTTCGTACTTTATCTTCTATTGGTTGAAAAAATAAATATGAATGACATAACACTTTCAAATGCATCGTTGGACTAACAGTAGATTGCAGGATTAAATAAATGTTTGACAAGAATCCTCCTAGCCAGTTACTAATCAGTCTTTAACTGAATATTGTCAAATGCAACTGATCTAAATCTTAGTATATTGAAATGTTGCTTGAAAAAAAAAACTGAGCTCGTAACCAACAGAAATGCCCGTAAACCTTATTGGATTTTATTAACTTCCAGCCACTTCTAATTCTTCCAAAAGCAACTAACTGTATAAACCTGATAGTGTCTTGAAGGTATGATGTAAAATATTTGCCGTCTTTAATAACCGACTTATTTTTCGGGTATATTTCAATTGATATCTTTTGGCCCACTTACGCAGACGCTCCTGAAGGTTTTTTATCATACGCAAACTATCAGAATGCTTGACAAAAGTGCTTTAGTGTTATGTTTTGTTAACTAAATATGTCCTAAAATATATGGAGACCACCACGTTAATATTATTTTTCGGGGATGCTAAACTCTCTCTGTTTATGTCACAAAACTTAAGTAGTGTCAGCAAGGGCATATACAATACAATGAACACCATACCGAGTAACCGCTTAAAGTTCCTATTTTAACCCTTTGAAGCGCAACCATTTACCAACTGGAAAAATGGCAGCCTTTGCCATAGCTCAATTTAACTACCTATAACATGGTGGTCGATAGCATCGCCCATCACGTGCCACAGATCGAGACCATTTTTCGCACAGCTAGCTGTGCGTCGCTCGCAATAATTGACAATTTTTACTTAAAATTGTGTGCATGTGATTCTAGTATAACTATGTCCTCCTTAAGAATTTTATTGAAAACCAATTTATTCTTCGTGAATCACAGTCAAAACGTCTGAGCTGTCTACGGCAAGGACACTGAGCGTTAAAGGGTTAATACAAATGTCCCTTTTGGTAAAATCAACTTTCTTCTAACCTTTATATATTAGCTATAAATTTAATATATCTCTTTTATTCTACTCACACTCTCATGAACAGCTGATAAAGCATTATTTATACTACTAAAAGGGAAGGGCGTCTGATATTTCCCCAATAACTTACGCTCCAGTGTACTTCTTCCAAATTCACTCTTTATATTCTGCAATCCATTCTCTTTTTTGATTTTTTAGCATTTTGAATTCCTTTCTTTATTACGATATCTGGGCGAAGTTAAGAGTACTGATTGATTTATCTCTCCTGTTCCGTGAACTTGGTCTCCTTGACAGCGATGGAACTTTATCGATCACGTCGTTCCACAATCACATCATTCATCTTCTTTTACTTTTCTGTTTGTGAAAGCCTTGATTCTACGAAAACGAAACGTATAATACAACAAGAATCATATACTTTTCAATAAATACAATAAGCATACGAGTTCTAATTGCCCATATATTGCCTCCAAAATATTTGCTCTGATCTAGTATTAATGATTAAGAACTATCTGCGCTGCAATTGTTATTTTTTTTCTCGAAGGACTAATTACATATCTACTTATATTCGAACTTTAAAGTTTTCATCAAAATCATATGTTTCGCGAAAGACCTCCCAAGATGTGTTACAGTGGCAGTAGTTTTGGTAACAAAGCAACTTAGTTGAATATTATAACCTGTGTTTGTGTCTTATTCATATTTGAGTAAAATTGATTGGGTATCGATTCATCTAATTAATTCATTTTACACACACGGAAAATGAAAAAAGGACACTAATAAGGAAATATTTTATATAAATGAAATTTATATAGCATTATCATAGAATATAAATACATAAGGGAAAGCGATTAAAATATATGATAAAATACCGATGTGTTTGTTGAGAAAAAAAACAGTAGAATATAAGATGGTTAGTACGAGATTGAGCCTCCGTTAAATTCATTTCTGAAATTATGTTACTGAGTCTATCACACCAAAGCTGAATATTCCTTTGAGGAGTTGAATTTCAAGCATCCTCAATGTGAATGTGTAATCTGGAAATGTCGATGTTTGCCTTGGCGATCACAAAAGTTACTGTACCATTGTATCCCAGATATGTTCTATGGGAGGCAAGTCCGGTCAGCATCTATGCCATGGAAGATGTCTTGCACCTCCAAGAGCATTTTGCGCTGCAAGCGCCGAAAGTGGACTTGTATTATCCTGCTGTAAAACAACATTATTGACTGACTTCACAAATGGCACAAGAGCTGGCTAAATAATGTTATTGATGCTCCAAGTGCTGTTTAACGTACACGTTACAAACATTAATTGTGTACGGAAGTGATAAATGATAGCTCACCTCGCACCAATAGACCAAGTGTAGCCACTGTGTGACGTTAGCAGATACATAAAAAAAAAAACGGAATCTCTCGCTGGGGTGTCTTGGAACACAAATACGGCCACCTGAAGCACCCGAAAATGATCTGCTTTCATCGCTGAAGACAACAGCTTCTTCCATCCTCCAGTGCAGACGCTGTCGAAGCCATTCCTGTCAGTGGGATGGTGTCTGAGTTATTCATATCAGCACGTAGTATTCCTTCCAGTAAATGGGTGCAGATTGTTCGGACACTCATTTAGGGTGCAACAGAGGATGTTGTGATTGATAAACGCTGGTCTAACGCGCCGTTCACCACTCTGTCTGTGAGTACCAGTTTCAACGTCTTCTCGTGTGGCCACGCTGTTCGGACCATCTACGCCACTAGCATCCTACCACTAATACGTCGATTCCAGCTTTTTTCGCAATACGACAATTAGACTAACTACCCTAAATCCGATAACTGCATAAAATAGACTCTACTTCTACTCCCAAGTATCATACTACCTCTCAACCCTGTTAAATGTCAGTAATCCTAGCAGTCATTGCATTTACTTCACCCGTAACTTTAAAATATGCTAAAATATGTATAATGGTTTTTCCCGAGTTTTAAGTATTGTAATTAAACATTTTGTAGGAAAGTTTCTTATAACTGATATTTTTCTGACAACTTACTCATCTTCATTATGTATGTATGTATTTATTCTTGTTCTAAGTACTGTTTGTTTAGTATCTATGTTCAAGAATTAGAAAAATCCAAGGTAAACAAATTAATTTTAATTGTCCAAGTTACTTAGCATGTAATGTAAATGTGTGCCGGTTGGTTGAACGTCATCTAACACTAGCAGAGACATCACATGCCCTTGTACGATTATCATGCACAAATAATTCTTTTAAGTTCTCATTATGCAAATAATAGAATGCCAAAATAAAAGAGATCCGTTAAGTTCTAAAACACACAAAAAATTCACCAAAACATATTTCAATACTTCAATTTCATCCTTCAAAAGAGTGACATTTTTCAAAAATTCAACATCTTACCAGTCTTTTTTTAACTATAAATTTAATACCTTCCTTTTATTCCACGTTCACGGACAGCTGATAAAGCATTTATATTACAATAAAAACAAATAAAAAGAGAGGACGTCTGATACCTCCTCAATAACTTACGCTCCAATGTATTTCTTTCACATTCACTCTTTACATTCAGCAATCCATTCTCATTTTTTGCTTTTTTAGCATTTTGAATTCCTTTCTTTATTGCGATATCTCGGAGGAGTACTGATTGATTTATCTCTCCTGTTCCGTGAACTTGTCTCCTTGACAGCGATGGAAGTTTATCGATCACATCGTTCATCTTTGCTTTTACTTTTGTGTTTGTGGACTCCTTGACTCTGTGAAATGGAAACTTACTGCAGAGCTGCAACAGTAATGCACTGTTCTCTGCAAATACATACGAATAGAAAATATAACTCGAGTTATAGATGACTGTGAAAATGTTTGCTCCATTGAGTGCTTATTGTTTAAAACTTCCTATACAGTGGATTCGCGCTACAACGCGATCTTTCTTACGCGAATTATTCACGAGTTACGTATCTCAGAGCTAATGTGGTCGCCTCGCCGCATGAGATTTTTCGACCACACTAAGAACCGCAAATTAGATAGGCAGGGTTTGTGAGGTGAAAGTACTGTCTTCTTGATTTACTACTGAAGAAGAGAGCCAATCAGCGAATGGTATTTCAAACACTAGTAGCACTACTGAAGGCGGAAGCACGCAAACTGTCCCAGTCTAAACCTGACTTCATTCATTACTTTATGTGGGAAAGGGTAACATATAGTACATATATAATTTATTTTTTAATAAACTGATTACTAAAATATTTTATGTGTTTATTCATTAGAGTGATTTTTGTCTCTCTCACTATCGAGCCTGATTGGATTATTGCATTAATTCAATTATTAGAAAAATAAAGTATAATATAATCGCAATGTACTGATTAAAATTACTATACGATCCCAAATTGTTGATATTCTTTTGAATATTTAAATAGTTTGAATATTTAAATAGGCAAGTTAAAATAATTGTTTTAAATGTTTATGTCATGGCACCAATAATTAAATAATGGATAGAGAAAAAGTTTAGTAAGCTAACTTTAAATTTAGTAATCACAATAAAAAATCATAGATATAACAAAACAGAACCTTTCAAAAGATACCTCAAAGTTTATCTTACGAGCCGACAAAAGGCAAAGGGGATCAGATGCACTGAAAATATTGAGAGGTGGTAGAGGTTTGCAGGTACACAGTTCTGACCTCTCGCGCAACTGTCGATCTACCGTAATCCACTTTGTAAATCTGTCTCTGCCTCCACACAAAGGATACCTTGCCCTTATGCATACATCCCTCGTGTTGCTTTGCCATATCACAAAACCAGCAGTCGAGCTGTAGATGATCCACGTCCTCTAGATAATAGAATATCAAGATAAAAAAAGATAATTCAATAAATACCCAAACGCACGAAACATTCAACAATATATATTTCAAAACTTAGAGTTCATCCTTCTAAAAAGTTACTTCTTTTGATAAATTCAACATTCCACCAGCTTTTTTTTTTTTTTTTTTTTTTTTTTTTTTTTTTTTTTTTTTAAGGTATAAAGCTAACATCTACCTTTTATTCCAGTCACACTCTTAGGAACAGCTGATAAAGCATTTATGATAACAAAAAAAAAAAAAAAAAAAAAAAAAGAGGAAGTCTGATACTTCTCCAATAACTTACGCTCCGGTGTACTTCTTTCTCATTCACACTTTATATTCTGCAATCCATTCCCTTTTTTTTTTTTTTTTGCTTTTTTAGCATTTTGAATTCCTTTCTTTATTACGATATCTGGGCGAAGTTGGAGTGCTGATTGATTTATCTCTCCTGTTCCGTGTGTGAACTTGGTATCCTTCACAGCGATGGAACTTTATCGATCACACCATATTCCACAATCACATCATTCATCTTTGCCTATATTTTCGGGTTCGTAGAAGCCATGACTCTGCAAAAGAGAAATGTACTAAATCGAAGCAGCAAAGTAAAAAGACGGAATGAAAGCCATAACTCAAGGTGTAAGAAAATAATTATTTTAAAATTTTGAATTTGATCTAGGTTTCAAATTTTTTCTTCTTTTATTTTCGTATTCTTGGAGATCTATGTACGTAAATACTTCTGTCTTAATTCTCTAATTTTCAACACGATTGTTCCAAATTTTTATCTCTTACATGTTTTACATGATTTAATTTGGATTTGTTTTAAAATCTAATATAAAAATGAATGGTAGTATGTATGTATGTATATGTATGTATGTATGAAGTTGATAAGCTCTAACAGCATTTGACCGATCACCACGGAACTTGATACACTTGATATAAGTCTTTTTTCCTGGAAGAGGTTTTTATATTATCCTTTTACTAGGGGGCACTGCATAAAATCAAATTCTATACCGTTCAACCGGTCACGATGAAACTTGGTACGCACGGATTTTTGAACACGGAGAATATTTTTTAGACTATCCATTTTGCTATAACTTTCCCCTAGATGGACTTCTACACCGTCCGATGGACTTCTACACCTGAACTTCTACACCGTTTGACCGATAGCCGTAAAAGTTGGTTTACTTACACATTTGAGCACGGGGAATACTTTCTTTCTATGTATTTGGCTAAAACTCATCAGTGAATGGCACTGCAGCGCATAATGTTGGTATCGTGCGAAGAACGGGTACTTCCGCTAGTAACTACATATTTTCGTATAGTGTAAGTGATGTTTTTCTAGGTTGAATTTGACTAAAGTTATTTGTACATTAATTCCTTGCGGTTATGTGTTTTTCTGTACTTCTAAAAAATGGGAACATAAATGATGCTTAAAATTATTGTCTCGCAAACTATATGTGCAGATTTCTAATATTAGATGGTAGAAGAGAATGTTATAAGACTTTTTATTGTGCTTTTCCTTGTGGGATTTAACCTACTTTATTTCTTATTTCAGAATTCAAACAGAAAAGGTTTTTTTCGTAACATACCATGAAATGTTTTAAGATTGTACCATACATTAGGCGTTGTAATGTTTTTAATTTAAATGGATACTTCTTAAATCTGCACAGGAGAAAAAAATAATTTTATAATTATTTACCTTAACTACTCATTCTATTTAAGTCGTAAATTATTCTTTCTTTATGGTGCATTTATGATGGGATTTTATTATTATTATTATTTCGTTTAATTAATAATTGTATTTTTTACACAGCATGGAAATAAAAACTTTATGAAACTTGATACACTTAATGAAAGCCATATCTGGAATTATTATTGATTAGCAAAGGAACTATTGAGACTTATTCTGCTTGTTTAAACTTTTATATCGATTTTTTTAAAGTATTACAGTTTGTATAAACTCTTTCTAGATATTTATTTTTATAAAAACGAGCTGAAAACTACAAACTCAAAAGTTTCAGTTCGCAATAACATTTATTTACTCATCCAACTGTGTGAGCTCTTTTTTTTCCTTTTTTATAACAGTATTTTTTTTACTATAGGCTTAAGTTATCGTCTCTAAATCACGTCTATATTTATTCAATATATTTGTTCAATATATAATGTAAAAATATGCGAAAACGAAACTTCATAAATGTGTAAACTGCAAGAAAAACAATTTTTGCCAATACTTTTCCAATAATATTTCGGTTACGAATTCCAAAAGTTTCGAATACAAAATATTTTTAAATTTAATTTTTATTTTTACTTGATAGCATTCCGAAGGGAGGCGGAATAATATAACTTGCGTAGTAAAACTATAAAACACAGTACGACCTGTACGTCAACTTGAGTACGGGATGCTTTTCGCATATTTTTAATCAACTTGGTATGATAATTTTTTACAAATTATCAACCTATAACAATTAAAATTCGTCGCAGCAAAGAAATTTTGAAAAATAGATCTAGGTATCACACTGACACACTGATCTTATAAAGACTCTAAGTATGCTATTAGTCTGTTTAAACAAATAATAGCATTATACGATACTTTCTGACATTCACAAGAAAACTAATGAGTATACCAACATAATTTTTCCGTAGAGGAAAAGTACTAAAACATTAAATAATGATATTTTACTTTCTTTATATGAAATGGATAGCTCTCTTAAAAGGAAGTGGTTTCCAGTAATATTCTTCTGTTCCCCATAAACTTGTATTTGATAAACACCTGGTTTTAGTTTGAAATGTTTCAGTTCCTTGAAATTCCGCTAAAAATAAATTTTATTGTAGTTTCCATTTAGTAAATGATTTCATTTCGATTCTTTTTGATTACAGCAAAACGTGTACATGTGGAACATTTGCGGAAATGCATCAAATGTTTATGAGCTAGAACATCAACTGTATCAACTATGTAAATTTTACAAACCTTATGACTAACTTGATGTATCTTTTGAACATGGATAAGGCTTAGAGGTAAATTTTTCTGTGGGAGAGTAAATTTCATCGATTATCAACCATCGCTGAGTTAGAAGTTGTAAAAAACCTTTGTAACCTTAAGTAATTACAAGATAACACAAATAATCTTAAAATCACGAAGTTTATGTTAGAAGATGAGACCTGCAATCTTGCCCTCTTTCGGCTTTCATACTTTTTAGATTAGTTTCTTGAGTAAGTTGTCACTTATCAAATTAAATGGGCAAATATCATAATAGTAAAAAAATATGGTCTTCAATAACCTGACATCAGAGGATGCTTTTCAGCTAGGGTGCTAAATCATATGTTCATGTTCGGCTACAAACGATCGAATTAGCTGCAAAATAAGTACTCTTATTTTCATGAATGAAAATTACCCTCAATGCATTTAATTTTTGTCCACTCATATACCAATTCCATATTTTTAACATTACAGTTCCTTTAGGAACAAAATCCATTGTTGCCACTTTTTCCGAAATACCCCATTTTTCCGAAAGTGGTTGAAGCTTTCTCTGCTGGTGGATTAACGCATGTGCGCATGCGCAGTCCCGGATAATCTGCCGACGTTACTGCAAGTTATATGCTTCATGGAAATGTCGTCTCACATGCAAAGAAAATAAAATGAGAATTAGAAGTTGTTAAATTCAGCAATCCAATAAATCTTAATTTCTAGAGCTCTTAGACTCAAAATATGAAAATGTATAAATGTGTAACAAGTAGAACATTAAATTACTGGCGCTTTAACAACAATCGGAATGTCCATGCACTTCTATCTAATTCTCATTTTATTTTCTTTGCATGTGAGACGACATTTCCACGAAGCATATAACTTGCAGTAACGTCGGCAGATTATCCGGGACTGCGCATGCGCACATGCGTTAATCCACCAGCAGAGAAAGCTTCCACCACTTTCGGAAAAACTGAAACATTTTTTACGAGCTTCAGTGCCTTACATGATACTTATTTTGTAATATTGATCCTAGAGTTAATTTTTAGACTCGTAGAACTGATACCTTTTTCCAAAATTATATATCTACTTTTACCCAGAGTAAGAAATTTTATGAAGATGATAAGAAACATAGTGTGCGTGATATAAATACATATTTTAAAACATTCCATCGGTATGTTTCTTTTTCCGGTATCTCCTTTGCCCTATCCGTCTAATCGGCATTCCCTTCTTCGAAATATTTTCTTTTATAGCGATATCTGATTGATTTATCACTCTTATTCAGAAAATTCTGCCTCCTCTGACATCGATAGGAGTTCATCGATCAGATCATTCCACTATCATATTATTCATCTTTCCTTTTACTCTTTTTTTCATCGGAATTTTCCTTTGACAATGGATGAATTTCGTAGTCGCAATCAAGCACTTTAATACTAAAGTCTGATAACGGAAAGGAGAAAAAATAAAATAAAAGTTAGTATGTGAACGTATTTTTTGAAAGGAGAAATTTCAGTTCTGTTTTTTAAGGAAAAGGTCCATAAAAATTATGAAATATGCATGAATATTCTGCTCGTGAAATATCGAAAGATTGTGATCTTCGAATAATTTTTGATTTCGAGTTAAATAATTTATTCTAATGAAGTATTTTTTTTGAACCTTTAATTATTGAGGTCTCCATATATAAGATCCAATTTTATTTGTCGGTAGAGAAAAACTTCTTAATATATTCTCCAATTTCTGTGTTGTTAAAATTACTAAATATGTATGTAACTTTTACATCTCTAAAAACCTTTTATAGAGGAATATGGGGTATAATGAAACATACTATCTAAAATCAGTAAGATTTGTCATAGAAAGTTCTAACTCACACAGGTATTATACAAATATATATGTTCCAGTTACTGGTGTAATTTGGACACAATCGCATTTTTACAACAAGAGCAAAAGACAATTATTGGATTTTCATCAATGAAAGTATGTTTCATTAGTAACAGTAATTTTGTTTTACCGACTTGTTCCTATGGATATAATTATTTACTTTTCAGATACTGCGTTCACCAGGGGCGTAGCCAGGGGGGGGATATCGGAATATATTCCCCCCCCCCCGAAATTTTTAAATTGGTGATGAAATTCCGTCTATTTATACACATATAAGTTCATATCCCCCCCCCCACGAAAACATTTCCTGGCTACGCGCCTGGCGTTCACTATGTTATGGTTTTCATACTACCAAAGCCGGAAATAAAAAAATAAATATTAGAAACTAGTAAAATTTTATTTATTTTGTAGCCTTAAATGCTGGGTACAATGAAATACTTGAATAAATAAAACTTAAAATAAAAAGTTACAATTAAATACTTAAAATAAAAAGTTACTATTAAATATTTAGACAGACAGTGCATAAAGTTAACAAAGAATTGTTTTTAAATCGTGCTCCATCTTCTTCAAACTCTAAAAATGGTGACAATCCAGACTGGCTGTCAACTAACAATCGAAACAGTAGTAAATATTATGACAGTAGCGTAGCCAGAAATTTTTCATGGGGAGGGGGGGGGTTACGACTTCTGCAACTCCCATATATGTATACGGGTGTGTGATAAGGGAGACAAGAATATACATTTTTTATGGCAAAATATTCCTCATTGGGGGGTTATGACCCCCATATCCCCCCCTTGGCTACTCCACTGGATTATGAGCTATCCTCACACAACCTGTGTGACACAAGCAGCATCGATCTAAATGGTTGCTGATTTCAGGTGCTCGGTCTCTTGGCTGGAATTGGTTCAAAATTAGGAGACCCCGAGCAAAGTTTCTCCCATTGGGGCTTATTAAATGGAAGACGCTACCCTTCGCCATCCTATATGGAGAATTTGGCCCTGCTCCGCGGTTGCCAGAGGATATTAGAAACAACAACAACGGAATAATTTATAAACAACAATAACGGATTAACCTTCTTGTTGTGATGTGCTTCTCAAAAGAACCAAAAAAAAAAATAAATAAATAAAGCCACACACAGCATAATTACCTTCTTATTCAACAGAGTGAATGTTGGCAGACCTGTAACATGTAGCCATTAACGAATAATTCGATTGTATTGAATATAGACTGAGTCAGTGGTTATAGCCATGTTGTGGAATATACAGGTTTTTTTGGAATCCATTTACGTGGATGCCTATTCAGTAATTCGAGCAGTTCTATTTTATAATGGAGATCAATTTTCATCTTTCCTAAATTGTGGGGAATCTAGTTCCTCCATGGTTATTTCTGTTGCTACATGTAAACTCTGCTCTGGGCCAGTCTTATCAGAATAAATTTTACCTATGACTGTCATAGCAACAAGTTTATCCCACCACAAATAAAATTGATATTTCTTTCAGTTTTGGCATCTTAATAATTAGATAGGATGTAACGTGATATTATCAACGTTTGTGCAATTACTAAATCAGTACATCACTAAAATTTTTTTCCTTAACTCTTTTACAAGAATTTTGCCTATTATTTTCATCACATTAGGGAGAGACGGGCAAAACCTGTACTCAAAATCCTTTTTAAATCTCATTGTCAACAACTACACATGCTTTCAATTTCTATTTAAATGATAAAATATTGTACTTTCAATTTCAAAAATAACTTTAGAATTCATTTTAGGCTTTTTAGCTTACATTTCAAACTTTTTATAATTAAATTTTAGGGGGCAACGTTGGTCCACTTACTGGGGGCCCTCATAATAAAGTGACCAACAACTCCGGGACTTGGTGGTGGGCAATGCCTCCAAGGCATTGTTAAAGCCCGCAATTTGAAAAAAAATAATAATAAAATTTTAGAGGGTATATAATAATTATTTTTTAAGCTTTCGCGTACTCTTTTCTATATTACTTAGGTAAAACTGTATATATATGGGAATAATGAAAAAATTTATCAGCGTTTTATTGCCGAAGTATTTATTTTCATCAGTAAATCAATATAGTGCCTCCCTGCACTGAAGAACATACCTTTTAGTAAAATTAATTAATGGATTTTAATAAGTCAGTCTAATTAAGTTAAGGATTTTAATAAATCTTAAAATTCTAAATATAATTTTGTCTGTATACTTCAGCATTGCTACAAAATCTGCAACTGTTTCCATGTGCTTTTTCACGGATTGCAAGAGTAATCCGGAGAAAACTACAGGTTCCTGCTTTTATTCAAGTCCCTCCTATGGCACCTAAAATTTTAGAACAATTTGTAATAAATTTTCAACGATAAGAATAAAATAATATATTAGGCAAAGACGTATACAACCCATCCGACTGGCCCGAGTAATTCATGTCAACGTCGGCCCACTTACATTTTCTTCTAACACACGTACACATCATACATAAGTCGAAGGGCTCTATTCTGCCACGTTCGTTTAAGCGAACGGTCGGATTTGTGACGTATTTCGAAACGTATGCTAATGTAAACATTCGGTACGAAGTATCTTTACCTAAAGCTCTGCCGTACCTTGCAGAATGAGTGACCGGCCCATCTGGAAAATTCCTGGGTTCCTGGTGGGTGTATCCTGGCCTGATTTTATGAATTTTTCGACCAAGTTCCAGACATTTTTGCTCTTCAAATTGGCATATTATGGAAGGCATATTTATTTGGTTCGGTAGCCTACAGGTAACCTATGCTTCCAGCGATTTGCACCTAAAGAAATTCCTGCCTGCGCATAACTTTTCCACTGAAGAAGTCTGCAAAAAACTGAGACACTCTGGCTTCTTTCTCCGGCGGGAGACTTCTATGCCACTAGACTACAGGAAGTTACCCCACAGTATGACAAGGTTACAGTTCAGGTAATTCTTATCTTGAGAAGTAGCTGAAATATTGTTGTATCTTTTGCAATAAATTTTTCCTTGTTAATAATGTTTTTGTTCCTTTTTATTCGTCGATGGAAACTGACTTTCCGGACGAAACTCGTACAAATGAAACTGTTTTCAAAAGATAATTTATGTTCCCTAAATTTAACTGCTGTATACCAAAACCATCCTCTGAATTTGGCTTTTTTTCTTTATTTGCCCAATAATTGTCAACCGTGTAACAACGACGATATTTCAGAGTGTAAAATTTATTTCATGTGTGTATTTTATATGGATCTGTGATACAATAAGTCTAGCTAAAATAAATGCTCCCTTAAACAGTTACCTTTTGGCTCTTTATTCTAAATATCCATTGTAAAAAGAAAAAAGAATATCCATATCTGTCAAGCACCACGATGAAAGAGTTTAAGTTAAATTATTCCTCCAGAATTACTTTCCAAGGATAGAAACATTCTCTCGGTTATCAAAATATTATTCCAGCCACATATTCAAATTTCCTTAATTTCCTTCAGCTATATATTTTTCCTTCCCCATTCTCCAAAATTAAATTAGCCACAGACAGATCTATTTTATCTGCAACTGAGATCTTTACTGTCCAATTTAAATGAGATAGCTATGGGTGTGGAATATCTCGAAGACAAATAGTAAAAAGGAGAGTAATTGGATTGTGAAAATATTAATGATTCGGGAATATTTTTCATCCAACTGCGGGTTTTTATTTTCAATTTGAATCTGTTTTTAGGGCATTTATTTTCGATAATTCCTCTTTTGTAGAGAATATTCCGTCGCAGAGTGCTTTTTTATAACCTCCTATCGGATTGGATGGCAGTCGTGAATAATTTGTGTGTACGTGCTTGATTTTCATTGGCTTACTCTTTGGAAAACTCAGTATGGACTTTTTATCAAACAGCTGAAAATTTCGAAGACTTTTACTAAAGCTGTATCTCTCTATTTTGTAAAAAAAGCTGCTTTTTTAGGCATAAATGTTGTTTTAAAAAACAAAAGGAATCAGTTTATATTAACTTGATATTCGTGAAATTTTATTCCATTCTTTTTTTTTCTTCGACTTTCCTCGTTGTAGCTGCAAAGTTACAGAATTTTGCTGGAGGGTAGAGTGGCACGTTTATTATTTATTCATTTTATGAGAGAAAAGGTTTTCCCCTTCATATTGTTTTGAATTTTTAAGGTGGTCTACTCTTCGAGGGTTAAATTTAATATAAAATTCTACGCGTCAAATATTTAAAATTTGCATTTTGTTGCATGAAAATCGTTTAACTAGAGCGCGAGTTTTGTATTTTGAACGGCTTATCAACATCTTGATATTTTCTAGTAATTTTTTCTTCGATTATTTTTTAGAATTTTTCACATTCTTCTTCAATTTTTCTACAATCTTTTTCTCAATTCTTCCGTTATATTTTACTTTACTTTCTTCTAAAATAGACATTTTTTCATCATATTTCGCTTGACTTTCTACTAAAACAGACATTCTATTCTCCATCTCTTCTTTCATAATCCTCAATTCATCTTGGCTTTGCTTAATTTTCAATTTTAAGTTTTCTTGGGTTTTCTCAATTTTCTTGTCCAATTTTTCTTGATTTTTCTCTATTTTCTCCCATCCGATTTTTATCTGTTTCTGTCCAGCTACCATTTCAGCTTTCTTCTCAGCTTGTCCGGGTTTCATCTAAGGTTTCATCTCTTCCTGTCTTGCTTCCATCTTCTTCTCCAAATAAGCCTTCATCTTCTTCAACATTTCTTTAAGCTCCACCAGATTTGATCTTGTGGAAATCATACACTGCAAAATTAGTGCCTTACTTTAGAATCCCGAATTTTGCCATCCGTGTTGTAGAAAAATGTCCTTAGTTACAGGGTTCGTTGCTTAAAAGTCCAGTGTCTATGGAAAGCTTTAATAATCAGCCCAGTTCAAGGGACGAAACACAAATTTTATTGGTCTTAGAAGGTCCACGAACAAGTTCACAGTTCACATAAATTAATAAGCAATAACATGTTCTACAACAGTCAGTTTAACACAGAAGCTGTATTTCTTATAAAATCCCTCCACAGGTATCCCCATTGTTTAACATAGGGTTTACTCCAATTCTCGCGAAGTATTGGCGATATCGCCTAGCTGGCTTCCGTTAAGGACTTATTTCTGATAGTGAAAGTCACCAGGGTTGGCAACATTTCGCACGATTTTATTAATGCGGCCTGTAATGTTTGTTTTTCGGTATTAAGCATAAAATTAGTATTACTGCATTCTTATTACGTAATCAAATAACAGGAGATCTCTGGAAAGTACTACTGGACGAAAGTTGTAGAATGCTCGAGTAACGCTGGCGGACAATCCTGGGACAAACTAAAGACCGCCGTGCTCGCTAGTGACGACTGTGGCATGTTTAATACGTCGTGGCTGCAATGTCCTCCAAGTTCCCATGCAAAACGATACCTCTGGGGGTGGCAAAACTAAGCCTTGTTGTCTTCTGCACGGTATTTTTTTCAAAATTAAGAGGCCTCGCTTACGATCGGTAGTACTGCCATCTATCGGCTCCTGAATGAGGTAGAAATGAAATGTTCGGGAGTCTGTGGTAGAAATTAACAGCCTTGGCAGGTACTGCTGCTATCGATCAAATCTGGATTTGGGGTTGGTACAAAATGCTGTAGAATAGAAGTGCCTAAGCGCCCATGGTCCTTGACAGACAGACAGACGTCGGCGAAAGGTATGAAAGAGAGGGTCGTTTCAGATACAGTTCAGAGTAATCAGCTGTCTCTAGCAGAGAAACGTTATTCTGTTGAGAGCCCATACACTCAGTCTTGCAGTATTATAAGCGACGCTTTCTCGCTTGTTTTGAAAAGCTTATTTTTGAATACTGTGTGTGAATGCTTCATTGTTCTATGCTTAGGAACAGACAGTTTTCCTCGAAAATTTCCGCTGAATTTTTACCTGTGGAAGGATATTATTGTATTAGGAATACAGCTTCTGTGCTAAACTGACTGTAATATAACGCGTTATTGCTTACTGATTACTGTGAACTCTGAACTGAAAATTGTTCGTCGACCTTCTACAACCAACAAAATTTGTGTTTCGTACTGTCAAATGGACTGATTACTAAAACTTTCCATTTACGCTGGACTTTTAAGCTACGAACCCTGTAACTAAGCAGAGTTTTCTATAACACTGGTGGCAAACGTCGGGATTTTAACGTAAGACACTAATTTTGCAGTGTATGATTTCGACAGGATCAAAAATGGTGGAGCTTAAAGAATTGTTGAAGCTGATTTTGAGATGGAAGCAGAACAGGAAGAGATAAAACCTGAGATGAAATCTAAACTGGAAGCTGGACAAAAATAGATGAAAGTCGGATTGAAATAAAATAGCGGGAAAAATCAAGAAAAATTGGACAAGAAAATTAAGAAAATCCAATAAAATTTAGAATTGAAAATTAAGCAAAACCAAGATCAAATAAGGGTTATGAAAGAGGAGACAGAGAATAGAATTTCTATCTTAGAAGAAAGTCAATTTAAATATGATGAAAGAATGTCTATTTTGGAAGGAAGTAAAGTGAAATATGATGAAAAATGGAGGAAAAGATTGAAATTAAAACTGAAGAGAAATGTAAAGAATTCGAAAAACTAATCGAAGAAAAACTGGACATTTTGGCCAAACTGGAAAAATTACCAGAAAATATCAAGATGTTATCAAGCCGTTGTAAGCACAAAACTCCCACTGTCGCGTTCTAGTTAATCGATTTTCATGAAACAAAAGCAAAAATAAAATTATTCAGCGCTTAGAATAGCAATTTTAGCTTGCCTTAAACCCATAAAGAGTCGGCGGAATGCCTCAAAAATTCGTAACAATATATTACATTTCTATGTCCATAACTATTTTTAGTTAATGTGACACATATTTTGCATATAATGCTGCGCGTAAGACTATATGAACAGTCAAAAAATAAACTCTAATTTTCTTTAATTATTTAATACTAGTGGTCGCCAGTGGTCGATATTCGTCCGTAATTCACTAAATTTTTAAGTTTGGGCGTTATTCAGGCTCTTATATCAAAAAGAATACCTCTACAGTCACTGTACGCGTATTTTTTGTTTGTTTCATTATGGCTGCTGCGAGCGAGTACAAATATGTCATTACTAGATGACAAACCCCCTTGTGGAGACAATTACAACAGACACTAGAAAAAACATTTGACGAAAATATGTCTACATTCAATATATTTAATCTTTGTCCTCCTAAAACAAATAACTTCATAGTCAATTTTTATTATGTACCCAAATCGAATTTCATGCTCTTCTGGGAACGTGCGAAAACTTTTCGCATTCGAACGATTTTGTTTTGTGTAAACAGCTCCTCTTGTATCAATGCTTCATTCAGACGATGTGATTTTAATGAAAAAATATTAAACTATGCTATCTATAAGAACTATTTTAAGCGAACTGAAATCGTAACTTTCCGTTCAAAGCCTGTTGACCGTCACTTCAACATGACGTCATGTCAATTGCCATAGATAATTTTATCAAGCAAATGATTAACTTTTTATTATTCTCGGTAATAAAATGGAGCTGAAAATACAGAACAATCCCTATAGAATTAGGGAACGGGTGTATTTTCAGATTTTTAAAGTAGCGTGGGCTGTTTTCCATATTTTTACATATAATTATGAAAATTTTCAAGCGGATCGTAAGAGCGGTGCAGATGTTATTACGCTTTTTGTGCTTAACTTTTTTTATCTATTTGGAGTAATGAAGGTAAAAGTTGTATCCTGAAGTGGTTACCTGGAATTGTTAGAGAGTCAGTGAATCAGTGAGTCAGGTATTAGCATAACTACATATAGTAGGATACATTAATTTTTAAGTTATTTGTAAAGTGAGTGAGTGGTTAAACAAAAAATATTAGATCCAGAATCATAATGAAAAACTTCATAAGTCGCGTGATCAATTAAATTACGTAGATCAATTAAATAATAATATGTACTCACTTTTTTAAACGACCCATAATAAATAGGCGACAGTAAGTCAATTACATGATTTGCCATTTTAGCCATGCAAAAATGGCATGCATTCTATAGGAAATGGCATGCATTCAAAATAAAACACTCGTAACACAATAAACTCAGTCTAACACAAACTATTTCGCTTCAACGGTCAGGACGACAGTCCAATTTAGTTACAAAGAATGAAATGCTGATTTTATTAATAAGTCAATTTAATCAATAATACCAAGCTATCAATAACAAAATTTAGAACATCATAACTTGCATAAAACCTTAAAACAGCTGTTTCACGTTTACCCTCGGGCCGCCTACATCACACCAGGAGTGAGGACTCCCGCAGGTTTTTTAATGGCAGCATGCGATCCTACGCGAAGAAATTATGAAGAGCAATTTACTCATATACTGACGTGTCTACCGGTCTTCACCATAAGCAAGGTTATGCCGGCAACGTACAATGCTCAGACAATTTCGTTTCGTTGGAATACTGTAACCCTAGTATTGTTATTTCAAAATTCACACAACGGTGGAATCTTCGCCTGACTTACAGCAAAATATTGCGTGCCAATTCACTCCTGTAATTTTTTTACAGTGCATGAATGTTGAATATTATGCATAAATTTTATCATTCGCACAACCTTCTGTATACGATCTTTAACAATGACAAATTTCACACTCCTTCATTAGCTCAAGTGCTGAAAAGGGGATACAAATTTAGCGCCAGATTCCTTTACATAGCTATTGAAATGCCCTTTTGCTGTAGAAAAATGTCCGTTTTTCGATAATATTATAAAACATTCCTGTTCCCTAGCAGCTGAAAGATATACATTTTACGTTATAACCATCAAGAATCATTTTTCAAAATTTCATGTTTGATAGTACAAATTATAATTACCTGAAGGGTACTTTCCTTTTCTTTCTGTGGGAAAATCGAATTATACAATCTTCACTTTTCTGTAACATTTTTAAAAAGTATACTAGGAGAAATATTGAAACAGCGAAGACTAAAAATTAAATTAAAAAAATTATTCTATAAGACAAGCTGCTAATTTTGTAATCTCTACAGAGTTTTTAAGAAATTTAGATCTTGACTTTCGGGGGTTTTTTTACGACAGTAAATATATTTTATTTTTCTTTATTTTATCTATCACTAGAGTAGATAAACGTAGCTTTAAAGATTTTACAGTTAAATGAAAATGCAATTTCTTATTTTTACATTTCATTGCGTGACACACTTTAATGATATTTTAAAAAATAAATTATGTGCACTAAACTCTTGACAGTGCTTTCACTGAGTTTGAGTGGACAGAGATATTTTAACTTCGGCTTTTATTCCCCAGTGGCAACTTAACTTTCAAAAAAAAAGGTAGGCCGTTTGAAAAGACTTCAGAAAGGTTTATCGTTTATTTTATTTCTAAATTCTAGAACTGAATACAATTTATCGGTTAAATTCTACATGTTGCTGTTGTTACAGAACATTTCTTTAGTTTCAAGCTAGAGCAATAAATAAAATTGAAATGCTCTTTCCTGTGTTTTTTTTTTTTTAACTATACTTTAAATGATGATTCTGGCATACGTGAAAAATTTCCCGCAGTATCCCTGTGCGAAAAATATATCTGCTTTATCCCTTTTTTATCGCGGTTATTACACAAAGTTAGGCTCTACCATGGCAAAGTGGATAAGACAGTCAAAATGGTAGACAAATGAAGTGTAAAGGTCCAGCGCTCTGGGCCATAATGTGGCTCTCGATCTAACGGTCTGGAGTTTGGGTCGGTTTTCAAGTATTATTTTCTAATGCCGTAAAGATATTATAGTAGAAAACAAATTTATGCATAATACTGGTTTAATTTCCTCTTCATTGGAAATATTTTTAACGTAATTGTTGGGGAAATAGCTTTCAGATTAAAAATATTTTCAATCAAGCACCAAAATTGTTCGATATTGTAAGTTTATCAGAAACATTTACAATGCCTAATATTGTATTAATATTGGAGAATCATATTTCCTGTCAGTTGTTAATGCTTCATAGTTTTTGCAAATCATTAGTGTGGTGCTGGAAATTAGTATTACAATTTGAAGAATTCATTTTGTTTCTCTTTTTTGATCATAAAATTTAATTAATAATACTCTAATGCGAGAAAATCGCTTAAATAAAGTAACTTTCTAAAATATTAATGAGTTCGCTCTCGTCCAAAGAATGTAATCTTGGTATTAATCTTGTGACGTCATTATACAAAGCCTGTCTTAGTGGGTCAATAGAACAGCGCGTACTGTCAAAGTAGCCAGAGTAGCATGCAGATGACATTATAAACAAATTATAGCAACTCACAGTGAATTTCATTAACTAATTTCAGCCAACTGTTTTCAAATGTGTTTGTAACAATTGATATTTCCCTTTGTGTGGCGTCGAAAATAAAAGACGCCAAAATTAATTTAAACAAGTTGCAAATCAAAGACATTGACGGTTGATTTCCCTTAATTTAAACTACGTTTATGCCCAACCCATCAACCATCAACCCTACTCATCAACCCTACAAACACAATTTTGAACATTGAAGAAACAGAAAGTGTTGTCAATCACTGGCGAACTATAAACAAAGCTATTTAAAATATAAACATACGCACACGTCTCTAAAGAAATAAGAACTTTGAAACAAAATCACTTACAGATTTTTAAAGAAAACCAACGTCTGCAAAGAACTCAAACAACAATCTAAGCATTTTTCATAATATCTCCACAATTATATTTCGAAAACTGACTATTTATGTTTAAAATCCATCTATCGAGCTATCAAATTTCATTTTATTGCCTACAGATCTGCTTGCTTCATGAGCGAACAAAAAGTATCAAGATGAACAGTGAAAGTTTTCTTTTTTGTGTGTGCACTTCGCGAATAAGTCACGCAAAATGCTTGAGTCCCGGTTAATCTTCCCACAAAAGTCTTAGTTTAGATATACACATAGAAAATCACAAAATTTTGCACCCAAATAGAGAGCCTGATACCCTTCGGCGGTGATTCATTTCCTCGTGCAAATCTTTACTGCTGTTTCCTAAAACTTTCAAAAACTCAATCTCCTGAGAAGCTAACATAAAAAAGTCTTGTAAAAAATATCTTTTACATAAATAAGAAAAGTAAGTTGCAGCTTTTCAGTTTGTGACTTTCACAAACTACTATTCCATGTAACTTTCACGATTTGTTTACTATATTCTTGGCTAGCGTTTTATACGCTTGAATTAATCTAGTTTCTAGCTGGCAGATTTCATGCAACGAGACATAAATACAGCACAATGCTCCCTATAGGCGACCAACATATTATTATTGCCTTTTCTCTTTTATTACTCCTTCCTTTCCCCTCAGTTAGATGTGTTTTATATAGACAGAGTTATTTGTCTGTTTGACGTATAACTACAGATTTAGAAATCGAAAAACAAACAGGAAAATTTTCGCTAGGGTGTTTTATTTACAGTGCTGCATCAAGCCGCAGATGCTTTTAAAAAAGGCGTTAGTAGAATGTACACTGAACTATATGTTTTCCAAAACTAAGGTCTTTTTCTATTTTTTTCCAGCTGTAATGAAAAATATATTTAACGCTGATAAATAATTGTTATTCAATTTGTTAGTTTTAATTTACACAGTTTGGAGCAATCTCTTTGAAAATTGTTTAAAAGTAACTTTATAGAGTACATTTATCAATTTCAATCTATCATACTATTTTCAGAATATGCAAATTACTAATTTAAATTTTTTTATTTTATAAATTTTCATTCTCATAACGAAGCAATTTTAAATTTCTACAGAATAGTATATTATCATTTATCCTGTTAGGTAGATTCTGCCATATCCGTATAACGTTGTGTTTTCTTAGTCAAATACACTGTACATCGTTTTCGCAATATTTTCCATTCCATTTTATGATAAGTATTCATTATCTCTATAATAAAGGTCTATTGGTATTTGATTGCTGCCTATATGGAGGAGTGGAGCAACCCATGTTTTCCCATCAGATGAAAGGGATATTGAGAAATGGCAACAGAGTGACGTCAGCATTTCTTGACTTTGAAAGTTTCGGACTATAGAGTCTGAAACTTCTTCGGTTTGAAACTGATTCTACCAATAGCGCCACACACACAGAGCTGCTCTACCATTCCTGATGCAAACATTTTTCCTGTTTGCATCTTTTTGACTAGAAGAGTATGTAGAGCAATAATGTGAATTACGTCGTAGCGTATACAAAGAAGATTAAAAGTATAATTAAACAACATAGAGTAAAAGTTACAACAGTAAGATGGTAAAAATTACTCCTTTGGCGTCATGAGCACAAAATTATCAATACTTCCGCTACAGCAGCTGCTATACATCTGAACACTTATAAAAAGAAGTTTCGGCTGTGAGCCCAGGGTACAAAAGTTCATGTTTCTTTAAAAAGTTTCCAAAATTCGTGTACCTTAACCAATGGGGATTATTGATTTGGTATAATTATCAACCTGGCGCACTAGGAATGGAAAACGTGGAAAACAGAAGGTTCAAAATAAAAAAAAAATAACATGGGAGACAATAAAAATGTATTCAAGTTGCATACCATGTAGTATAGACAAGTTTTCTTATTGTACCGAAAATACATACTTTCCCAGTAAACAATTAAAATCCGACGGCAATCAAATACACATCGTCGGCTGACAGTCTAGTAAAGTGACGTAAAATGCTTCAGGCATATAATCTGTCAACTTAAATATAAGCATCTTGGACATCCAGTAATCTTGTAAATTATATTCAATTCAGGTTATCTTACTCATAGCCTAATAGTTTTTCCATAAATTCTTTGGAATTCAATGGAATCCATTTGTGTGATGCTCATAAGGTACCTACCATGTGTTATTTTATGGCGTGTTTAGGGTAATGAAATAATTTACACCATTCTTTCCGTCTTTCTGATACTCATCAACCTAACAATTGGTTTTGGACAGCACATTTTCATGTATTTAAAATCTTAAGATATCTTAAGTCTTCCACTTTCAGACTTAGGAAATGTGCTAGTATGTCTGCAGCATTTTAAAAAGCTCAGGCGGAATTTTCCGTATGTAACATACCTAAACAGCACAGTTACAATAATTAGAACTGCATTCCTGACCTCCCTTTTTATACGGCTTTTGGTTGACGATGCCGAAGCACCTGACTTTTATTATACACAGCAATGTTAACAATTTGCTAATTCTATCAAGGTTTCATCATTGTGCAAATTTCAAGTTTATTATGTTCTTTCCATGGCGTTATGATGCCATGGATGTAATATTCATATCTTTATTCAATAATAACATCGCGGATTAGATATACCGTGTTTGAACCGCGTGCGCCAGTTTCTTTGTATAAATGTTTGTAACTAACTTTATGCTGTCTAAAACTATTCAGCATTGAGTACTCAAAAAAAGAATATAATAAAAGTAAGGTCCCAAACCACAGTATTAGTTATTTTGTTGTTCTCCCACAAATGCAATTAATTAACTAGCATTGCATTAATAGTGAAAATTTATATATGCCTGTCTCACGATAAAACTCAATTCTAACTTACTATGTTGTTGTAGTTTTCAAAATTACGTATGTATTAGAAATAACTATCTTCGTTAGGTTTATTCAAGGTAATTTCAAAAGATTTGATTTTTTTCCAATATTTTTGGAAATATAGCACGTGTTAAATATTCATGAATTTGCTCAACACACTTTATTACATTGACTAACTATTCTTCAAACTGAGTTATACGAGTTTACTCATAATTCAACTAACATCTTTATTCAAAGAAAAATCAATGTGCTTTCTATCAGGTACTACTAATTTCGAAATTATATGCGTAAACTTAATTCTGTATTATACTTTGTAGCACTGACGCAAACATGAACAGCAAACTTAGAGGAGAAAATATTGCCCAAAAGCCTGAAATGTACAATTCTGATATATATTAATCGTAAAAAATAAGTTGTCAGAGTAAAAAAATGAAATATTTAAATAGCATTAATTCTCAATTTATTTGATAACGTACTCCTAAATACATTTTATATCTCCCAAGAATAGTCCTAAATCAAAACATTTTTCATCTTGCGAGCCCATTTAGATTTGCATAATTTATTTTCTGACCGAATAACTAAAACGTAACCTTTCAGCATAAAGATGAAAGAATTTCGGTTAAATTATTCTTTCAGGAATATTTATTGCATAAAGAAGACGCCTAAATCAAATATTATTCGTCGTCGCGATGCAGTTAAATATTTTCTCAACTCCTTCAAAATATTTTCAATACTTTATTATCTGTATAACTTCAGAAATTAAGTTTCTCATTGCTGGCATATTTTATATCAATTCTTGATCTTCGGCATTCTAAACGAAGGAGCCCGTTATTGGTGTGGTACGCTTAAGATGTTTAGATTCAGATGCAGATAAATTGATTGTAAAATCTTCTTTTAAGTTCCTCATTGTGCATAATGCAGGCTTTACGAAATTGTTTTGAATTATCTTTTTTCAATATACGTTTTAGTAATGCTTGTTGTTACAGGGAAATTCCAATTCCTGGTTGGCAGGTTGCTTAATGGAATAATGTTAAGAAGAGAACATCATGCGTTAGTAAAAAGATCAAATTTTCTAAATTGCAATAAAAGGAGAGCTTTAGGCTTTCTGTTCAGCGGGAAGTATAAAAATAAAGTAGACAACAGTTAAACTATAACTCTTATAGGTAACATTTAAAAATATATATTACTATACAATCAAGCCTCGTTAGTTAATCAACTGGATAAAACGTCACTCCGCATATTAGATCATCTTTCAGAAGTCCCAATCTTCTTAATACGCCTTTTCACATTATGTACTCCGCTTATTGAATCGCTGTTTTTTTCTCAACCACTCAACTTTTAAAAATACTCCACTCAACTTTTAAAAATGCAACATACAAATTCGGTTCCATTTCTTTGTCAAGGTTATATACCAAAAGCACTGAATGTTTGTTGAACAAACCTCTCAGCATTTTTCCAAAGATTGTTTCCTTATCAACAAATTTCAGGAATTTATCCAAAATTATTCTCCGCTTCGACTTTCGTACGATGACGGATTAAACATGACAGATTATACAGTTAAATTATAAGTACTACGTACCATCTTTATTTATAATTTCCCTAATTTTGTCCTACATTTCATTAATTTAAATTCTTCTAATTTATATAAATTAAAATGTAAATTAATTATAGGCACACTGATTATAAAAACATTTTGAATTTCGTTTTGCATTTAATATTAACTCCGCCTCCGTTTAGTAAGTCATTATTAAGTGTTCCGAGAGTTATGTAACTAACGAGGTTTGACTGTACTACATTATATTATTAGTAGGGGTGGACGCGAGACGAAAATTAGGCGTCTAGCGTCTCACAAAACTGCCGAAAAGCTTTGTCTCGTCTCGCAAAATCCTTGTATCATAATGTTGAAAATGAGTGTCTCGTCTGGCAAAAAAAGCTTTAAATCTCTGTCTCGTCAAAAAGTTGGCTCACGTCCATCCCTAATTATTAGATTATAATATTATTGCATTTATTGTGTGTATTGAGTTAAAGGCTAACCTGCACGATGGGTATCTGCCTGGAGGGGTGCCTTGGGTGAAGGATTTTTTAAAAGATTCTAACGCGTATTCAAGTTACATCTGGAGAAAAACGCCCAAAACTCCAGACCATAGATCGATGGGCGTGCGGTGGACCAGAACCCTGGACTTTCACATTTCACCCATGTACTGTGTTCCGTGTTTTATGCACTCGGCCACGCAGGGCCCTATTGCACTTAACCCTCGGGGGAAAATGTTTTGTTGAATTCAAGAAAATTTTGTTGACTTTTAACAAAACTTTTGTGAAATTCATAAAATGTTTCGTTAAATTAACAAGAGTTTTGTTGATTCAACAAAAATATTTCTTTGAAATAGAGCCAACCAAAATTTTGTTGAATCAACAAAATACTTTTTCAGTACAGATATTTTACAAAAATAAACTATGATATTTTTGCAAACACTTCTTTGGCTGTATAAAAAAAGTGTTATGTACAGCATATTCATTTATTTCATTTGAAACATTTTTACAATTGAGACTGCTTCACAAACACGATGACCAACAAAATCACAATGTTTGTGTTAAGGTATTTTCTGGACACTCTGTATAGAAACGTCATATTATCAATGTACCTTTTTTTATATTTCAGATAACAAATAACATTTCTTCTACAGTTGCTAAAGCCTTATCAGTCTCAACGAAAATTTTCGAAACAAAGGAAAAGTCTGCCTTCAGAAATAAAGAGTTTCATTCGGAAGGGAAGACTACCGCATAATGCATATTCCAATACCACTCAAAAGCCACGTAATTGAAACTATCCACTTAAAGATGAAGATGATTGCTTTTTTGCGTACGAATTTACGTGTAATCAATCAACTTCGACACTGTAAAAATCATATTTCTACTAAAAATCTTTTGCATTATTAACGCAAGAACCATTACACCGCCGAGCAGCACATTTTTGCATCAAGTGAACGCCTTTGGGTATTTTTACACAGTTAAGTGAATAATGATTAGCCTTAGCAGACTATCAATCATCTCGAAATTACCGTCGCATATTCCTGAATTCCAAACTATGGGCCTGAATATCGGCATGAGACTAATTAAAAGCATACCGGGCTCGTTTATACAAAGTTTCGTTCTTGAGCTGTCGAATTTGTCAAATTTCCAATATAGGGAAGTAAAAAATTTCCGCCCTGCGATGTTCAGCAGAGTAAGTCGAGCATGATGTAGTTTATGTAAAAGTTAAGGATTGCTTATAGGTTTTCTGATTAAACTGGCTCTTCACGTAAGGAATGTGACTTAGCGCGATATTTCTATTAAGTTGTAGGGAAGCATCGGCTTTGTAGATGAGACTGAAATGTTCGAGAATGTCACCAAATAGATTTTCTTTTAATTTAATTTAAAATTCAAATAATCGTTTTACGTAAGAAAATAGAGATTTTATGATAAAAATCGAAGACTCAAGATTTTTGGGTTTTGAAATACGCTGATGTGTTCCGTTTTTTTCTTCATGTTTGAGCTAAATTTCCAGCTGAGTAGTCTAACCATGCAGGGTTGTTATGATTTTACCCAACCCGAAAATAAACGGGTGGATTTTTTCGAAAGAGCCCACTTGAAAAAACCCAACCAGTTTTTTTTTCAAAATTTCAATTTTAATTGCGTAGATAATACATCTCTTAATATAAGTATACCACTTGTAAAGTTTTTAAACAGCTTCCCGTCCTCCCCTCACACCCCCAATACCTAAGAAAAAAAATTAGAAAGACTTCACACAGGCATAACAATTTTCTATAGAAAATTTTTACGCCTATCTGAATTAAAATGAATAAGAATTTTTTAACCCTGAAAGAATCATTAGTTTAAAATTTCTAATTAAGCACTAGTATATCACTGTTAACATTAATACTAATAATCAATTTATCTAAGAGCAAACCATAATTGGGGTTGTTATTGTTACCATTGAGCAAACAATAATTGGGATTTATTCGTTTTTTCATGTATGATTAATAATTGTAATTAGTCATTACTACTAATTTAACCATTTTTTTATTTACATTGATTTTTTAATGCTTTTAGTTGTATTTAGTAATTAGCGAAGTTTTTTCAAATATTCTGAAACACCATCCTTTCCTCTTCACCAGGGGCGTAGCCAGAAATTTTTCATGGGAGGGGTTACGACTACTGCAACTCATATATATGTATACATATGTGTGATAATGTAGTGAAGTATATACATTTTGTATGGCAAAAAATTTCTCATGGGGGGGGGGTTATGACCCCCCTAACCCCCCCCCCCCCTTGGCTACGCCTCTGCTCTTCACACATTAACATGGAAAAAAGATTTTCTGGTTTAGATGCGTTGATTTGACCATAGCTATAATATTATGACGTGCAACTATCTAACCTTATCTCATTCAAATCAACAGACAAAAATATTTAAGAATTGCATTTATTACAATGTAATAATTGAATTTTTATTGTTTTATAAATACATACAACCATTTATTTCTCTTATTCAAACAGGCTTTCGCTTAGAGCTCTTAAATTTTGTTCAATAACAATTTTCGCGACATTCAGACCAGCTTTATGGCTGGTTAGGCTAGATCTGTTTAGAAATAAGTGCCTCTAATTAAATGAGTGAAAATATTTAACTATTACATGGAGAAAACAGGACCACGGGGCTACGAATGCGATAACATTGAACAATCGCTTTCTGATTATGTCAAGGATATATGGGTCGATAAAATACTGTACCTTGTAATATCTGATTTCTTTTTCCTTTGGTGGTGGCTTTCTGTGGATGCCTTGACCATATTTAACGGACTTCTTTTACAAGAGGAGGGCTAGTATTGATTTTTGATTTTTACTGAAATGTGCCTTATTTTAAAAACTGTGCTGTTATTTTTAAAAGCAAGATAGCAAGATCGTAATATTTTACTCTTGTGTGATGCTCAAAGTTCAAAACAACAGAAATGGTCTCAGAGCCAAAAGTATAAAATTTGTATTTCCTTGCTTCAAAATTCTTTAGGGCGCAGTAACTTTCGTTTTAAACAAAGGATTCGTATCAGGATCTAAATTTAATTTAAACGCAAGTAATATATCTCCCCTCTTTCTCATGGTCTTTTGGCGTCATACCTCGCAAGAATTGCCTAAGGCTAGCAGACCCGGGCATATTAATAACCAATAAATGCACCTCTTTTGGAACATGTTATACTTTATAGAACACGTGATCCGAGGTTATATATTTTGAAACGCAGCTCGGAGAGGGGCTTTTTCGTGACTTCAGTCGCCATGTAAAATTGTGTGTAAACTAAATAAAAGTATGTCTTCGTAATCCCGGAGTGGTTCATTCCGTACGATAGCCTCAGCCCGAGTACACCGTCCTGCCTTAGCGTCCATTCGGCTACCAAGTTACAGTATCGGGCGGCCGGTCTTTTTAACGACGTCCTGCTCCCAGCCAAAAGCCATTGTTCGACCGAGCTGCCTCACCTTTCCAGCTCTGCCCAACGCTGGTTGTTACAGATATATATATATATATATATATAAATCATTTTTCTTCTGATAAAGAGACAAAACTGATCAAATGTACTATCGCTTCGTTCAACCCCATATGGTACCCTTCTATATTAACACAGATTTTTTGATATTTTAGCTTGTATGAATGATTGACACAGTTTTTTTGTTTGTGGAATAGTCCATTAATAAAACTTTGTTTTTATTAGTTTATTAGTTTAAGTTATTTATGCAAGAAGCAACATTTTCAGTAGTCAGTGCAGTAATCGCAGCTGTCAGAAACGATAAAAAAGGATAGTGAAGACAATCTGCTTTCAGAAGCAACAGTTGCCATTCTGCGTTGAGCTGTAGGAGGTTTTGGTACTACGAAGTGCTAAAAAGTCACTGTGCTTGCAATATCTAACAGTGCAGCAAATCATTGAAACAGATTTCTATCATTTGCTTCTTTTTCAGACAGTCTCTAGTTTTCCTGCAATTGGATCTTACATCATAATAACGCGAGGACTCCCTGGTTTAATGACTCCCTGGTTAAATTGGTTGTTTCGCTCCGAAAAAAATAGCAGCCGATCACCCATAAAGTTCTAACACTTTGCGATATTTACTTTTTTCAAGAGTTAAATAAAAAATCTGGAGTGACTACACACTCGACTTTCCGAACACTTACGATTAAGATCATTACCAAGCATTTAAATAAATTTTAATCGATGAATAATTCAAACATATATACCAAATTGAAGCTCAATCGAATGCGCCGTTTAAACGCTAGCGCACTTTCAAGAATTCCTCCCATAGGCCATAATATAAAAGAAATCTTTGTCGTAGCCCTGTAGAAAACCTATAAGTCCTATACACATCAAAATCAATACCGGTCTTACGACGGTGGTTCATAACATATATACCCAATTTGAGCTCAATCGAATGTACTGTTTAAACGCTAGCGCACTTTCAAGAATTTCCACCCATAGGCCATAATGTAAAAGAAATCTTTGTCGTAGCCCTGTAGAAAAACTATAAATCCTATACACACCAAAATCAATACCGGTCTTGCGACGGTGGTTTATAACATATATACCCAATTTGAGCTCAATCGAATGTTCCGTTTAGGAGCTATCGTCTTCACTCACATACACACACACATACATACATACATCTCTGTAAAAATAGCATAAATGAATTCAGAAGACCTCAAAACGTGTAAATACACCAAAATCTCGAAGTCGATTTTTTTCATGATTACAATACTTTCCTTACATGGTACATGTTCGGAAAGTAAAAAGACTGCATGGGGTATCACTTTCGCACCGTTGCAAAACTCAAAAGTCTCGATCGCTAATTTGTACACCATCACGGAAAATTCGTTCAGAAAATTTTGAAAGCAGCAGAAACACCACCATGGCACAATGGTTATGCCACTGAAAATGGCAGACGTACGAAGTGTGAGGGTCCTGTGTTCGGGTCCCATCGCGTGGCTGTCGACCTAACCGTTCAGAGTTTTCCGTAGTTTTCTCCGAAACTAGTGTAAATACGGGTTAAGGCTCCTTAGAAAAACCCCCACGGAGGGCTCCCCCCTCTTTGTGTTATCCTTCTGACATGGATTTAGAAGGGGGATTCGGGCCAAGCACACAAATCCGAAATACATGTTACACAAACAATACAACAAGAATACTAAAACTTTTTGTTTCCCTTTAGGATAGCCATTTGATATTATTTATTTTATAATTATTGATTATTAATTACAGTTTTTTTCCTTATTTCCTGATGAAGGTAAGCGATTAATATATATACGGTAAAATTTTTGTTGGAATCAGATTTTTTGCACGTAACATTCTGATGACCTACGCTTAATATAAAATAAAACTGTAAAAATCAAAAGAGTTTTCTCTCTGATTAAAATGTCCGAAGATATTAATTTTTTTCCCCTAACCTACCAGCACTCATTGTAATACTGCTTTTCATTAGTTTCCAACGGTTAGTCGTAATTTCAACTTACGTCTCGAATTTCCTTACCTCTCGTAAGTATTCTCTCTGACTGTAATTAAACTCAGCGGAGCAATTAATCGAGTGCTTTTTCTGTACCAAAGCACTGAAGTTTCCACTAGTGTTTCCTTCGACCGTTAATAACGCGCAGATGCAATAATGTCTCTTGCATGTAGGTACACCATTTAATCGCAATTGTCTCTATTCTTTTTCCATTTAAGTATTTTCTTAATAAATGTTTTTCATCCTCACGTATGTGCATATTATTAAACAGGAGTAACCTTTTATAGTTACTGTGGATTCGCGATCTATCTCACAGGAATGGGATATTTTGCTCTAGTTTTCCACGAGTAACAGTTTTGCCAACAGTAAGAAGCGCAAACCAGAAGAACGGGTGTGAGGGGTTAGTATGGTCTTCGTGATTTGCTACTAAAGAAGAGAGCTAATCAACGAACGATATTTCATTACTCGTACCATCACCGAAGGTGGAAGCACCCAAATCTTCTTGGATTGAACCTGCCTTTATTTATTGTTTTATGTTGAAAATGGTAATACATAGTTAGAGAATGGTTTAAAACAGTTTGAGTGCTGTTTATAAGTGTCTAAAGTAATTACGCATGCGTTTAAAAAAGTCGTATATATACCCTATTTCACAACGCAAAATTTTCACTTACACGAGGAGTCTTGAAACACATCCCTTTAGTAAGTCAAGACTCTACTGTATACTTTATTCCTTTCTACTAAAACAGGAAGGAAATCTGTAATAATTGTCTAGGAGTTTCAAGGTTGCACCGAATTTTGGCTAAAGTTGATACTATCGAAATTTACAAGTATTTAGTGTGCGAAGTGATCCAGAAGTTAGGTTTCTTCATTTTTTTAAATTAGTGCAATTTCCTATATTGTTAAAGATAAGACTTCCGCCCCCTCCCCGTCTTTGCACGGAAAGTATATAAATGAGGCCGCGGGAAAAACCAAAAAATAATGCTAAAATCGTTGTTGAACTAACACAAGGCAGTTTCAATTGATGGGTATTTTGAAAAAAAGTCTCAGCTGATATCTTCATCCTTGAAGTAAGTATTGGTAGTCGATAACAGCAATATCAGCAAACGACGAATGCAAAACTCAACTTTTCGAGAAAATAGTGTCATTAGTCAGTAATTTACTAAATACGGCCACCTGACACTCTCTGATTTTCAGAGATTTTCGGGGTTTTTTTTCGGTTGTATTCAATAGCATGTCCATCAAAAGAAATGTTGCTATTAACGATGGGGTGACACCCGACACATTAGACCAGCTCATAAACTTACAGTTAATGACATTTCTTGTTCGGTGCAATGCATGGCTAAGCAAACTGTAGTGCCTAATGTAAAGAGTAAATGTGAAGTGTAAAAATATGCAATCCCTTGGGGGGATAACTAATTTATTTCCGTTTTTCAATACAAATGGCAAATTTCAATTTATTACTTTACGTAATTATTTATTTTTTAAATAAATCCGACATTTGGTTTATCTAGCATATATACATGCAGTACTGCATTCTATTAATTTAACGCATGGATTTCCAATAAATAAATTACCTTTTAAAGCATTACCTATATACATGGTGACAGTTATATTAAGTAACTAAATTTAACTGTCCGTTAATATTTATGAAAATAAAAAGCTTAATTACAAACTATAAATAGATACTAAATATATATTTATTTATCGTTAATATCTAAACATTTCCAAGGAAGCAAAAACGACGGAAAAATAAACTAAATATATCATATTATCAACTAAATAATCATAATGTTACTAATTGAGATTTTGTAGGATCTCTATCCATCAATGCATTATACTGTTTCATACAATTTGTAAGGAACATTTTCGTCCCAAGAATAGACCGCTCTGAGTAGCTCTTCCTTCCGTAAAGGCTATGACCTGTAATTATATTGAAAGAGCAATTAATTGAGTGCTCCAGCTACTCGAGTTTCAGCACTAAGTTTTTTTCTCCCTCATTTCTTTTTGCCTCTAACAAATAACGGAAGCAGTGTATTACGATACAGGTTACATTATACAGCCAAGCAATTTATTCTGCTTCCTTTTTTGTATCTATTAGTTTGTAAACGTACGTGATGTGCACAGATTATAGTTTCTTCTTTAACATTTTCAAAATATCACTTGAGTGTACAGTTGACTGCAAAATTATTACCCAAATTACTTATCTAAATTTTGCGGATAATTAATAAGTATTTACTAAAGAGCCACAGTTTTTAAGCATAATCACCACAATTACATCAGCACTTGTCACTTTAATTCATCAAGCTGTAAGTATAAGTTGTTTGGCCAGAGACTGAACTAGCTTCTAACAGTGTCCATGTATCCGAATAAAAAGGGCTATTTTGCAATATACTTTTAAGCGTCCCAGAGACTTGAAATGTCGCATGGTGAAAGATGGGGGCTGTATGATGAGTGTTCCAGCACTGTCCTCCAAAACTTCTAAAACTTGTTCTTTGTGTAAGTAGGTAGATGTGGTCACGCGTTGTCAAATAATACTATTTGACAAATATTTACACCAGAGGATAATTCCATGGAAGACTGATAGCCGACCATCTGGTTTAGGTGTAAAAAAAATCAGCCTCCAAAAAAGAATTTTGTTGCATTATTAATTGTTACTTTATTGTTGTTAGATTATGTTTTCGTTTGCGTTATTCTTGTGGAACCAGAAGGAGAGAAGTTCATTAAAGCAGCACAAGCTTTATATTTTTCTAAATCCAAATTTTTAATAGTTAAGAAGTAGTTAAAGATGTTTAAAAGTAAAGTTAAAATAAAAATAAAACTAATGAACAAGTCCAATTTAGATAAAGAAGTAATGAAATATTCTAAGATAGAAATAAAAAAAATAATTAAATTAATGAAGAGTGATCAGAGTCGGACGGAAAAAAGCTAGTGCATTTGAGTTTTGATAAATTAATTGATTGCTTCACTCCAGAAGGAAACAGGTAATATCGCTAAGCCTTGAATTCTACATGTACAATATAGGGCCATGCTGTATTTATCATGGTTAATCGGTTGACCATGGTCTAGAAACTCAAGATGGAGCGGTCTTTCTGACCGAAAAAATACTTCAGCATGATTTTTGTCCCTTCCTCACTGAAGTACGGCCAAAAAATCGATTTTTGTTTTTAATCCTAAATCATAGTTTATTTAATTGTGGACAATTTAATAGCAAAATTGCAATCATACGACATTTATTTCATGAGATAAAATGGAAACAAATTCCAAATTTTATCTTTAAATGCTTATTTTTCAAAAGGGCAAATCTTAACATTCTGCGCAACATATCTTTGGAACGCGTCAGCATAATACCTTAAATTTTTCAGGACTTGTCCACAGAATTCATATGCATAAAATGAACTATAATTATAAAGATAAAATCGATAGAAAAACTTTTTTAAATAAAAAGAGTCACAAAAAGCTAGAATTTTGTTTTTTCCTAATTAAAATTAAATATTGGTCCTGCAATTTTAACAATCTTAATGATTGTAGTTCATATCATTAGTAGGAATATTTTTTCTAATTTGAGGTGAAAGTTGTTTTAAAATATTGAAAACTTTTGTTGTTATCCTGCGTGATGTGCATTGTAGTAATTTTGAAGACGTGAAATTTTGCCTTATATTTTTGTGTGTTCAGGTAGTAAATAAGCTGTATCTTATTTTTTATTTTTTACCTATGATAGTTTTTCCGTCAAAGATTTCTGAAGATAGAGCATTTTTTCAGTGATTTCATGCCTCGAGAGGGTAAAATGTCCATTTTGGTTTCTAGTGATTACCTATAGCACTTCAGTCCCCACTTGTGTTGTACTTTTTACCTCTGCATACAATTTTCTCTCTTTTCACACTCATACCAAATTGTAATCATCGTTTCGGTTTTATTTAAACCGATCTTATATGTAAATTGCTACTGAGATGGTTTTAGCCACATCAGATGCGCTGATTTCGATCGTTTCAATCTGTTATACGCAGGTTATAGGGGAGCTTGCAAAAGTTTGTTTGTTCAAGTAGATACGCCACGTCGCACTTTCGTCGATTTCTTTTATCCAATCATCCTGCGCATGTGTACAAATGCATAATGAATTCATCCAACGAAATCTGCTTTAATCATGTAGAACGACAGTTCTACGAGTGACGCAGCCAGCCCCAACCAACCAACCGTAAAACTTCGCGGCACTTATATTTACAGGTAACTTTTCTATTTTTAAAAGTTCTCTTCTGGATCTCGGAATCCGCTCTAACGAATTTTTTCCAATTAATATATGATTTTAATCGGTACCACATTGGATGAGTGACGTCGCCGGTTAAGCTAGGAAAACTCGTTTTTTTTATTTAATCCAGTTCAAAGAGGGAACTATTTAACTCGCGTAAGAAAATACGGAAAATGATCTTGTTTCAGGGCGGTAAACAAGGCAGGGAGTATGAATACAGTGCTGTTGCCGGACGGGAAAAGAAAATATTTTTTAAGGATAAGTAGGCTCTTAATTTTTTTTTGGGGGGGGGAGGGTTCAATTAATCATCAATTTTCATCACAGTATCCGAAATTGTTATAAATATGTTCTGGACAAAATTGATGCAAAGAATTGACCTAAAAAATCTAAAGGGAAATGACTCGGCGCTCAATCTCAATCCATGATTGAGCGCAGAGTCATTACGCTCACGAACGGAATTATTATGACACACATAATAATTCCGTCCATTCTTCCTTTTGAATATGTTATCCCTTATGTTTTAAATTAGTCACTCTTTTAATAATATTTCTGTTTCCTTTTGCTTTTCGCTCTCAGCTATCCCAGATGTCAATAGATCCGTGACAAGATTTGTAGAAGTTAACTTATATCGTAAACCAGTTTGGTCCTATAGACTGCTACTACGTTTCGCTTCCGCTTTCTTACCAGATGACTTGAGTTCTGTCCCCGACGTCGCACTTTTGCGAGATGAGCTTTTTGTTACTGTCGTTTTTTTATATTTCATTTTAAAAAATAATAACAGATTATTATCTACTTTACTTATTTTTTCTGTAATTTATTTTGCTATAATTAATAATTAAAAATAGTTAAGACTTTGAATTAAAAAATAATTAATTTAAGTATTTTTTAGTAAAACTCCTTCCTAACTTTTTCTTTAAGTATTTTGATAGCTATTTCATTATATTATTTTGCTATATTATTTTGATAGCTATTTCTAATTAAATTAAGTCTTTATTTTTCTAATATTATTAACTCTATTTGGAAAATTCAATATGTAATTAATATTTCAATGAATTTTTTTTTCTTCAGAAAGCTCACATTATTAATTAATAATAATTATTATTTAGTATTCAAAGGAAAATAAATAGTAGTTTTGCATACTAACTAGTTTTAATAATAATTCTTTTACTCTTCATGTATATATAAAATTTATTGAAATTATTGAATTATAATTTTAAGACCAATATTTTTTACAAATCTTAGGTTTTCTCACTTTTATTTTGTATTCCTTTAAATACCAGATTTAAAATTTTGTTCAATACTTTTCAGATAGAAATTTGATTAATTAATCTAAATTTATATTAGATTAGTTCATCTAAACGTTCTCTAAAAAAATGAAATTATCAACTGATAAAAAAACAAACAAACGTAGTATGAAGTTAGTTTTCTAAAAAGCGACATAAAACCAATTATAAACAATAATTTTTGAGTAATTTTCTATTTTATTAATGATTATAGTCATTAATTAATTTAATCAACAATTTTGAGATGTGTCATTAACTTAGTTAAAAACTTATAGTGTATTTATATAGTTAAATATAGTTAAAATTTTATCTTAGAGATAGCTTTTAACTGAAAGCAAACATTGCATTAATAGATTACATTGCATTAAAATAATAGAACGAGTAACTAGATTATCATTAATTAAGAACGAGATTATTAAATTAATAATTTTAACGAAACTTAACTTACGGTTATCGTTAAACTGAATGCAAATTAATGAATCACAATGCATTAAAACAATAGAACCAATAGTTATATAATAGTTGTTGTTGTTGTTCTAGAATTACGGCCGATTAGCTCTAAGCCGAGAGGCGGGGTGCCCTCCGTGGGGTCTTTCTAAGGGGTCCTAACCCTTATTTACGCTAAGTTTTGGAGGAAACCACGGAAAACTCCGAACGATTAGGTCGGCGGACGCAACCTGGTTCCGAACCAGGCACCTTCCGTCTCCCAGCTCAGAGCGCTATGCGCTGGACCACTGATGGGGCCCAATAGTTATATAATTATAGTAAAAAGTTAACTTACGTTAGCATTAAACTGAATGCAAATTTATGAAATAAAATCAAAGATGGCAGCAGGGATACTAATCTGTACTCGACCCAAGTTATAAATAGAAAATTACTCAAAAAATTATTGATTATAATCAGTATTATGCCTCTTATTATAAAATTCTAACAAAAACATGTCAATTTTCTGCTACATGTTACAAAAGAATTTGCTGTGACTTTTTTACTCAAATACTCTGATACTGCATGAAAACAGGTTTGTATATTTATTTACATAACTTAGTGTCAAGCAAACTTCTGAAATTCGCCCGTGAAACTAATTTATTATCTTCTGACCATACCCCTAAAAAGTAATGATATCCCCATGCAAAAACCCTTAAATGGTTAAAAATTTGTGACGCAGCATTTTACTTTATACCTCTATGAATTTTAAATATGGGTCTTAAAAATAATGATATTAAATTTTGAGTGGCCCTGATGGGATTTTAAAAGATTTGTTTTTAAATTCCATTACAGTTACTTTCGTTTTATTTTCTAAAGAAGATTTACGCATTTAAGCAATGCTTTTAATTATGAAATGCACTGTCAAATATATCACACTTTCACTGAGTCTATATAATGTATTCAAATGAATTTATTTCAATAATTTAATTTATCTTTTGCGTCACGCTAACCAAAAGGGCAAGTAAAATTTACGTAAATATTTAGTTAGTGTCATAGTAACCAAACTAAGTGAAATGTATATGAAAATTTTGCTTGCCCTTTTGGATAGCGTGACGCAAAAGAAGAAAATTTTTAAGACCGATATTTAAAATTCATAGAGCTATAAAGTAAAATGCTGCGTCACAAATTTTTAACCAGTTAAGGGTTTTCGCTTGGGGTCAAACATACAAGAGATGTTTCGATATGCTAATCATAGTTAACAATAAACGGTATAGTTCTTTATGAACTCCACAATGCGATTTCTTCCCTCCAAAAAAATATAAAATTGTGTTCCTTTTCTAATGTGCGGGTATTGTATACCACAATAAAACATCAACAGTTGTTTCTTCTGTAACATTAATTCTATACCCGAAAAAATTACTTGCAAAAGTCGTAAATTTAAATATCTTTAATCCTACCCAATCCGTGTTTTCTTAACTATTCATAACTCATGCAATAATAGACCTGGCTAAGTGCTCTATGACATTCATCAGTTAAAGTTTTGCGAAAAGAATGAAATTATAAACATTAGCAGCATGCTTCTTCAATGCTGAGCAGCAACCGTGATCTCTTATGTCAAGAAGTCTGATTAATGTTTTTATTGCTTCGTCACTAAAGTAGGAGTCAGTCCAGCTGAGGAACCGAAAGGATTCATAATATCTTTTCAATCTAAATTATTCTCAGGATAACTTCGAAATAGTATCATCTACTCCGATAGTGAATTCAGAGTTTGTTAACGCCAACTGCCTACGCATGATGTATGCTTGTGAGCAGCATAAATATGCAAAAAGCTTTTTTAGTGAATATGAGTTATATTTCTGTTACATCGGGGAGAAAGAACACACCAGATCTCTGGATAGCCAGCCCGATTGACAACTGAAAAATTTAAATTGAGAGTCTTTCAACCTTAACATTTCACACAGATTGCACACATACTGTCCTTCGAGTAAACAGCAAATCTTTTATCTTATCTAGGGGAACTTAAAATATCTATAAAAACGAATCTTTTATAAATCTGAAGAATTTGTTTGTATGAAAAGAATTATTCCTCATTCTTTTTTTCTGAGAAAATTACAAGTCGAGTATTTTTATCTAGAGCTCTTTCATTCGAATAATTCCTGTCAAAAATCCAATTGCGTTGCACAAAACAGCGCAACAGATACACAAAAACCTGAAAAACATCTTCAAATATAAATTAGAGACTAAATTTTTTTCTGCCAGCTCTTATCAGCTGCTAGCACTAACTGTGCAATTTCCCAACGAGTGTTCCCCTTCGAACAAAGTAAACATTTTTATTTCGAATATAAATGCATCATTTTTACCGCTAATCAAATTCTTATTTTGCAATTCTGTTATCATTATCCTCTAGAACATAAAATCTCCATTAAGATGTCTTTTTTTTTACACGAAAATACATATTCTTCAGTAACTTATCCACCAAAAAAATAAAGGGGAACCTTTTTAGTTCCTTTCAACTGGAAGTATCAGGTAAAATCTGGTACTTACTAATCTCATCGTGGATGCACTTTTTTTTTTTTTTTTTTTTCTTATGCTTCGTTCTGAATCTTGTGGCGAACAAAAGATTCAGCCATTCATTAAAGGGGAAAAACTTAGAAAGTCATTTTTCTTCCAGTTAGTTGGGGGAGGGGTGGAATCTTTCATTACGCGATTCTTATTTGCGGTAAATGGCGCGTAGGAACACAAGATAAGTTTAAAAGCTTGGGTGGAACTTAGTGGGGTAATACTGAGCTTCCTAGGATTCCAGACTTCAAGGGGATTTGCTACTCTGATGTTATTTATTTCTACTCAAAAATTGGTTCTTCGGATATTTAATACTTCTTTTTCTGAAATCCATTTACACTTGCTTGTGAGATTAAAATGTAATTATTAAGCTATAAGAGTTGATAGGAGTTTTGTTACTAAAAACAATTTGATTTATACGGAAAGGTTGATTACTTTAAGATAAGAAATATTAGAGATCTTGTTTTATAAATTATCATTTACATAGATTAAAATTTATCTATCTATCGATAGGAACTATTGTTATGACTCACCCATAAAAGATGAAAAAATAAGGAAAAAATATTGTTTTATGTTATGAAAGTGTAATGAAAATTTAATATTTTTTCCCGTACCATAAATAGAACGAGGGTGCAGGAGTAAAAATTGAGAGAGTTGAAATGTAATTATATGTTGTAGTTAAATAAATGTTATAATGTATGCCATTTTGTCTGACGCCAAATCTAATGAAAAACTATACTTCATCAAAAATAGTTGTGCCTCTCAAAACATTCGAATAAAATGTTCGAATGTAATTCGATAAACACGCCACAGATTGAAAAGTTGGAAATTATTGAAATACTGAAACTCTGAAATTGAACAAATAGAAATGCATTTATTATCCATAAACATCTATTACTTTTACCAAACAAGTAATGAGCAAAAATTTCCTTTCGCTAAAAGTTATTTACAGACAATAAAATTGACCTCTAAAGATGCAGTATTAAAATCTGTAGTTTGTCTTAGCCTTCAGGGAAGTAGAACCAAATTATTTCAATGGCTAAGTTACACAAGTACGTGAGGTTAAAATGTTATTAAATGATAAAACCCATTATTGATAACTCGAGGCAAGCTAATTTGTGTTCATCATTTTACTATACTGGTGTCAGAAATTAAGGTAAGCGGAGATTTTAACACCTGTAGCGTCCTATAAGGGCCGTGAACGTCGAGAAATGGCTTTTCCAGACCATCCCAAACATGTTCTTCAGAATTGAGGTCCGGAGACTCCGCAAGCCAGTTCATGCCGCGAATATTCTCTGATTCAAGAGGATCGTTAACAATGTGAGCTCTTTGTAAACATTATCGTCCATGAAAAAGAAATCTGCATTAGCCCCCCCCCCAAAAAAAAAAAACCTCGCATATCCTTCATGATATCTTTACCATAGAGCTAGCTGTACGGTGACACAACCCAAATAAAAGTCGTCCAAGTATGTGCGACAGCCAAACAGAAACAGAGATTCCTCTGCAACTAAACTAGTAGATTTCCATTGCGTTGAAGGACTGATACAGAGTTCTTGTTTACGCTAATAATTCTCGACAAGTCTTCATGTGCAGGGATCGAAGAACTCTAATATTATTCCCCCAAGACAACAGAAATTAACCAATTTGGTGGCTTACAGATAAATTTCACCTGTTGGTTGAATTTAATTAATGGTTTAATCTAAAGACTTAAAAAATAACATAAGAATTTATTAGATGCTCTTATTTTGAATTTTTCACTAAAGAGTGCAAGAACAATTTTTGCAGCCTTTAATGAAGACCACATATGGTAATCACTGTGTAGTTTAATGTCTTAATCGTGCAATTTAACATTTTACTACTTTCTCTAAGACTGTGGTATTTTTAACTATTAAGTACAGTTATTATACCTATTGAGCTCAATTTGCAGTTGTTAGTCAAAGTAGCTCATCAATTGTAGAAAATAAATGCTTTGAAGATCAGCTTATATAAAGTATCTTCCGACTTGCCATATACAGGAGAAGTCATTTAACTTCCAGGAAACCATATTGGCTGATTTTAGCATATGCAGATCTTGGCCATTAATATTCAAATAATCATCCAAAATTTTTAGTGGCAGATACCGTGCACCATTGAAGAATCTTCTTAAAATAACGATGGATTAACGTATTATATTTTAAGTACAGCTAAATACACTGGTGTCCAAAATTAAGGTTACAAAGACAAAATCGATGATAACTGAAGAAGTATTTGGTTTATTGTAGCAAAATTTGGCACTGAGATATATTATCATCGGAGAAAGGATATGGTAACAAAATAATATCCAAAAGAGGTGAGCTCTCATTTAATATACAAGGTTTATGAAAAACAGTCAAATCATGATTCATCATATCTCGGGAAAGATTCATCTTATATGGAGTGTGGCCACCGTGCACTGCTATACAAGCCTTACAACAAGCTGTCATACTGTTGTTAATAAGGGCGACTTAAAACACGACTGAGATACAAATTGAGGTTTCACCGACAATTACACTCGCAATTAGATAGTGTACCAAAAGTCGCATAACCAATGTTAGGCCTTTCACAAGATTTGTCTATTAAATACACAAATATTTAAAATACAAGTACGTGCAACATTATACATTTAATCATAAATAGTCTTTACAGCTGACTAGCATTCATTTTTTAGGAAATTGGTACACTTACAGTAGATTGTCTATCTTTAATATACTGGGTGTCCAGTGCTTGTGGTGCCCAATGGCTATTTCCTAAACCGTTAGTCAGAGACACATAGTTCCAATCGTAAAAATGCTTTAAAATATATTATCTATTACACCAGAAACAATCTAAGTCAATAAACCAATTCCTGTAAAAATTACGAAATTTAAATTTTTATACGGTCCCACGGTCCTATCAGCTGTATTTAGAAAAAAATTTCCATAAACAACACCATGCACGAAAAAAAAAAAAAATGCTTCTTTCTACGACCAAAATTCACCTATTTATGAAGCAGCAAACATTTTGACTTAAGTCACTTTTCCACTTTTAAAAATGCCCCATTATGGTAAACCATGAAAGGACCATATAAATATTGAAATTTTAAATTATAGGTTTTAATTGTGTAAATACGTGTTAGGACCCCTTAGAAAGTCCAACACGGAGGGCGATTCACACACACACACAACCCCCCGCCTAGATCCCAAGCCTAGATAATTGGCCGTAACCCACATTCTATTCTATTCTATAGGTTTTAATTTAATTTTCTAGAAAAATGCAGAAAAAAAAGCGAAACTAATTTTTGAATACTGATCTTTAAGCAAAGGGTTATAGTCACGCTCTATAAAAATCTATCCCGGGTCAGACTTCCCAAATCGTATATGTGTATCATTCAGATGTTTAACACCGAGTGTGCTACGCAAAGTGCAGGAAGAATTTTCTAGACGTGTGAATATTTGAATTGCAGTCGAAGACAGCTACTTTGAGCAAATGTTACGCTAACAGGATTTGTAATATTATTTTAAGTTTCTAAAATGCAAACATTCGTATTTTAAAATGTTTCATTTTCTAATTTAATGTTTAATAAAGTGTTTTATTCTCTTTTTAATTTTTACGTTATTTAACACCCGTTCATTTAAAAAAATTCTTTAAAAAGTTCTATTTTTAGTATAAGCTATATTTTTATGTTAATTTATTGGATACACATAGTTAAACGTTAATCTTCTTTATTGCAATCTTCTTTCAAAAAGCAATTAATGAAATTGCTAATAAATATTACAAAGCTCAAAACCATGTACATTAATTTTTCTCTAATTCATTTTGTATACAACCCAAATTTGGCTGCTCGAAAAGTGCTCTAACTTTAAGGAGCTATAACTGTGAACTTTGGTAGTATAAGGACGAATTTTGTTATTGTGCATGAAATGATATTAAGGAAACTTTTCTAAATAAAACTTATAAGACCGGAGGACCTTATAAAATTTTAAATTTCGTAATTTTTATAAGAAGCGATTTATTGACTTCGACTGTTTCTGAAAGAATAGATTATACAATTTAAATCATTTTTGCAATTGGAACTATGTGTCTCTGACTAACGGTCTAGGAGATAGCCATTGGGCACCGTTAGCACTGGACACATTGCATATATATTAGGGTGGATCGAAAAAAAAAAAAATTTCGAAATCTTTTTCTCCTGAGGTCTCAAAAGCTGCATATTGATATAAATAAGACGTGTGTAAAATTTGAATGTTCAACGACAACGTCTTGGGGTTGCGCATCGAGCTTGAAATTTAGAAATTTTTGAAAAATAAGGCTTTTTTAAAATATCGACCAAAAAAATTCTTTTCCAAATTATCAGGCTCCCGAGGTTTTAGGAGTTGTATATTGTTATGAATAACCCATATGCAAAATCTGGAGCGGCCACGACAATTTCTAGGGATTGCACATCGAGCTTAAAATCTATAAATATCTGAAAATTGTGTGTTTTTTTGAAAAAATTAAGTAGAAACCAAACTTTATTTGTTAAAAATAATTTGGCCCTTTTATATGTTAAAAAATGTTCCGAGAAGCTCAGTAAATCCCAAAAAATGGCTTTACGAATAGTTTGATACAATATCACACGTTATGCTGACGTTTTGTCTTGGGCGCAGTACGCAAGCTGTGCTCTAGACAACTATCGCCGGTTTGCCTGCCGAGTGATGGCGATGCATTCGGTTAAATCAGGCACGAGATATTTCGTTGAAACGGCATTTAGTTTAGCGTTTCAGACAGATGGTGCTTTCAGTTTACTCTCAAAAAAGCTAAAAGGTGGTTGCCTTGCACTGCTACGATTCTGAATAGAATGAAACTGTCTGCAACAGGACATGGAACAAAGTCGGTGTTATTAGAAGAGCTGGGAATATCGAAAGAATTACCCTATACTAAGTTACCAACCCAAGACGACATACTCGTACTTCTATATTACTATTTTGCACTTAAGAAGAAGCATTTCTGAATAAAGGGCAGGATCCACCGGAAGGAGAGGTAACCTTAGTGTCGGCGATCAAAGTACAGGAAATGTGGATGAAGGCCAATATCCTAGTGTCAATCCAAGGAATTCAAGAGATAGTTAAAAAGGGTCATGAGCAAGTTCAGCAGCTAAATAAATCGTACATTAGAGACAGGCATTAGGAATTGTTTATGAAGAAAGTGGGAAAAACTCTCCCTTACCGAGCTATTAAATATCGCACTTGCAAATATCCTGACTTTTCCCGGAGCAGGTGTGGCTCAGAGCCTCACATACCTCATACAGAACGGGAGTCATTAGCAGATCAGAGGGGAGCAAGACATGTGACAATCGATGGAGTAGTAAAGAAGAGAAGTTTATGGAAAATGAGAGAAAAGTTGAAAAGTTGGAAAGAGAAATTTTGAGATTGGTAAAGAAAGAGATGAAATTTTCAATATACAGTCTCCATTGATTTGGAAAGTGAAAATAACGAAAGAAAAGCACGAAAGACTGTAGAAAACGCTAAATGCCTATCTACCGCCACTTTGGGAGATTCGTTCACATATGACGAAGTTAGAATAAAAATCTCAGTGCTTTCACAAGTCTGCAACACAAAGTTATTACGGACTGGGTAGTAGCAACTTTGGTATCAACTTTATTTCACAATCTAGAAAGCGGAAGGAATGCAGATGGAGAGAAATCTTCTCAACTAATTCTCGACCCATATAAAGCTAGAGGAAGGCTGAGATGACTTGCAGTGAAAGAAACGGGAGAAGGCTTTAAAATTTTCTTGGGATTGTGTTTTGATAGGAGGAAGAACAAAACCAGATACATAGAAAAATTTGTTGGCGGCAAATTACACCCAAGTGTTTGTCACAAAGAACATATCTCGCTGATAAAGGAACCTGGTTCAACATACTCTGGCCATATGTCACGATCTGATTTTAAGAATTTTACTGGAAAATTGGGAGAGTTTGACACGAAATCCATTGATCTTGAGACCCTCACATGCATTAGCAATGGTCATCGAATGGAATAATTGAATTCTGGAAAGAACAAAGGCGTCATCCGAAATCTAGAAACGCAGTTCTCTAATTTAACTAAATCTCTGTAATGTTGTATTAGCGAACTTCACACCATAGCAAACAGTCACTCAGAAATTTTCTGTCTATCCATCTATCAGATGACGGTTTCTTATGATATAGATTATAACACTTGACATGAAATGCCACAGTTTGATTTGAAGTCGGGCTTTACATTATTCATTAAAACGCATGCTCCAATAACTGGATACTTGGGCTGGCACGGGCAGGTCTCGGATCGCAGACAAATCAATGAGGTGGGTCCTGTATAATATATAGTTGCGATTGTGGTTGTATTAGAGAAGAGCTGCGATCGTTACTGACTATATTTCAAAGGGACTAATTCATTAATATAATTTTTGCTTTCTACATATTTTTGTCAAAAAAAGCATATTTTTCAGATATTTATAGATTTTAAGAGCGATGTGCAACTCCTAGAAATTGTCACAGCCCCTTCAGATTTTGAATACGTCTTATTCATAATAATATACAACTTCTAAAACCTCGGTATCCAAATAATTCGGAAAACAATTTTTTGGGTCGATATTTTAAAAGAGTCATATTTTTCAAAAATTTCTAAATTTCAAGCTCGATGCGCAACCCCAAGACGTTCTCGTAGAACATGCAAATTTTACACATGTCTTATTTATATCAATTTACAACTTTTGAGACCTCAGGAGATAAAGATTTCGAAAAAAAAAAATTTTCGATCCACCCTAATATATATATATATATATATATATTATGTCTTAAAAATTGCAAAGAAATTCGAAGCATCAAATTGTTCGTATTTCTTAGTAATCTTTAGATATTTAACTGTGAAATTCTGGGAAGTTTTACTATTGTTTTAAAATTTTAAATCTTAGTCGTACCTGAAAAAAGTGACATTCAGTAAATTTATATCAAATTGTGCAAAATGGTATTAGTTTAAACTAAAGCACAGTTTAGATTTAAAACAAAAATTGTAAAATCAGTTTATCACGTAAAGTTTTTTTAATCAACTTATAAATTTGTTTACCGAATAAAATGGCACGAATTTCTCTTTTAAACAAATAGGATTTTTTTTATTCAATTTATTTTCTCACATTTAGATATTTTTTCAAAATGCATTTACATTTAGATAATTCCTTAATGAAAAATAGCACAAACTGAAAAGCAGTAAGATAGTAATAAAATATTTAGATTATTTTATGAGCGAAACTTTCCTGGTTCTCCATCACATATATGTGCTACTTATAAAAGAGGAACATTCTTTAAAAGAAAAATCTATATTTATTTGCATTTCATTACGCTTCTCTAGCTTTCAATAAAAACTCTTGTTATTTTATTCTAACACATCAAAAAGTAATTTTAAGTGAAAACTATTTTTAATGATAAGTAAATATTTATCTTATACTCATTCAGAAGCTAATAAAATTATCTTCTTTAATAAGTAAAGAGGGTAAATGATAACAGAATCTGTGAGGGAGTTAATTGGAAATTATAGATAACCTCCTTAAAAATTAAAAATGTACATACAAGTATAAAAATGATTCAACTATTAAAAAACTTTCAAACAGCTGTCTTCTGCCCTAACTAAACCGCAGAATATTGCTCACATTCTCGTCATCCGTCGCATTGCTGTACTGTGATAAAAACCGAAATGTGTTTATTACAGAATAAGAAGCTAACCATATAGGAGAAACATTAAGCATAGTCTGACAAAAATCTCAACACAGTGAAATTGAAAAAAATTATTTACAGTAAATTTTGTTCTAGAAGCTAACTTTTTTTGAACACGCTTAAATAAAAAACTTTTTTATTTCCTAATGCATCGTAGTTATAAGAAAAAGAAAAGAAAAAGATATATCGAGTAGTATTTTAAAAGCTGTGCGTAAGTGTATTTTTCTTAAAAGTATATTTGAAATATTGAAAAAAACCATTATCTCTCACATCCAACAGTAAATGCGTGTAATAAAATATATTTCGAGAGCAAATATTCTAAAAGCATACTCTAATGGTAACCGTGAATGATATCCATAAAATCATCAGCGACAAAGATACCTACGTTACTTCAAACCACTTTCTCGCATTCTCTCTCATGCATAATGGCTAATACTTTTTGAGTTTATGTTTAAATTAATTTTTATGAACCGATCATATTTACAATAGCAGTAGTACTTGAAATGGGAAACCATACATTTAGGATTCGTTTTTAGTTTTTTTGACTAAGTAAACATTACGTAAGCTATTTTGTAACTTAATCATCTTGTATTTTGAAAAGCAAATTTAGTTCATAAATGTCACATCCCGTTTCCTATCTTGTGTGGGAAATTTGCGTTATGAGAACAGACACTGGTTTTTTTTTTGAGGAAATACATTAAAATAAAATACGAATAAATACTTATCTACCAATAATTCTTCGAACAGAATAATGATATGCAGTTACAAAATCTACTATTTGAACGAACGTAGAATCTTTTTTATGATATTTTTTTAACCAATTAGTGAACTAAAGTACGGGTAAAAGCCTTTGTTGAATTCAAATAGTGCACGTGAACGCTAAAAGAAGATGGCGCACCTAAAATCCGTCGTGGCGTCAATGTACTCCATGTGCGATACTTGTAAAGCATCCAAATTCAGTCTCCTTAATAAAGTGACCAACATCTCCAACCCTCATACCTGCCTTCATGTAGCCTACATGCAACAGCGGACCCGGCCATAAGAAAAAAAAACTTGCTGTTTTCGTTGGAGAAATAAAATATTTCGTTAAATTAACAAATATTCATATTAAATCAACAAAAGTTCTTAAATCAACAAAAATTTTCCATATGCAACGAAATACCGATGGAAATGTTGTTAATTCAACAAAGTCCTTCGGTAAAAATAGTGCTGACAAAATTCTATGGAATTCAAAGAAAGTTTCCGGTGAAGAATGCGATTTTTAATGTATGTGAGTGTGTGTGTTTTCTTTTATCTGACGTCTAAGGTATATTAAATCCTCAAACTTCAATATAGAAGCTAATTTCAGCTTTAAACGTCTTCTATTACGCTTTATTTTGTGCCTTTATTATTGTATTCATTGAAATGACCATTACATATCATCCAAACACTGTCTTTTGAAGAAATTAATAGAAAATCGAGAAAAAGTTGTGTGTCGTATAACACACAGCTTTTCCGTATGTTGACACAGAAAAGAAAGGACGTTGAAGTTTGACCAGGATGAATAGAATGATCACAATGTTTAATGTACGCCAATAAAAACTATTCGGTTTAGGATAAGTACTATATTCTTCCTTTTTAGTTGCGAAAATCATAGAAGTCTCATTTTTGCTCGGTTAATTATAGCGAAATACGGATCTAGTGAAGCTTTGGGGAGCAACCAATCACAAATCAGAGCAAGAATCAGATTAACCAACAGGGAAAAATCAGCAGTACAGACCAATGAAAAAAATTTTTTATTAAAATTGTCTTACAACTCTGCAAAGAAATGCCAATAATTAAAGATACCAAGCAATCTAACACTAAAAAAATTGCTTTTATTTTACTATCGCTGCTAGCATACAGACATTTAACACTCAGTTTGGTGCAATGTATGCATCCGGTAGATAATTAAAATTAAGAAAAGTCTTAAAGAGAAGGGAAACACTACGTTTTTTTGTTTTTGTTTTTTTAAGAATTGGCGACATTGGTTTTCTCAGCATCACTTTTAAAGTGATTCAGAATCTCTTTATCTATCTACATTCAAACGGATGCATTTAAATACTGATAAGATTGAACTCTACTAAATTATCGATTCTTAAGCGTTATGCTAAACTATATATAACCAGCATCAGATCAATTTGCAAACAGTACTCCCTATTGGACTGCATGATTTATTCAATAAGTATCCATATCCAAGGGGAAAAATCTTAATTGTTCATTCTCTCTTCCTGCCATCGATTTACTATTAGATTCCCATTGTATGTGCGATTGACAAATGAGGAATGCAGCAGACTTCTGAAAACAAATTATCACCTTTTGTGTCTTTCGGTCATTATTTCCTTCGAAATGTCTCAAAAACACAAAAATGGATGTTGATTTAACGTCTGCATTAAGACTGAAATTAATCTAGATAAAGATAATCCATAAACCTTCAGAAAGAAGATACTTGACTGCTGAAAATTACTTTGTCAAATTAACCTTCAAATGCACGAATTTTAAACATGTTTGCTGCCCATCACACGATAGCCACCAGAGAAATTTCCTATTTCAGTTTCGTGAACAGCTAATTAATTTTTAGAAAAACACGCGGTTTGAAAAAAAAAATTATTATTCACGGCAGGGATAATTTGTTATTAGAAACTATATTTTATACGCAAAATTGTATTGAAAGAATTGGGCTTGTACTCTAATCCAGCAGTAAACGTGTTTTAAACATACCATGCATATATGCATCGCTGTGCATTTAAAGGTTAAGGCTTAACTATTTTCATCATATGCAAGCCAAAAGTTGTCATTCTGTCTAGAAAGCTATGGACATGTATTTATGGTATAGGTTGTGTGTTAAAAACCTTTAGAATTTTTCAGTAGATACTGTTGCTAAAGTGCCTAAATGTATTTACACATTATATAAAGATAGGTCCAAATACACGACCCTAGTCCATTTCCGGGGATTGCTTTTAGACCCCTCCCCTCCCCCATATTCTTCAGAATGCGTGTGATTTGTTTATACTACAATAACTAACATTTTGTAGCCTTTTCTACAAATTAATATTATCGATAAAGTTAGAATATACATTTTTAGCGAAAAAAAAAAGGGAGCAAAAATAAGAATAAATAAGATGAATTTTTAAACATGCATCATCACTTTAACTTTGCTTGTTTTTCTCGAGCCCCACTGGTTGAGAACAACGGGTGTATTGATTTAAAACATAACTAGACGCGGGTTATCTGCTTGTGGTGCGGGGGGGGCTGCCTTCTTTAGGAGGACATTTTAAGGGGTTATAACGCCAATTTACTTAAGTTACATCTGGAGAAAACCACCCCAAACTCCAGACCGCTGGAACAACAGTCGTGCGATAGGCCAGATTCCTGGATATTCAGCGACTTACAATGTTCAGATTTTTATTACTTTCCGAACATGTACCATGTAAGGAAAGTATTGTAATCATGAAAAAATTCGAATTCGAGATTTTGGTGTATTTACACGTTTTGAGGTCTTCTGAATTCATTTATGCTGTTTTTACGAGATGTATGTATGTATGTGTGTATGTATGTGTATGTGTTTGTGTGTATGTGAGTGAGCATGATAGCTCCTGAACGGGGCATGCGATTGAACTCAAGTTGGGTATATATGTTATAAACCACCGTCGCAAGACCGGTATTGATTTTGGTGTATATAGGACTTATAGTTTTTCTACAGGGCTACGACAAAGATTTCTTTTACATTATAGCCTATAGGGGGAAAATTGTAGAAAGTGCGCTAGCGTTTAAACGGTGCATTCGATTAAGCTCAAATTGGGTATAGATGTTATAAACCACCATCGTAAGACCGGTATTGATTTTGATGTGTATAGGTCTTATAGTTTTTCTACAGGGCTAAAACAAAGATTTCTTTTACATTATGGCCTATGGGGAGAAATTTTTGAAATTGCGCTAGCGTTTAAACGGTACATTCGATTGAGCTCAAATTGGGTTTATATGAAATAAATCACCGTCGTAAGACCTATATTGATTTTGGTGTGTATAGGACTTATAGTTTTTCTACAGGGCTGCGTCAAAGATTTCTTTTACATTATGGCCTATGGGGGAAAATTCTGGAAAGTGCGCTAGCGTTTAAACGGTACATTCGAGTGAGCTTCAGTTTGGTATACATATATTTGAATTATTCATCGATTAAAATTTATTTAAATGCTTGGTAATGATCTTAATCGTAAGTGTTCGGAAAGTCCAGTGGAGTCACTCCAGATTTTTAATTTGGCCATGGTGGATCCAACAATGCTCAGCACGTAACAATGATAGTTAAGAAACATCGAGGCTGAAACAAACAACAAAGAAATGCTTATATAGAGCGTCAAAGTTACTATAAGTGCCGCGAATTGCGGCGGAAGCTGGTGGGGTCGTGGTCGGGTGTCGTGCCTTCGCCCATGACACATTTTCACTAGGGATGGACGCGAGACGAAAAATAAGCGTCTCGCGTCTCGCAAAATAGCTTAAAAGCTTGTCTCGTCTCGCAAAAATCCCTATAGCGTAATGTTAAAAATGTGTGTCTCGCAAAAAATCTGTAAATCTCTGTCTCGTCTCGCAAAAAAGTCGTCTCGCGTCCATCCCTAATTGTCACTGTAAAGCACGATGCGAAGGACTAGCTAGCGGCTATCTTGGGGCCTTGGTGCTCAGGCCTCTTGATACCGGCAGGCGACAAGAGACCCGTTGTGTTAGTATTCCATCGAGCTGCAGAGTGGTGGAACACATATGACCTGATCACGAAGGGATTTTTCTTTCCCATCTTAAATTTTTTTCATTAATAAATAATCCTTCCTTTTTTACTTTCCGAACATGTACCATGTAAGGAAAGTATTGTAATCATGAAAAAATTCGACTTCGAGATTTTGGTGTTTTTACACGTTTTGAGGGCTTCTGAATCCATTTATGCTATTTTTACGAGATGTATGTATGTATGTGTATTTGTGTGTGTGTGTGTGTGTGTGTGTGTGTGTGTGTGTGTGTGTGTGTGTGTGTGTGTGTGTGTGTATTCGTGTGTATGTGAGTGAACACGATAGCTCCTGAACAGAGCATTAGATTGAGCTCAAATTAGATATATATGTCATAAATCACCGTCGCAAGACCGGTATTGATTTTGGTGTGTATAGGACTTATAGTTTTTCTACAGGGCTACGACAAAGATTTCTTTTACATTATGGCCTATGGGAGGAAATTCTTGAAAGTGCGCTAGCGTTTAAACGGTAGATCCGATTGAGCTCAAATTGGGTATACATGTTATAAACCACTATCGTAAGACCGGTATTGATTTTGGTGTGTATAGGACTTATAGTTTTTCTACAGGGCTACGACAAAGATTTTTTTTACATTATGGCCTATGGGGGGGGGGATTATTCCGTACAAAAATTTCTTTTACATTATGGATTATGGGAGGAAATTCTTGAAAGTGCGCCAGCGTTTAAACAGCGCATTCGATTGAGTTTCAATTTGGTATATATGTTTGAATTGTTCTTCGATTACAATTTATTTAAATGCTTGGTAATGATCTTAATCGTAAGTGTTCGGAAAGTCGAGTGGAGTCCCTCCAGATTTTTTTTAAATGAAGTTTATTTTTGGAGACTCCGTATTTTTATTTTATATTTGTTCATCCCTTTGATTTCTCTTGTTCTCTAATAAAAAATAACTACCTAAAGGAACAGTAGTGATTCCTGATAGATACACTTATGACACATTGTCTCACCGTAAAGCAAGATGGGAAAGAATCCATCTAGGATTCAATGGAGCTCGGCCATCTCGATACCGGTAGACCAAAAGCAGACTCGTTCTGTTCGTATTCCTCAGCAGATTTCAAAATGGATTTTCAGTTCAAATTAAATATGCATCCTGATAGAAACAGAGTAATGCAGTATTATATGACCTGACCACAGATGGCTCTTTTCCTTAAATTATTTTTTTAATTTTTAAGCCTTCCTCTTTTTTTTTCAGCTTTTTCTGTGGAATTAAATCATATAATTTATTGTCTCGCTTTCAAGATTTGTTCATTTACCTTTACTGTGCAAGATCTTAATTTCTGTTTTTTCGATTTAATTTCGTTAGTAATAAGAGCTGGTATGATGCTTAAAAATGTTATTTTAGAGATTGTTAATAATAAGTACAGTACGTAAGGTAATAAATATATAGAAGATTTAGCTAATTCCTAAAGTTATCAAAATATTACGAACGGTCATTCAAATATTGTGTCTTAAAAAATGAATAGAAGCTGCGGCTCTGCTGGACCCGGCGTGCGTCTGGGGTTCAACTGGACAGCAGGACACTCCAGGAACTATAACAGGCTTTTACCAATAGGTAGGTCTTTCCTGAAGGTAATATCCTATAGTTTCATAAAGTGAATCCTAGATATGCACTTGCACTTGGGAAATAATTAAAAATTATCCAAACATTTATTTTAGATGGGATTTTACTGTGTGTGAGTGTGTGTATTGCAGCGGCTCCCAAAATTTTAACAAAGTGACCTCCCATTCAAGAAAGGTTACCTCAAGATGACACTCCCCCGCCACCCAGACAGCACAGCAAACTTGCAGCAAGCTGGATTTATCAAGTCAATAAACTTGAATTAAGCTTGAAAATTTCAAGCATGTAAGCTTAATGCAAGCTTGAATCAAGTGTTCTAGTTTACACTTGCCCAGCTTGCATTAAGCTTGACATAGCAAGCTTGAATCAAGCTTGACATAGAGCTTAATCTCAAGCTTAAAAAGTTTTCCTTAGTACGCGGGACGCCCTCCCCACAAACTTTATTTTCCCGCGCATTTACCCCCTCTATATGCTGAAATTTTTAAGTTATTTTAATCTGTTTCCATCAAACGTCGGCGGCTGGGTTCGATCCCAGGAACTAGGGCTGGGAGGCCCGCGTGCTAACCATTCCGCCAATAAGCCTCGGGCAGCTATGACTAAACTTTGAAGTGACTGTTGTCACGCCGTTTTCTGGCCAGATCGATCGTATGGGCGATGCTGATAAGTTTCTTTTATTTTAGATGGATCAGTGCCCGATGCGATCTGTTTCTTTTATTTTCCCATGGGATAAATCAAAATTTAAATAATGTTATGTGTGATTTATAGACTCTACTAATAGGGAAATAAGCATAATATAAACTTAAAAGCAGGACACGTTTTAAAACTTTCAATATCGCAACAGTCATATTGAACAATACTGCTGGCCAAAATCGAGACAAACGACTGATTTTGAAATCAATTTCGTAGTATAATTGTATTTTATCTTGAAGAATTTCCATATTTGGAAATATAGAATTTTTTTTAATTCTATGGTCAAGTACATTTATGACTGATTAATTATTTTGTGGAGGCCGGATTACTCCTCATTCTACCACCCATAAAGTGAAGTATATTAACTAACTAAATTGTGTTAATTATATTAAAATTTATTTTTAGGGCTAATTAATTAGTTAATGGAATTACTAATGTTAATTAGATGTAAATAAAACTAAAACTCCCTTCGCGTGTTACACTTCAGGGGGATTTATCCCATTCATTCCTTCCCCTTGCGTGTTCCAATGTCCAGGTTTTGTTCGGTAATAAAATAAAACACAACTTTTACGAACTTTTCTTTATTGAGCAAATTTGAGAAACGCTAGACAATTAATATTCATTCTCTTTCACAGATGGCGCCATCAACGCACGCTTTCGAAAGGAAAAATCAAGCTGTATTCCATCTTGACAATTCAACTTGACTCCAGCAAGCTTGCTGCAAACTTAAATTGAATTGAACTGTCATGCTTGTATTAATACGTCAAATTCAAAGGAATGTCAAGCTTGATTTAAGCTTATGTGCTGTCTGGGAAATAGTAAACAACAAATAACATTTTTCACATGCATGATTGATGCTAATTAGATAAAAACTAATCGTTTGCATTGAAAATGGTTTGTGTTCGAGTGTTGTGGCAAGCCTACAGAATGGATATCAACTTAAGGGGAGGGGTTGCCTTGAGGGATAACTTTTTAAGGGTTTCAAAGGCATATTTGCGTTGCATGGAGAAAACCTACATAAACTCCACACCGTTGGCTTGACCCCGGACTTTCACACTACAGCCATCTAAAATGTTAAGTGCCTTATCCATTCAGCAATGGTCGGTCCACATTGAAAATGGATAAATTTATTTAGAAATGAAGGCCTAAATTTGCAGTCTAACCAGATCGATTTATTTATTAATCCTCTAATAGTTCAGGTTGCAACACCCTGGTTCAAAAAAACTTTTTGTTTTAACACCATTCAATAGCATTATTTTTTAAGCTTTAGAGGTCATCCATTCGTTCATATTTCAATCTTTTCCTCCTATTTATAAGATCTGTGAGACCATCAAGAACTCGGTTTTGATTCATAATTTTAGTCATTTTGCGTTTTTTAATCCTAAAGAAAAAGCAACCAGGAAATATCCTAGAAAATATTAAAACAGAAGTGTTAATTTTTCTAGTGGAGAGGGTTTTTCTCTACTGGCGTTCATGTGCAGTCTGTACGCAAGAGAATTTCTATGTTAAGACATCAAAGTTCAAAGAAGTTTAATAATACGTATATATATATATATATATATATATATATATATATATATATATATATATATATATATATATATATATATATATATATATATATATATATATATATATATACATATACTATTCTTATCCAACTCTCCAATTTTAATATCTGGAACAAAACCAATTTTAAAAGAAGCTTAGTTCTGAAGATATTTCGTATATTCTAGATTTGTGATTTCATTTCTTTGCGCGTTTTAATAAATTTCGAAAGTTTTTACACTTGTCGCTAAACTGATATTTATTGGTTAAAATAGCATTCTTTACAAAGAGCAAATTCGTTACCTGTAAAAAAAAATGAGATACCCGTTTGATATCTGGATTTTGCATGTGCGTGTGTGTTTTAAATATTTTTCATGAAACTTTTTGACTCGTTTTTATTTTACCTTTTCTTCTTTTTCTTGTTTAATATTTAAAAATATCGATTCAATTTCGTTAGAATGCACATAGCAAATGCAAACTTAAGAAATCTTTAAATTTAAATGGAGGACTAAATAAATTCGAATTAATTCGATATTTAAAACATATAATTTTGACGTTTAGTTTGTTATCCCGAATAATATTAAATTCATTTGCTACTCAAAAAGAAAAAAGTAAACTCTTAGTGCATCTATATATACCTCAGTCTGTTCATATTCTGAACTTTCTAGCAAACACAATGGACCCTTTGAACATTATTTCGAGCGTTTAATGATTCATATGCTCTTTTAAGCGCCGCATATTAAAAGTAAACTTCATGCATTTAATGTTCTTATTTACTAAAGAGCCATAAAAGCTGAAATAAAGTCATTAACTATTCATTCAGCTTCCTCTCCTCTAAAAGTTTTCCTAACTATATATAATCAGCATCTATTAAGATTCCGTGTAATATTCACGGCGACAATTTATGCTTTGCTAAATGACTATACCGATCTTTAAGAGGAATTCTTAACAGTTCATTTCCCCTTTTCGCCGTCAATCGATTTGCAATTCAAGACTCCCATTGTCCCTGAGCCTTGATAGGTAAGAAACGTGCCTGGGCTTTTAAAAACAAATGATATCTTTTTCTCAGATGTCATATGTGTTCATTGGAATATATGAATATCGTATCAATAGTTTTCCACTTAGCTACTTTACGATAAAACTTATATGCGTTTTGCTATTTTCTTGTTTTGTTCGAAGAAATACAATAGCCTCTATTCGTCTTCTACTGAAATCATAACTTAAAAACAAATGCTATTAGTCTCATTTTCTCGCATGAATGGTATTTTCAGCAAATAGATTTTTACACGTATGTAGAAAAGCTACCGATAAATTGGAGAATCATTTGAATGTGTATCTTAAGGCGAACTATTTGAGTTATTGCATTTAATCAACAAGATTAAGCATTAATAAATAAGTAGCAAAAAGCAACATATAAGAGCACCAATACAAAAATTAAAATAAGCCAAATTTTGCCATTCGCTTCTAGCACTGACAGTGGTGTGTCATGCATACCAAAACCGGTGTGCCATTTAAATTTTTGTATTGGTGCTCTTATACAGTTTTTTTTTCTTTTTGTGCTTATTCATTACCTTCTGCACCAATTCCTAATTATTAAGATAAACATTCTAGCAATCACAGAGTTCTTCATTTTACCGTCATTTGTTAGAGTATTAAGTTTATGTAACTTGTACATTAAGTATAATAATAATGTTTGTAGTATTACATACTAAGGATGTTTCACGAAGAACTCATTAGACCGAAAATGACTAACTCACAAACGGTGATAGCAAGAAGCATGAAACTATTGGTATGTTAATTAAAAATGCGTAAGAATTTGATACAGAAATTTGCCTCCAAAGTTTTACTTATAATTTGCACCGATAGACTACCCAATAAACAGCAATACGGATGCCAGAAAGAGAGCTCAGAGACCGAGAATAATTACATCAAAACCGATTTAATATGCGCATCTTTCACAATACATGCCAGGGTCGTAGCCTGGAAAAACTTTCGGGGGTTGGAGAAGGTTCTGAGGTAGAGAGAATGCGATCAAGTCTTGCCTTTTCCCATTACTGCTGAATAGTTCAACGCAACAATTCTATCAACAAATTATTCATCCAGAAAGTGAAAAATGTTTTGTGTAAGTTTCAGGCAATGGAGCGGTATATCAGCAAATGAGGATTCTCTGAGATACGTATTACCACTTGCAGTGCCATCTGTCGACGAAATTTGCAACTAAATTTTGTGGCCTTTGCATTAAATTCTTAAGGTTTTTCTGTGATGAACATACCACTCATTTCATGCTTCTATCAATCACCGTGAGTTATTTATTTTCAAATCTAAGGAGTCCTTCGTGAAACACCCTGTAGTATATAGTATTGTAGTATTGTGCACTGTGCAGCTAAAGTTGACGGAGCATTTTAGTTTTCAGATATTTTTTCGAATTTCTAAAGAAACACTGGACGAACTGCTTATACTGAGTTAACTGAAAAGTACCATCAACAGAAAATTGGTGTTAAAAATATGAAATAATTAAAACTCTGTCAAATAACAATCATAAGTACATTCTTTATGAATGTTATTTTATAGAGTTTTAATTATTTCCTATAAGTATTATATTTGAACTTACATGACTTCCCCCATTGCAGTTACCGACAACAACTATATTTGACCTTCCATAAATTTAATGCCCCTCTCTACGGGTATTATCAACAAATTGAAAAACAATTGAGATCATCATGTCTTTAGTGGCAGAACACGATTTGTAGCTTTCAGAATACATTTTGCAATTTATAAGTAATATCTTAGTTAGATAAGATATGGAAGATTAAAGAATAGAATTAAGATATAGAATTGTATTTTTCGAACGTTATTTTGCGTAGAGTTTGTAGAGTTTTCAACTAAATTTCACAAAACTGACAGAAAATATGACAGTAAAGCTAAGAAGATTTTACTTAAATTTTAAACGAAAAATGTTTGCTATTCAAAAATATATAAGAGTGTAAAAATAACTTTTTTATCGCTCATGCACAAAATATATAAATTTTTGAGTTGGACTTAATTTTTTTTTCAACTCTATGAAGCATCTTAAATAACAATTTTCGATCAATATCATGAAAATTTAGTAAGATGGGATCATTATTAATGAGGAAATTTTCAATTTTTCTTTAAAAAATGGTCGATGGTAAATTGTTTTTTAAAGTATTCCTTCCTAAAGTATTCCTTTTTAAAGTATATCATCAAATGCAGGGTAATTAAGATAAATCAGAATTGGTGATGTATTTGCTAAACTGTTTTAGGTTCCACTAGAATCATCTGTCATATGCATATGTATAATAGCGTAATTTTTACCACAATGTTATATTTCCCACTTTCGAAGCGAAAGAAACTATTTTGCTCAAACTCTTTAATACACAATCTCAACAGAATCAGCAATTCGGAAACAATCCCTAAAGCGATTTGAAACAACTTTTCAGTGACGAAGGAGATGAAATTACATTCCAAGCTAATAAGAACATTTTCAAGATCGAAATTAATACATTACTTTATAATTGATTTACACTTCATCGCTTTTTCAGCCTGGATGTTTATTGTGAATTCAATAGAAATACATTTAGTTCCTGTTTAGGAGCATTTTGTTAATCATGCGCCTCCATTCATCTCAATATTCACTCTCAATTTTGTTTACACAGGTGTTTCGATCTAGAGAACAAATTCTTGACAAATTTTCTACCATTCCCAGTACTCATTTGAAACTTCAGAATCCCATTGTTCTTACACTTGACAGATATAAGTAACGAGGAAGAGAGAGAGATCTTCAAAACAAATGATCTCCTTTTCCCCAATATGTCATACACTTCAAGTGAAATGACAGAATCTGTGTAAAGGTATTTTGCCGTACCATTGTTTGTGAAAAGCGAAAACAATCGAAAGCTGCATTTCCTTGTTTAGCGAGATGGACAGATAAATTACTATCACTCTCTCATTTTCTGATGTGTAAGTTTGAAATTAGTCAAGCGGGAACAGCACATTAGCTCTGCTACTCGAATAAATGAAAGTTTAAAGTGGGTACTTTAATTAAAAGCTTTGTGAATTAAAGGTAAATAATATTTCCGAGCACTATAGAAAATCATTTTAATAAATAATCCGCAAAAAACCAGAATGCTTGTCTTATAATTAAATTAGCCTTTTTTTTTTGCACAAAAACAGTGTTTTCAAAATAACTATTTTCTAATAAGAAAATAATTTTATTTAAAACGTATTTTCTTACCACTTACACGTGATAGAATAGCTTTACAAACAGAACCTTAAAAAGAATTACTTCATGATACGCGAAACTGCAAGCGGTGTTTCTTAACAATGCTGTCTATTAAAACTTCAACCAGCAAAAAATGTGAAATGCGCAAGAAAAGTTCAACGTTGTGAGATATTATGCCAAAACAAAATATTTTAAAACAAATTCTGATGATGAGTACTTTATCCTGGTCGTCAAATCACTGTGTGAAGACGTCGAGAAGAATAGAGGCTCAACTGTGGTATGCGCCCCTTGCGAAATCTAACAAGAATCTTTAAGAACAGAAAAATATAGACACCGAAGCATAGAGCAGATACAAGGGATATAGAGCGCTTAGGTAACCCTAGCGTTAGGCACTTCTGCCAGCAGCAGACTTGTGGGAAGATCTCACGCACATAATTCTTGTGCATCCAACTCTCCTTAGTTTTCTACCGAGCTTTTGTGGCTAGCGCGCTTATTTCCCTTTTTATCTTATATTTTTATTTAAAAATGGTGCATAACTGCTGTGCATAAAAGGTTCTGCAGTCACAATTCACAGGCTTTTTTTTCATATTTTTAAAGCATACTTTTTATAAATGAAGAATATTTTAATGTATGCACATCCACAAAGCCTTGGCGATATTTTTTTTTACCCCAAGAGGGTTTGTAATGCGTATGTTGATATTAAATTTCGCTGGTAGTTTACTCTTACCAGTCGCCAAACGTGGCGATAAATAATAAGTCTAGCCTCTCTGCACATTTTCGTGCCACAAATCACACGATTCATCGTTGCTTCACATTTCCAACAGATTTTGAATGACGATGCGCTCTCTAGTATACTGGGTATCACAATTCCCTCCTGGGTTTGGAAGGCTTATAAAAAAAAATATGTATTACCAATACACCAACAAAGTTGACTTTATTTCAGAAAGAAATGTTACAAGATTTATTTCAAAAAATTCCAATATGTGAATCTTTCGTGAAAGTAATGGATTAATGCAATTTTGTTGGGAGTGCGGCTATTGGATGGGGGCAGTTAGTTAGAAGATTGACATATACATCCATCTTATGAACGTAAAATAGGATCTTTTACATTAATTTCTTTTTTCTGAATTGAAGCGGTTGCCAGGCCTTCCCCCCCCCCCCCTATAATCCGTCCTTGTTTCTTGGTGCTGATGTTAGACAAACTAACTGCCCTCCCTCCACCCCCACCGCTGCATCAAGCCGCCGCTGTCACGAAAGGCTCACATATTGGACTTTTGTGAAATAAAATTTGTAACATTTCTTCCTCGAATTAAATCAATGTTGTTGCTGTATTGGTAATATATATTTTTTCATAAGCCTTCCAAACCCAGGAGGGAATTTTGATACACCCTATATTTTTACTTTCTGCTTACGTACATTGTTGCAAAATCGAGCTCAAATAATAACAAAATGCGCGACTAGTTATTTATAAATCTGAACATTCGTTTTTCACATAGTAGGAGGTAATTTGAAGAGCTGATATAAGACTGTCGAAATTAAATTTTCCACAGTTTAGAGGACTGTGCAGGTTGTTGTATCGGTCGTATTAATATGAAATCTGGACGACAGAGATTTAACCCTTTAACACGCAGTGTTCCGGATCTGGGAACACCAAACTCTGACGTTTTCACTGTTGCCAGTCAAAAAGAATAGATTTGATTTCTATAAAAAATAGTTGCGGGTGACGTAGCTCCACGAGAATCCTTTACTTTTTAGCCCGTCATTTCCCGTAAAAAAATTGTCACGATTATTTTTAACAGCACTGCCATTGCTGAAAAATGGAAGAATGCGAGAAGAGCTGGATAGATTGCCCAATGCTGAAAAAAGGGCAGCCGTTGCCATCGCTCGACTTAACTACCAGCAAGATGGCGGACGATCGAAACGTGCGCCTCAAAAGGTTAACATATTGATAGCGAGATATGTAAAACTTTTTAAAAAATGGAAGAAAAATCCCCAATAGCCGGTGCTGCAAAATGGCATAACGTTGTATACATTATCACGTGCCTTTGCCGCTGTTCTTCACAACGTTTTGCAATCGTCAAACAATGCGTTCCATGACAGAACACAATGTTATAATTTTTATTTACACTACCAACATGTCGGATAATGCAGTCTTTATTAATACCACAAGTATGTTGGATAAAGCAGTCTTTCAGATGTCCCAAGGTTTAGGACTCTTCTCGATAGGAAACAACAGTGATAATTTTAAAAATTCCATAACCAGCAATCGAGATCAGACGAGTGAGGAAGTGCAGCTGCTGGGAGTCAATTTAGGTGGCTTGATACATGTTCCAGTGTCATCTATTGGTGACTTTTTGTACTGTATTTTTTAGTTTTACAAATTTCGAACACAAAATGGCAATATTGCCTATATTCGACGATAAATCATCAAACCGTAATGCTATCCAATGCGAATTTTAAAGATTATAACTTGAGCTCTAATTACAGTATTTGCATAAAACAGAATGCAAATTTTGATTATTTAACAACCACGACATTAGTTTTAGACAAAATTAAATCTTAAAAGAGCAAATCAGTCCAACATTTGTGTTGTATTTCGTCCCACTTTACATAGAAAAAGTTTCAATTGCCATAATTGAGAAAATAGGTATTGAAAATTATGCTCGATAATGACAAAATATTTAAAGACAATTATACAACATAATGCAATCTTTCTGAAAAATTACTGAAGCTCTGCGATAAAATTTACTCAAACAATTACTTTTATCTGGCTCTCAAATCTTGGAAGATAGTTCTAAATACAAGAGTCTGATACATATGCTCCATCATTTTGAAAACAAGGGACCTTGAAAAGGGGAGATTTTAAATTCATTAAATGCTCCACTTAGTTTTCTTTTGTTCAGAATTCAATAACAGCACAGACATATTAGTCCTCTGCAGTTACGTAAGGTTATCTAAGAATTAATACCTTAAGAGAGTAAAAATAGAAAATAGACTTTAATTGTTGTATTAACAAAGGATCCATTCTTAAAATTGAGTAAACGAAAGCGAGACAGCTTCTAAACCACTTTGCTTTCAAAAGATTGTTTCAGGTAAAAATTGATTCATTTATTAAAATGTGGCTTTTCAGAGTAAATGCTCTGGAAAGAAGCATAACTTAGCGTGCAGTGGTAGATAAGAAAATGTTTTAAATATTTAAAAGTAGTCGCAGGACACGTATTATATTTATTTTCAGTCTTTTGTGTGTAGATAAAACTTATTTCCAACTAAAAAGCTAGTAAAAAAATAATCCCCATAGAGTTAAAACTTAGCATAAACATTAATGAATGTATTTTTTAACGAATAGCATAAAAACGATCTGGTAAAAATAGCAATATGCATTTTTTTATTTAAAATATTTATTTGCGTTGAAGTACTTATTTTAAGTGCAAATTCAATGTAATTATATCTGGTACAGGTAATTTAGTAATGGTGGCGTATAAACTGTGTTATACAGACAAATCTCGCGATTAATTTCAAAATATGTTAGTTTTTAGTAGATTAAAGCCAAAAAATTAAATAAATAAAATATAATAAAATGAAATTTTAAAATTCCCCCCCCTCACAACATTTCTGGTTTGAATTGAGATTAGCACAATAGAAAATTATCACTTTATTTCTCTAAATTCTTTCCAATTCTGATTTAAATTTTGTGTTTGCGGGTTAGAATACTTTTGTACTGACATCCAAACTTTTATCACTATCTCTTTGTAGAACTTTGTTTTAATTTACGGTTTTACACTTAATGAATGTATTTTTCAGTGTATATTGCTAGATGGCGAAAACAGCAATTTATATTTTTCACTTCAAATATTTATTAGCATTAACACACATATTTTAACACAAATTCTTGTACGTGGTACAAGTGGATTTAGTAATAGTTATCGTATAAAATGTTTTATATATATATATATATATAGTCAAAAATCGCGTTTGATTTCAAAATTAGTTTCAGTTGAATAAAACCAATAACAGAGTACACAAAGCAAAGAAATATAACTTAAAAATCACAACGCAAGCAATATTTTTGGTTTGATTTGAGATAAATATAGAGGAAAAATATTATTTTACTTTTTAAAATTATTTCCAATACTGTATTAAATTGTGTCCTTGCAGGGTGAAATATTTCTGTACAGACATCCGAACTTTTATCAATATCTGTTTTTAGAATATTTTTTTTTAATTTTTTTTACACTTCTAGAGAAATAAAGATGGAACAAATTTTACGAGACATGATGAAAAAATTGTGATCGGCCACTGCCAACGTAATACACAGTGTTTGGTTCAGTTTGTTGGTCACAGCACGATGAATGGCTTCAATGTCATTGAAACATTCTCTTTTTAAAAGCCTATTCAATTTTCGGAAATTGAAAAAGATCTGCAGATACCAAATCAGGCGAATATGGTGGGTATTCGAGGACAGAGATCTGTCCTCGAATACCCACTGCGACCTGCAAAGAAAACTGTTTCACGGGTTATGCGCAGTGAGCCGGCGCATTATCAAACATTGTCCATGTTACAAAGAAACTGAGGGAAGTACCCAATCAGGATTTCCGGCATTCTTTCAATAGCTTGTATGATCGGCGTCCGGACTTAGCTATAGGACGATCATCGACGTACTCTCAAAGTGGTAAACAATATTTGCCTGTAAGATGGCACTATGAGTCATAATAATTATGTTGTGCGCATGCGTGCGTTAGTATTGATTCCATCATGCTTCGTTGCTATGCGTCGTTAGAAGTCGCTGATGTAGCTAATTATTAAAAGTGAGTCGAGTATTTTCCTTTGTGAGACTGACGCTATTTCGCCCGTCTGCCGCTAGCAAATGATTGACCTATATTTCAATCCGTGGATCGATGTAAACGTACAAAGATGCAAGGGGATTGTTTTTAATCAGTGGCGAGATAATGCCAAAACTAAGGGAATAAGGTAGTTTTGCGAGGACCCCCTGACACTTTTTTTTCTGAGTAACATTTTTTATCAAGAAAAATTTTGTTCAGTAGGTTGTTTTTAACCCTTTTTTATCATGCACCAACACGTCCTCACTATGGCCGAGTGGATAGGTCATTGAATATGGTAAACGGTTGAAAAGTGAAGGACCCGCGTTTGGGTCGATCTAACGGTCTGGAGTTTTGGTTGTGTGATGCAATTCATCACATATTTCTAATTACTTTTGTTTTTCCTTTCCCTATTCTAAATTCAATACTCTTTGCCATTTTTAAAGTCCCATCTCTATCCATAACGATATTTTAATTCTGTTTCTTAAATTACTTTGTCTTTTAACTTCAGCAATATATTTAGTAGGCGCCTTCAATCTGTCCGATTCATTTATTTTCATCCTGTTTCCACGGTGTTTCACTATTTATTAGGCTACAGTATTTCCTTACCTTTCTCCTCTTGGCGACTCACATTTAAATTTTGGTAAACATGCTTTATAGCTTAACGATCTTTTCATTTTTTTTCAATCTGTGGGTATTTATTTGGCGACCGTTCCTTCTAGCTCTCAGTTCTAGCGCCAGGTTGGCTTGCTGTTCTCTCAGACCTTTTTTCACTCACTCAGCGCTTTTGTCTCTGCCCAAGAGATCCACGTTTGTTTGCGCTATGCTACGAGCCACCGTTAAAATTACTCCGTATTATGTGTCAATAAAGCTGAATAGAAAATATATACTGATCACGCTTTTATCTTTAAGTGCGACGAGCCCAGGTGTTGCATGCGTAGTGTGCTCCATTAATACGATCATTCATGTTCAATAAAAAGCTTTATCTTCTCCTTCCAACGTGACCAGGACCGTCCAACGACACTATATAGGTCGGTTTTCCTTTGATGTAGCGTGAACATGCGTTAGAACCCTTTGTAAGTCCTCCGACCAAGGCAGCCCCTCATAGGCAGATGCCCCACATGTAGGCTTGCCACAACACAGAACTCAAACTCAAACATATGCCAACAAAAGTTTTATTGATAATTTATTATTTCATCTGAGATTATATGCATGTAAAAAATATTTTTCGTAAACAATCAGTCACTATTAAAATGAACAGTGCGTTTCATAAAACGTACAAAATGTGTTACTTATGAGAGTAAAAGAAAAAAATGCACAAAATATTTATTCTTCTTCGAAATATCTTACAGAGATGATATTCAATGATTCCATCGATCAATTCACTTTTCAAGAATTGTAATAAAAGTGGTACGAAGAGTCCATTCTTCTTCAGCTGCAGAAATTTTCTACTTCCACAAGCCTACTTTCTCCTCATTATCCTTCTAGTGTGGAAGTAGGAACATTTCGCAGCTGAAAAAGTGTAGATATTCTGTACAAAACGAAACTGTTCGTACTGTTCTAGCATTTGTTTTATGTATGTACATTAATTACAAATTTCTTTATTAATTTTAACCTTTCGAACACCAGTTTTTCGATGATTTGATCACGACAGCGATACTTAAAAAGGACGAGATTTTGATCGAGTTCTCCGGTTTTACTTCTCATGTTTTTATTTAACCCTCTCAGCGTCTAAGAAATGGGCAAATAAAGTTGTTTCCACAGCACGACTTCCATGCAGCTTTAAAATTAGAAAGCCGAACAAATTTTTGACAAGAAGATTTATAATTAGAAATATGCTCTTTGAAAGAGGGTTTTATCACATGGCGCGGATGTCCTGTATAAAACGCGTTAACAACATACTATTATACACCCCCCCACACCAGCTTCTAAAACATATACCATTTATTTACTTAATACAACCAGGACGATTGATTAAAATTCTTATCTCATAATACTCTCTCTCTCTCTCTCAGAATACAGCAAAGTGCTGTAAGCTTAAATTTTTAGAACACCAAAATATAATCAGTTTTTAAAATACGCTACAAATATCACGTAAAAACAAGTTTCTTTGATAATTCACGCAGTCTCTATAGTATTCCTTACATTGATTCTCGTTACACTCTTAAAATTACTTACAAGCTTTAAAATTAAAACATAAATTGAGATACTGGCGTGTTTTAACCCTTTAACGCGCAGTGTTCCCGCTCTGGGAACACCAAATTCTGACGTTTTGACTGTTGCCAGTCACGAAGAATAGATTTGATTTCTATAAAAATAGTAGCGGGTGAAATAGCTCCTCGAGAATCCTTTACTTTTTAGCACGTCATTTGCCGTAAAATAATTGTCACGCTTATTTTTAACAGCACTGACATCTGCTGAAAAATGGACGAATGCGAGAACAGCTGGACGCATTGCCCAATGCTGAAAAAAGGTCTGCCTGTGCGGCACAGCCAGCTGTCGTCAAAAAAGGGTCTCTAGATCTGTGGCAAGCGATGAACGTTTCGATCCTCCGCTATCTTGCTGGTAGTTAAGTCGAACGATGGCAACGGCTGCCCCTTTTTTCAGCATTGGGAAAGGGTTCCGCCTCAAAGGGTTAAATTATATAAATTGCAAACGTATTACGGTGAAAACTGGAATTGGGTGAACGGAATTTTACGTCCCAGCCACTTGGAGGGTTAATTATACTGTTTTATACATCGAAAAAAGAAGAGATATGCGTTGAAAAGGATTACATAACTTATAATGTATGTATATAAATAAAATAGAATCAGTATACTGAATTGCAATTCTTATTCAGTGCTATCCATTTTAATATCATGCACATTTTAAGTGTATTAATGCTCTTACAAATAACTTTTTTTAATAAAGTACTATCTTACTTGTTACAGAATTTTTCAAGTAGAATACATGAACTTGAAACATAATGAATAATTCAAATGCTGAAGATGAGGGCTCTTTTCTTAATATTTGAAGTAAAAATCTACTTTACGGCTGTGTATTGCTGAGTTAAGAAACGCTTCATTAATTTTACTGATTTGAATGTATTTTTTTTATCGCTATTTTCTGTTCAATTAATTTCACGCTTCGATGTTATTTCCGTTGAGTGCATATCTTTCAAAATCATATAAATTCATTTGACTCAGAAAGAAATATATAAAACTATGTTTTTTCTGCTGCTTTTTAAAGAACATTTTAAGTGATTGAGACTAAAATATACAGAATAATTATGGCGGATATCGGGGAAAAAAATAATTCTTTATTCGGCATTATTCAACCATTTTTAATTTTTATCCATGTGTTTACTTTAATATCTTTTTTTAAGAGGGGGTAGAAAGATCATTTTTACGAGATAGTTACAATAAGATTATCTTAAATTTTAAACTTTTTCGTAACTTATATATAGTTTTCTTAAAGTACACTTAGTTGATCCTGATAATGAAATTTTCCTAATAAATAGATATGTGTGGATGAATTTATTCATGAAGATGCATGAGCTTGAATCAAAAAACCATTTCTTGTTTTGATGTTTTCTTATAAAGTAAAAGTTGATTCCAGTACATTTTAATAAATCTAATTTTTTATCAGATTTTAATTTAAGCTCTTTAATGTTAATGTAATCAGAAATTAAAAGCGGGAACCAACTTATAAGAAGATATGTTACATGACGTACTTAACAGAGAAGACCTTCGCCGATTCCACAGTACACAGAACGGTGGCAAGTGATGGCTTTGTTGAATACATTTGCGATTGACCGAGGCTGTTTTAATTTTTAATTACCACTTTCATGGGCTGTTGAAAATCGTCTTTGAGGGTTAGAGAGGTCCAAGGCTACGTGTACAGGTGTCGCAAAAGGATTGAAAAAAAACATGTAATTCTTTACTAGTTTAAGGTAAGTGATCAATGTAAAATGAAAAAGATATTAGGTAGGAAATGAGATTCCATTAATGAAAAATAATTCCTTCATTAATTTCCAAAATTTTACATTCATTAAATTTTTGTACAGCCATTCTAGAGAAATTTGATAAATAAAAAAAATTGTTATTTAAAATTTAGAAAGATTATTCTTGAAATGTAGGAAAGAGACTACGTTCATTTAGTAGTCCTCCAATTCTTTTTTTAATGTAATTCTCTTCAAATTTTTATACGGTGTCTTTAGATAAATTCCGTCTTTTAAAAAATCGTTGTTTCGCTTTAGAAAGCTCATTTTTTAAAATTATTTTATGATAAAAGAAGGAGTCTGACTTCTGCTAGTTTTCCGTACTATGTGAAGGCTAACTCATCGGGCCCCATCATGGCAGAGTGGATAAGATTACAGCTAGAGCCATTGCTAAAACTTTTATTAGAGGAGGAGGGGGGGGTATGTCGATAAACTGCTATGTCAAATATCGGTTTTTACCAATTTATTTATATTTTTATCAGCTATATTACCAACTTTTGCTAACAGGGTGTGCGTGATTTTGCCAAGTGTAGCAGAAATAGAAAGTGAATTATAGTTTTCGTTAAAACATTTTTTACCTAGTTTACCAACTAGGTATCTAATTTTGCCAAGTATAATAGAATTTAACGAGTGTTTTGGAGGGACTCTTCCCTACCCCTCCCCCTCCTTTAGCAAGGGCCTTGACTACAGCTGTCTACCATTGAACATAGCGGAATTATAAACAAATTGACGACGTAAAATACTTACGTCGCTCATTAGCTTATTAAAAATGCGCTAATGTGTGTCGAAATTTTTTATCTCATAAATCAAAATAGAATATTACACATACAAATATAATGTAAAGCATTGGCACTCACTCACTCACTCACTAAGAGGATAGTGCTGTAAAAGTAACGACAAAATGAGTATCCGTATGTATTTGTTACTTAGATGTTCGCTATTCGTTACTAAGTATTCGTTACTCGTTACTTTCGTTACTACTAATAGAATCGGTAATAGGGTGTTATATGTGCCCCATAACAACACATCCGGGACAGTGTTGTTATGGGTATATGCCGCCCATACATAAACCCATAACAAAACCTAACCCAAAAGAATTTTTTTTAGCGAAGTTGTACAAAGTTGTATTTACAGCTTATTTTCTCTGATTTACAGATTGTTTTTATACACATTTATGGTTTTATACAATGCTAAATTATCCGAATTACTGAGTACACATAGAAATCTTCCAAAGACATATGCCATTCTTTTTTTTCTCAACCCCCCCTTTTTTAAATTCTGAACGCTGGTTTAACCTGTTCACTCTTATCATAAAAAGTGTAAAGGAAAGCTTGTGACTCGTGTTTTTTTCTAGGAGCGGGTTCTCGAATACTGAGATCCAGGGATTGGGCCATATATATTAAATTCACAGGGCAGGGGATCTCAGTATGATATTAACTACTTTGCGTCTCTACAAGCATAATATCTTTATTATTTGTGAGTTCATATTTCATATCAAAAACTTCTTTTGCTGGACGATTTTTCGAAGTAAATTAAAAATTACCATATTTTAAATTAAAATTGTTTAATTCAGTGAGAATTATCTATTTTTAAGATATTTCCAGTTCTATTTCTGCACTTTTGGGATGAAAGGGGTTAGCCCCTTCTGTGGGTGCATATATGAGAGCATTCTTTAAACAAAAATTATCACTCCTTTCATACAGAAAGAATGGTTGCACCGGACTATGCGTATTCCATGAGTTCATGGTATAAAATGTACCATAAAATAGGGCAGATGGTCCCCTAAACGCCGACATTTTAGAAACATACTGAACTTTATTGAATTATTTTAATACCAGTGGCTTACGCAGGAGTGGGCATAGAAATCCCGGGTAGCTCCCAATTTTTTATATATTTTTTAAACAATTACTTAAAAAATGTGTTTAGGTTTCCATGCTAAATATTTTTTTTAGTTCCAAATAATATTTTAAATAATAAAAATGTGTGAATTCGTTTACTTTATAAAAAAATATTTTTTTTAAAGGTGTATTTAAATAATTTGTTATTTATTACTCATATTTCGATTCTAGCTAAAAAAAAAGAAAAAGTTAAGTTCGCAATCCTGCTTCGGATCCACCCTGAAAGAAAGAATTCTGATTGCACCACTATTTAGTACTAAAATGTTAGTAAGCCCGAAATTAGCACCCCTTACTAACATGCTTCTCTTATATGTATTGCTCCTCTACAATTATAAGAACACCCCCTTCCCCCCCCTGCAAAAAAAAGTTCAACTGCGCATAAGAACGCACTATACACCGGATCCTATCCCCCCATTGTACGACCCATATCAATAGAGCAGCAGATAGTATATCCATCTCCATAACTGTAACGAAACATACGGATTCTTCCAAACCATATCAAAAGGATACCATTCGGCTCTGCACAAACGAATTGCAACCAGAACATACTACTCCTCAAATACCGAAACTGATTTTTCCCTTCAAACAGCGAGAATCCATAATACTTCCGGTATCTAGTAACGGAACGTAACATACTATTACTCAAATACCGAAATTCATTTTCTCCCTCCGGCAGTCTTGTATTCGAAGTTCGAACCTGGTCGATCCGAAATGCACACTCGAAAGTCATTTTCCCCCTTGAAACCGCGATCCGATATCCAGTAACAAACAGAAGATATTAGTACTCGATTACTCGGATCGAGTAACGAGTAACGATATCAACCTAAAAGTAACAATTCGTTACTTCGAGTCTGAGTGATTATCCGTATCTTAGTACCGAATACATGCGGTTTGCTTCAGCTCTAATCCGAAATGCACACTCGAAAGTCATTTTCCCCCTTGAAACCGCGATCCGATATCCAGTAACAAACAGAAGATATTAGTACTCGATTACTCGGATCGAGTAACGAGTAACGATATCAACCTAAAAGTAACAATTCGTTACTTCGAGTCTGAGTGATTATCCGTATCTTAGTACCGAATACATGCGGTTTGCTTCAGCTCTATAAGAGGACCGCATGTGGTGTGGTCATTTGCTCCTAGTTCTGTCCTATTCTGTTAAATTTCAAAAAACTATATTCTTCATTGATAGATGATCTCTATTCACAATGTTCAATATTTTGAGTTGAATATAATTCCTTCAGTTTTAAAGGACAAAGATTTTTTTTTATAAACTTTATGCAATAAAAAATATTTTTTTCTAGTTTGGCAAATTTTTCTCAGTTGGTTGCATAAAAATATTTTGGCAGTGTAACTCTTTGGAAATTAAGGAGAGGATTTATTAATTAAAGTTATTGTTTTTATTGCCTAGCTCATTTTGAACATTTTTGCAGTTTACATTGATCTCACTTATCTTTAACAGTTAGAACATTAAAACGCATTTTAATTTTTTAGGCACACTCTGTATTTCGAAATCTTTTCCTATTGCACAACATAGTTGCTTAGATAATTCGGTTTTATTAAAATACTAGCAGTCCCGCATGGCGTTGCCCGTGAACCGCTTAAATTATGCGATTTACAAAATCTGACATGTAAACTGCAACTCTAGATTAGTACTCTAGGCCGCAATTGTATAACAGAATGTGCAGATAATGGTTCCAGAGTTTCAGGTACGTACTTACAAACGCACCACTAAAGACAACTCACTGCCGTGGCCGTCACATATTTCCCCCAGAAATATCGTGTAATTTGCATTAAAACTGCTGGAGTTATTAAATATTTCATCCAATTAAGCAAATTATCTTGTAAAATCCACAATTTTCGATTTAAATTTCTTAAAATTAGGAAATGTTAGGTCATTAAACGTATTAAATACCATAAAAAGTACCATAAAAAATTTCATGAAAAGGTCCCATTAGGAAAATCGCGCCAAATGACAGAAAAATCGTCAAACTTGGCGAGTTTTGGCGAAATATCGCCAAAATTGGCGCCAAAAATAAGTCCCCAAAAATTAGGTTTTCGAAGACCTACGACCCATAGAACCCGAGATTTCCAGAACATTACATATCAATGCAACAAAAAGCAAAATTTAACTATTTAACGCATAGAATACGAATTTTTAACTATTTTAAACCCCAGAACAGCGGGTTGCTCCCAAAATTCGTAACACAGGGTAAGAAAACTTCCGTTTTAGAACGGTTTTTAATTAATAATTAAAAAAAGTAATTAAAATTTTAAAATTCTGATTCTCAGGTGCACATTATCGGCATTCATGGGCTTATATATTCAAATTTTTCAGAGTTCTATGTGCAGTAGATTTGTCTGGAGACCGCACACAGACAGATTTACAAACATTCATTTTTATTATTATAGAGATAGATAGATTTGGCGTAAACCTGATGAAATTTTCGTGCCATTTCATGCTTCTCAAATGCAAACGATTTGATTTATAGTAGCATTCGGGCGAAACTCGCCAAGCATGAGAACGTAAAAAACGGTTTTTTACTTTTGCGGTTACCACTCACTTCAAGCATAAATCTTTTCATGAGGCCAAAGTTCGCCAAACATGACGATCTAAAATCGGTTTTTAATTAATAATTTAAAAAGTAATTAAAATTTCAAAATTCTGAGCCTCAGGTGTACATTACCGAAGGAATGGGCTCATATGTTCGAATTTTCAGAGTTCTGCGTCCAGTAGTTTTTTCTGGACATCCCACGCATGCATATTTTCAGACATTCATTTTTATGGATATAGATTGGCGCAAAACTGACTAAATTTCCGTGCCATTTCATGTTTTCCAATGCATGCGATTTTGTTTCACAGTATCATGCTGGCGAAACTCGCCGAGCATGGCATCCTGAAAACGGTTTTTAATTAATAATTTAAAAAGTAATTAAAATTTTAAAATTCTGATTCTCAGGTGCACATTATCGGACTCGTGGGATTATATATTCAAATTTTCAGAGTTCTGCGTGCAGTAGGTTTGTCTGGAGACCGCACACATACAGACAGACAGATTTACAAACATTCATTTTTATTATTATAGATGCATGAGTTTTATACTGTTTGGAGACTATCAAAAAAAAAAAAAAAAGTAACGTCCCTCATATTCCCCCCGCCTACAAACACACATGTATTAAAAATCTTCGTTTTATTCCTTTTCTAGAAATTAAGCCGGCACAATCCAAGGAATTCCCCCAAACAGTCTTCTTCCGTGACCTGTAAACAGGTCCTAGTGGTTAAGCTTACAAGCTCACGATCAATCCATCCCACAGATAACAGGCCCCACTCGGGGCCATCGTGATTCTGCCAGGCCTGCTTGTGCACTCCAAAAGAGGCCTGTGGACATTTCCTCATTGGTTAGATTCGGCCGTTAGATGACGTATCTAAGTACTGGAACCAATAAGTGAGCATCCGTAGGCCTCTTTGGGTGATTCATCGGGGTGCACAAGCAGGCCCGGTAGAATCACGATAGCCCCGCCCCACTATGGCCCAGTGGATAAAAGACACCGAACATGGTAGATGCCTGAAGTGTGAAGGTTCCAGCTTCGGGTCTTTTGCACAGCCATCGTTCTAACGGTCCAGAGTTTTGGGAGGTCTTCATAAGGTTTAACATGAATACGTGTTACAGCCCTTAACCCTTTGAGGCGCAACCCTTTTTCAGCATCGGGCAATCTATTCAGCTGTGTCTCGCATTCTTCCATTTTTCAGCAGATGTCAGTGCTGTTAAAAATAAGCGTGACAATTTTTTTACGGGAAATGACGTGCTAAAAAGTAAAGGAATCTCGTGGAGCTATGTCACCCGCAACTATTTTTATAGAAATCAAATCTATTCTTCGTGACTGGCAACAGTCAAAATGTCAGAGTTTGGTGTTCCTAGAGCGGGAACACTGCGCGTTAAAGGGTTAAAAAAGTCTTCCGACCAAGGCACTCCTCAGGCAGATAGCCATCGAGTAGCTTTGCCTTAATATACAATACAATACGTTTCCGCAGATAACATTATTTTGCTCATTTTATTCGAACAGCAGATAGTTAACTATTTAAAAAGGAATTGTTCACAGCATATTCTCCTTAGTTCCTTTTTTTTTTTTTTTTTTTTTTCAGCATTCCTTAAGTGGGGAAAAATGCTTCCGTCATCAATTTTATGAATAAATAATAAATATCTATCAAGAAATGTAAAGTAAAATATTATTTCCCATACTTCAGTATTTTGGGGCAATCAAATGTTTTAATCGAGAAGCAAAAGTAACGTTCAAAAATGTTTTTGTATTTTCTCGACCGACAGTGAAAATATTAAAATTAGTTGAGGTAGTACAGTCGAGTCCCCTTAAAGGAATATCACGCTTATTGTAATACACTTTTATGTACCAAACCGTAAAAATTAGTCAACGTCATCCCGGATAATGGAATATCCCGCTTATCAGAATAAATTTTCGTGGCAAATTGGCTATTCCATTAAACGGATAGGGCTGTATAACGTCCCCACTTCACATTAAAGAGTTAAGAGTTTGAAATTTTAAGTGAAAGATAAATTCAATGCGTACTAAAAAAGTATGAAATGATAAAATTTAAGGCAATGCTATCTTCTTGATACTGAGTAAGATGTTCGTATCTGTAGATTAAAAAATAACGCAACTATTACATTTTGTAAAATTGAAAAAAGAAGACTTATCTTCAAATGACTGCTGCAATGATAAAAAAAATTCCATTGTAGCTTTACTCTTGACTAATTACATTTCAAACACCTATGCAACTTAAGGGGAAAAGCCCTTTCATACTAGTTTTTATAACCAGATGCAATTAGATAAATCATATGGTAAACTGGAAAATCATTCTAAATGGTGTACAGCGGAGAAAAAAATATATGAACTAATTCCTTAATCTAATTATGGCTGCAATTTTTAAAGCTCCTGAAGAAGAAGAAAAAAATATTTGAATTCGTAAAAATGCATCCGAGAGTAAAAACTAAATTGCCTTTCACTTCATTTGCATTTCTCTAACACAGCCCAAAGAAAAGATATCGAGAGTATAAAAATAGGATGGTCTTTACTTGATATGAATTTCCATGCAGCTGAAAAATTTAATTCGTTGGAGAATTAAATTAAAGCGTGCAATGAAGATCCGAGCATCAATGCAGCTAATTAAAAATCAAGTAGAAAACATCTCATTTGAATTACAGAAAATTAATAGAAAGTTTGCAACTGATCGAGATAAATAAAAGCAATTTACAAATAGAATATCAGATTTAAAAGGACTGAATTATTCATGAGAACGTACATACATTAATATCTCAAAAGTGTTTTGTTGAGATAGCATGTCATAATGCATCGTATCTGATAAGAGGATATAAAATTGATAATAGCGTTTAACTAGGGACTTTTTTGTTTTGCTGGGTCTTAAGAGTTTCCTTGTAGAAGCATCTTAAACGTATGTTTTTTATGGTCTCGAAAAGGCCGCGGTAGCATATTTTCGAGGGGCCCCTTACAGCGACGACCGGACCCAGTGATGTTTTTTTGGGTCTCCCAAAGGTCCTGCGTTAGCATATTTTCGAGGGGCCCCCTACAGCGATGGCTGGACATAGGGGATGTTTTTGGGGTCTTTCAAAAGGTCAGCATTCCGGGCGAAGAACGAGTATTTCAGCTAGTTATGTATAAATATGCTTTTCAAAAACATCATAAAATTATTGGTAAAAACATAAATTTAACGCAACAATATTTCATTTCTGGGATATTTCTTATGAAATTATGATCTATAACCAATGCAACAGGTTCGGTTACTGGTGCCTGCGAATTTATAACACTACAAACTTCATAAAAAGCCCAAAATCCTTCAATTAGACTTGAAATTCGTGAACCTCCGATAACTTTATTAGTACAGCAACTGTCCGTCAATAAGGCTAAATTTCGTGTCAATATTTACGCTTAGCATCAAATTGCTTCAAGTTGAGAAAAATTCGAATACTTCTTTCATTCAGTTTGGCATCTTGTGATAGGGTTGATTTTGTATTTTTCCTCTAACAGATGAGCTTTATTTGGATGTCCACAAGAATAATAATTATTAAAGAGAAAACAGAAGAGGCCCTCACCAGCTGATAAATATTTCTCGGGCTATTGGTCATAAAATATTTTTATTGAAAGTCTCAGTTGCATTAGTGAAAGACTAACAATCACCTTGTTGGAGATTACTTAAAAGATGCTTTTATTGAAAAAGAAAGTTTTATTAATTTTCAACAAATATTGACAACTAGCGTTAAAGAGAAGTTTTAAAAATTAAACCATTTTTTCTAAAATACAATAGATGGATTTCATTATCTCATAGTTAGAAAGAGCTCACTAATACGGGAAACCGAGACATCTTTTTAAAACTTTTTTAATTTAATTTTCGTATTTTCATCTATTCTATGGTAAATAGGATATCGTGGTATTTCGTATGTACCTTCACTACAAACAAGCACCATTTTTTTCAAATATATTTATTTATTTATATTTTTATTTATATATATATTATATATATATATATATATTTTTACAGGAAATGATTAATTCTGATCATTTTAAGTTGCAAAATGTCACCCGTATGAAGGGCAAGTTTTCCAATTATATTTTAAACGGTAAAACACAGGTAATAAATCCTTGTTTTTACTTAATTAGTTTTTACCTTAAAGGGTCTTAGGAGGATTAAGAATCCAAAAAATCGAATTTTCAATTTTAATTGAATTTGAAACCTTAGATACTTCTGAGCATTTTGACCCCAATTTCATGCAATAAATCCACTTAGAACCGGAGATACACATAAAAACGCTTTATGAAAGCTTCATATTTGAACGCAATAAGGAAACTTCAAACTGCGTTTTCTCAAAACGCATTTTTATGAACTATCCGCAAGATAACAAAATTTCTATGATTCGTATCGTCACGAAATTTTGTATAGTTATAACTGGTATCAGTATCCATAGAATGAATTAATATAAAAAGAATGAATTAATATTAAGACTTTTGAAATTGAAATTTGAAAAAAAATCGTACTTTACCCTTATATTTCTGTTAAAAATTTCAAAAGTTTTTCCTCTCTCACTTTTAATATTAATTCATTCTATAGCTACTGATACCAGTTATAACTATACAAAATTTCGGGAAGATATGAGTCATAGAAATTTTGTTATCTTGCGGATAGTTCATAAAAATGCGTTTTGAGAAAACGCAGTATAAAGTTACCTTATTGCATTCAAATATGAAGCTTTCATAAAACGTTTTTATGTGTATCTCCGGTTCTAGTAGGATTTATTGCATGAATTTGGGGTCAAAATGCTCAGAAGTAACTAAGGTTTCAAATGCAATTAAAATTGAAAATTCGATTTTTTTAATTCTTAATCCTCCTAAGACCCCTTAAATTACTCACACACACACACACACACATATATATATATGTATATATATATATATATGTATATATATGTATATATATATATATATATATATATATATATATATATATATATATATATATATATATATATATATATAAAGACACATAATAATATTAGGTACGATTGGAACTGACACTTAACATTAACAATCTTGCAAAGACAGAATATTTTTCCAACAAAGTCATCATTGTTAGAATCGCAGTGAGTGTAAACAAACAAAAAAAAATGATGAGGCATGTTTTGGAATGAATGGCCATTATGCTGTTGGAAAGCCTGCCCTGTCGCCATATTGAAACTTTCACACTGTCTGGACGAGTAGTAGTATATGTTATTTTCAAAACAAACTCACAGTTACTTGAAGAAAAAAACTCTTTTTTTAATTATTTAATGTCAAAATAATTTAATACTATTGCTTTTATTTTCAGTTTGTATAAAGACCTGAAAGTTTATACACAGTTGACAAAAAAAAAAAAAAAAAAAAAAAAAAACAGCCTTTCGACGATGAGACAACAGCTACTGAACTAAAAATTTCGTAGGTGATGTCAGACATGCTGTTACATCAGATAGTTTGCACCCTGGCGTCATTTAGCGGCTCATTTTAAAGCTAAAGCTAGTTGGAAAAAAGTGTCCCTATGGAAAATAAGCCCCGTTCTCTCCTATAGTCAAAATCTCTCCTGAAGCCGACCATATATTAGACTCTACCAATCTCTGCACTGTCACGTTCCTTTTTCTAGTAGAGCAACTAATTAGTACCATCCTAAACTCCAAGTCTTCCAACTTTCACTGCAGAGTAATTTTATAACTGTGTGATAAAAATTAGCTTCCATGTAAGGATGAAAAAGGTAAAACAAAGATCAAGAAATCAAATAAATATAAAAGTAATGATTTCATTGAAAATTTTAGTGTTAAGAAAAAAAAAGATATATGTAGATGTTCCCTAAACTTTTAAAAAGTAGAGAAGTTATATAATAAGATACAGAATTAAAAAAAAAAAAAAGACTTAAAACGCTTTTTAACAGTTTTCAATAAAGTTAACAAGCTTTCATCATTTCGGTTTGTCTGTATGTCCATCACCCAGACAGCACATAAGCTTAAATCAAGTTTGACATTTCTTTGAATTTGACGTATTAATACAAGCTTGACAGTTCAATTCATTTTAAGCTTGCAGCAAGCTTGGAGAAGTCATTTGAACTGTCAAGCTTGAATACAACTTGATTACTGCTTGATTTCGAAAGCCACATCCACATAACAAATAATTTATCATCAGTCATAAATGTACTTGACCATAGAATTAAAAAAAAAAAGATTCCATATTTCCAAATATGGAAATTCTTCAAAATAAAATACAATTATACTACGAAATTGATTTCAAAATCAATTGTTTGTCTCGATTTTGGCCAGTATTGCCCAACATGAGTGTCGCGATATTGAAAGTTTTAAAACGTGTGCTGTTTTTATGTTTATATTATGCTTATTTCCCTATTAGTAGAGTCTATAAATCACACATAACATTATTTTAATTTTTATTCATCCCATGAGAAAATAAAAGAAACAGATCGGCATCGGGCACTGATCCATCTCGCCAGAAAACGGCGTGACAACCATAACAGTGCTATGTCAAGCTTAATGCAAGCTGGACAATTGTAAACTTGAACACTTGATTCAAGCTTGCATTAAGCTTACACGCTTGAAATTTTCAAGCTTAATTCAAGTTTATTGACTTGATAAATCCAGCTTGCTGCAAGTTTGATGCAAGTTTGCTGTGCTGTCTGGGCAGCCCTCTAACTGCCATAAAAATACACAGATTTCTACGAAATGTATGCATCTTATTGTCATTACTATACAAAGTACTTAGTTAAAATAGAGCCCCTAGCATAAATAGTTCTTTTATAAGACTCTTCAAAAGCATTTCATTACATTGCACTCTATGGATAAGTCATTGTTTAAATTTTATTTTGGAAACATAAGTCTATTTCAAACAAACAAAATTAAAGTATGTTATTGAGGTTTGTAAAATAATATGCTTCATCAAACGGAATGTATTCAACACTTATAGTTCTTTTAAAAAATCACGCAAAAAAATTACAATACATTAAATCAGTTGTTTAAGGCAGTATTAAGCTGATCACTGACACTGACTCTTTGATTCGTTTACTCGCTGGCTCACTAACTCTGTCACAATTCCGGTTCAACCACTACAAAATAAAACTTTTACCGCCGTTACTCCAAAATTATTAAACTTTTAGCACTGAAAACAAAATAAAAATCCACACTGTCACTGCGATAGGCTTAAAAATCATCATAATTATATGTAAAAAAACATAGAAAAGAATCTGCGTTACTTTAAAAATCTGAAAATCCATCCGTTTCCTAGTTTTTAGGCGATTTTCAATAATTTTCAGCTCGTTTCTATAGCCGAGAGTAAACGGTGTTAGCTTATTGAGTGACACCGTTACGTATTGGAAGTGATACTAAAATCATATTGATGTCACGGTTATCAGGCTTCGAAGGAAAAATCCCATTCGTTAGAAATAATTTTTCGAGATTATCCAGGTTACCTTTTTTTTCACATAAAATGATTTCTTTTGCATGAAGCATAAAGTAAGAGGGGAAGTTCCGAGCAAAACGAAATATTTCGAATGCGAAAAGTTTCCGCACACACACTCGAAGAGAGATTCCGAGCGTTTTCATAACATCCAGTTCCTTTTGCAATAAAAATTGAATATTAAATTATTTTAGGTAGACAAAATTTAAATGTATTGGGTTCAGTCATAATTATGACATATGTCTTTTCCATCAACAACCACAAATTTAACCTTGCTAATTGAACCTTGATGACATTTTTTTCATACTTTTGCTGTTATATAGTTTCATATAAACCTCAAATATAATTGTACTAGAAAGTATTTTTTAAATGAAAATGCTTTAGCATGGTTTATCTTTCTTGCTAATGCTACAGTTAGAACAGAAAAAATCGTGTGCTTTTCGGATTTTCTTTTAAAAAATTGCTGCACAACACACTTTAGTTATTGTAAAAAAAAAAAAAAAAAAAAAAAAAAAAAATTGAGTCATTTATACCTAATAGCAAACACCAAATCAATATCGATGTTTTTGTTAACTTTAATTAGTTCCATAAATGCTTTGATGTTCATCCCGGTTTTTAATTTAATTCTGCAGTTAGCTTATGCTTTTCGGCAGAATGAAAACTCATATCAACTAGAAAAAATGAATAAACGATTGAACGAAAATGAAAGAACGGATACCAAGAGTGATTATGGTAGATTAATGTAAATGAAGGGAGAGTCAGTTTCTTTTACTCGGGTGATTTTTAAGGCTTTAATTTTTACCCACGTATTTATTGGTGGAATTTGTTACCTTGATTAACTTTAATGGAATATGGTGGGATTTTTTTAAATTTTTTTTACCCACTTTCTTTCCGTTTAGATTAACTTTTCAGTTTGTGAAATGAGTGTTGTAAATTTTATTTAATTCGTTTTATTAATTAAGGTAGACTTTTCGCGATTTTAATTAGCGTACTGAGATAGATTTTTTAACGCAATTGTTTAAATTATTTTACTTTTTCAATTACTATTGAATTGCTGGAGCCTTTATTTTCAGTTTCATTGATTCTATACACAGTACTTAGTACAAAGACTAAGTACTTAAAAAGAAATTGTGATATTAAAAAAGGAGGGGGGGGAGAAGAAGATGACGGTAGTGTGTGATAAGACAGACTTTCCTAAATGATTCAGCTGAAAAACAGCGTTGTCAATAGATGTCTTAAAATATTCCTTTCTTTTCGTTAATCCCGTCATCTATAAAAAAGAAAAGCACAAAGACTTGTTTTTCTTAAACGAAAACTTTAAAAATCCCAATTTTAACTTTTTACCGGAATGGCAATCTAATCGCAATTTCCCATTTAGACTCATCGACAGTTGTTATCTCTATAATCGGAATCACTTGATCCGAATAACTCATGTATACTGTATTCAGTACCTAAGACCTTTAGACAGTCCTTTCAAAATTTGAGTTTGGTTAGAAGTGTATTTTTTTCATGCAGAAACGCAGCTTGAAAACAAGTAACAAAATATGGAGATTTACATTTCGAGGAAGGCATCAATTAAACCCTGTCGGACAAAAAAAGGACAATTATTCAATCGTTAATCTAAAAGTTTAATTAAACAATCTAATTAATGACCAATCAATTGCAAATCGTGAAATTTAAAGTTAATGATTAATCGGTTGAGTTTTGGCTTTAGGATTACCAATTAATTAATTGTTTAATCGCACTTCTACTATTAGAAAATAATGAACTGTTAATCATAAAATTGACTTTATTAATGAAATTAATTGTTAAATTCTAATAAATGCACATACCGACATCATCTCTTTTTTTTTAATAACTGGAACTTTTTCCACACTTTCCAACAGTGTTCATACATTCACTTTTTCTGTGTTTGAGTGTGTTCTCCTGTCTCTCCACAGACTACAGAGAACAGACAGACAGACTTGACAAACTGAATTAATAATTATTTTTCATCTTTGTTGGAAAATGTTAAGGAATCCCCCGAAAAATTCCTAGGCCCCTGTTTAAGTGTATTTTTTCCAATTTATAAGTTTTAACTGTTAATTTTTTAATCAGACTAAATTTTTGATTAAGAATTAATTATTTTTTGTCAAAGGGATTAACAATTAATTAATCTTTAAACGTAAAGTAACAATTTATAAATTGTTTATACCAAATTTTTAGATTGACGATTAAATCGTCGATTGTTAGTTGATCACACGATTGCATTTTGCTCAACTCTGACTGACAGTCGACAAAATTCTGTTTTCAACTACTTTTGTCCGTATTCAGTTACAAATATTGTATATTAATCTACGACTGCAAAAATATTATTATCCAAAAAGAGCAACAAAGACACTTAATGTGACCGAATTTAACTAGCCCCTTTAATTTTCCGTTACTTTTGAGGCTTTTGTTATTTTTAATATTGGCTAAATACAGAGTGAGTATATGCACCCGATCTAAAAAAATCTGATGTGTCCAACACATGACTTCCTTGCACGTCTATTAAATCAAAAGTATTTTCGACGCACTTCCTCTAAACTTATTTATTTGAAAGAGATAAATTATCAATAATAGTAAGGTTTAGCGATTTCTAGCCAAATATTTCGATATCGCCAAGCTGAGTTCAATTTGAAAGATTGCCTCCTGACACTTTATCTGGCGATATTTCACCAAAAGCCGACAAACTTGAGATAGTTTGCGAGATTTTGGGTATAGCCAAAGTAGTCATTGACCACAGACTTTCAATGAATTGAATGCATCCATACACCTCAATGTATTTAAAGTCATTTGGCTAACCCTGTAAATACATTCCCAGTCGATTGCTGTCAAAAAAGATATTGAAAACAGTTAGATATTACAATAGTTCTAAATACAAAAGTTCAAAATTCTACGGGTTAAAGTTTTAAAGTTATACAAAATAAAAAATAATTTTTGGCGCCAAATTTGGGGATATTTCGGCGAAACTCGTCAATGTCAACGACATTTGGCGAGATTTTAAGCATGGACCAAACAATGACAGATTATCGCCAAATTTGGCGATATTTCGCCAAAACTCGCCAAGAACGATGACAAACGGCAATACTTTAAGTATGGACCAAATGACTGACTAAAATTGGCGATTGCCAATTGACTTGCCAAATTTGGCGATATTTCGGCAAAACTCGCCAAGGTCGAGGACAGACGGCGAGATTTTGGGCATGTACCAAACAATGACTGTCTACAGTTGTATTATATTGAAGATGTCCATAGACATTAATGTACTGAAATTCTTTTCGGTAGTCCTGTAAATAAACTCTCCAGTAAATTAAAACCAAAAATCGAGATGCACAACTAGATGTTACAACAATCTTGTATATGAAATTTCATAATAGTTTTTGAGATTTGAGAGTTAAATATGCACACACGTACACCAAAAGTCGCCAAGCTTGGCGACTTTTGGCATAGTTCTTGAGGGAGGCACGTGACCGGGGTCGGACCATTACCTAATTTATGTGGTAGGAAGGTATTGTGCTTGAAATGGATAAATGCCCCTAAAATTGTCATTGACCGTAATGTATTGGAAATCTTTTGAGTGTTCCTGTAGCAGAACTATAAATGATAAAGACTTTTTTTAATGGAGAAATTTATTTTCTAACTCTTTACAGCATATATCACTTCTGAGTCGTTTGAAATAGCCCAATATCTCTAAAAAACGCTTTGATGAATTTCGGCCCATAGAGCGTAATGTATTTCGAATCTTTTGGGCGGTTCTGTTGATAAACTATCCAGTCGAATGGAACCGAAATGGGAGGTGCACAACTAGATGTCAAAACAATCCTAAATACACTGTATAACAAAAAAATCGACGCACCAAGAAAAATCATCCGATTGCTTTGAAATTTCGTATGCATGAATGTTTTGAACAGATATGCAAATGATTCAAATTTGGTGTCCAATGAATGAATAGTTTGATCTCTAGCGCATCGGAACTGCGCATCCAGCAGACGTATATAAGGAGCAGTTCTTCAACGGTTGTTAAAACTTTCGGTTTGATTGCGATTCAGATGACCTTTCAACAACTTAAAAAATGCCTCGCTGCAGGATTCGTGCTCATTACGAGCAACTGTCAGAGTTTGACAGAGGTCGTATCATTGGATTGAAAGAGGCCGGTTGGACTAATCGGAGAATCGCTCGTCATTTGAGTCGAAGCGATGCGACGATTCGAAGATGCTGGCCAGGATGGGTGGAAAATGGCAGAGTTCAGCGTCAGGATGGTAGCGGTCGACCTAGGACTACAACAGATCATGAGGACAGAGTTAGGGATGGACGCGAGACGTGCGAGACGAGAATCGGGGCTGTCTCGTCTCGTCTCGCAGTGGTAAAACTCTTTCTCGTCTCGTCTCGCAAACACTGTGTTTCGTCTCGCGTCTCGCAAAGAAATTGCTCTCGCGTCTCGCGCGAGACGTCTCGCGAGTCTCGCAAAATTAAGGACTGCGATTTCGTTACCATTTTATACTAACTTATTATTGGGATTTTATTGAAAATTAATATTAATAATAACAATTACTTACATATAGCCACATTAGTAGATATATTAATAACTATATCAGCATATATCGGCATTTGAAGTAAAAGAAATTGAGATTTAATCCGTATATATAATGTCACACCGAAAATATAGTATTTATTTTTATTTACTACTTGCGTGCCCGTTCTTCGCACTGTAGTAAACGAAAATTTTCCTAACATGAGTAATTTCAATTAATTACAGTGATGTGGAATCTAAAATAAAAGCAAAATTATTTGACTCTTGATGTAAAGTTTGCGTCATGAGTATTAACCTGGCATCATTGCAATATAAAGACTCAAAAAACTACGTCAGTGTCATTCGCCATCAGAAAAGTGTAAAGCTTAGCGGTTTGCAGAGGACTCCCGACTTTCAAAATGTGTTATTTCTACATCATACTGTTCAAGTTGTAGCATTAAATACCTCAGACACTACATGAAATGGACAACCGTTTGTTTTAAAATAGCTGCGCACCTGCTCTTCATACGAGAAGTAGCGAATATTTTACTAAAATCATATCTGCATGAGACAAAACAGATTTTTTTTTTTTAAGTTCAAGTAATCTCCTCTGTTGAAATTACTGCAGGATATATTAACACAAATTAGAATTACTTATCGTTCAGTTGGTTGTAAGATAACCCTTGAAAAATTATAAACAGAACACTTTTAGTCTTTATTAAATCTCTACTATTTACTTTAACGTCAATTTCAAGTCTCTAAAATATCTGTAATTTTTATATTAATGAAAACAAGATTATATTAACGATAATTATAATTATTTGCCTAATATTTCCAATAACATTACCGTGTGTGCATTTTTAGATTTCATTATAGTATCTCAGCTGGTTAATAGACGTCTTATTTTTTGTTTATATTTTAAATTACTGAACAGTTAATTTGTTGACGACTATCCGTTTGTATTTTTCCACAATAATTTTTAGCGATAGTACTACAGTCGTTATGGTCGCCCTGTTTACAGAAAAATTAAACCATAATCCCCCTAATGTATATCCAGTGTGGATTTTTTTTTTTTAAATGAAAAGACATCTAACAGGCGAAGATAATTTTAGAATAGGAACCCAACTGCAATATAAAATGATGGGAGGAAAAAAATTTATAAAAGTTTTGCAAGCCGAAGGAAGGGAAAATATGATAATATAAACGAAAAGAGAAATAGTTTTTAAAAAAATTGCTTGCATTTCTTTCCGTCCGATATTAATATATAAGAATAAAAAAATGCCATTTTAATCTCTTTAAAATAGGCCAACAATAGGGATTTAACCGCCCCTAGAAAGTTGTTACCAGGGTGGGCGCCCCCCCCCTCCTACGCACGCCGCAACGTGCGGGAAAGTTTGAGGATAATATCGGTACAAGGATATTTCAACCAAGGATATTCAACCATATTTCAACCTACTCAGACTAAGCATCAATGCGAATGCAAGTTGCTCTACTTCTAATCTCTCTCTGATATACCCGAAACCCGATTATCACAAGGGCAAGGGGGGGAGCGGTAGTCCGGTGCCCCTGAAGAAAAAGGGGGCCCATATATATCCCGATTATCTAAATTATAAATTCATATGTACTGAAATAGTAATTGTGGGGAAAAAACTGAATTTCCTCTATAATATAGGTATTACCTAATTGTCTATCACTAGATCAAGTTAGAGATATTTTTTTGGGGTGATAAATACGATTTGATTAAAGTACAAAAACTACAGTTAACTGAAATTCAATTTTCGAGTACAACAGCTGTCAAAACTGGGTTAAAATGCTTAAAAAAGGGGGCTCAGTAAAGGGGCTTAATGCGTAAAAAAGGGGATAGTAAGGGGGGGGCCCAAACTTAATGCCCCGGGCCCCGTCTAAAAGTGGTCAGATTTGAACATACCGTACCGCCTTTCCTATTTACTTATTATTTTTCTTTCAACTCTTCTCTGTTTTCTTTTTTTTCCGCCTCTTTCTTTATCCTCTCCTTTGTGTGTTTTGTATATCTCTCGTCTGTTCTAATTTTAAATGTTACGTGTTTGTGCGTATTGTAGAGTGCTGATAGTATACTAGGACCGAAAACGAAGGAGACGCAAGTTAAACGGTAGAGGCTTCAGGCAAATTGTCGCTTTTCAGATCGTATTTATGCGAGACGGAAAAAAATGCGAGAAATCTCGCGCGAGACAAGACTCTGTCTCGCCTCGCGTCTCGTCCCGCAAAATATTTTCTTTCTCGTCTCGCGTCTCGTCTCGCAAAAAAATGCCTGTCTCGTCTCGCGAGACAATGCGAGAACGCGAGACAAAGCGAGAATTCTCGCGTCTCGCGTCCATCCCTAGACAGAGTGATGATCCGATCAGCTGTCACAGCGCCTTCTTCATCTCTATCAACCATCAGACGTTCAACCCAAACACCAGTGTCCATCATGACCATTCACAGACGGTTGAGAGAGCGAAATCTACGCCCGCGCCGACCTGCCACTCACGCCTGCACACTGCCGAGCCAGATTACAGTGGTGCAGGGTTCGATCAGGTTGGAATGATGCCGACTGGGGACGTATAGTCTTTAGCGACGAATCCCGCTTCCAACTGTGTCCTGACGATCATCGAAGACGTGTTTGGAGACGCACAGGGCAGAGGGGGGATCCTGTTTTCACTATTGCACGCCGCACCGGCCCTCAACAAGGCATTATGGTCTGGGGTGCCATTTCCTTTGACAGCCGGACCCCTTTGGCCGTCATTAGAGGTACACTTACTGCACAGCGGTACGTGGACGACATCCTAAAATTTAATCACCTGAAAATGTTGTTATATTGCCTTATTATTCTATCTTTCTTACGGACGCGATTGCTAAAAATCTTCTGCTACAAATAAAATTTAAGAAACAGTCAATGCCAAACACTTCTCCCGTCCAACAAAGAGCAAAAAGTAAGAAAAATCATGTTTTAGAAAGTTGTATATTAAGATATTTGAGAACAATGATTTCCTAATATTTTTTAGTTTAGAAGTGCTGTAGTGCTAGACTATGTATCATACATATCTTTCTCTTATTAATGCATATTTTTCTCCAACTGCATAATTTATTTAAAACAACTCCATCGTTAAATAAAAAAGTTTAACTTTACAATTTATAGGTCGTTTCAATACATTTCATTACCATTTTAAACATCGGAAAATAAATTTTAAAAATGAGCTGTGAAAATAGATAATTTTTCTACGAACTTGCGTTTCGACGGCAGTTTATCCTGTTTACAAAGTCAAATTTTCATAATAAACATTTAAGTTAATTTTATCTCTCATTTTTCGCTTTAGCTACCTTATTTTTTATCTATGCCTTCAGAGAATTTCTGTCGAAACCTTCACGTTTATTTATTATTCGAAAGCAATTTAAATATATTTCTTTTTTCTTCTGACAAAATTTTAAGCGGTGCAAATTATTCAACTCGCGAACTTTTCAGTGCAAAAACAAAAGCCAACCAGTTTACGCACTATTCATTTATTATGAACAATTTTTTTGGCTTGTTGAAAATATTCATATTTCCAATTACGGGAAAACTAATTTTAAGGTATAATGAATTTGCGGCGTTAAAGTTCTGTCGTTTTTATTGATGATGGTTTATTTTTCCATGCAACAATTGTTTCAATAATCTTATCGTTAAACTGCTGCATAACACCTTGGTGCTGTTCATTTTCCACTTCGATAACTTTGTTGAAAGCAACATATGGTCATTACCTGTTCCTGACTTTTAAATAGAAAATTATTATTATACTAAAGTAAGCGGTAATAAATTAGATGTACTACTTTGTTAGTGCAAGCATAAAAACTTTTTTTTAATAAACAATTATTAATAAGTGTTTTTTGCTCATGTAAACTTTCTAATTTCTTTTCCAAAACTGTTCTTTCGTGGCTGTGTATTTTTAGTTATGTTATATATATATTTAGGTTTTTTATAAGACCGTCTCACTACTTGTCTGGCAGAATGTTTTTAACAAAATTTTGAATAATACTACTATTCTTATTAATTATACGAAAGCACACACACTTGGGTATTTCAGGAAATAAGGTTTTATGAAACTCGTGTCGGGCGATCCAATAATAGATTGTTTCTATTTGTCGAGTAAAAAATCGGAAAATTTGTCTCTTTGCATTAAGACAATATTTAGGGGTCGCTCATTGCCCTTAAGTTGTAATATTTAGAGGGGGGGTTGTAATATACATTAATGGACGTGTGTGATCGATTATTATTTTCGATAGAATGTAACAAAAGTTTAGCTCAAATTGAACTAAACCTAGATTTGTTTGTGTTCAAAAAAAATTACCACCTGAAAATAAAAACAGTTACAATAAAATAGGAATAAATGGCCCATAATCGGTTTTTAAAAACTTGCAACATTTATTGGGATTTTTTCAATATATCTTTTTTTAGACTGAGCTTCTCATTTGCCTATCATGGCTAACAACAGTGCTGTAGACGATTAGTTTTTGAAATAACATCAAAATTTACTAACCCTTTTACTTGCGTGAAAATACTAAAACACGAGAACAAAATACCACCTGATATCGACTTCTGTTCTTTAAAAAAGAAACACTTGAAGTAGGAAAAAATAACTTGTAATTCTCACTTTATTATCTCGATGTACTTACTATATTTTGACTTACAATTCAGCTTGAAAGATTGACTCTAATAGAATTCACACAATACTCGATTTAAAAGCTGCTACAGGGTGTCTACTAAATTCCTGAAGTCAATTCCCTGGCTTTTTCCAGACTTTCGGGAGCTTCTTGAAAAATATTTCCTGACCACACATGCATTTGACATCAGGAAATCCCTTAACAGCACCACCCCTTTTTTATATTTAAATATTTGCTATAACTTAATTGAAATAAATTTTCATCTATAATATAATTATGGATGCACTTAAGTTAGATAGAAAAAATTACTATATGAATTTTTCAAGGTACTCGTTTAGATTGAACCAATAACATTAACCAATACTACTTGTGCTGCAGGTGATACTTACGTGAAATGTCTAGATGACAATATTAAGTGCAGATGCCTGATTTCAAACACAGTTATATTCTTAATATAATTGTGTATAATAATTATTTGTTATCTTTTGGTCTACTATAGAAATAATAAAAACAAACAAAACAATATTTTTAATGTCTCAAAATAAAATCATGTTTACCTTAAAACTTTTTCGAAGGTGAGCGAATCCTTAATATTATCCGATTGTCATGAAACAATTTTAGTTTTATTTTTTCACGTCAAATACCACCTAGAATCCATCCACCCGCATTGACTGAAATAGCCTAACACACACTCTTTAAAAAAATTGCTTCAAAAGAACTAAATTAGCTCCGAAGGATTTAAAACCGGATTCTTCGGAGCAAATCTCGTTCCTTCTTTTTTTTTTTTTTTTTTTTCGTGCAAACTTTTACTAAATATTCTTTCTGTCTTTTAAAACTCGAATGGATGGCGTGAATCTTTTGTTAAATTGGGTATGTTACATTAGTTTATTTATTTATTTATGTTTCTTATTCATAGAAAGATGTTACTACTTGTAGCCAAGGGGAGGAGGGAATAGGGGGGGGTCACAATCCCCCCCCCGTGAGGAATTTTTTGCCATACAAAACGTATATTCTTCACTCCCTTCACACACACACGTATACATGCATGTGAGTTGCAGTAGTCGTAACCCACCCCCGCCCCCAAAAAATATTTCTGGCTACGTCACTGGTACTTGTATAAAACTCTGAAAAACACAAAAAAAAAAGAAAATTTTAAATCTCATCATCTTATACTGAGTGGCAAAATATTGCTTTTGATATTTCCGTATGTATTATTGTTTTTACATTTAATTTTTTTGTTAAATTTAACCGCCTCCTTCTGTGCATTCTGTGGATTTTAGAGATTATGAAACGAAATACCACAAATCATCCTATAAAAAAGCTTAGTAAACTAAAACAAAAATCTGGAGTGACTCTACTCGACTTTCCGAACATTTGATATTTACCAAACATATATATAAATTTCATTCAACTGAATCGTATCTAGTGTTCAGGCAATAGAGCACTTGAAATGATTTGAGTGTATAGGCCGCAATGTATAAGGATACATTTTTGTAGCCCTGTAAAAAATTGTCACTCGCTAAAATTTATGCAGTATGTAAGACAGTGACTTCTAATTCATTATGATCAAGAAGTCATTCAATGACTTCTAATATGCTTACCTAATTTGGTGTCAATTGAATGCACCATTTAGACACTAGCTCACCTCAAATTAATTGCGTCCTTAAGCCAGTAATATATAAGAATTACTTTCTGCAAGCCTGCCAGCTCTACATACACGTAAATATGTGCAGGTCATGAGATCGTGACTTATAATGTACATACCCAATTTGAGCTCAATCGAATGCATCCTACAGACTCTTTCAAGAATTTCCGAATGCCATAATACAAAAGAACACTCATTTGTTGCCCTGCCAAAAAACCTATAAGCCCTGTACACACCAAAATCCGTACATGTTGTGTGATAATGACCTACAATATACATACCCCATTTGAACTTCTTCGAATGCACCATTTAGCACCATTAGCTCATTTTAAATGATTACGTCCTTAGGCCGTAATGTATATAAATTATTTCTTGCAATCCCGTGAATGAACTATCAACTCCCCATACACCAAAATCTATGCAGTTCGTATGATCCTGACCTTTTATATACATGTCTAATTTGTGCTCAATCGAATGCACCATTTAGACGCTAGAGCACTTTCAAAAATTTCCGTCCAGTGGCCATAATTAAAAAGAAATCTTTTTCGTAACCTTGTAAAAATACTGTAAATTCTATAAATATCAAAATCAAAATCAATACCGGTCTTTAGACGGTGGTCTATAACAAATATGTGAAGTTTGAGCTCGATTGAATTCAACATTTAAACGCTATCTAACTTTCAAAAATTTCCTTCCATAGGGCATCATTTAAAAGAAATTTTTCTCGTAGCCCTTTAAAAAAACTATAAGCCACATACACACCAAAATCAATACTTGTCGCGCGACCGTGGTCTATAATATACATACCAAATTTGAGTTCAATCGAATACAACGTTGCGGAGCTATCGTATTCTCTCACATACACACACATACATGCTTATATGCATCTCGTAAAAATAGCATATATGAATTCAGAAGACCTCAAAACGTGTAAATTCACCAAAATCTCAAAATAGACCTTTTTTTATGATTACCGTACTTTCCTTACATGGTACATGTTCAGAAAGTAAAAATGACTTCATCACTTCAAAATTTGAACTTCCTTTTACGGTGTCAGTTTTCATACATTATTTCAATCTTTCCGCTCTACTGGTACTTTTCAAAAAGAATTATTTTAAACTAACAACCTGAATTTTAGGAATCTTATTCGCTTTGCCGCAAGTTAATTGATCCCGATTTCAGTTTGTCTATCTGTCCGTCTGTGTTCTAAATCCCGTAAATATGAATCGATTACTACAAAATGTATAAATATTATTTCTAAGTATTGTATACATGTATCCTATTGCAAATAGTGCATGTAGCATATATAGTTCGTTTACAGTACTGCTCAAAAGATTTCCAATATATTACGCTCTATAGGCAGTCCTTCTTTAAATTGTGGTTTAGAGATATTTGGATATATGAAATGAAAGAAAATCGATACATGTTATTTTTAGGATTACAAGATAAAGCTCTCCATCGAAAGTGGTGTCTGTTTCATTAATAATTCTTCTACAGGAGCAGTCAAAATAATTCCAATACATTACGTTCAATTGCAGTAGAGACAGGTATCCATTTAAAACACAATACTATCTTACTATGAAGCACTAAGTAATACCTCCCTCAAAAGTTGCACCAGCGATAAATCGTCTTTTGCGATAAATCGTCAAATACGGTGAGAAAAAAATCTTTCGAAAAATAAGCCCAGCTTGCCGATATTTTCATTTTTTGACGTGAAATCAAAAGATGCCTAATGTGGTAATAGCAAGGTATAATGATTTCAATGGGAATCTTGAAAAGTCAGCACTTACGCTCTAATTGGCGGATATAGTGTGTAGTGCTGTGTTAAAGTAACGCTACGTAAAGGTGATTTGCTTAGGGGATGTGTGTGTGTGTGTGTGTGTGTGTGTGAGTGAGTGTGCTCGCGCAAATGTGTTGGAAAGTGTTTTATTATCAATGAGTTTGGCTTGATTTATCTTTCTTGCTAGACTTTGAATTATGAAGTTATCTCTCCGAAGACAAATATCTGACTGTTTAAGGTGTCAAGAGAGAAACATCCAGGAAAACTGAAATCCAGTATTAGTTTACAATTATTTTATTATGGCAGGGAGTCACGAATCGACTATGACTTCCTGTTTACGAAAAGAAAAACCACGATGAAATAAATTTTCGACGGATGTTAATCTTAATCGCGTATTTTGGAAAAGAGGTTTGATTCTAATCTTATTGTGTTGATCTTCTGTTGATAAAAATTTGATACGGACATCTCGAATTTCTCGTTCTCCTATTAATTTACATGAATTTTTGAGGCACTTCAATCAAACTTCTTTTATTTGAAACTGAAATACGACTAAGGTTTGGCAAATGCTCGTCCGATATCAGGAATATCACCAAGCTAGGTTTAGTTTTGAAAACTTATTTTTGGAACCAAATTTGGCAATATTTCCCGAAAAGTCGCCAGGATTGGGCGGCAGTTGGCGAGATTTTTGTATATAAACCAAGCAGTGATTGATTATCGACATTAAATGTACTGAAGATGGCCAAAAACCTTAATATATTGAAATAATTTTGGGTGACCCTCTAAATAAACTACCGAGTTGATTGCAATCTAAAAGAGAGGCACACAACTAAATGTTACAACAGTCTCAAACGCAAAGTTTCAACATTCTACGACTAATCGTTTTGGAGTTATACGAATAACATGCTACGGACTGCAAAACTAGCCAAAATGAATTCACGGTTGGTCCAAATAGATCTTACATACATAAGCTCTGAAATAAATACATACGTGCGTTTAGATGTCAAGCAGTAACTTGTCAAAGTAAATTTAAGAACGTTCAAAAAAATTTTTCGCTATCACAATGCCTCCTTTACTAACAAGGAAGTAGGGCCGCGGCAACCCGGTAGGGAGAGACATCAATCTCGTAGCCGAAAGGCTATGGGTTCGATCCTAAAACCAATGAAAGACCGCCGTGCTTGCTAATGGCGCACGTTAAATACGTCGTGGTCGTAATGTCCTCAGGGATCCCATACAAAAACGATACATCTGAGGGTGGCAAAACTAGGCCTTTGGGTCTTCTGCTTGGTCTTTGCTTCAAAGTTAAGAAGCCCCTTCTAACGATTGGTAGTGTTGCCATCTATCGGCTCCCGGATGAGGTAGAAATGGACTCTTCGGGAGTTAGTGGTAGAAATTAACACCCTTGGTAGATACCGCCGCTATCTTTTAATCTAGATTTGGGGTTGGTAGAAAATGCTGTAACAGCAGAAGTGTCTAAGTCCCCATAATCCATGAAAACAATAGACAGACAAGACAGAACAAGGAAGGAAAAAATAAAACTGTGAAAAAAATCGTGCAGAGCATTTCAACAAGACGTTTCAGTAACACCATCTGAGTGACCTCCTACTGCACATCCTTTCTGAGCAGATTCTCCTATTGTTTTCAGCCTCACCATGGCACAGTGGTTATATCACTGAAAATGGTAGACAGCCGAAGTGTGAAGGTCCCGGGTTCGGGTCCCATCGCGCGGTCGGCGATCTAACGGTCTGGAGTTTTGGTAGGTTTTCTCCAGATGTAACGTGAATACGCGATAGAACCCCTTAGAAAGTCCTTCTACGAAGGCATCCCCATCTTAGGCAGATACCCCTCGCGCAGGTTTGCCTTCATCACACAAAACCACAACCTATTGTTTTCAAATTATATTCAAACTAGAAAAGGGGTATTAGAAACATCTATTTAATTAAAATGATTAAGGACAATTAATTCAAAACATAAATATGCCGCGAGAAAATCAAAGTCGAAGGTTTGCTTAACCAATTCGATCTATTACAATCATCCAAAATCTTTAATTAAATAATCTTTTTGAATGTTGAAAATCGGGTTTATCCCATTGAAATACATTACAAGAACCCAAAACTGTCACACAAAGGGGGGAGGGGCTGTCGCAGAGAGGTAGTCTCGTCGAAAGGCACTATAATGAAAGTTAATTTTGATAATGGATTTTGTAAAGGAGAGTTTACATAGACCTTATAGTGTTGTAGTGTTGGTCTCCCATTTACAGAAAGAACACGGTTAAATAAATGTTCATATGCAACGCGTGTTAATATTGATAAAGAATGTTGACAAAGAAGACTTGATGGGAATAATACCGTACTCGGGTCATATTATACATGATATTATACATGATGAGTTGATATTATACATGTCTATCCCTTTTAACATATTTATGAAAATCAAATTTCTTTGTGAGAGATTCTGCCTATTCCGCCTTTGATCTTTCTTCCTGCCTTAACCCCCCTCCCCCTCCCCACTAATCATCCAGTTGCTGTGGGCGATGTTCTGTTCAAGAATGCATAAAAGCAGTGAAATTCAGCACTCCATAATATGCACGCGTGGGGATTCTTTACGGTAGTACACCATTTGTAATTTCCCTGCTACAGTGCATGCTCAGCTCATCTCCCCAAAATAATCAGATTATTGTAGTTTTTCAATTTATTCAGCTCATTTAAGTTTATGCAGAAACGCATAATCTCTTGCGTATTTAGTTCTTTAGTTTATCGTTGTAAAAATTTAATAAACGGTATCAAATTTAGCTGTGAATATTTTTTTTAAGTTAGAGTGGTTAATCTGAACAAAAAATTTAAACAATTATATGAAGTTTTGTACTTTTATAAAGCAAATCAGTTTTGCTCAGAATAGAATTAAATTTAATTAATTCTACACTAAATTTATTCGGAAGTTTTGTAATAAGATGTCAGAGTATTAATAAAATGTTCATAATGAAAATAAATTTGAATATAATTGCTTTTAAAATGGCATTTTTTAATCTATTTCATATTAAAAGTTCTTATTACAGTTTTAAACAACGATGAAATAATAATTCAATTTTAGGATTTTTTCCGATGAAGATATGTTTTATTTATAAAACACATATAAACCATCTAAATAATTTACTAATCCCAGTGAAATCAATACTTTCCCATTACTGAGAGTGGAAATAACTTTCACGTGAATGCCGAAAGTATACCTTCGGGTATATCCTATTTATAAAGTTGTTGACAGCTAATCATCTTACTTATTCATAAGCAATTATGTTTTCATCTAAAAGAATACATAAAATATTAAATAATTTTTCCTTTGCATCTTTTAAGTATAAAACTAATTTTCATAAAGAATTAACTTAACATTGTTTATTTATGTAAACACAGCATTTCTTATCATATATTAAAGGTAATTTTTAAATTAAAGATTAAAAAATGATTTCACTTATTTTTCAATATTTATTCGCTTAATATTTTTATTATTTTTTTAAATAAAAACTATGTAATTAGATTACAATACCTTTATTATATGAAAAGATTTTTGATGCAATATGCAGAAAATGTGTTATTAAAATTCTTTTAAATATTATTAATTCTCTAGTGAAAGAAAAAAGTAGAACAATAAAAATACTTTTTGATGACTTAATATTTAATAAAGTTTATAACATTACATAAAATATTTAGAGTTTAATTTTGGCTTTCTACTTTATACTATCCGAAAGGGAGTACAGTGGTATGCGGGAAATAATGAAATGTATGATGCTGCACGTGCGTCATGGTGCTATGAAACATGCTACATGTAGGGTCAAGGGAGGTAATTACGACCAGAAAGTGATTATGACAACCCGAATTTTTTTTTTATGTATAAATGATAAACTTTCGGAAAAATATTTTGCATACATCTTATACAGTAGTCTCGATAATTCGAGGTGGACGGTACCGGGCTTGGCACGAACTATCGAAAATTCAAATGATCGAAATCATAAAATTTAATAAACAAATAAATGAAAATAAAGAAATTTTTGTAATTTGACACCATATTTAAATGAAATGTTTACTTACATATTTTTACATTACTGAGAACAGTTTAGTTACATCGGAAAATATTAACACGTTGACCCGTTTCCGTGCAGCAATATCGCTCCATCTGCAAAGCAGCATGTCAACATTGCACAGAAATATCTGTGAGGCCATCTATGCCAGCCATTTTCTTTGAGAGGAGGATTTCTGGTGTGCCTACCGGGTGCGCCATGTATTTGAATTTTGCGGTGCGAAACAATTCTTTCACGTGTTTTGTATGTTTGGGAGCTAAACTGATTTTTTTCCCTAATTCGGATTTATAAGACACTCGAACAATCGATATTCTATTGTATAATATTTTTCATGAAAGGTATCGTTCATCATTAATAAGGTATTTTTAAGGAAGTAAAACAACTGAAAAGCTTCACCATGGCACAGTGGTTATGCCACTGAAAATGGTAGACGGCCGAGGTGTGAAGGTCCCGGGTTCGGGTCCCATCGCGCGGCTGTCGATCTAACGGTCTGGATTTTCGGTAGGTTTTCTCCAGATGTAACGTAAATACGCGTTAGAACTCTTTAGAAAGTCTTCCTACCAAGCCGCCCCCCATCTTAGGCAGATACCCCGCTATCAGGTTTGCCTTAACACACAACACACACAAAACAACTGAAAATCCAACACCACGTCCAAGTTTTCTTTAAGCAGATTTGACTGTTCGGTGTTCGAACCTGTTTGACGCAAAAAGAAATTTTTTTAGGCAGTCTAACTCACATTAAAAAGTATGTTGATAATCTATTCAAGAGCTTTCGACGTGTTTTTATTTCTTCTAACATAAGTAAATAGTTTTAAATTTACTTATGTTACCATGGTCAAAATTACTGCCACAGGTTTTCTAATTTATAATTTATTTTTAAGTTAAATATAACAAATAAATAAAATATGTTAAATGATTTTTTTCTTATGGGGTCATAGGAGGATTAAGAATTCAAAAAATCGATTTTTTCAATTTTAATTTCATTTGAAACCTTAGTTACTTCTGAGCATTTTGACTCCGATTTCATGCAATAAATCCAACTAGAACCGGATATACACATAAAAACGTTTTATGAAAGCTTTAAATTTGAAAACAATAAGGTAACTTTAAACTGCGTTTTCTCAAAATGCATTTTTATGAACTATCCGTAAGATAACGAAATTTCTATGATTCATATCTTCACGAAATTTTGTATGGTAATAACTTGTATCAATATCTATAGAATGAATTAATATTTAAGAAAAAAATTTTAATTAAGAATTTTAAATTGAAATTTGAAAAAAATTCGCACTTTTCCCCTTACATTTCTGTTAAGAATTTCAAAGCTTTTCTCTCTCACTTTTAATATTAATACATTCTATAGATACTGATACCAGTTATAACTATGCAAAAATTTGGTGAAGATATGAATCATAGAAATTTTCTTATCTTTCAGATAATTCATAAAAATGTGTTTTGAGAAAACGTAGTTTTAAGTTACCTTATTGCGTTCAAACATAAAGCTTTCGCAACGTTTTTATGTGTGTCGCCGGTTCCAGTTCGTTTTATTGCATGATATTGCTGTCAAAATGCTCAAAAGTAACTAAGGTTTCATACGAAATTATAGTTGAAAAATCGATTTTTTTAATTCTTAATCCTCCTATGACCCCATAAGAAAAAATCATTTAAAATATTTTATTGATTTGTTATATTTAACTTAAAAATAAATTATGAAATAGAAATTTTACTGCTGTTGATTTCTTAAAATTTTAAACACTTAAGATTTACAGTCATGGCCAGCGGACAAAATCAGTTGTACATTCCAATGCATTAAAATTATACCGGATAAGAGTTCGTTATACAACTACATAAATGAGACACATAATACAAACAATTCACTTAAACCATGGACATTTCTATAAAGCAAGTATAGTTACTTTTTCATAATCAAATAATCATAAAAAAATGATATACCAAAAGCAGTCAAATTTATTTTTACTTTATTTTTATTTTGTTTTATTCTTAAGAAGTCAATAAAACATTATTTATTTCAGTTTCTTTCAATTTTTCAACAATTCTCCCTGTCAATATTTTTCCGTTTATGAAAGAAGTCTTCAGAACATCTTGGCAGCAAGATGCCATTTTGATTGAACAAGTAAAAATTATAAACTTATTACTCATTTTTTGTCAATTATTTCTGCACCAGGTTAACTTTCATCATTAACAAAAACAAAAACAGTAGTCTTAACTGTTCCAACAAAAGTTTCAAACGTAAGTATCAAAAGAAATCAAAGCGTCATAATCAACCCAGTGGGTATCGTAATTATCCAAAATTTTTTCTATTTTGTTATTTTGTTTTGGTAATTACGACCAACTCTTTAAATTTTAAGCAACTAATTTACGGTCACAAAATTTTTACTTGGTGTTCTTAAAACATCATAGGTTTTCCCCGAAAACACTATTTTTCTTACAGTTAAAATAAATTCACAAGGTTGAAATTTGTCAAAAAGTGTTCGTAACTGTGCCACTTGACTCTATATATCTTGATTCTCTGTATGCTGCATGTTATAATCTTGAGGTTTATTGCTGATGCCATGTATTATGTAATGCGTGTTTTGAGTTATACACGCTCTATGCAAATTCATATAATAATATTCACAAATTTCTCCGCGGCTAATTCTACAAATCTAATAACTTGAGATTATAAAATTCATTTTGAACATTAGTTTATAATACTTTTAAAAATTATCTTATTAAATAAAAAGTAATTTATACCTAAATAGGAAATATATATGGCAGTTGTTTGATAATATTTTTCTAAATACGCTGTTTTAAAAGACGGCAGATTGTATTCAGAAAATAAAATACAAGGTTTAATACTTAAAAGTAATATTTTCGTTAAATAAAAGTCAGTATTTTTATTAAAATGCACATTCGAGAGAGAGAAAAAAAAAACATTTCGCTTCGAAACTTTCAAATGCGTTTCAACTATTGATAATTTTAATATAAAATAAATATTCGACTTAACTAATCTTTTAAGCAAACAATTTATTTTACAACAGCAATACGAAGTTTTCTTTTATATTTCTGTCATGCTTGAGAATATTTAAAAAAAATAAAAATCCAGAACAAAAATGGCGAGTTAACTTAAAATATGAATTTTTTTTCTCATTCTAAGACCATTCAATGCTGCTTTTAACCAAAAAAAGCAATTCAATTAAATTTTTACAGTAATTTAATTAGAGTTTTCTATTTTTGAAAACCCAAATAAATTGATTATTTCATGAGGAAAGTTAGAGAAACGATTTACAGATACTTTATAATAAAAAATAAATAAATAAATAATACAGATTCATGTTATTCAATTCAAATTCTTATTCAATGGAATGTCGCTTTTTATATGAGTAAGGGAATTAAGAATGAATATGTAAATGAAATACCTAGAAAAATAATTAAATTGAATGGTGAAAGAATTTCAAAATAAATTGAGCTATCAATTTTTAAATTGCGTTTATTCTAAAAATGTAAGATATTTAAAACCATTATATGTAGTCTATTGTAAACATGTTTCGTCGTATCAGGTTTTTGTGGTTTTATTTCAAGGGGAAATTGTTAGCCATTTGTTTTTCCTTTATTTAATTGTTAAATAACTTTTTAAACAACTAATTCTGAATATTGATATTCTAAGTTAATGTACTAACTTCAGCTATACGTATTGATAAGTAAGTAAGCATGGTAATACCACGCTGAAAAAATGCTTTGTTAGTAAAGTTTATTGTAAAAGTTTTTAAGTTTAATACTACAGTGCAAAAAACATTTTACTAATTCAAGAAAACTTTAGCTGGCCCTATTTCATTAATTTTATTGATTCAAGAAAATTTTGTTAATTTAACAAAATATTTTGTTAATTTAACAAAAAATTTGTTAAAACTGACGAAGTTATTCGGCTGAAATAGCACCAACCAAATCTTCGTTGAATCAACAAAACTTTATTCAATTCATCAAAACATTTTTTCTAGTGCAATAAGAAAATTTTCATTTTTGATCTTATGTTTACCATGGATTAAAAACAAAATTCAGAAAACCATCATTAAACATTATAACTGAATAATTTTTGGCTAATTGAAAAACTTTATGTCCAAAATTGTAAAGGTATCGGACGCACCTTTATTTAGCTACGGTAAATGTACAAGATGATCATTAATAGTCAAGGCCTGACTCGTATTCTCTTGCTAACAAATCTCGCGCCCTAACCACGCGAGACGACTTTTTGCGAGACGAGACAGAGATTTACAGCTTTTTTGCGAGACGATACAGACATTTTTAACATTATGATATAGGAATTTTTGCGAGACGAGACAAGCTTTTCGGCTGTTTGCGAGACGCGAGACGCCAATTTTTCGTCTCGCGTCCATCCCTACTTGGCACTCCAAATCTTTTCCATAGGAGCAAGAATTTGCAAGTTTCAAAAGCTTGCTGGCAATAAGTATGGCAAAGCATTTTATCAGAAAAGGGCCTTTATTCCTCCTATTCATTGTTAATCACTAATCCAGTTTAACCAACTCGCTCTCATCGTTGAAAAGTTGCAACGGAGAAGACTTCCATTTTGTGGCCAGTGTTGCTTTGTAAGCAGTGTTCCCAGAATGTTTAAATGCACTACTGGGACCTAGCGACCAGCGATGAGCTTGACTACCGCTGGGCCCGAAACAAAACAAATTCATTGGACTGTGGTCATTGAAAGGCTCAATTTAGTAATCTTTATATCCATGGTTCATACAGAGAGAAATAAGCATTTTATTTATTTTAATCTCTTTAAAAATAAAGTGGAGAGCTGGATCACCTCTAAGAGCTGTTCGAGCGAATGAGACTCAAAAATATTGCGAATTAATTTTTATCATGACGTAAATTTTGACTACGGAGAATATCTATCTCACGCAATTTCAAATTTGCGACGTCAAATTATTGGCAGCAAAAATACAATAAGGAAATCTCGTTTTTTTTCACTTTATTACTCTAGTGGAGTAACTTTATGTTGTTAAAAATGACTAAAAGATCTGTTAAAGGGTGAAATTTAAGATTTTTGAAGAAGGGCTTGCTTTTTTATATTTATGCAAAGTTTAAAACCCGTTTTTCAAGGTTGCGGATTGTGGTGGAGATCGCATATTTAATTTTAATAATCATTTAATTTGGCTTTCTTTAATGTAGTCTATCCAAAATCAGAATTCTAAATATTTTCTGTTCTCATTTTTCGGTCACTTCGGATTTTAAATCTGTATATTCGCTTTTCCCGTATGCATTATTCTTAATTGTTTATTCGTCTCTTCAGACATGGTGGCACCGTTGGGCTAAAAATAGATTAAATTGCGTCCGTTTGCAAAATCAACTTTATTGGATTAACTTTTAGGGTTGCTCTGGAATTGGCGTTATTGATCTCAGCCAAGTTATTGTTCTCGCCAATGTGTAATTCTCTGCTGGCGTAGTTTTTAATTCATTCCATCTTAATTTCCCTGTCCATATAGGACGTAATTTTATTTCTCTGAGCTACCACCGCCCGTTATAATAATGTTTCAATAGTATCTTTTAAATAAATGGTTTTGAGCATTCAATGTTTTTTTCTTTACTGCAACTAAGTGCATTCGAACCTGCTTTATTACACAACGCCTTTTAATCTCAAATTTAAATCTGCACTCAATCTCTTCATCATACGGATGTGTATACGGTCACAACATGCGGATGTGAAATTTTCTTCTCAAGGATTTATAAAGGTCAAAGTGAAGGATCATCAAATCAATAACTGCACATCACCTGCCGTATTTTTAATAAGTTTAACACCAGTTTAAAACTTAGTATTTTTCTCTTCCTTCTTTCCTTTCTTGTCCAGTTCTGAAATGGACACTGTAATGAACTGGAAGGTTCGCTACGAAAAGGAGGCAGTTCTATCTTGTATACGGGAGTTTGGAGTTACGTGTACAATCTTCTACTAAAAAAGAAAGAAAAATATCTTTCATTTTGTACAAAAAAGAAGGTGAATCTCCTATCATTAGTTCTTGTGTTACTTAAGAGATGAAGCTGCCTGTCTCGTTAGTTTGTTCTGAATCCCCAAACCTTTTTTGCAGTTTTCTACAAACTTGAATACTTGGAGCCACGTACACCCTCCAAAAAAAGTATTCGAGCAAGAGATAAATTTCCTACGTTGGTTTCGTATATTAAAAATCATAGTCATAGAATATGAATTAGGCTATGTATAAATATGACTTTCCATATTTCTGTCAAGTTGTGCGTTTTTCATAAACTCAATTATTATTTGTAAATCTAAAACAGGAAATTTATCTATAGCTCGAATGCTTTTTTTGGAGGGTGTATAAGGGGCAAGGGGTCTGGACACCCTCCCCCATAGTCTATGCACAAATGCTAATTTTGCCATATATGCAGCTGTGAACTCTATATTTTGAATGGTCTATAAAAAACTTACTATAAAGAATAAAAATTTGTAATGTAAATGACATTTTTTTTACAAGTTATTTAGGAAAATTTACCGTCAATCAAATTTTCCCGTAAAAATGGACCACGCACCTCCCACCATAGCTGGCACCCCTTCCATGTGAAAACTATAGCTACATGAGCTACCTCTTTTTTACAGCAAACCCTTCAATTGAGAAATTTAATTAATTTTTTAAGAATCTAGTTAATGTTTTATTTATTGTAAAATTAATATAAAATAAACTTTAAAGTAATAGCAAAAACTGTCTTAAACCGGGAGAGCAAGTTTTCAAAACTTACTCGGAAAAAAACAAAAAAAAACAAAAAACAATATATATATATATATATATATATATATATATATATATATATATATATATATATATATATATATATATATATAGGATTTGTATCTACCATTTTTACAGTAAACACCGAAAAATAAAATTCAAGATAAAATAACATCGAACTGCAGAATAAAAGCAACATTTCATGCATCCAATTTATCTCTAGACTTAAACCCATAGAAGAATGTCTTTTAAATTGCATAACATACTTAGAGAAAACAGTGTATTTGTCATTCGTGGAAAAAATATTGTTTTGATTCAAAGTACATTTCTTTGTGTTTGCTTGCCATCTCTTTGTATGTCTTCATCAGCTATGCATGCGAACAATAAATTTTCTATCCATGAATCATTTATGTCCGGGTACAAAACGTATGATGCATTCAAAGCCCATATACATTTTGCGAAGGGGGCAGGGGGGGGAGGAGTTATTCTGATTTACATTATTTACTTTCGGTGTGTAAAGAAGTCTGTTTCAAATCAAATGTCGCATTGATTTCAAAAGAATATACGTTTGCAAATAAAGAGGTCAAAGTACTCGAAATTTAAGCCATACAGAGTGTTTTAAAAATAGCTTTCAAAAGTAAAAAATTAAGTTGAAAGAACCGAAATAAGCATGTTTTGTGGTGCAAAAAGGAGCGTCAATGTGTGATTCCAGCACGATAGAGCTCCAACTCAGACCTTAGTTCAACAGTGATGACAAATTACGCAACTTTCAGCCTACAGATAGTTCCACAATTGAAATCGTCGTTTCTTCTGACTTGATATTTCCGATCAATTTCCCGCTGTTCATATTTGTTATTGGCGGTTGTGCTTTATATATTCTAGTTGATCCCTAGAACACTAGATGGCAGCACTTGTACCACTTGTTTTGTCAATGACATTTGTAGACAATTTTTGTCTGCTCTTGTTTGTTATGCCTGCTTGCCTCCGCGTTCCTTGTTTTGAAGTCTACTACATGCAAAATAAACTACATACAACTTATTAAATCTTTTTAAATTTCCATGTACATTAACTACAAATAATTTTTATAAATAAATTAATAAATAATATTTAGCACTTATTTATTGATAAACTATTTAAATGTTCTTTACATTTCAAAAACAGCCTATTTTTGGCCTAAAAATTGTAATAATTGAGTATTATACTTCGAAAGTTAATAAATTTGCAGTTTTTGAAAATGAAAAGAACTAATGACTTATATGACTGTTTCTCCAAATTTGGCATTAAATAATAAATTAATAAATGGGTTAATAACGCTTTAATGATTTCCTCTTTATTTTAAGCTACGGCAACAGAAGGCTTTTTCCAGCTAGAGCTATCTTATTCATTGTTTGTTTGTTTTTTCTTTTCTCTCTTTTAAGAAAAAGAAAAAGATTATTTGTTGATATCGTAATTTGATCTTCGGACATTTTATTTTATAGGAAAATATTAGCTGTCCCTAAATATTCGCTATAGCTGCAAATAACATTGGTGATTTAAATAAGCCTGGGTTTTGTTTTAAGCATAAGATTGAATTAACAATAAAAAGCAATAAGTATTTCCAATAAATATAATGATGCATGAGGATCATTTGTACTGGAAAATTTTATAGTCCGGTCGTTATTATATATTTTTCAAACTATTTTAATAAGCATTGCAAGTATGGTTTCACGGAGTTTTTTCTTGGATATCCTTATTCAAATAAGTTCTGAGTATTAGAGAAACATCAAACAGCAATAAAAAACATTATTAAAGCAACAAAGGTTTATTTTTTATCATCATTTATTTCAGACTGAAACGCAAGGAGGGGAACAACAACCAAACAATTGAAAATCGCATTATGAAAATGCTTTATTTCTTGTTTTCCCTATCAATTTTGCAAAGCTGATTAAAAAGTGTATATCTTTTTTTAACCAAGCAAAATATATCTTCCTTGTAATTGTTTTTAGATTATTATAAAAACTACATATTTTGCTACTTTCTTTTTGTTGTTGAATTTTTATTGGATGCAATTGATTTTGAAAAGTGATTCCATCAAAAAGTAAACAAGAGTTTAAATTACATTCTTCAACGTTTGTAATTATTATGTTATTTCGAGATCAAAATTAAAGTTTTATATATTGTATTAAAGCCCAAAGTTAATGTAAATTTTCTTGAAAATAACATTTTTACATTGTGCTCAGTTTTCAAATATTTGATGAGAGATATTTCACTAATAAAATGTATCTTCTAATAAAAAGAAATGTGCGTTTTCATTGAAATATTTTAAATTAAATGAATTTCCCTGGAACCAAGAAAATAAATATTTTTTTATGTTCAATTAGTTTGAAACAAATTTGAAAAGTGTTCATAAAAATGTCGTTTTCTCTGCTTATATTTGAACGAAACTGAGAAAACTCCAGACAGCACAGCAAACTTGCATCAAGCTTGATTTATCCAGTCAATAAGCTTGAATTAAGCTTGAAAATTTCAAGCGTGTAAGCTTAATGCAAGCTTGAATCAAGTGTTCTAGTTTACACTTGCCCAGCTTGCATTAAGCTTGACATTTCAAGCTTGACATTTCAAGCTTAATTTCAAGCTTAAAAATTTTTCCTAAAAAAAAATTTCCTAAATAAACGGGGCGCCGGTCGGCGAACTCGCCCCACATATTTTACTTTGCCACGCATTTTCCCCCTCTACGCTGAAATTTCAATTTAATCTATTTCCATCGAGTGTCCGTGGCATAGAACCCGCGACCTTTCGGTTCGTAGCCGAGCGCGTTATCCATTCAGCTACCAAGCTTCGGGCTGGTATGACTAAAGTTTGAAGTGACTTATCACGCTGTTTTCTCGCCAGATTGATAAGTGGGCGATGTGTTATTTGTTTCTTTTATTTTTCCATGGGATGCATCAAAATTAAAATAATGTTATATGTGATTTAGAGACTCTACTAATAGGGAAATAAACATAATATAAACTTAAGAGCAGCACACGTTTTAAAACTTTCAGTACCGCAACACTCATGAGCAATACTGCTGGCCAAAATCGAGACAAACGACTGATTTTGAAATCAATTTCGTAGTATAATTGTATTTTATTTTGAAGAATTTCCATATTTGGAAATATAGAATGGGTTTACTTACTTAACACAAATTTTGTGTTAAGTAATCTGAAATCAAAGAAACAGATAGTTAAACGTTACTTCGAAATGCTATATCACAGTTGCTAACATGTATGGAATACAAACACTTTAGTCATTTTTGTAAATATTTCTTAAAATAACAAATAACTGAAAAATTTTGCTATTTTTTAACACTAAAAATTCTCTTTACAAATGTGGTTATTTTCCTACATATTGGTATGCTATATCGATATAGAGCATTTCAAAGAATTAAAAATAAGTTTAAATTAATTTATACAAATGTAAATTATTATTTTCATTGTTCATACTTTATAATTAAAAAAATTATTTAACTTCTGAACTCTTTTTATCCTTTGTAATTTTATTTTTAAATTACAAAAGTGTAAGATGTAAGATTTTTGGGCCCTAAAATCTGTAGGCCCTGGGCAGTTGCCTCGTTTGCCCTTCCGGTAATATGGCATTGGTAATAAAATAAAACAAATCTTTTACGAACTTTCAGCAAATTTGAGGACGCTAGACTATGAATGTTCATTTTCTTTCACAGATGGCACCATCACTGCGCACTTTGAAAGCTAAAATCCAGCTTAAGCCAAGCTTGCATTGCCAAGCCAAATGTCAAGCTTGATTTAAGCTTATGTGCCGTCTAGGACTAACGAAAAAATTTTAACAAAAATTATCAAAACATAGATGTTGGGCTTGTAGAGAGAAATGTGTATGTGGTCATCAAAATTACTAATAAACTAAATTTTGAAAATCTTTTGCACGTTAAGCATAAACACTATTCACTTGATTCGCTCACACGGAAGTATACAATTTCTGCAGATATTTCATGTATTCACAGTGTGTAAGACTACGATGGCAGTGTGCCAGATGTCAATGAGTGTCAGATTCATCCATAATTTGAAGCTCAACTCTGACATTCTCTGTGAATTGTTCATAGGAACCAAATTCGTGTCAAATTGTGAGGGTGAATGAAATAAAAACGAAAAAGGCGTAACAATTTGGTTGGTCTTTGCATCGTGTAGAGGTAAGTATAAGAAAGGCCACCCCTATTACAGAATCGAAACAGGTAGTTTATGTAATGTGCATTGAAGGCGGGAAAACATGCTGGCGTATTCCTTTCTTCTGTACGAACTGCTTCTCCTTCAATTCCTCACCTGTGGTCAAACAATCAACCTGGACAGCACTGCATTATCTTGGATCGTCCGAGTACAGAAATCATAGCCAAACAGCCTGGCCTGTTAACCTCTGGAGCGATTTTGCTCGATGACGATGCGTGCCATCATTTAACCACTTTCACAAAGAACTACTTGACTAAGTTACTTCGGTGGACAGTATTGGAATGCCCACCAAATAGATATTTACACAATTTGGTCATTTTCATGTTTGGTTCACTGATTCACTTTTAACCCTTTATTCACCGAATATCTTAAGAATTATGATGAATATATGACTTGAAACTATTTCTTTTATCTTGCTTCAATTAAACAATGCGGCTGCCCAAATTTAAAACACAGTAAGGGAAAAAATTTTCAAAATGGATGTTTTAGCATTTTTCGTTCTAAGAGAGTCGTGTGAACATGATTTACTTGGTACTTTTCAATAATTTAATTTTTCGCATAGATATCAAAATTGATAAACCTAGTAAGTGCTTTTTTTCAATTTGAAAAATTTTAAATAAGGTAACACTTTCAACAATTTTAAAAACTTATTTTATTTTCTACATGTTGTCATCCTAATCTGTGACAATTCAACGGTTAATTTGTTGCGCTAAAATACCATTTCGTGCGGCTAAAAGAAAATACGTTTTATTGATTTTCTGGTAGATTTTTAATTTTTCACTTACTATGTTTTAAATTTGGGCATCCGAATGGGTAATCAACACTGATTAATGTAGTATAAAAGAAAATTGAGAAAAAAATTAATAAACCTTAACACTCTATACGTCTGATGACTGTTTCATAAGCAATTAATGAGTCTTTTTTCAAAAGATTATAGCACAAACAAAAATGCACTCATAATATAAACTGATTAACTGAAGTATTTGGTCGTGATTTTTCAAAGAACTGCTTACAATGAATGAATGAATTTTTTAAAAACAATTTTGTTATTAAAATACTTCTAAGTACCGACAATATATAAAGAATTAAAAGTTACCTTTTTACTCAGACAATGAAGTCATGGACTCCATTTGAAAGTGGCTTCAATTTCAACCAAAAAATCTACGTATTTTGGTAATTACATTTAAAAATAAACTGTGCCATTTTATTTTACGGTTCCTGTTCCATTGACATTTGATTTATCCTTTTACCTTTTAACGTACTCTTCGAATTACACACTGTGTTTATATCCACCGCACTTGTTATCTTTGTGAGTTTAATTATTGAAGCAAGCAATCTGTCACAACGTTTATTTCAGTAACTAAACAAACACACAACTGTAACAAGTGAAGGTGTTTACGTACACATGAACTAACATGAAGGTTGATTTATTTCTATCAAAAATTTAACAAACACTTTCGAAAACTTCGATGATTATTTTACCTTATAACATTCCAAAGTTCTCCGAATCGGGAGACTTGCTGTTGTATTATAAAAATGTCAGTTCTTATTTCTATAATGCAGCAGCCGATAACATGTCAGGGGGTTTTGTATCTTTCTTGAAAATATTTTATTCCGAATGTATTTTGTTTCGTAAAATGATGTGAAACCATTTTTTAAAAAAAAGTTTCAAACGCAACTTTTAGTTTTAATATGGCAGGTGAGAGTTTTCCAAGAAGTTTAGTGAACATTTTGAATAGAGCATACAGTTCGTATAGGAAACGAAAATTTTGGTGAGAATCCCGGATGTTTCCTAAATCTTATTAAAAAAAATACTATGATTTATGTCGAAATAAATCAGATGGCACTGCTTTCGATCTTTTCCCTATAGTTCAGAGGATTATAAATTAATGAGGCTACAATGAAGAAGTAGCTAATGAAGCATTTCGACAAGCCTAGCCTGTCTGCGCCGGATCACCCCCACCCCCCCTCTGCGTTGTTTCAATAGGGAAAACCCGATTTTTAGCATCAAAAAAACTATTAAAGACAAGTTTTTGGATGATTGTAATGAATTGATTTGGTTAAGTAAACTTTCAGCTTTGATTTTCCAGAGAGATTTTTCTGATTTGAAGTGATTAAGGATTATAAAAACTAATGTTTCTAATAACCTTTGTATAGGTTGAATACTACAGGAAAACAATAGGAAAATCTGCGCAGAAAGAATGTGCAGTCGGCTGTCACTCAGATGACGCCATTAAAACGTCTCGTCGAAATGCTCTATAGCTATAAGGACTACAAATTAAGGGGAGCATAAACGAGTTTGCTTGAGCCAGGAACCATTTTTAACACTTTCCAACAAGGTTGAAAAGTGTTTATGATTTCGGTTTGTCTGTCTGTCCGTCCGTCCGTGCTCTAACTCCCGTAAATATGCATCGATTTCTACGAAATTTAAATATGTTATTCTTATGTACAGTACCATGTACCCTATTGAAAAGGGTCTATGTAGCATTTATAGTTTTTCTACAGGAGCACTCAAAATAGTCCCAATACACTGGGCTCTGTGAGAAGATTTTCTTTAAAGCGTATCATCCTTACTATATAGTTGCGCTGATCCCTGACTTCAAGATAAAACTTTTTCCGCCATTACTGCAAAACATTGCAATGTCAAGGACAAAAAGCCTAATAATTTCTACACCGTTGGTACGATCCGCTTGAAAATTTTCATAATCTTATAAATAAAAATGAAATTCTGTTTGTTTGTTTGTTTGTTTGTTTGTTTGTTTGTTTGTTTGTGGATTTGATTCGTATACAAATCCACAAAAATGGACCTATCGGCCTGAAATTTAGTACAGATATGTAAAATAATATAGAATAACTCATAGTCCACTTTAAAACTTTGAAAGTCCACCCGTTCCCGGAATTTAAGAGATTTTTTATGCTCTTCACGCAAAAATCTTTCCATAATTGTAACCCCTGTAGTGAAAAAGTGTGAAATAAGGATCGTGGTTGCCATGTGTGGCGATTTTGCCGAATAAAATGTCGTTCGTATACAAATCCACAAAAATGGACCTATCGGCCTGAAATTTAGCACAGATATGTAAAATAATATAGAATAAATCGTAGTCCACTTTAAAACTTTGAAAGTCCACCCGTTCCCGGAATTTAAGAGATTTTTTATGCTCTTCACGCAAAAATCTTTCCATAATTGTAACCCCTGTAGTGAAAAAAGTGTGAAATAAGGATCGTGGTTGCCATGTGTGGCGATTTTGCCGAATAAAATGTCGTTCGTATACAAATCCACAAAAATGAACCTATCGGCCTGAAATTTAGCACAGATATGTAAAATAATATAGAATAAAGCGTAGTCCACTTTAAAACTTTGAAAGTCCACCCGTTTCCGGAATTTAAGAGATTTTTTATGCTATTCACGCAAAAAGCTTTCCGTAATTGTAACCCCTGTAGTGAAAAAAGCGTGAAATAAGGATCGTGGTTGCCATGTGTGGCGATTTTGCCGAATAAAATGTTTTAAATTCTCAAAGTAAAAATAAAAGAATAATAATGATTTTTTTTTGTTAGTTTACATACGTAAGGTTATTTTTTTTAAAATTATAATATCGTGTGCATGGGAAATCAGAGCAGGAATGTAATGCTTTACACGCAAAACAATAAGAATTGAAGATTTCCGAGGCTAATAGGTAAATTATTTTAGTTTCTCGAAAAAATAAAATGGCTCAAATGCCGATTTTGTGAAAGTGAGTTCTAGCGGTTTGCACAGATTTCGGATTGGCGCAATTTATTGAGAGCTTAAGGAAATAGATTTTTGAAAACAAGTGCAAAGGTTTTATTAGAATACAGCGTTAAATTTTAATGATCCGTGAAGAAATAATGCAGTTATTAAGGGATTTCAATTGATCTATCTCCAGAATTCTCGCCAAATGAGTACATTGATTTAAGTTGGGGGAATTCCGCCAAATTTCAGAAAATTGAAATCTTCTCATTTAGTACATCGGAGTAATGATGAATAAAACACGTTATAGTTGATAATTTTAAAAAATTCGGCTGTATTAAGGGATTCAACTTTTCAAATAAAGGCTTGCTTTACTTTTTCGCGGTCGAACCATTTCCCATATATTATTGCTGCTAAGTCAATGCTTCGAATGATTTCCTGAAAAAACGCTTGCAAAATGGCGTATGTTGGCACTTTGGCGAGGCTTAGATTTGAAACTGGATTTTATTTGAGACTGGGATATATAATGACACTGGTTATAGATAAAAATAAATGTTGGTATGAGTGTATGAGGTTGAAAAACTCCAGCACCGTTGAGCACCGTTGCACCATGAAATTTGGTTCACCTAAGTCTTTTATCATGGAGAAGATTTTTTATGCTATCCGTTTTCCTCTAACTTGCCACCAGGTGGCGCAACAGAACGGCGAATTCTATTCCGTTTAGCCGTTTGCTATGCGAATATCATCCAACCGATTTCGATGAAATTTGGTACACGCGAATATTAGAACACGGAGAATATTTTTCATTATCCATTTTGCTGTAACTTGCCGCTAAATGGCGCTGAAAAGCATCAACTTCTATACCGTTCGACCGATCGGCATAAAATTTTTTATACTTACACATTTGAGCACGAAGAATATATTCTAACTGCGTTCTTTTTGATGTTACTCACCACTAGATGACACTGCAATGCATTATTATTTTAACTCGCCACTAGATGACGCTGCAGCAGGCCAAATTCTTGACCATTCAAACGGTCGCTATGAAAATCAGTATACATAGCTATTTGAACAATGAGAATATTTTGGCGTTATCCATTTTGCTATAACTCGGCACTTGACGGCGCTGTAGCAAATCATTACTTTAATTAACTACTAGATGGCCCTGCAGTGTATCACTTCTTGACTGTGCAAATGATCGTTATGAAAATTGGTATACATAGATAGTTGAACACGGTCGCTATGAAAATCAGTATACATAGCTATTTGAACAATGAGAATATTTTGGCGTTATCCATTTTGCTATAACTCGCCACTTGACGGCGCTGTAGCAAATCATTACTTTATTGAACCACTGGATGGCCCTGCAGTGTATCACTTCTTGACTGTGCAAATGATCGCTATGAAAATAGGTATACATAGATATTTGAACACGGGGAAGAGTTTGGCGCTATCCATTTTCCTATAACTTGCCACTAGATGTCGCGTCAACACATGAACTTCAGGACTGTCCAGCCGATAGTCATGAAAATTCGTATACATCGATATCTGAATGCGAAAAATATTTTCGCCATATCCGTTTTGCTAAAACTCGCCACTAGATTGCGCTACGCCGCATGGCCTTCTGCACCGTACAAACGATTGCCTTGCAATTCGGTATACATGATTATTGGACACAATATAACGAGATATCCACTTTGCTATATCTGTTTATTACAATGAAGAGTAATCACCACGAATCGTAATATCAAAAAGTCCATTCATTCCCGTGCGAAGAACGGGTACTTCAGCTAGTTATGTATAAAAATATAGCAAACAATCTACGCTACTTTAAAAATCTGAAAATCCACCCCGTTCCCTCATTTTTATGCGATTTTTTGCTATTTTCAGTAACATGTCATTTCCGAGAGTCAAAAAAGTTAATCATTTGCGTAACAAAATTAGCTATTGCAAGTGACAATGACTTCATTTTGATGTCATACTTAACAGCTTTTTCAGGATTTTTAAGTTTATTTATTTGTTTCTTTTATTTTTTAACAAAATGATTTCCTCCGGATGTTCACAGCAAAACGAAATCTTTCGAATACGAAAAGTTACCGCACGTTATGGGAAGACAATGAAATTCGATTGGGTATGTATAATAAAAATTGAATACAAAGTAATTTATTTTAGGTATACGAAGATGAAATATATTGAGTGTAGACATGCTTTCATTAAATGTTTTTTTTTTTTTTTTTTTTCCAGGACCCGTTGCAATTGCTTCACAATGCTCTTTGACTTCTAGTCATATTCTGTTATTTGAAATGAAACAAAATTGATTATATTTTAGCGCGTGGAAAATTAATTTTAGACTGCTAACCCTTCAAAGAATAAATTTCTCACTCTCCGTGTTCGTCCGATATGGTTATGTTATATAAAGTGAATATTTATATTTTTTATTTACCAACATGTTTGAGTGGTGTTTATGATTTCGGTTTGTTTGTCCGTTCTGTTGTCCACCCCTCCAGCGTTCTAACTGCCGTAAATATACAGCGATATGTGCGAAAATTTATGTTTTTTTTATGTACAGTATCCAGTGGCGTATCCAAGGGGGGTTAGGGGGGTCCCCCCCCCATGAGGAATTTTTTAGTCATACAAAATGTATATTCTTTACTCACTTCTTACACACGCACATACATATATGTGAGTTACACCAGCCGTAACCCCCCCCCACCTCATGAAAAATTTCTGGCTACGCCACTGCATGTACCCTATTGAAAATGGTGTAAGTAGCATTTATAGTTCTTTCATAGGAGAAAAAAAATCCAATACGTATCGCACTGTATCGAAAGCGTATTTTAGAGATATTCGGTTTTTTTTAAAGGAAACAAAGTTGGCATACATATTATTAAGGCTCTCAGAATAATGCTGTCAATTGAAAATATTGTCAGTATTATTAATAGTTTTTCTACAGGAACACTGAAAAGAATTCCAATACATTACAATCTGTGGCATTTGAGGGATACTAATACATTTCGAGCACAAGACAATGAGTATAAAATTTTTATATTCTTCAGTTAAACGATGAAAAAAAAATTATTCTCTATTACAGGGTCTTATAAAACTGCATTTATAGTGATAATACAACATTATCTTATCTCCGAAATCTCGCCAGATTTAAAGAAAATGCACTGCCAAGCATGGTTTAAAAATACTGATGTGTTGGAAAGTGTTTTATAATCGATGCGTTAGGCATGATTTATCTTTCTTGTTTTTATATCAAACTGTTCCAATTAGCTCTTAGATACGCTAATTTATTCAAAAAGTCTCTTATCCAGCACGTATGCACAAATGTCTCACCGATTGATTGTAGCTGAATTCTTCACCGATCTATCTGAATTCGGTCAAAAGAGTGAGGCTTTCCAAGCTCCATTTTACGAAAGTGTCACTGTAAACAGGTGTTCTCTTTGCCAAAGTACTCACTTTACCAGGTACCACTAAGTAACAGTAATTAAAACGCACATACTGATGTGAATGCCCTGCGTATTCCAAAAGAGGCATACTGGTTTATTCTCTTCGTCAGCTACCTCATATCACTGTACAAGTACGTCTTGAAATGTGCATATATTGTACAGGGTGGCCAAAATTAAAGTAGAGGTGTTTAGAGCCCGATTGTGAGAAAACTGTTGGGCCAAACTGAACCAAATTTGCAGTAAATACTATTTAGACCATGGGGTTTGATTTAAAAAGAAGTTATGAAAAAAGAAGTTATAGATCGGATTTTCGCCACCAGGGTCCAAAGTGGCGTTTTAGGGCCACTTTTCGGAGTAAAATAACCATAGAAAGTACGGAAAATTAACATTTACTAGTATATTGGCATCACTGACATGTGCGGTTCAATATGCTTTCCTTGCAGATATTCCAAATAGTGCATTCTCTGAACAGCATTCCCTACTGTAGAATGCAGCAGATCTCCATTGATTTGCTTCACGTGCAATGCTAATCGGTCCTTCAAAGTGGCTAAATTATCGACATTCCCTTGGTATACCAAACTTTGAATTACCATGTATTTTCTCCGTGAAAGCTGCATATTCAATACAACGCATTACTGCGTATGAGTCATTGCTAAAATGTTTGATAAAATGTAAAATGCAAAATTCAAAGGGAATGTAAAATGTTGTGTCAATATCAAAATGCTTGTGAAGTGATCACTTCAATGACTCTTTTACTCCAAAAGTGGACATACAGCGCCACTTTGGCTCCTGGTGGCGAAAATTTGAACAGTTTTTTCTTTTTTAATCAAAACCCCCTTGATTTAATTAGTATTTACTGCAAATTTGGTTCAGTTTGACCCAACAGTTTTCTCATAATCGGGCTTTAAACACTTCTACTTTAACTATGACCACAATGTGCATTATCATTACGTGTGTGTTTTATACATTTATTGTTATTTTACTGCAGTACCAGAATTTTCTAGATATTTTAATAAATTAAAATGTTAATTGCTGAAAAAGGAAACATGAAGAAACTAAAAATAAAATCTCAACTGAACGCATTTTTTCAAATTAGATGAATGAAATTATATTTTATATTAAGTAAAAATAAAACCTTCGAACAATTTCATTTGAAATATGTTAATTTCATGTAATAATTTTATTGTTTATTTACTCGCTGCATGCTCTTTTTAAGCGTTTTTTGCACTTTACTTGAGCTCGCTTTTTTTTTTAATCTGTTTATTTGCGGAATGTCTCTCTAAGCATTCTTGTGTTTCTCGCATTTCATCTGTAAAAATTGTCACACAGAGTTTGAAAAAAGAAAGCTTTTCGAAAGAGGGAGATAATTAAAACTGCTTGGCTTTCATTACACTTGGGGAGAGACTTGCGTCTCTTAAAATATGCATTTGAAAGAAAAACTTGTGAACAAATAATGGGATAACATTCAACACTTTATGGCACACTTCAATAAAGTTATCCAGCATGGAAGAAAACGGTCGCCGAAGAAAGAAAAAAAAAATGAGCAAGAAATTTAACTCTGTTTCATTTTTTTTAAAGCAGTTAATACTCCAGATCCCGCTCTTCTTCTTGAAAATAATTAATCCCGCTTAAAATCTTATTTATAAAACAAATTAACTTTTCTTTTGATTTGGGAAAAAATAAACTCAGTTTCTTTTTTCCCTACTTCAGCTTTGTGTATTATGCAATTAAAGTTATGAACAAATAATATGAAAGAAAACATGGATATTTTTTTCTTTTTATCCTAAACGAATAATAAATTTTACCGTGTTTTAGCTTTATTAAGAAAAGCTGCCTCTTATTTATTTTGTTTTGGCTGGTTGCTTCGCTAGTACATAATCATAATAAATGTTTTTTAGACACTTTAGTAGATTTTTGAAGAAAGGTTTTGTAGTCCTGTAATTAGTTTAATCGACGCACGTATTATGTAATGATAATAACTCTATTTTCATTTTTTTTTCATGCTAGTAAATCCCGCATAGGGTGATTAAATATAAAATAATATTTTATTTAAATAAATTTTCAATATATGCAAAAATTTATTAAAATCTGAAATACTTCAAGATTTTATTATTTGTCCTTATTTCAATTAACTTCATACAGAAATATACAGGGTGGTCAAAAAGAAAGTTTCCCGACATAATGACCTCTAGCGGCCGTTCTATTCAACCTATCGACACGGATTTTCAGATATAGCTTTTTGAAGATATGCGCTCAAGATCCTGTGAGCGACAAGTTAATAGCGCTATTGGTTACAGTTAAAGTAAGTAGAAACTCGAGATTTTCCATTGGCAACACCCAGTTTTTTTTTTGTCTCAAAGTGTTCAGCGCACTCCAAAACCCCTAAAAACACTTTGGAATGGAAATTCTGACCCAAAAAACGGAGCCGAAATGAGCTCCAGAAACAGCTTTGGGAGCGGGTGGAAAAGGGAGAGAGAGCGATAATAGCAAAGAGAGAGGACGCGTTATTTCCCGCCATTTCTCATTTGCGTGGCCTCCGCGATCACCCGACCTTACCCCCATGGATTTCTGATTCTGGGGTTATTTGAAATCCAGAGTTTACACGTGCAATCCTCGAAATTTGCCAGAATTGAAAGATTCAATCAGACGAGAGATTGCAAACATTCCGTGACAAATGCTGCATTCGGCTGCACTGTCCACTGTCTCCCGAATGCAATGTGTCATTGCATGCGATGGCACACGTGTGGAAAATGCCAAATGAAACCGTTTCGACCCTTTCTACGGTCTCAGCGATTGGTGCCCAGCTTCCATCGCTCGCGTTCGGCGCGGCGATTACGGCTCATTACGGCTCAGAATTTCCATCCCAAAGTGTTTTTAGGGGGGTTTTGGAGTGCGCTGAGCACTTTGAGACCAAAATAACTGGGTGTTTCCAATGGAAAATCTTGAGTTTCTACTCACTTTAACTGTAACCGTTAGCGCTGTTAACTTGTCGCTCACAGAATCTCGAGCGCACACCTTCAAAAAGCTCTATCTGAAAATTCATGCCCATAGGTTGAATAGAACGGCCGCTAGAGGTCATTATGTAGCGAAACTTTCTTTTTGACCAACCTGTATTTTAATTTCTCATGATAATTTACATCATTCACATTTAAAAAGATATTTTTAAAACATTTTGTCGTTAAAAATTATTAGGGAAAATAACAGCAGAAGTTAACTCTTCCTCAAAAATCCGAACATTCGTATATCTCTTTTATTGTTATTATTATAACTATTTTTATTAAAATAATGTAACCTCGAAGGTTTTTGCCTCTTAAGGAAGACTGAAACTAGCAGTTAATAGAGTGTTTTTTAATAATGCTAAAGCAAATGCTTTCAAAATAATGCATATATCAAATAGTATTTTCAAAATAGTATAGTTTCTGTGGATTTTGGAAAATCAGTATACCAAACTAACTAGAATACAATGAACTTTTAACCGATGAAAATATCAGGTTGTAACGAAAGTTTTCCCGCCAAATCTGCTTGAAAAACTAACTTCTAACTCCTTAGATAACTATTTTTCATCTTTCGGTACCAAACCTGCACAGTGTCACGTGATGCAACAATAGTATTTAAAGCTGTACTCATTATTCGTTGATATTCTGACTTTTTTGCAACACAACTGGAAGTAAATGATGGTTCCAATCCTCTAGAGTGATAGTTCCATTTGACACACCTTGTACTTAATGATAACTATATTTTTTTACAGATTTCATAACACAGTGTTATAAAGTAAGTCTCTTTCTTACAAATGCCAAAAATCCTTTGACAAAATATGAGCGAATACGCCAACGCGAACTGTTTTCTGACGATGTTTACGGTGGCGGGAAACTTTCGTTACAACCTAATAGTTCTTACTAAACTAGCTAAAGTAAAGAAAATGCAAATTGTTATTATTTATTTTTAAAATCTGTAAATAACTACGTTTTTTAATAATATTTAGTGTTTATAAATTTAAAGCCAGTTGTATGCTGTTTAAAGCATTTAAAAGGTAAATCTCGATTTAACGAATTTCCCATACAGTGAACTTTTTCAGGGATTTAGCGACTTCGTTAAATAGAGATCCGACTGTATATCACTTTCCTATATTCACTACGTGGATCGTTTCAGCATTGCCCTTTACGGTTTCTCAATACGTTGGTCAATTTTCACTGAAAAAAGTGGGTGTTTCCGTTGGAAGTTGTCGAATTCCCCCCCCCCCCCCTCTAACCGTAACTGTAAGAGATCTATTGTTTCAAATAATTACAATCACGAGCGCATACCCCTCCGAACTTCTGAAATTTTCGTTCGATTGATTGAGCGGATAGCAGTGTATTTGCGGATATCCGCATAACATTAAGATCCATATAACATTAAGCTCCGCATTATATATAAATGCGGAAGACATAAAATGCCTCTATTTTTTACTCTCGCGATTCTGTAGGCCATCATCTAACCCTGCTGTTTATCATTCCAGAGCAGGATTGCATTTCTTATTTTCAGCTTAAGTAAAAATACTTGCCGTTTCTTTCTTTGTTAGAGATCGATTGATCAGTGCAGGCTGTCACACGAGGAACATATTAATGACTAAGAATTGAGACAGCCTGTCACAGAAAGAGACATGGCACATTGATTTATTTTGAAGTTGTCGTTTGCAACCGATAAAGGAATTTTTTTTTACTTATTTCCCAAACAGCTTCAGGAACCCCGAGGCAACAATCTTTAAATTTCTGTAAAAATATATTGATACTTCTCATATTCTTCTCTTAATAAAAGCAAGAGATAGCTGAGTAGTGATCATATTATTAATAGTTTTTCTATTTTAAAAAGCTTAAAAAATGAATAAATAAATAAATAAATAAAATAAAAGATAAAAAAGTAATACATAACTAGTATCCAGTTGTTTGTCCATCAGATAAATTATGCTTTTTTTCCGTAAAATATAGAAACAATATAAAAATTTAAAAAGGTATCCATTACTTTAAAGTAAAATTAACGAAGTATGGTATTTTAACACCACCCACAAATTTTCAGTACAATACCTGAAGCGTAGAGTTATATGAGCTTTTATGGCTCGCCCCCGCACACACACATACGCATATTTTTGAGTGGCTTTATTAATCTACAAATGTGCAGATTTTATATATAACATGATTTTTTTAAGGGAAGAAAAAACAACTCTTCTGATATATTAATTTTTACGAATCTTAGATCAACAAATCAAAAATACTTCATGAAAGAAAATTGTACCAATTCTAGTCATTGTAAAATATCAATTTAACAATATTTTCTGAAATTCCTTAACAAAATTTTAATGTATATCCTTTTCTAGTTTCATCAATTATTAATTTCTATCATTTTTAGTATTTTGCATTTTGCTTTAAAATAGCCCGCCTACTCATGAAAAATATTTTCCTACTAAGAGTTAGATGTTGCATGCGTTTAAACTTCAAAGGATTATTTTAGATACTAAGAAATCCAACGAAATGAAATCGGGAAACAAAACGAAGAAATTTCATCCAACTTTCACAATATAAAATTTAGAAATTCAATCCTTGGAACGGTCTTGCAACCTAAAAAAATTTAATATTTAGATTGCAAATGCTCCTGGATTAAATTTTATGGTTTTATACAATATGACGTTTTCTGAATAATTCAAGTATTTTTGCAATAGTTTTTAAGGTTATGTTATAGTACGAAAATGCTGTTTGAACATTTCCCTTACGCAAATTTCAAATAATTTTTTGTCCTTTAAATCATGAATTTTCTGAGATAATTTGTATGCTATCTTTGAAAAAGCTATGATTCAAATCCGAAGTTAGGCAGTTTGGATACTTGGAACAGAGGTACATTCCGGATATGCCATGAGTAACAGCCTATTCCTCTTGAAATGGCCTCCCCTAAAAAGCATTCTAACCTAGGGCCCTTAAAAGTTGAAAATATAGTTGTGAATTAATGACTATGTCATTTTATCTCTCACTCCCTTCATTGAAAATTGTCCCAAAAATACGACATAAAAATGTGCGACATAATTTTACATATAGTATTTAAATACTATTAGTTCACAACAGTTTTAATCTATTGTTACAATATTTTGTAAGCTGTAGAATATGCATCACATGTATTTTTCTATAAATAGGTTACAATCATAAAAATTTCAACAGCTTAAAAAATTTGTTGAGTATTGAATTGTTTATTTTTTTATTGTGCAATGTCTTATCCTCCTGAATTCTGTATCCCTCAATAAACATTTATCTACTTAACTGTAACTGTGCTCGCGCACGCATTCTTTTTACTTCTTCTATACTTTTTCCCTTCTTGATGTTACCTTGTTATGTGATGTGCCTGTTTCTTCTGTTCTAATTTAATAAAGTAAATGTTACGTTAAAATCTCACGCTTACTATGCTTGTGCCATAACTCTGCTAACATTTCTAAAAGGTTATGGTCACCAGTTGGATTAATTTATTTATTTGCTGATTTTTAGCGTTCGTTTCAAGGCTGCATCATTCATCCTAAAAATGGCGACTGGAACTTGGCGAACTGATACGCTGAATATCATGAAATTAAGGATGCATCAAGAATAACTTGTAAAAGGTGTAAACGCATCGGGCACTGGGCTAGCGAATGTGAAAGTAGAAAAAAGAATAATTTTAAACATAAGCCTAACAGCCTGAGATTCTTATCCACTCTGGATGACTCACCAATAGGGTGACCAGGCGAAATACAGCAACCTTACTCACTCGCTTAAAGCTCTCTCAACAATATCAAATAACGAAAAGCAAAATTTTTGGTGTGTTAAGATAGATACTAAAAATTATATAAGTTACTTCAGTTATCATCGGCCCACGTTTGCAATTGCAAGGAAAGATCAGGAAACCCTCCTACTTCCAGTCGATGAAATAAATGTAAAGGAAGAATAAAAGAAAAAGAAAAAGGGATGAGAGATAAAATGACATAGTCAATTAATATCGTTTTAATATGGCAATAATGAAACTAAAAAATTAGGGGGTTCAGGGAGTCTCCCCTGACCAGCCTCGAACAGCCGAGTTATATATATATAGTGTGCAAACGGTGAAGCAAAAGGGAATATACGCGAAGCACAAAGATTATACGAACAACGGTTTCCAACTTGTCGTATTCCAAGTCATCCTATTTTTTCCTGTTGATCGACGATTTCGATAAATTAGTTCGTTTGCCATCTCAAACAGCCATGCAGGACGTTCGCGAAATGCACGAACGCCAGAAATGGTAGAGCGGGTTTTGCCTGGATTTGAAGCAGCTCCTTCCACAAGCACGTGAGCGGTGGTATACGAAATGGGTATATCTCAGCCAGTGGTTATGGCGTATTTTATACGAGGAAAGCATGCACCCCTACCACGAGCAAAAAGTCAAATCTTTGCACACAGGTGATTATCCCTGCCGGGCAGTCTTTGTGCAGTGGATGCCAGGGATGAAGAATATAACATCCGCGATTTCCTGCATTAGTATTTTTTAGTAATGGAGCAACAATCAACAGAGAAAGCATATTCAACATGCGCAGTCATCACGTTTGGTATGACAGCAGTCCCCTCGTAAACACCAGCAGAAATTTTCCGTGAACGTCTGGGCAGACATCCTTGGTGATTACCTGGTAGGATCTTATATCTTGCCAGACCGTTTGACGGCGCAACATACCGTATCTTCTTGGAACAAGTGCTTCTCAGTTTATTGCAAGCCGTCTCGCTCCCCATGTAGAGAGATATGTGGTTTATGCTCGATGGAGCCCCTGCACATTTCTCAATCACGGTCCGTAACTTCTTGAATGCCACATATCCCGCACGATGGATCGGATGCGGCGGACCTGTGGCTTTTCCCTCCTGGTTCGCCGGACCTCGACTCACTGGACTTTTCCTTCTTGGGGCACGTGAAATCTTTAGATTAGAAGACGCCTGTGGACTCAGCTGACGATCTCGTGGCAAGAATCGTTGTTGCAGCGGACAAAATGAACACGACACCAAGAATCATCGAGAGGGTGCTCCAGTCGTTCCATCACCGGTACCGACTGTGCAACGACACGCGTGGTCGGCATTTTGAGCACTTTCTGTGAGTTTTTCACTAAACAATGAATCTGATTGTGGAACTTTTGATACCGTTTATTCGCTTTCCCAACACCGTTGTAAGTTCACGTTGGAATTCTAATATTCCTTTTTTCTGCCTTTGAATGGAATGAAACCCTATGTTCCTATATAATTCTTGCTAGTCTCGATGGGTACTATCAACCCCCTTAATTTGTAAAAACAGTTTAGAATCACCCTTTATATAAATATCTTGCGGTAGTTTCAGCAGAAGAGACTACCTGAATTTTTTTGTTGTAATTAAACCAACTACACTGCCAAATTGAAATATTTTTTTAAATCATTTTCTTCGTTAAATCTGCCTTTTTATCGTTTGTTCAAGCAATAGCAACGTACCTTGTTTTTCAGAAGGAGTACTAAATACAAATAATCCCGGAAAGTTAATTATTTTCTACGATAAATTATCCGTGTTTCAGAAAAGTCACAAGTGATCGCGTATTTCTTTTTTTACATTAATCAAGTACCTTTTTTGCACATTGTCATTTTCCTCCAGTTTCTTTTTTTTCTCTCGTGGACCGAAGAAAACGTATTTTCACCAACCAGAAAGGATTCAAAGTTTTTGGAAATAGTTACGGCTTCCAGCTATTCGGATTCTTTTGTAATGCAAATAAGGACGCTTGATTCAATTTAGTTAGTTTGAGTTTTTTGCAAATTTAGAACGTTTTTGCTCTTGACTATAAACCGGGGGGAGCATATATTAGTCTTATTTTGTGTATGTGTCTGGCAATGTAATCTACCTAGTTTTTATCGTCGCTTATATTTTATTCTTTTAGAGATATAATTTCGGTAAAGTTTCTCAGGCGGTTTTTTTTTTTTTTTATAAATTTTGAGTACACCAATATATATTTATATAAGTATAAAACAAAACAAGTAATGTCCTTTTTATGCATGAAATTTAAACAAATAAATTTTCAACAAGGATTGAACTACAAGCAAGCTGCGCCTAAGCATAGGCCTCGTATTTGTAAAATTTTAAAGGGATTATTTTGTAGAAAATATTTTCTTTCCTTTCCGGAAAAATTTCCTCCCTCCCCCTTTTTTCATGTCTACCCTCCTTTTAGGATTCTATTCGAAAAGTTCTGAAATAGAGCTCTAGCAAACCGTATGTATTAGTTACTGAGATGCGGATAATCACTCAGACTCGAAGTAACGAATATCTACTTTCGAATAAGAGCTGTTACTGTATCCGGATCGGCCAGCTTCGAACTCCCAATGTTTGGAATACAGACTGCCTGGCATGCTTTGAAGGGGGAATATGAGTTACGGTAATCGAGTACTAATGTGTTTCGTTATTTGTTACTATATGCTCGTTGTTTGAAGGAGAAAATGAGTTTTTGTACAAGAGTAGCAGTATGTTTTGCTATTCGTTGTTGACTAGTAAGGAGGTTGCATTTCGCATGTGCCGAACGGTCTCGTTTAGATGATGTTTGAAAGATCCATATGTTTTGTTATCGTCACTGGTGACGCAATATCAGATGGATACAGTATTTGCTGCTCTATTATGATATGGGATTAGACATGGAGTCTGTTTTATACAATGCGGGGATGAGATATACGGTACATAGTATGTTATGTGTGGGTGCCAATATCAGATTTTTTTGGGGTGGGAGGGGGGGCGTGAGGGGGAGAAAGGGGTGTTCTTACAATTGTAGAGAAGCAATATCTATAAGAATAGAAGCACGTTAGTAAGGGTGTGCTCGTGCTTTCTGACATTTTAGTACTAAATAGTGATGTAATCAGGATTATTTTTCAGGGTGGTCCCGAAGGATTGAGGATTTATTTTTTTTTAAGTGCTTGAGCTAGAACCGAAATATGAGTAATAAATAACAAGTTATTTAAATACGCCTTAAAAGATATTTTTAAAAAGTAAACGAATTCACACATTTTTATTATTTAAAATATTATTTGGAAAAAAAATTAGGCATGTAAACTTAAAACGCTTTTTTTTTAAGTTATCGTTTCGTTTTAAACAAAAATTTCGAGAGGGATCCGGGATTTCTATGTCCACCACTGGTATTAAAATAATTCTAAACGGATCAGTATGTTTTTAAAATGTTGATGTCTAAAGGAGAGGGGGGACGACTTAACCCCCTTCATTCAAGAATCCGCGCTCAGAAGCAACACTAGGCACAAGCTTTCCGTTATACTTTTTATAATGAGAATGAACAGGTTAAACCAGCGTTCAAAATTAAAAACGAGGGAGGGTTACTTCTGGGGGAACAGCATGTTTTTAGAAGATTTCTATGGGCACTAACTGTGTGCTTTAACTTTGGCTTAACGTGTATGAGCTTTGTATAAAACAATACATTTGTACAAAAACATCCATTAACCAGAGAAAATAAGCTCTAAATACAACTCTTACGCTTTAAAGTTAAAAAATAATGTATGATATTTTCATTTGTTTTTAAACCAAAAAAATGTAATTGCATGTAGTATTTTAAACATTCGTAATCGTATGTAATGGTATGTACCGTGACGTAGCCAGGATTTTATTTCAGGAAGGGTGTGTGTATGTATCAAATTGCTAACTAAGTATCAGTTGTAAATAAATATCACATTGTAAGCTAATTAATCAGTAAAGGGTCAGATTTAGGAAAGGAGGGCTTCACCCCCCCCTCCCTCTAGATACGCGCCTGGCTATGACTTGTTTCTCGCGTTCGAACTAGTAACGAAAGTAACGAGTAACGAATACTTAGTAACAGGTAGTGAGTTTAGAGCTACGAATACATATGGGTATTAATATTTTCGTTACTTTTACAGCACTATTCTGTAAAAGAGTTTCAGGTATTCGTGAGTATCATATTTTACAGCAAGAATTTTATGGATATCTCTTTTCTTCTTTGAGATCACGCAGGATATGTGAAAAGAACGCTGTGGCCCATATCCCTCATAAGTTACGCATTTTGGAAATCTAGGGCCTTCCCTAATCTAGGGCCTAAGCTAAAAAACTCGCATCCTTACCACATTTCTTATTATTAGCTTCAGTATTTTTTGGCTAGGTAAAATACTAACATACGAAAAAATAGCAGTACTTTCCAGTACATCTAATATTTACTTTACTGGACCAAAGCCACTGAAAAAAAGTACGCCGTATGAATAATAATCTGTTGCAAGAATATTATTTCATTGGCACATATAAAGCGCATGCTTGGATGTTTGCATAGCACTTACAGGGTGTGTCACAATTCCCTCCCGCGTTTGGAAGGCTTAAATATGTATATATAGTAAAAAGGTTTAACTTACGAATCAATGTAGCATCCACTCAGCAGATACAAAATTCTACTTATCCATGGAATAATAAATATTTTGATTATATATATATAACATAATAAATCAAAAGCTCTCTAAAATCCCAAATTTCTAGAACTACGCAGTGTTAATTCAGTTGGAAAAAAGGAATTCACTTTCAAAAACTGCAATTACTACGCGGTCCCTTGCAATTCCTTTGTAATTTTGTCTTAAAGTCTGTAATTTGAGTCTTAAAGTGATAATCAGATCACGTCGCCGCGCGCAGTCAATCTGGAGTCTTAAAAGTCATAACAAACCTTGAAAAGCCGCTGCCCAGATTTTGGGATCTGCCATTAATTGCAACGTGCATGGGTCAGTTAACACGACCTCAAAAGTTAATAAAAGGGGCTGAGCAGCCCAGCAGCGATTTTTCGCGTGACCGCAACTGCCAAGGAAAGATGTACTCAAATTGTCCAATAAAAATAATGTAACCCGCAAGATCTCCTTTACTTGGCCCGACTACCAGTACTAGCGGCCACGGCCGGCCGGGGGATCTCTACGGCAGGGTCCCACCGAACCGCTCCGCCTCGCCTCCTGTCCAACGACGATGGTAAGACCCAACGACGAGAATGGGTCATGCTACATATATATATCTATATATTACCAATACAGCACCAAAGTTGACTTTATTGGATAAAGAAATGTTATGTTACAAGTTTTGTTTCATAAATGTTCAATATGTGAGCCTTTCCCTTTCGAGATGCGGTAGGGGTAGATTTCAAGTCTAAAATCAAATTCTTCCCTCCCCACACTCGCTTTAACATGTCGCGATCAATGGTAGCAAATGCGGTTGTGATCCTTTGGCGTAAATCTTGTACATCAAGTTGCATAGGGGGCTTGAACACACGATCTTTTATGTAACCCCTTAAATAAAAAGACGCATGGAGTTAGGTCGGAGTGAGATGGCAACGGAAGATGACGATTGTCGCTGTCAGAACCTCGACCAATCCAACGACGAGGAAGCTCGTTATATGTGAAATAAAACTTGTAATATTTCTTTCTTCAGTAAAGTCAACTTTGTTGCTGTATTGGTAACACATTGTATTATAAAAGCCTTCCAAACGCTGGATGGAATTATGACACACCCTGTATATAGTCCATAATGCATAACATATAATACAACTCAAAAAAAAACACTACAAAAAATTCAAACTGTGTGAAAGTCCTATACCCAAAAATCTAGGCTCTTAAGGTTTATTACACAAATTATCTGGGTTCAAATTATAAAAGTTCATTAATAGCCTTTAAATAAAAGGCCATTAACTAGAGATAATAAAGCAATTATCTCCAGCTAGTGACACCGAAGTTTTTGGCGAGAATTCAAAAAGATTTCTGGAACTACTACAACATCGTTTAAACAAAAATTAAAGTCCAATTATTTTCAAGCATGCTTTTATTCATTACTAGGCATACAATTGAGCGCTAATAATAAATATTTTAAAAATAATATTTATTTATAAATATTTTGCATTCCAAGTTAATAATATATTTTATTAAGAAATGTCATAGAAAATGTTAAATATTGTATGGTAGAAGAATTTCAAATGGTACAATAAATATTTTGAGTCTTAAAGGGATAATCAGATCACGTTACAAAATTCCGTTGTAATTAAGCAATGTGTTAATAAGTTGGGGCGTGCTTGCCCTATTTATTGTCTGATAAACACACTAGAATAATTATCTTTAATTAAAATTAATAGGTAGAATATTTATCATAATTACACAATCTAGACTGTATATACTATACTTTTCAACGCATGAAATGCCACAAACAGAGCCGAGTTTTGTGAATAAATATTGCAAAAGGACAAACTAAATGTTAAACATTGCTGACTTTCATGGGTTTAATTATTACCTTCAATTAATCCGTATTATTTTTAATGAGGCTCAAATGAGCTGTTCCCCTTGCGTCGGTATAATGTATACAGGGTATCCCATATTGATTGGGACGAACTTTATGGGGAAGCAAGGCACATAATAAGAATTCAGAATTGCATAAGTTAAGAACAATGTACCGACAACAATCCTAACAAAGATTGTTGCCCTGATTTTTGCACTGATTTCAACAATTACATCTCTTTGCTGAAACTCCTTGCGTTTTTATGTTCTAGTAGACTATTTCCTGCATTGTTTCTATGTTTATTATTGATACAATCATAAAAAGCATGGTTGTCGCACATATTTTTTGCATTGGTTTCAACAATTCCTCTTTCATGCAAATGTTTATTTATAACAGATAAACCATTAAGCACAGGGAGCAGGTTTGCGTGGCCCTTTAAAACATCGCACTTCAAACATTTACATAATAAAATAATACACTTCAATCATAGACCAAATTTTTGGGATTACAATTTGTGGTCCTGTAAAAAAAACTTTCTATAAACTTTTATACACCTGTAGTACCCTATGTGCCGGAGTGTTTTTTTTTTTTTTTTTTTTTTTTTTTTGTGTGTGTGTGTGTGTGTGGCCCTTTAGAAGAACACTTAGTCCACCATTTTAATGTATATTATAGAAAATTTTATTAAAGACTGTCGACAAAATTAAGTAATTGTTGAAATTACTATGGACTATGGGCTATGACAACGGGTCTTAAGAACGTATCAATAATGTGCTTTTAAACAATGGACTAAACCTTTATCAAAGAATGACTTTCTACAAAGGGGAGTAATTGTTGAAATCCATGCAAAAGTGTGGGATACAACAGTACTTTTTAAGAATGCATCAATAGTTTGAAAGTATGGACTACAAAATGATTTTCAACAAACGTAAGTTCTTGTTGAAATCAGTGTAAAAGTATGGGCTATAACAATGCTTTGTAAGAATATATCTGTAATATACTTTGAAACAATACATTTAAACTTTATTTAAGATCTACTTTAAACAAAGGGAAGTAATTTTTCAATCAATGCAAAAGTATGTGCTATGACAATGCTTTTAAAACGTATCAATGATATACTTTGAAACAATGGACTTAACCTTTATTAACATAATTAAAAGAAGCTGTGCTCGCGCACAGTCAGCAGCGTCAAAAAAGGGTCTCTAGATCTGTGGCACGCGATGCACATTTCGATCGTCCGCCATCTTGCTGGTAGTTAAGCCGAGCGATGGCAACGGCTGCCCTTTTTCCAGCACTGGGCAATCTATCCAGCTGTTCTCGCGTTCTTCCATTTTTCAGCAGATGTCAGTGCTGTTAAAAATAACCGTGACAATTTTTGTTACGGGAAATGACGTGCTAAAAAGTAAAGGATTCTCGTGGAGCTATGTCACCCGCAACTATTTTTATAGAAATCATTTCTATTCTTCGTGACTGGCAACAGCCAAAACGTCAGAGTTTGGTGTCCTCACGGCGAGGACACCGCGCGTTAAAGGGTTAAAGAATGACTTTCAACAAATGGAAGTAATTGTTGGAAACCAGTGCACAAGTATGCTTTGTAAAAATGTATCTGCAATATACTTTGAAACAATATAGCATCTCATTCTCAAATTTTGTCCATCATCTCATTACTGTATGGCACACATTTTACTATTGATTTTTTTTTTTTTTTTTTTTTTTTTCGTACGGGTGTCTTCTCCAAATTTAAAATATGTGGATTTTCTCTACTTATTATAAAAGAAGATGTCTGTGTGTGGGTCTGTGGGTCTGTGTGTCGGCGGCGTTACGGACAAACGGCTACACCTAGAAACACCAAATTTGGCACTCGGGAAGATCTAAACATGAAGTTGTGCACCTCGAAGCGATTTTTTCAAAATTCGACCTAGAATTTTTTTTATTTTATGTTTTATGCGATTTTTGGCATTTTTTCTCACCTAATTCGTAATAACGGCGGAAATTACGCTCGCAGCAAAACGTCATTTATATCATCGGATAGAGGAGAAATTTTTCTTTTAAAAACAGTTTGTTCTGAATACGCAACATAATTTACCGATTTTTAGGAATTTTTTTACTAAGCATTGACTTCGGCGAATTTTTCGTAAAATAATTTTAAAATTGTCGCCATCTTGAATTCTATCCGTCATAACTTTTTGATATTTTGACAAATCGTGAAACATTCTTTTCTCCCTCTTTGAAAATAAAAACGAAAAAATTATGTAAATTAGATGATTTTTTACGAATTTTAATGCAGCCTAATGTTTACAATTTAATAGCATCAACACGATATTACGCCATTCATTGCATTGCGATCACGGCACGAGAATTTATGCTCGGTTGTTGCCACAGAAAGGATTACAAAAAGGGTTTTTTCAACCAATCGAGCTTTGAAATGGGATATCGGAATTTCGATTCGCAAGTGAGGATCTATGACGTCAAATGCGTTAAGATACGTAAAAATTACGCCATAATTTTAACTCATTTATTCCAGCTCTATTTTCAACACAGGGAGACGATATTTTGATTAAAATTTACTGTAGAAATAAACTAAGAAATTCACGATTATTATTATTAGAAGTGGTATTTTAATCCGGTGCTTATTTAAAAATTGAAATGTCTTCACGGTGCTGAAAATGTTCATTTTAAAAGTTACAAAGTTCGTTTCAAAGCGCGATATATTAAAATTTTTCTATTTACTATTTTTATTTTTGGCATTTAATTATGGCGCAGGCGTTGCCTAACGTATGCATGCAGGTTGCGAGTATAGTTTTATTTTAACGTTGAATTACGTTCGTCCATAAAGGAGAGCTTACGGGATTACATTAATTGATCACGTGATAAATTAATTGCGTTGCCAGAAAAAGGATTAGAAAAAAATGTTCTTTTTTCAACCAATCGATTTTTTAAATGGGACATCGGAATTTCAATGCGCAAGTGAGGATCTATGACGTCAAATGCTTTAAAATACGTAAAAATTACGCCACAAATTTAACTCATTTATCCCTGCTCTTTTTTTAACACAAGGAGGCGATATTTTGATTAAAACTTACTTTAGAAATAAACTGAGAAATTCATGATGCCAACCGGGGTATCTTTTACGGTAGTTAAACAGTGACGTCATAAATTTTTAAAAAGGCGTGAAATTTGTAAACTCTGCAACTCTAACGTCCTGTCACAGTTATAGCGATTCTAAATAGCTCCTCGAGATGACACAGCTTGATGTTTTCAGTAGACAGAACTATAGAGGATTTATAAGATATCTTTATATTGGATACATGGATATTTAAGTTGGCACCGCTTGAGTATTTTTCACCACGGTGAGATAAAATGTTTTGCGGGGCTAAATACGCCAATCTTACAAAACTATGCATAAATTAAATTTGTATGGAGAGCTTCCTTAATAGCAACTATTATGGGAAATGAATAATGTTTATGGTAATGCGTAAATTGCTAAAGAATCGCCATAGAATATAAAGGTCCCATTTGTGCCAAATAATATAAGCTGTTTCGTTAAATTGAGCATTAAAGAGGGAGAAGCGAAGATAGATAGTATTAATATGCGTAATAGGTAGTATTGGTAGATTTGTAAGGATGATATGAATAAATCTCAATATACAACGTTAATAAATATTTCATGAAATTAAAAGTGTTCTGTTTATCCTTTTTTAAGGGTTGTTTACAAACAACTGAACGATAAGTAATTCTAATTTGCGTTGATATATCCCGCAGTAATTTCAACAGAGGAGATTACTTGAACTTTTTAAAAATGAAATTCGCAGCTATTTTAAAATAAATATAGTTGTCCATTTCATGTAGTGTCTGAGGTATTTAATGCTACAACTTGAACCTCAAAACAGTATGATATAGAAATAACACATTTTGAAAGTCAGGAGTTCTCTGCAAACCGCTAAGCTTTTCACTTTTCTGATCGCGAATGACACTGATGTAGTTTTTTGAGTCATGATATTGCAATGATGCCAAGTTAGTACTCATGACGCAAGCTTTACATTATAAGTCAAATAATTTTGCTTTTATTTTAGATTTCACATCACTGGAATTAAGTGGAATTACACATGTAAGGGACATTTTCGTTTCCTACCGTGCGAAGAACGGGCACGCAGCTAGTTGAAAATAAAAGAGAGAATTTTTTCTATAATGCAGTTTTTTTCCCTGCCTTATTTTGAGTATTTTTTCAATAAATATTTCCCACTCATCAGTAACAAATAAAAAATTAAAGAGTGTTACCATCTTTTTGGGGCAATATGTATATACAACCCTCCCTTCCCAATAAAAGTTTGAGCGCCCCTTGTATTTTTAGTTAGCTACGGATCTGTACATAGAACAAGCTACATAAGCTGGGCCTATCGAGGAAAAAAGAAGTTAGTTCAGGGTCCTGCATAGTTTCGACCCTGAGATATCTTAAAGGCAAACAGGAAGTAATGTTTCGGAAATTTTTCAGAGTTGAGGAAATGCTCTTATACGAGGGTGTGATCACAGTTCGTTGAAAGTTTCCCTTGAGAAAATTGACATTTAGCTACGGGCCAAAACCGAACTTCAAATTAAAAAAAAAAATTATATATTTCGTACTGCAAAGATTTTAAACTCTATTCATGAATTTTGGTTTCTGTAATTCAATTTTACAAGCGAACACTTTTACTCAAAATAATTAAGGAAAAATCCCTCTTCAATAAAAAAAGGGGGCGGGAGGGGTATAAATCGTTTTTTATAAGTTATATTACATTCCAGTTTTTGTGTTCCCACCCGACCCTGAAAACAAATCCTGACTACGGTACTGGAGATAAATTTCAAATTTTGTTAAGTACGCCGTTTTAGCATTTTATTTATTTACTAGCTGAAATACCCGTTCTTCGCACGGGAATGAATGGACTTTTTGATATTACGATTTGTGGGGATTACTATTTATTGTAATAAAGAGATATAGCAAAATGGATATCGCTTTATATTGTGTTCAATAACCATGCATACCGAATTTCAAGGCAATCGTTTGTACGGTGCAGAAGGCCATGCGGCGTAGCGCAATCTAGTGGAGAGTTTTAGCAAAACGGATACAGCGGAAATATTCTTCGCATCCAGATATCGATGAATACGAAATTTCAGGACGATCGGCTGGACAGCCCTGACGATGCAGCATCTAGTGGCAAATTATATAACAAAATGGATAGCGCCAAACTCTTCCCCGTATTTAAATATCTATGTATACCTATTTTCATAGCGATCAGTTGCACAGTAAAGAAGTGATACACTGCAGCGCGATCTAGTGGTTAATTAAAGTAATGATTTGCTACAGTGCCGTCAAGTGGCGAGTTATAGCAGAATGGATAACGCCAAAATATTTTCATTGTTCAAATAGCTATGTATACTGATTTTCATAGCGACCGTTTGAATGGTCAAGAATTTGGCCTGCTGCAGCGTCATCTAGTGGCGAGTTAAAATAATAATGCATTGCAGTGCCATCTAGTGGTGAGTAACATCAAAAGGAACACAGTTAGAATATGTTCTTCGTGCTGAAATGTGTAAGTATAAGAAATTTTATGCCGATCGCTCGAACGGTATAGAAGTTGATGCGTTGCAGCGCCATTTAGCGGCAAGTTACAGCAAAATGGATACTGAAAAATATTCTCCGTGTTCTAATATCCGCGTGTACCAAATTTCATCGAAATCGGTTGGACGATATTCGCATAGTAAACGGCTAAACGGAATAGAATTCGACGTTCTGCTGCGCCACCTAGTGGCAAGTTAGAGGAAAACGGATAGCATAAAAAGCTTCTCAATGATAAAAGACTTAGGTGAACCAAATTTCATGGTGCAACGGTGCTGGAGTTTTTCAACCTCATACACACATACCAACATTCATTTTTATCTATAACCAGTGTCATTATATATCCCAGTCTCAAATAAAATCCAGTTTCAAATCTAAGCCTCGCCAAAGTGCCAACATACGCCATTTTGCAAGAGTTTTTTCAGGAAATCATTTGAAGCATTGACTTAGCAGCAATCAATATGGGAAATGGTTCGGCCTCCAAAAAGTAAAGCACACATTTATTTGAAAAGGGGAATCCCTTAATACAGCCGAATTTTTTTAAATTATCAACTATAACGTGTTTTATTCATCGTTACTCCGATGTACTAAATGAGAAGATTTCAATTTTCTGAAATTTGGCGGAATTCCCCCAACTTAAATCAATGTACTCAATTGGCGAGAATTCTGAAGATAGATCGCTTGAAATCCCTTAATAACTGTATTATTTCTTCACGGATCATTAAAATTTAACTCTGTATTCTAATAAAACCTTTGCACTTGTGTTCAAAAATCTATTTCCTTAAGCTCTCAATAAATTGCGCCTAGCCGAAAACTGTGCAAACCGCTAGAACTCACTTTCTCAAAATCAGCATTTGAGCCCTTTTATTTTTTCGCCAAACTAAAAAAATTACATATTAGCCTCGGAAATCTTCAATTCTTGTTGTTTTGCGTATAAAACATTTCATTCCTGCTCCGATTTCCCATGCACACGATATTATAATAAAAAATTAATAATCTTACAAATATAAACTAACAAAAAAATTCATTATTATTTTTTTATTTTTACTTTGAGAATTTAAAACATCTTATTCGGCAAAATCGCCACACATGGCAACCACGATCCTTATTTAACACTTTTTTCACTACAGGGGTTACAATTACGGAAAGCTTTTTGCGTGGAGAACATAAAAAATCTCTTAAATCCCGGGAACGGGTGGACTTTCAAAGTTTTAAAGTGGACTATGATTTATTCTATATTATTTTACATATCTGTGCAAAATTTCAGGCTGATAGGTCCATTTTTGTGGATTTGTATACAACTCAAATCCACAAACAAACAAACAGAATTTCATTTTTATTTATAAGATTTATTTATTCTTTTGGAGGGGTCTCTATATTGTGCATAAAAATTCTCACATTATGCATATCCTGGCCCAATTATTTGGGCTCATCATAATGCTACATAGCTACAATACCTACATAGCTTGCCGGCAAGAAAAATGCCACAAATCTGAAAAACTTCATTTACACAAAATGAAGTTTTTTGGAATTGTGTCACCATCACTTTTCTTATGGACAGGTGACATGTGCTAATAAATAACAATGCGTGTACGAATTGTGTAAGGTGTAACAATGCACAACCTTTTTTTAAGAGTAAAATTTTAATTATTACACGAAGCTAGCGTTAAGTTTATGTTAGAAAAGCATCTAGTTGCAAAATTTATCGAAAAAAGCTTTTTTATTAATGGGGCGTAGAAAAGTGTCAAAACATTTTTTTTTAATTTGATGTATTAGGAATACCCCAAGTCGTGCTGGTTAACGCGTCGCTAAGCGAATTTGTGCGAGCTCCCAAAGTGCATAAAAAACATATCAGCTTTTTCTAATTCTTCATGCTTGAACTACTTTTTTCACATGCTAAATTTTTTTATGGCCTATTAATAAAATTTCTGAGATATTAAATGTATTTCCTACATGGAAATTCTTATTTAGAATATCAACTTAACATATCTCTGGAAGAACGGGATGGGGAGGGGGGGGGGATTCGCTTTTTATTTTCATCTAAATTAAATAAACTTTCTTAAAAACATTATTCGAAGATCAGAATTTAAAACACTACATTGAAAAACTTGCAAGCCATAATGAATATCCAAATGTATTAATGAACCCCTGGTCGACTGAGGATTAAAGAATCTGTTATTGACCTCTATTTTTCATTGCAATACACTTGCATTTTCAGTTGACTTAAGCAAGAACGTGTATTATTTAATTTTTGAAACTTAAAGTCGTAACCCTAGTAGCACAATTAGTCCAAAAGACGTTTAAAACACGTCTTTTAACGTCAGAAAATGTGTTTCCAACGTAAATTGAACGTTTTTTGAACTAGTTGTGCTACTAGGGAAAATATTGTTCAATCCTACTTTAACCGTGGTATTCTGAAATGTTCTCAATAAATATTCAAGTATAGTTACCATAACGATTTTTTCTTTTCATGTGGCAATCGCAACGCAAATTTATAATGAAACAATGGGTACCTTTGGAATTAGTCATCTGTTTTGCTTTATAAAGTTTAATTTTGATTTCACTGTGAGCATTTACAAGACTTGTACACTGTTCAGAATAAATTTGCAATACATTAATACCTGTTACATAGTCGTAACAGCGTCAGTAAGCAATAGCATCTCTGCGCTCTCGCCCAGTCCCGATATATTCTCCTAGAAGAATGAATTCATAGCTTGTTGTCATCACGTCAAAAAGAAAAAATGTTGGCAAGTAATTGCTGATGCAAGCCTTCGTCACCACAGAGGTGATTGATTCGTAAAGGAGAATTCACCTTGCTGCTGGCCGAACGAATGATTTCTGATTCTACATTTCTCGATCAACGTCTTTCGCTGAAAAATAAAATCGTCGAAGCTGTAAAATCGTGATTATTTTTTAAATTACTGGCATCTACCAAGAAGGTGAAAGCCAAGTGTGATGCCGCGCTATTGGTGCTTCTCGATCACTTCTTAAATTATTAAAGATAAACATCTTCCTGAAAATTTATCTTTTGCCATCTTGAAGCGGCGATCTATATCACAATAACTGTTACCTTGGTGAACTTCATGTGCTTCAAAATTAGTGAGTGACGCCACCGAAATGATCCACAGTTAAACGACTATGAACTCCATGTGAGTGTGTTTGGGATTATCTGGTCTACAAAAAATGTGTCAAGAACTTGGTAAATATATTGACTAAACTATGTGATTTTTAAGAGATGTCACTGCCATTTTAACATTTTTCTTTACAAATTCTTTCTTGATAATGTGTTTTAGTTAAAATGATGCGGGTAGAATTCCTTTAAAGATTTTAAAATTTTATGTTTTAAGTATTAGTGCAGAGGTTGCTTTTGTGTAATAATTCATTTTTAGTCCATTGACTTCTGAGCATTTCACATTTTATTTTTATTGGGGTTTGCCTAGTTAGAATTTTACATTTGTAATTAATGTTGTGTAAATTGAATACCTCATTTTTAGTCCATTAATTATTAAACATTTAATATTTTATTTTAATTGGATTTTTACCATGTTTTTTTTTGGGACAATTTAAAATGACTTTCAATTGACACAACATTCAAATATGTATTTTGGTATTATTGTTTTCTTTGATGTATAGAGGTTTTATTAAAACTTGAAGAGTTATTTTAGTATTATTATTTTCTATTGCACAGGGGTTTAATTTGAATTTAAAGTGTTATTTAGTATTATTATTTTTCATATATGTGTTTAATTAAAATCTGAAGATTTGAATTTAGAATGCAATTTTTAAATGTTTTATTATGAGATCATAAAGGCCTGAATGTAATCCTCAAGCATAAAAATTCATGCACATGTAATCAAGAGGTTTTTTTTTTTGCTGTATTTGTTATACCAGAATTTTCAATAAAAGCAAAATTTAAAAGTTAAGGTAAGGTATTTTTCCTGGACTAGTCTCCCTTACGTAGATTTTTTCTTTTAGCGTGGAGACTGATAAGCAGAGCATTTCTGAATTTTTCCAGGTGAGTGTTAAAGAAAAATTAAAAATCCTTCCCTTTCAGAATCAGAGTGCCTAGGCGCACAATTGCAATGTACAGAGTTTTATTTTAAACTTTTTAGTGTTTATTACTCCTCACGATCAGCCGGTAACTTCAACTAAGAAGTTATCATTTATTGGAGGTACACCTTCTCTCTTTGTTGGGGGAGGAAGGATGTTACATAGTCATGTATAAAACAGCGTCAGTCAGGATCCGTGCGAGAATCAAAACAACAGAATGTAAACAGAACAACACGTTGCCATTCTCTACGGAACTTGTTTTTTTCGACTTATGTTTCTTCCCTCTTCACAATAGACCGAACGTAACTCACCGCTCCTCCCGAGGGAAAACAGGTTTCGTGAAACTTGAGGGAGAAAGGAGAACGCACTAGTAATTTCTTTCCCATAGGAAATCTGGCAACAAATTTTAAAGCGCGTACGTTAAAGTGACGCCCATGGTGACGCCAAAGTTCAGTTGAAGAAAAATCACGATGTGAGTGTAGTGTTTTTCGCGGGGGGGTCCCAGTCTATCGTTAGGCTTCGAGCCATTTTGCAGATTGGGGGAGCCCCAGGCTGATATCTGTTAGATTTTGATTTTAAATTGATAAAATGATTTTAGTTTACGCCTTTTTAAAGGGAGCATTTGAATTTTAATTGACGACAAGGCAGCTGAAAGGGTTCTTAAACTGAAAGTGATTTTTTTCGTTTACATTCTGTTGTTTTGATTCTCGCACGGATCCTGACTGACGCTGTTACATGACTATGTAACAATACCTATGAATAATTACGATGTATTTCGATTGCAATCAAAAAAGAGATGCACACTTAGATGCTACAATAATTCTAAATACAAAATCTCAGCGCTTTACGGTTAAAGTTTTAGAGTTATGTAAAATATGTAATACTTTTTTGCCAAATTTGGCAATATTTCGACAGAGCTTGACAAGGTCGATGACAGTTGTCAATATTTTAGGCATAGCCCAAACAATGACTGACTATAGACATAGTATATTGAAGATGTCCATGGACCTTAATGCACTGAAATTCTTTTGGGCGGCCCTCTTAACAAATTATCTAGTAAATTGGAAACAAAAAGTTACATCTACAGAACTAGATATTACAACAATCCTAAATATAAAATTTCAAGAGTTTACAGCTAATAGTTTTTGAGATATACTAGTTACGTTGGTACAGACGTCAGGAAAAACTAGTCAAAATGGATTGGAGTAAAAAAAAAATATTCTGAAAGGTGAATGGAATACCTGAAGAAAGTTGGTAGATAATTAAGAAAGCTGAAAATATTGTTTGTCTTAGTTCAGGGGTGTTCTAAAAGTCCCGAACATTTGTAATTTAAAAAAAAAATACATAAATTTGTTTGGAGTAAGTAAAAAAAAAAAAAAGAATCTGAAAGGTGAATGGAATACCCGGAGAAAATTAGTATGTGATCTTATTAAGAAAGCTCCAAAATATTTTTTGTCTATCTTAACTTTCAGGGGTACTCCAACCCGGATAGCACAGCGTACTTGCAGCAAGCATGATTTATCCAGTCATTAAGCTTGAAAATTTCAAGCGTGTAAGCTTAATGCAAGCTTGAATCAAGTGCTCTAGTTTACACTTGCCCAGCTTTCATTAAGCTTGACATAGCAAGCTTAATTTCAAGCTTAAAAAAATTTCCTAAAAAAAAATTTCCTAAATACACGGGGCGCCAGTCGGCGAACTCGCCCCACATATTTTACTTTGCCACGCATTCCCCCCCTCTACGCTGAAATTTCAATTTAATTTAATCTGTTTCCATCAAGTGTTCGTGGCTAGAATAGAACCCGGGACCTTTCGGTTGGGAGGCGAGCGCGCTATCCGTTCAGCTACCAAGCTTCGCGCAGCTATGACTAAAGTTGGAAGTGACTAACACGCCGTTTTCTGGCCAGATTGATAAGTGGGCGATATGTTATTTGTTTTTTTTTTTACTTTTCCATGGGATGCATCAAAATTAAAATAATGTTATGTGTGATTTAGAGACTCTACTAATAGGGAAATAAACATAATATAAACTTAAAAGCAGCACACGTTTTAAAACTTTCAGTACCGCAACACTCATAAGCAATACTGCTGGCCAAAATCGAGACAAACGACTGATTTTAAAATCAAACTAACTAAATTGTGTTAATTATATTAAAATTTATTTTTAGAGCTAATTAATTAGTTAATGGAATTACTAATGTTAATTAGATGTAAATAAAACTAAAACTCCCCTCGTGTTACACTTCACAGGGGCTTATCCCATTCATTCATTCCCCTTGCGTGTTCTAATGTCCAGGTTTTGTGCGTAATAAACAGAGCCCGATTAAGACAACTGTGGGCCCTGGGCAGAAGAAAAAAAATTGGTCCCCTTGCAATAACCCCCCCCCTCAAAAAAAAAAAAAAAAAAAAAAAAAAAAAAAAAAAAAGATTATGATCGGTTCATACTGAAAGTTTTTTAAATATCTTACCCATTCTTAACACAAATTTTCTGTTAAGAATGGGTTTACTTACTTAACACAAATTTTGTGTTAAGTAATCTGAAATCAAAGAAACAGATAGTTAAACGTTACTTCGAAATGCTATATCACAGTTGCTAACATGTATGGAATACAAACACTTCAGTCATTTTTGTAAATATTTCTTAAAATAACAAATAATTGAAAATTTTTGCTATTTTTTAACGCTAAAAATTCTTTTTACAAATGTGGTTAGTTATTTTCCTACATATTGGTATGCTATATCGTTATCGAGCATTTCGAAGAATTAAAAATAAGTTTAAATTAATTTATACAAATGTAATTTTGAATTATTTTCATTGTTCATACTTTATAATCAAAAAAATTATTTAACTTCTGAATTTTTTTTTATACTTTGTAATTTTATTTTAAAACTACAAAAGTGTAAGATGTAAGATTTTTGGGCCCTAAAATCTGTAGGATCTGGGCAGTTGCCCCGTTTGCCTTGCCGGTAATATGGCACTGGTAATAAAATAAAACACATCTTTTACGAACTTTCAGCAAATTTGAGGAACGCTAGACAATTAATGTCCATTCTCTTTCACAGATGGCGCCATCACTGCACACTTTCGGAAGCTAAAATCAAGCTAAAGTCAAGCTTGTATTAATACGTCAAATTCAAGGAAATGTCAAGCTTGATTTAAGCTTATGTGCTGTCTGGGTGTATTCTCAAATTTAAATTTACAAACAAAATTATTTCATCTAGTAGGTCCTAGTTCATGGCTACTTTTTGAAATATTTAAGTAGAATGGAACCTGTCTGAAAAAATTTCCATTGACATGGGAAGAGGATGCTGACTACAATGAAATAAAATTAGTAAAAAACTTAAAAGTCGCCAACGATATAGCACAACGTGGAGTCAAGCTGGTGCAGGATTTTTCTCAGAAAATTACGAAGGATGAAGAACAGAGGCAGAGCAGTCGGTTGAACATTCTAGGATATCAGCACCAACCTTCACTAAATCCTGTTTAAAACATTTGTAAGATTTTAAGTGCTAAGTGCACTTATATAGGAATTTCATTTTACTTTACAATAGATTACTTGAATTTTTTCTCAGATCAAAATTTAGCCGTATTCGTAAAATGTATATTTTGTGGGGGGTTTTCAGTTATTATTTTGTTACTTTGCCAAAGTACATAACAATGTTCTAATATTTTCAGTGTGAATTATCTAACATATAAAATTCTCGTGTTACAGTGTTTGTCACCAACCATACTCCTCCGAAACGGCTCGACCGATTTTAATGAAATTTTATATGTATATTCGTTAGAGAATAGGTTTTTAACTATGTCGCATACACCTAAGTCAGAAGGGCGCCCCCACCCCAATTTTTTTCAATGATGTGGTACTAAAAAATACATACAATCCTAAGTTTTCACCCTTCTACCCTCAATCCCTATGTTTTAATAACGATATTAGTAATTCAATTATTTTCAACCCCGGTCGATAACTGATCAATTATCACTTGATCAGTTATCCTCGCCAAGCGTCTACCGGTGTCACTTCTCGCCCAATAAACAGCCCGGAATAGGGATGAGATCTCTCCCTGGCTAACAAAAAGCCTTTTCTCACTCCTTACAGTTCATATAAAGTCAAAAGTACTCAAGCCGTGTCACGAGCTCACGCCAACCACTTTTATTCGTTACATCATTGCCTACGTAATACTTACACAAGGCCGGGAAAAGGTCGTGTTTTTCAGCAATAAAACGGGCGAAAACTTAGTTCACTAAAATGACCATTGGGGGCGCTCTTATTACCCTTCAACGTTTGTGTTTTCTGGCTGTTTAAATGTAAACAATGAGTTTTCGAGACGTTTAAACATGTTTAAACATTTACCTTATTATATTTGTTATTATTTCATATCGTTTCTATACATAATTACATTGTACGCAAAAATAATTGGGCGGAAATGGTGTACTGCTGTGTACCATATTGCAATTATTCTGATTGCTCTTTAAAAGAAAATACCGGATTTCACCGTTTTCCAAAAGATCCCATTTTAAAAGATAAGTGGCGTGCTAATTCTCGCCAAGGAAATAAGGACAAAATGAATAAGCTCTTAAAATTTCATATTTGTATCTCCAATAGTTTTGACTGGTCGTTCATGTGTTTGAATAAGTCAATCAGTGAGGACATATTTTATATAGATAGATAATATGAAATTTAATGCATAGGATACATACTTTGACATCAGGGACGTACCCAGAAAAAAATTTCGGGAAGGGTCCAAAAATTTCGGAGGGGGTCCAAACGGTGAAAAAGGGAGAATTTTCCATAAAGAGACTTCATCATTGTTATTTTGCTAACAAAAATTGAAATTTCGGGAGGGGTCCGGACCCCCTGGACCACCCCCCTGGGTACGTCCTTGTTTGACATCCATATCGGTTTGCGTCGTAAGCCGATGCGGATTTAAAATTATAAATCAATATAAAGAAATCTAAAGGTACTTTCGTAATATTATCCCTGCGGTCATTCCCGCCAAACTATTTTTAAGTCAAACCTGCTCCCTATCTTCCCAGAGATCGGCAATGGTAAACCTAAAGTTCATTGCTTTTCTCCCCCTCATCCCCCGTTGTTTAGAGAGGGGGAGTACAATTTCACTTGAAGGACATTCCCTCATACTCTCTCCAGTGCAACGGAGGGGAGTAGAAGGCTCCCCTCCGTTGGAAATAAAAATAATTACTGCTTGCTCTGCAATGCTCTTTGAGAGCAGCTACAGAAGCAGAGTTGGGCAAAACACATGAAAAAATGTATTTTCGATGCAAAATACAAATTACATTTATTCAAACACAAAAAATTACAAAATACAAGATGCTTTCTAAATTGAAAAAATACAAAATACGAAATACGTCTACAATTAAGTAAAATTTTCTACAGAAATTTCTAGTTTATTTTATCCCAGTGTATTTTAAGATGAACAAACAAATGTAATAGTAACTTTTTTTTTTACATATACATGAATTTTTCCTGGAATAAATTGCATCTTAAAAGGCATGAAAGCAAAAATGTGTGACAAGTATTTATTCATCATTATTTTTCAGTGATAATGAATGGAATTGAAATATAAAATTAAATATATTTCTAAACGAAGATGAGTTGAATTATATTTCTACTTTAAGATACATTTATAGCCTTACCATCGCACAGTAGTTATATGTCACTGAAAATGGTAGACGGCCGAAGAGTGAAGGTCCCGGGATCGGGTCCCATCGAGCAGCTGTCGATCTAATAGTCTGGATTTTTGGTAGGTTTTTTCCAGATGTAACGTGAATACGCTTTAAAACCCCTTAGAAAGTTCTCCTACCTAAGCACCCCCCCTATCCTTGGCAGATTGCCCTAGTATAGCGTTGCCATAATCACACAAACACAAGATGCATTCATATATTACTACAAAAGATTATATTACTACAAGATTGTGATGGAGGAGTGGAACAATATCAGCCTTGATGTTTAGACTGAACACATTAGAAAATAAAATTCTTATATTTATTTCTATATATATCTTTGCAAAATCGTTACAAAAATGTGTGAACACTCTCTGTAGGGTACTTGTGGGAAACCCTGAAAAAAAAAAAAATTATTGTGGAATATTACTTAAATGAATTTACGTTTCACAAATCACCCGTGCATGAAGATTTTCTTAACATTAAACTTTTAAACGCCGCTGTCACATTGCTCAAGAGTTCTTTAGGGGAATTGCAAAAAATATTTAGCATCAATTTAAGAAAATGCTTTAAAAAAATTTAACAGTTTTTTTTTTTTTAATTTTAGTTTTACAATGTTCTATATACGGTTAATGGGTCAAATATTTCAGGCTCTACAAATACTCAAGAGAACACATTAAATTACTATATATGTTTCCGAAAAAAAAAAATCTGATTTCTCTTTTCTCTGACCAAAATTTTAAATTTTAGAATGTCTAAAACTTTAGAGGATTTTGTCGAACTACTTATTAGTTAACAGCATCAGAAATTATTAAATTTATACATTTATGCATAACTTGCAACTATCTTTATAAAATAAGAAAATAAATGTCAATTTATAAACTAAACTCTTCGGATAATTTGTTGGATTCAATTAAAATATTCAGTTAACTTACTTTGATTTTCAGGTAGAAATTAAACCTTCATAATGTGTGAAAGATTATTTTAGTACGTGTTTTGATACTATCTGTGCAGTTTCTAGGACAACTATAAAATGGAAGCGCCATGTCACGTGCTCCGAATACCCAGCCTAAAATAAGATCCTGCGTCCACAACTAAAACGAGTAAGTAAATTTTGAGGTAAATATATGTAAACAGTTAACGCAATTTTCTTCCTTCAAATTTCCCTTCTTTTCTTTTTTCCTGAAACAGTGAGCGCACGCATTTTAAATTAAAACTAGCAGTGAAACCCGGCGTTGCTCGGGTTAAATACACCGCATGTTTAATGATATAAAAGATATTTAAAGATTCATTTTTAACGTAGATAATTTAGATTTCTATCTTAGATATTGAGAGACTTATTCGACCATTAAACATGCGGTGTGTAGAAGGTATTCCTGCTGATATGGCAACAGACGATAACCATTAAATTTTAATATTTTATTAGTTGAAAAACTGTTGTTTAAGTTACTTTGTAAGTGTTTGTCTAAAGTTCATGAAATTTGAATTCGTAGCTTATTGAGTATAAAAAACGAAAGATAATGTTTAATACTAATGAATACACTGAAATGGTGTTACTTTACGGAGAATTTCATCGGAATACGCGAGAGGCTGCGAAGCAGTATGCTATAAAGTTTCCGAATGACAATCGCCCATCGCAATTGATCTTCACTCGACCAGACATTTCTAGAACTTTCTGGAACATTCCATATCGATTTTAACAGTTGCACACAATTTGGAACTTTCTAGATCATTCCAGAAATTTTTAGAATTTTCTAGAACATTCCATACCGATTTTAGCAGTTGCAGACATTTTCAATCTTTCTAGATCATTCAAGAAACTTTTCGAGCTTTCTGGACCATTCTGGATTGTTTTTAATAGTTGCAGACATTTTGGAACTTTTTAGATCATTCCAGAAATTTTTAGAGCTTTCTAAATCATTCTGGATCAATTTTAACAGTTGCAGACATTTTGGAACTTTCTAGATCATTCCAGAAATTTTTAGAACGTTCTAGATCATTCTAAATCGATTTGAACGGTTTCACACGTTTTGGTACTTTCTACAACTTTCTGGAAATTTTTAGAACATTCTAGATTGACTGTAACAGTTGCACACATTTTGGAGTTTTCTAGGTCATTCCAGGAATTTTTAGAACTTTTCAGAAGTTCTCATGAGTTAGAATATATTTTGAGACAGATATATATTTTTTCACATTTTCGCCACCCACAACTAGAGATACTGAACTTCGTAGAGATACGACACGGTCTTAGTGCGCATGCTCAGAAAATCATCCAGGGCAGAAAAATCATCCAAACTACGGCAACCCGTTTTCCCTCAGTTGGCCGTTACTCGCGAAGCAGGAGAGTTTTATTTTTCGCTTTTTATTTCTACCTGTTAAAGGGTGCGAACTGAGCATGCATAATATCGTTCAATTATGGATGCAATGAGTACGGAGAAATAACTACGGTGCAGCAAATTAACGTGCTGTCACATAACTTTGTATTATTATTCCCCTTACATTTTGTTTGTTTTTGTTTATTAATTCATATTTGTAGTACATCATGCATAAAACCCTTACTTTATATGAATTACTTTATATGAATATTGGTATTGGTTTATTTTTAAATATTGGAAAACTGATTTTTTTTTCCTCAAGCATGCTTCCTATAATGTTGTTGTAGAAGAAAATTATGATTAAGTTCACATGAATAACTTCATTTGTCAATTTTAAATGTATACAAATACATATATTTGTGCTGATGGATAGTTTAAATGATAGGTGAAATATTAAGAATTAACAGAAGATTTATTTTTAAATTTAATATTTGGTAAGTTTTAATGATACTTCGTTAAAAAATCTAACTGGGTGAATTAACTGCGTTTTCTTTTTACGGCAGTCAGGAACGTGACTTCTTAAATTAAAAATAGCATGAGATTAAAACTACCGTGTTTACTCGAGTAGTAGTCGCCCTCGCATTACAGTCGCACCAGTTTTGAAGCAGAAAAAATCGTCAAAATATTTTCCCTACATAAAGGTCGCAGCCACGTATTTGATCTTCATTTATGTCTGTAAAAATATTTCTATAAACAGAAAAAAGCCTCTTTTTTGTGTGCAACTGACGAAAGGACTATTTAACATACGGCAGATAATCTGGAAGTATTTTGTAACTTAGTAATTTTATTATAATACCAGTATTTTAACATTAGAGTGTAGAATATTGTGTAGTATATTTCCTCGCATAATAGTTTAATTTCTCCAAGAAAAATGGCAAAAAAGTGCGACTATTACCCGAGTAAACACGGCATGCCATAAAATTTACGTCATATCAAAGTAAATTCTCAAAGAAACGAGATTAAAGTAAACTATTCCCTTCTGCCGAAACATGGAGGATTTGAATATTTAAATTGTGCATTTACGGGGAAGAAACGAAGATGAAAGTAATAGGTATTATTAGTAGATTTGTTGCGATAATATGGGTTAAAGTGCAATATGCCGTTAGAATATACAGAAAGGGGCACATGCTCCCAATTTTGCGTCAAGATCTTTTTATTTTCAATATTTCTTTGGAAATTCAAAAGGAACCATCGATAGAAGAAAAATCCCCCCAAATCTTTCCTGTGCCTCCCCCTCCCCCCCCCAAAAAAAACCCGTAAAAATCAGTCACACAACACCAAAGGACCATTACAAGTACAAAAAGCAAAAATTGAAAAGTAAATAGTAAATATTCAATTACACCTCAATATCACGTACATTTTTGAACAGCTGAATAACTTCTGCATAGAGTGCTTAAAATAACTCATGCCAGTAAATATTTTTGCAGAGACTTGTATCTAGTGAGTTACGATCTCAGAAAAATATTGCTTTATCTAAATATTTATAACTGAAAGTTAAACATTTTGGCTCAAAGCGAAAAACCAGATGAAACGCGCCGAGTAAAAGGGAGCCAACAGCAGTTTGGCGTCTGTATTCTTTTCGCCAAATGCAGTCCGGCGCATTCATGGAAAAAAGTACAAAATAGAAAGCTTTTGAAGGATTGTTTAATTAATTTAAAGCATGATATGCGCATATATAACATAAATAAATATTAAAACAATATTATTGTAAAGTTCAAACTAGGAAAGTGTAAGATAAGACTTAAAATTCAAGCTTCCGATGACAGCTCGAAAGCGAAACTACGTAAATAATCGCTTCAAAATAGTACTTAATTTCGGATTTCTAGTTAAAAAGTGATTTTTATGCATTAAGTAAGTATTTCAGATTAGGAAAATCGAACGGAAAAACATAAGACTGATTATTTAATGCTTAGATATAGCAGTTTTTCCGAAGTCACTCCATTCCACAATGCTAACTCTACAGAAGATTTTCATCCATAGCCCGCGGCGGCTGATTCTCCGCTTCAGCCAATCAGAAATTATTTCACTCGTGTCGGGTCTCTGACGAAGTATAGGGTCTCTACCCACAACCACCCACTTCCACCCACCGCGATCAAACTCCCTTACTTTCACCGTGAGGCCAAGGGGTATTTACCACCCCAACGGGAAGTTAATTCGAGTTGGTGGTGATAGAGAAAACCCTGACTTTACAAACGAACATTAGCATTTTATATATATATTAAGATTAAGATTCGCCACCCACATCCACCCACTTCCACCCACCACGACCAAGCTCCCTTACTTTCACCGTGAGGCCACAGAATTCAATATATATAGCATTTAAGCATTAATATATATAGCATTAATATATATAGCATTCAATATATATAGCATTTTATATATATATTAAGATTAGTGAATTTTAAAATCGTGAAAAAAAAAGAATAAAATATTACATTTTTTTTTTTTTTTTTTTTTTTTTCAAAACAAGCGATAGTAAGTGCGATGCTTCTAGCGTTATAAAATATTTTTCTAAAGACAAGTTTTAATTATTGCTGCTGATAAAGGAACTCTTATTATACCCTTGCTAGACATCTCCGATATCAATACACGAAATTCATTGCAAAATACTGTACTTCAAAGCGTTGCATGTACCACACACGGATTTCACAATGACACTGGCTGGAGTAATTTATGGGTTGCTATCTTCCCGCTTTTGCCATCCCCTCTTTAGAACGGGGGCCATCCTCGTGATATTTTCCGTGAGTCTAGATCTGCAGGGTCACTGACTGACCCTTCTTGAAAAGGGGGTGAAATTGTTGCCGATCTCTTGGCGTGCCGATGTGTGGGAAGTAACCAATATGCTCCAGCGTTTATCTTGGCGAAAAATCGATCGTCTTGGCGGTCCGCCGGGGTACTACGTAAGTACCAATCTAAAAATACGAGGAATATAAAGATAGCTCTCATGGAGTAATAAGGCAACGATGAGTTCTTATAGGACCAAAAAGCGCCATCTACATTTTCCCCAGTTTTGAAAGCCGCATTTCCCGGCCTTGTGTAGTATTACGTAGGCAACGATTGGAGACTATCGGAGAATGAAAGGAAGAGAAAATTTGGGTTACTTCTTACGGTATTAGTTCTTCCTCCTTGTACCCTCTAGCTCCATGGTTACACGTATAAATTATTTTTATTGTGAGTGTGTGAAAAGCTTTGTAAGAATCATTTCAAAAGAGAAACATTGTAAAAGGTGGGTAAAATAATAATTTTATAAATAAAAATGAAATTCTGTTTGTTTGTTTGTGGATTTGATTAGTATACAAATCCACAAAAATGGACCTATCAGCCTGAAATTTTGCACAGATATGTAAAATAATATAGAATAAATGATAGTCCACCGGGAACAGTAAAACTTTGAAAGTTTACCCGTTCCCGGAATTTAAGAGATTTTTTTTATGTTCTCCACGCAAAAAGCTTTCCGTAATTGTAACCCCTGTGTGAAAAAAGTATGAAAAAAGCATCGTGGTTGCCATATGTGGCGATTTTGCCGAATAAAATGTTTTAAATTCTCAAAGTGAAAATAAAAGAATAATAATGATTTTTTTTTGTTGTTAGTTTATATTCGTAAGGTTATTTTTTTTTAATTATAATATCGCGTGCATGGGAAATCAGAGAAGGAATGAAATGTTTTCTAAGCAAAACAATAAGAATTGAAGATTTCCGGGGCTATTATGTAAAATTTTTTAGTTTGGCGAAAAATAAAATGGGCTGATATGCCGATTTTGAGAAAGTGAGTTCTAGCGGTTTGCACATTTTTCGGCTTGGCGCAATTTACTGAGAACTTAAGGAAATAGATTTTTGAAAACAAGTGCAAAGGTTTTATTAGAATACAGCGTTAAATTTTAATGATCCGCGCAGAAATAATGCAGTTATTAAGGGATTTCAAGCGATCTATCTCCAGAATTCCCGACAATTGAGTACATTGATTTAAGCTGGGCGAATTCTGCCAAATTTCAGAAAATTGAAATCTTTGCATTTAGTACATCGGAGTAACGATGAATAAAACACGTTATAGCTGATAATTTTTTAAAAATGCGGCTGTATTAAGGGATTCCACTTTTCACATAAATGCGTGCTTTACTTTTAGCTGTCGAACCATTTCCCATATTGATTGCTGCTAAGTCAATGCTTCAAATGATTCCCTGAAAAAACTCTTGCAAAATGGCGTATATTGGCACTTTGGCGAGGTTTAGATTTGAAACTGAATTTTATTTGAGACTGGTATATATAATGACACTGGTTATAGATAAAAATGAATGTTGGTACGTGTGTATGAGGTTGAAAAACTCCAGCACCGTTTGACCGATCACCATGAAATTTGGTTCAGCTAAGTCTGTTATCATGGAGAAGGTTTTTATGCTATCCGTTTTCCTCTAACTTGTCACTAGGTGGCACAGCAGAACGTCGAATTCTATTCCGTTTAGCCATTTGCTATGCGAATATCGTCCAACCGATCTTGATGAAATTTGGTACACGCTGATATTAGAACTCGGAGAATATTTTGGTACTTGTGTATTATACCGTCGACATGCCAAGTGAAGAGATTACTCGCCAAGGGTTTATACTCTGCAGTTCCGTTGCTATTGCGCACGCGATAATGCGCATCAAAATACCGTAAGTTCTGCTATGAATAAAATGAATCGTGTTTCATTTAAAATTCATAAATTTTTATGCGTGCGGTTGATTTTTAAAATTGATTTATGTCTTAACGAAATTTTAGCGTTTAGCAAAGCATTGTAATGGGTATGATATGAAAAGTGCATGCTATTAACTGCAGAGTTTGCATTAAACGGAACTGTTATGTGTAGGCCGCTAAGGCGCCATTTGATGAACTACGTTTGTTTGTATTTTTTTAATGTTTTGTATGTCTTGACGGAACTTACGTATTTATTAAATAGGTTTATGTTTATAATACACGAAAATTTTTGTGTTTTATAAATGTTGTGCGTATTTCTTTAACTAGAGGCGTGATGTTAGTACTTTATGGAGGTGCTATTTCAGAATAATACGCTGGTGTTTAAGTTAAATATGAATGGCTTTATTTAATTTGAATCCAGTGCTTTAAATCTACGTACACGCGCAAATAAAAAAGGCAGTATCTATTGGTTTTTGTTTTTATGGCAACACGGGTGGTATGTAAATATTTGACCAGAAGTATTTTAAGGTAATCCGACCTTAGGGAAGCCAACTAGGTGAAAAAAAAATTGGCGAAAATGTCGACAGTATAATACACAAGTACCAATATTTTTCACTCTCCATTTTGCTGTAACTTGCCGCTAAATGGCGCTGCAACGCATCAACTTCTATACCGTTCGACTGATCGGCATAAAATTTTTTATCCTTACACATTTGAGCATGAAGAATATATTATGTGTTCCTTTTGATGTTACTCACCACTAGATGACACTGCAATGCATTATTATTTTAACTCGCCACTAGATGACGCTGCAGCAGGCCAAATTCTTGACCATTCAAACGGTCGCTATGAAAATCAGTATACATAGCTATTTAAACAATGAGAATATTTTGGCGTTATCCATTTTGCTATAATTCGCCACATGACGGCGCTGTAGCATATCATTATTTTAATTAACCACTAGATGGCCCTGCAGTGTATCTCTTCTTGACTGTGCGAATGATCGCTATGAAAATAGGTATACATAGATATTTGAACACGGGGAAGAGTTTGGCACGATCCATTTTCCTATAACTTGCCACTAGATGTCGCGTCAACACATGAACTTCAGGACTTTCCAGCTCATCGTTATGAAAATTCGTATGCATCGATATCTGAATGCGAAGAATATTTTCGCCGTATCCGTTTTGCTAAAACTCGCCATTGGATTGCGCTACGGCGCATAGCCTTCTGCACCGTACAAACGATTGCCTTGAAATTCGGTGTGCATGATTATTGAACACAATATAACGCGATATCCATTTTGCTATATCTCTTAATTACAATAAATAGGAATCACAACAAATCGTAATATCAAAAAGTCCATTCATTCCCGTGCGAAGAGCGGGTACTTCAGCTAGTAGAACATATACACGATCTACACTTAGTGTAACATATACGTATATGTTACATCCATGGTGACTGACGTTACAATTTGACTACATTTGTAACCTTTGAAATTCACCAGTGGCTTGAGAGATATATATTTATTTATTTAAATTGATCAAGAGTATCATAAATAAGTACTATACTGTTATCCATTCTCAATATAAGAAGTCTTTTTTTTTTTTTTTATTAAGGAAAATAATAAAAAAAACGTGACTGATGTTACGCAGAAGATTCTTTTTACAAAATCAATGCTTATTAGTAACTAAATAAATATCTTAATAATATGATACTATTAAAAAAAATCTTATTAATGTCTACTATAAATTTGTATGCAATAAGCTGAGAATTCAGAATGTTTTAGTGAGAACGTAAAAAGACTTAGAATCATGATTCCTTACCTTGGGACAGTCAAGTATTAGACTAACACCTTGGGACGCTGAACGGCAAGTACAGGTTGCTATCCTAATGCTAGTCTTAGTTCACCACCAGATGTTTATTGTGCTGACCAAGACGCACTGCCATATGTCATACCTCAAAGAAATACTGAATTCGCCATCTTACCCCGCCTTTCCCTAGTAAATTAAAAGAACGTGAGCTATCTTGGACAGCTCTATTTTATATGATTCCTAACTTTTTATCTAAAGCACTAGGTAGTTGACTTAATGTAAAGTGGGTTTCATAAGTTTAATGTTATTCTTTTTGTTACAAAATTTCAAGGAGATTTATACTTGTAAGATAATTTCTTTTTTTTTTTATAATTGTTTTCCAATAAAATTGTTGCATTTATTTTCTTACAATTGTTTTTCCATTATAATTGCTTCATTTATTTTCTTACAGGACTGCTAGTCCATTTATAATTTCTTCTCGCCCGAGAAGTGTTGTATTTGGCATTTTTCGACACTTAGGCATGCAGTGATTCATCCCAAGATCATCAGCAGGAAGTCGTTTCTATTAAGTGTCCTGTGGATGTGAAAACGTGAGACAGTGATACTTGCAGAAAAACATTCTCCGGGCATCCACTTTTGAGCATTTGTGACTATGCAAGGGAGTGAATGTTTGAGTGTCCTGGGTTGTCAGAAGAACTTATCAACACACCTCACTGTCCAGAGGCACCTTAGCATGAGCACAGGAGAGAAACTCTATCTGTGTGACATATGTCAGAAAGGATTCCCTGTGAAAGGATCTTTGAATAATCATCTTTGTTTGCACACGGGAGAAAAACCTCATGTGTGTGACATATGTGAGAAAGGGTATTCTCAGAAACAAAACTTGATGGCACATCTTCGTACCCACACAGGAGAAAAACCTTATGTGTGTGGCATATGTATGAAAGGATTCTCTGTGAAAGGATCTTTGAATAAACATCTTTGTTTGCACACGGGAGAAAAACCTCATGTGTGTGACATATGTGAGAAAGGGTTTTCTCAGAAAGAACACTTGAATGCACATATTCGTACCCACACAGGAGAAAAACCTTATGTGTGTGGCATATGTATGAAAGGATTCTCTGTGAAAGGAGCTTTGTATAGACATCTTCGTACCCACACAGGGGAGAAACATCATGTTTGTGATATATGTATGAAAGGATTCTCTGATAAAGGAGGCCTGAATAAACATCTTCGTGTGCACACGGGATAAACACCATATGTGTGTGACATATGTCAGAAAGGATTCTCTGTGAAAGGACAGTTGAATATACATCTTCGTAACCACACAGGAGATAAACCTTATGTGTGTGACATATGTCAGAAGGGATTCTCTGAGAAAGGAAACTTGAATAGACATCTTCGTGCGCACACAATATAGAAACCTTTTGTGTTGACATTTTATATGTAGCATATGCATCAAAATTTTCTTTCAAAAAATATTTTATAAACAATGACGTGGGAAAGTTACATGTGTGATATATGTTAGAAGTGACTCTTTTAACATTACACCATTGCATGTTTGTCTCCTGTTATATTTCTGACAAAAAATGTTTGTAAAAACGATTTTGCTGACTTATATCGTAAAATAAATCAGTTCTACCTTTAAAAAACCGACCGTAACAAACCTACCGTAAAATAAATCAGTACAACCTTTTATCGGGGAAATCGCACTTTTCATATTTGTTTATAGATTTTTTGCAGTTTTTATAAATATCTTTTTTTTTTAGAAAAAAATGCCATACTTTATATTTTATACCCCAAAACACTTATTATTGTATTCATTTCACCTAAAATCCTTTCGTCAATATATAGCACTTGTGAAATGTTATTTTACATTTAGTTTATGCTGACAAAGTTATGAAATGTTGCTACTCACATGGGAGTATTTAAAACCAAAGTCAAATTGACTCCCCCTTCTTTATAACGAAGAAACAACATTCCTTCACCCTCCTCGACTAGACTGAAATAAGGTAGAAGACAGGACAGAATTGTTCAAAAAAAATTCCCTCTTTTTACATAGAAAAAAATGTGTCTGTTGTGACTGCAAGTGCTAACAGGTTAAAAAAATTGACATATGAACATTCATCTTTTTACCCACATTGGAGCGAAACAGTACGTTTGTTGCAGTTATAATAAAACTTTTTTCTGAGAAAGGAAAATCATGTGCATTGGTAACTTGGTATCCTTTTTGGATATCCCTAAAGGTATCTGTATCCCCCCTAAAGATCTTTAATTTTTGCAACAGAAAAATGTATTTTTCTAGAGTTGCCTAAAATCATCAAGTTGTGTAAAGATACAATGGGCTTTCATTCACGTGCAAATCGAAATGGAAAGCATGGAATAGAATTATGTAAACTATTAGTTATTTCACTGGAAGCGTTAATACATTTATTCCCTGAAAAAAGATGATGAATCCCTTCTTGGAAAAATGGTTGCAATTGCCTACAGAACCATAACTGTATCCAGGCATGCACCTGTTCCTCCTGAGCGGAAATCACATGGGAAGAGATTGGACAGCATGAAGGATGCGTAATGGCATCCCTGCAAAAAAATCTGCAGGATTGTCGAAGCAACCTTGGCTCTACTGAAATGGCCCGTGGATTATAAGCAGTTTCACAAACTCTATTGGTGGCTGCCTGTCAACATTTCTGGGTGTTTGGATTGGATAGTGAACTTCAATTTTTGAAATTTACAATGACTGAGCAGCTGTGTGGGGAAACTGAAATTCTTGAGACGGATATTCCCAAATAGTTGTTTCATAAAAAAGTAGGGGAAAAGCAAAAAGTATTTTCTATTTTAAAAACTAGGTCATTGCACAACTGTCGTCGTGTCGTCGTATTTGCGATCGGGGTGAAAATCGTCGCACTTGCGACCGCTTCCGTTTAAAAGCAGGTGCATTGCATGATTGATAGGATGGGACCGTTGCATTTGCGACCGCTTCAAGTGTGAGGGGTTGATGGGTAGAAGGGGGGAGGGAGGGAGGGGAGGGGTTAAGTCGTAATAAGCAAAACTTTTAGATTTTGATTTAAATACGGCAGATTCTTCCATAACAAGAATCTGCCGTAGGTGTGAATAGTTGTTGCACTCTGAGCTTTAGCTCTGAGCTCATAGCTGCCAAGTTATTCGATTTTTTCATGCAGAAATTTAAATTGTTTGCACGATTTAATAATGATTAAAGAAATCGTATTTTATTGAATCGAATTTCTATTGAAAACCTCTAAAATATACATTTCTGCAAATATCGAATGTATTTAACGTTTTGTTTATTTTCAAGGTCATTGGATTTTTTCATTTTTTCTACTTCACATCAGTTAATTCTGCTGTTTGTTTCAACTTTTTTGGCTGGAAAAATTTCCATAAATATATTATGCTTCAGCATTCTAATTTCAACCGTTTTTCCCATCCCCTTTAAGAATAAATATTTTTCCTTCATCATTCTTTTATTAAAGCCTCTCATACCATAAGAGTTCAGATTGAATGACCCCTTTTTAAGAATAAATTATTTTTTAAGCCTTATATTCAAAGAAAACCATTTAAAAATCAGTTTATTACTGGAAGCAAGTTTGGATATTGTAAATTCAAAATAATTAAAATAAATGTTCAAACAAAAAATGCTCTAATTGGCTAAAAATGTTTGTGTAAGCAAACACGATATAAACTACCGTGTTTACTCGCGCACTTCTTTCACCGATTTTGTTTCAGGGTTAAAGTCTAGGTGCAGGGGGATATCTATTACATAATATTGTACATTCTAAAACTAAAAGATTATGGGAATTACCAAAAAAAAAAACTTACCAATGTTGTCCACATTATCTGCAGTATATCTTATAAATAAAAATGAAATTCTGTTTGTTTGTTTGTTTGTTTGTTTGTGGATTTGATTCGTATACAAATCCACAAAAATGGATCTATCGGCCTGAAATTTAGCACAGATATGTAAAATAATATAGAATAAATCACAGTCCACTTTAAAACTTTGAAAGTCCACCCGTTCCCGGAATTTAAGAGATTTTTTATGCTCTTCACGCAAAAATCTTTCCGTAATTGTAACCCCTGTAGTGAAAAAAGTGTGAAATAAGGATCGTGGTTTCCATGTGTTGCGATTTTGCCGAATAAAATGTCGTTCGTATACAAATCCACAAAAATGAACGTATCGGCCTGAAATTTAGCACAGATATGTAAAATAATATAGAATAAATCGTAGTCCACTTTAAAACTTTGAAAGTCCACCCGTTCCCGGAATTTAAGAGATTTTTTATGCTCTTCACGCAAAAAGCTTTCCGTAATTGTAACCCCTGTAGTGAAAAAAGTGTGAAATAAGGATCGTGGTTGCCATGTGTGGCGATTTTGCCGAATAAAATGTTTTAAATTCTCAAAGTAAGAATAAAAGAATAATAATGATTTTTTTTTTGTTAGTTTATATTCGTAAGGTTATTTTTTTTTTTAATTATAATATCGTGTGCATGGGAAATCAGAGCAGGAATGTAATGCTTTACACGCAAAACAATAAGAATTGAAGATTTCCGAGGCTAATGTGTAAATTTTTTTAGTTTGGCGAAAAAATAAAATGGCTGAAATATGGATTTTGAGTAAGTGAGTTCTAGCCGTTTGCACAGTTTTCGGCTTGGCGCAATTTATTGAGAGCTTAAGGAAATAGATTTTTGAAAACAAGTGCAAAGGTTTTATTAGAATACATCGTTAAATTTTAATGATCCGTGAAGAAATAATGCAGTTATTAAGGGATTTCAAGCGATCTAACTTCAGAATTCTCGCCAATTGAGTACATTGATTTAAGTTGGGAGAATTCCGCCAAATTTCAGAAAATTGAAATCTTCTCATTTAGTACATCGGAGTAACGATGAATAAAACACATTATAGTTGATAATTTAAAAAAAATCGGCTGTATTAAGGGATTTCAATTTTCAAATAAATGCGTGCTACTCTTTGGCGGTCGAACCATTTCCCATATTGATTGCTGCTAAGTCAATGCTTCGAATGTTTCCCTGATCAAACTCTTGCAAAATGGCATATGTTGGCACTTTGGCGAGGCTTAGATTTGAAACTGGATTTTATTTGAGACTGGTATATATAATAACACTGGTTATAGATAAAAATGAATGTTGGTATGTGTTTATGAGGTTGAAAAACTCCAGCACCGTTGCACGATGAAATTTGGTTCACCTAAGTCTTTTATGATGGAGAAGGTTTTTATGCTATCCGTTTTCCTTAACTTGCCACTTGGTGCCGCAGCACAACGTTGAATTCTATTCCGTTTAGCCGTTTGCTATGCGAATATCGTCCAACCGATTTCGATGAAATTTGGTACACGCGAATATTAGAACACGGAGAATATTTTTCACTATCCATTTTGCTGTAACTTGCCGCTAAATGGCGCTGCAAAGCATCAACTTCCATACCGTTCGACCGATCGGCATAAACTTTTTTATACTTACACATTTGAGCACGAAGAATATATTCTAACTGCGTTCCTTTTGATGTTACTCACCACTAGATGACACTGCAATGCATTGTTATTTTAACTCGCCACTAGATGACGCTGCAGCAGGCCAAATTCTTGACCATTCAAACGGTCGCTATGAAAATCAGTATACGTAGCTATTTGAACAATGAGAATATTTTGGCGTTATCCATTTTGCTATAACTCGCCACTTGACGGCGCTGTAGCAAATCATTACTTTAATTAACTACTAGATGGCCCTGCAGTGTATCACTTCTTGACTGCTCAAATGATCGTTATGAAAATTGGTATACATAGATAGTTGAACACGGTCGCTATGAAAATCAGTATACATAGCTATTTGAACAATGAGAATATTTTGGCGTTATCCATTTTGCTATAGCTCGCCACTTGACGGCGCTGTAGCAAATCATTACTTTATTGAACCACTAGATGGCCCTGCAGTGTATCACTTCTTGACTGTGCAAATAATCGCTATGAAAATAGGTATACATAGATATTTGAACACAGGGAAGAGTTTGGCGCTATCCATTTTCCTATAACTTGCCACTAGATGTCGCGTCAACACATGAACTTCAGGACTGTCCAGCCAATAGTCATGAAAAGTTGTATACATCGATATCTGAATGCGAAAAATATTTTCGCCGTATCCGTTTTGCTAAAACTCGCCACTAGATTGCGCTACGCCGCATGACCTTCCGCACCGTACAAACGATTGCCTTGCAATTCGGTATGCATGATTATTGGGCACAATATAACGCGATATCCACTTTGCTATATCTGTTAATTACAATGAATAGTAATCACCACAAATCGTAATATCAAAAAGTCCATTCATTCCCGTGCGAAGAACGGGTACTTCAGCTAGTCAAATAATATTTTTGTCACACGAAAAAGGGGTATTTTTCTTCTTATAGTAATAGACATAAATGAAGGCCAAATACATGACTGTGGCGTTTATGCGGGAAAAGTATTTGTCGATTTTTTCTGCTTCAAAACGAGGCTGCGACTATTATGCGAGGATGGTTATTACGCGAGTAAACACGGTAAATATACCCAATAGTTATTTTTTTTATAATTGTTTTCTAGAAATTATAATTTTCTATATTGTTACTTTTTCGTCAACTAATGTATATAAAATTGATGAAATTATCTATTTAATATTAATGCACTTGTGTTCTCTTACGGAAATCACTAAATTATTTCCTTTTAGAACATTTCGCCAATTCATTCGCCAAATTAGATTTTTCCGGACATCGATAAGAAAAGCAGTTGCCAATTTTTTCGCCAAAACGTATTTTCTTTCGCCAAACTAATTTTATTTTCGCAATTTGCGACGTTGGCGATCGACTGCGTGACCTCTGCTAATGTTAAGGTTAGCTATTCTTGAATGCAGTTATTCATTTTAGGAATGAAAGAATTCGGTAGTTTTGAAAATTCTGCTCTAACCGAATAAACTTCAATTACGAGCGCTAGAAAAAATACTTGCTTCTTCCCTAATAAAGAACGATTATTTAAGCTCGTGATTCAATAAAGACTACTTAAAAATTTGTGACAAGGTTATTTTATTTTATGTTTATCTTTATAAAATTCTTTGAAAGTGCAGCTCTTAGCTCGTTTCTGCTGTATTGCAGAAGCGACTCAGAATTCACCACGAGAAGGTGGCTGCACGTCGAGTTCCGACCCTTGCCCGGCCCAACCACCCGACCATGCTGGATACAGGTCATCGCTTCATCCGATGGGAAAGTTCTTTAAGGGGACAGTGGACGTTATCAAAGTTTTTTTTTTTTTTTAATTTTTGACCAAAAATTATGAATTTTTGTATAGATATGCTTTGAAGTATGACAAAATTAAATACTTAAAAAACTAAAAAAAATTAATTTATTTAAATTAAAAAATATTGAATTTCGAAAAAATGTCTCTTGTGCGCCCATTTTTAATTTTTTCCTTCAATTTTCTCTTGTTATTATTCAAAAATGTATTCTGAACGAATTGTCTTATTAATTTAGAGATTCGTTGAAAAGTAAAATTTTAGGAAGTTTTTTTATACGTTAACACTGAATTTTCATAAAATTTTCATGTTTTTATAAACTTATATTGAATTTATATAATCTTAATGATCACCAAAATTAAAACGGATAAGACAATTTATTCTTATATGTATCTTGAGTCTCTGTTATGAATTTTATAAGACTTCTTCAAAAATTGTGTCGCAGGGGACATTTTAAAGACACAGATCTGCGAAAAATATTCATTTTGCACAAAAGGCATTTTTTCGGACATTTAAAGGACCCTTTATGAGATACTTACATTTTTTAAACGCTTATAACTTTTTTACCAATTAAGTTAGAGACATGCAGTTTTTTGTTTCAGATACAGTAAAAATCATAGAATATGAATACATTTTTTAAAATTTCGAAGTTTTGACGAGTTTTTGGTAATGTCATAGCCCACCATCCCCTTAAGTCTTCGAAGTTGCAAAGGGCGAAGTTCAGGTAGTAACAGTCAAATGCATGATCTGTTGCGTTATTGTTTGCGGTATTGACCACTATTGCTTGGTTTGATTGCTGTTGGTTTGTCATTTGTTGTCCAGTTTAGCTGACCACTTTTGTCATCTTTCGTTGGTCATCTGTTTGGACGTATAGTTTAGCTGACTGCTTCGGTTTCATGCGGTCACTTTTGATTCGTCATTTGTTTGGCTGTATATTTAATTCGTTAGATTTTACTCGGTAATAATATAGATAAGCAGACAGCTTTTATTTGGTTGAGTCGCTTTTCGTTCATCATTTGTTTGGCCGTCTATTTTAGCCGACGGCCTTTGCTTAGTTTAGTCATCTTTAGCTCCCCATAATTTTGACTGTATAATTCAGGCGACCACGTTTGCTTGGTCAGGTCGTTATTGGGGACTGTATGGAGAGTTTTAACCCCTGCCACTTTTCCATGCTGGACAGAGGTCTTCGCTTCATCAGTTGACAAGACTCTTCAGATTTTAGGGACGTTCCTCCGATCTTCAAGATCCTAAAAAGATGAAATCCACGCAGTGATATCAAAAGACATGGTTTGTTGACTTGATCTGCCGAGCTGACTTGTCAAGTGTAACTCAACTGCATTTGCTTGGTTTAGTCGCATTTAGCCACTTGTTTGGTCATAAACTTCAGCCGACTACATTTGCTTGTTTTAGTCGTTTTTGAGGGCTAGCGTATCTTGTTTTGACCCATACCCGGCCCAACCACCCTGCTATGCTGGACGCAAGTCTTCACTTCATCAGTTGATAGAAAGCATATTTCAAATCTTGCGAAAGTTCTTTAAGTCTTCAAGGTTGCAAAAGACGAAATTCAGTTAGTGATATCCAAAGACATGGTATAGTTGTAAAAAGGACGAAACTACTCTATTTTACTACTCTATATACGATTGGACTAATTTACTACTCTACATACGATCGGAAAAAAGTAAATGAAAGTTAATAGTAAATACATTAATTTTGAGTGAAGTCAAGAATATAATTTTTTTTTTGTGAAAAGGGCTAATTTTAATGAAAAAGCTTTTTTGACCTAAACTAGTTGTACACTAAAGCAAACTTTTATCCTAAAGCAATGTAATCAGTTTCAATTTGGTCTAATTTTTAAAAAAGCTTATTTTACCTATACAAAATGCATAATAAAACAAAATGTTACCCTTTAGGATTTATTTATTTTTTATTTTTTAGTTGGAGGGGTGGGTGGGGGTTTCAGCACTGTTTGAATATGTAATGTAAAATACTACCCGAATCAAAAGTTATTTAAATATGGCTCGACTTGTTAAATTGCTGATCAGTAGTAGATTCAGAAATGCTTGAAGGAGGGGAGAGATAAGTATTACAAAAAAATTTTCCACTGTTGGGTCATCCCGCCCAATACATTTTCAATCTTGAATTCAGGTTTATTCTGTCTGCTCTCATCATTGAAAAGATGCAATGGAGAAGTCTCTCCTTCTGTGACCAGTGTTGCTTCCCATCTTGAGTCTGAATGCTGTAGACGATTTCGCACTTGCTGGGCCTGGGTTCCGGCGGAGCATTTAATGAAGCTCAGGGGAAGAGAGATCGCCCTTCCTTGGATCCCATACTTCGGATTTCAATTAATGTATAATACAAATAAAGTAGATTGTATTTATGTATTTTCGAAAATAATTAACATTTAAATGCCAATTCGTGTTGCCTTTCTGTTAGGTTGGTATAGCATTTTAAATTTTGAGACCCATGCAAGAATGCCTATACTAGTGTTTCTATGAGGGAAATGCTCTTATCACGCTGTAAAATACTACAGACTGTCCTTGTACTAAAACAATACAAACTTCAGTATAGAACAAAACAAAACAAAAATTAACTTCAGAAACACCTAAGGAAAAGGCACGATCTACCTTTCTATATGAGCACTCATTTACGTAGCAGGCAACTTCGATTAGAAACTAATATAAAATGTATTACTCTTTGAGGCCCTTTTGGGTCCATGTCCATTCCCAGATTTATATTTGTCATCATGAACTCCCGGATCCCCACTCCCCAAGCCGTCGGTATAGTGAATGAGTGTACTGAACTTTTTTGTTTTATTTTACTACTGAAGTGCAGGAAAGTCCAAGATGAGCCCCTCCCATCAACAAATGCAACCGTGCTTCTCTCTGCGACATCTCACCCCTCGTTTACACTCAGCCCACTTTCACGGCAGCGAGCGGGAGAAATGGCGGTAACAGTGTAAACACCTCTCTCGTCCTGCTCATGCCATGACCTTTCTTGCTGACCTCTTTGCCCGGCGGGTTACGCCTTCAGGCAGGCCTCGCAGTCGGTCCTATTTTCTTAACCCTTTGAGGCGCAACCCTTTCCAAATGCTGAAAAAAGGGCAGCCGTTGCCATCGGTCGACTTAACTACCAGCAAGATGTCGGACGATCGAAAAGTTCATCGCGTGCCACAGCTCTACAGACCCTTTTTTTAACGGAGCTGGCTGTGCGCACAGCCAGCTGCGTCAAAAAAGAGTCTCTATATCTGTGGCACGCGATGAACGTTTCGATCGTCCGCCATCTTGCTGGTAGTTAAGTCGACCGATGGCAATGGCTGCCCTTTTTTTCAGCATTGGGCAATCTATCCAGCTTTTCTCGCATTTTTCAGCAGATGTCAGTGCTGTTAAAAATAATCGTGACCATTTTTTGTACGGGAAATGACGTGCTAAAAAGTAAAGGACTCTCGTGGAGCTATGTCACTCGCAACTATATTTATAGAAATCAAATCTATTCTTCGTGACTGGCAACAGTCAAAACGTAAGATTTTGGTGTTCCTAGAGCGGGAACACTGCGCCTCAAAGGGTTAAATTCTTACCTCTATAAATAATAAAGTAAAATGTTCCGCTTCTTCAACAGTTGTTAAATGTTCCTTTAGATGTTAAGGTTTCGTCTATCAAACCATTAAAATGCTAGACTATATAAATCAAACTTTGATGAAGGTAGGAATTTAAAAAAAATAGGACCGACTGCAAGGCCCGCTCCAGGGGATTTATAAGGGAGGAGGAGGGAAGTACAGTAGAAAACTACATACAGGAGAAGGCGAGTACAGCTGAATGGAAACGCTCACTGCTTTTGAACTCACGCAGAAGTATTTCCTGGGGAAAAAAATCTGCAGCGAGAGAAGAAGTGGGGAGGGCTGAATGTAAATAGGGCATTAGGACCTCTCATACAGAAGCCCATGAATACGAATGAATCTGAAAACGATCATCCATATCATCACCATAGTAAGTATGGTATCACATACCAGTAAATTTCACCTTTTTGTTAGCACTGAAAGACAAGTTTGGGGAAACTCTGAGAAGGTTTTCGCCTAAGGGATGGGGGGTGGGGATGGATGCGAACAAAGCAGAGCTGTATACAAGAACTTGTAAGATGAAACCTTGCAAAAGCATTGTAGAGGGGCATTTCAACGGGGAAAGCCCTTTCCTAGGTTGCAATATAAACATAAACAAAAAATATTTATTTTTTCGATTTTTTTTTCGAAAAATGTTAATTTTTCGCTAAACTCTTCTTCAGTCGTTACGGCGCCCCCTTTACCTTGGCGCCTTTGTGCGGTACACAACCTGCACACCCACTAGCGACGGGCCTAGCAATCAGGTAAGGTGTTTTATTTACTTTTTTTAATGTGTGTAGCTAAGTGTTCAAGAAGTCACCATACATTTACTACCTCCTCTCTAAATATAATATTTATATTGATTTTTTTAATATTATTTTTCTAGTATAATAACAATGAATTTCTTAATTATAATTAAAAGTAGAATAACATATATGCTATCAATCCAATCAGTGGATGTTGTGTCAATGTCCAACCAGCTATCCACAAAACTCAGTTATCCAGAATGGTCGGGACCAAATGTATTCTGGATAACAGGTTTTATACCGTATTACAAATAGTTGGGGAAAAAAGAGTACACATATAAGGCACAGATCGTATTTCCAAGATTGATAAAATCTCTGAACAAAAAAAAAAAAAAAAAAAAAAAAAAATATTTTAAATTTATTTATTTTAATATTTCGAATTGAACTTTTCATCAAGAAACAAAATAATAAAACTTTAATACAATAAAAGAAGCATGGAAGTAAATCCCAAATAATAAAGACATCGTAAAATAGAGCAATATTAATAATCACAAAATATTCTTTCATTATTATTTTACAGCATATTCAGATACAGGAATTTTTTTGCAGGGACCCATTTTTGTGAGAAACATTTATTTTTGTGAATTTTCATACAAATTTTTGTAAACGTCACTTTTTTCTTAAAATTATTTTTTTTAAAATTAAAATCTAGGGCAAAATGCAGAAAAAGTATTGTTCCAATCAATTGTAATTTTGTGAAAGTGTCGTAAAACTTATCTTCAATTTTTAATTCATTGATCCCTGACATTACATAGGCATATTTAATGATTACATTTTGTGTTAACAATATGAGAAATGTTTTTAATTTTAAAAACATTGATACATGGGCTAGATTTTTCAAAGCTAGTTTGAAAAGACTAAAATGATAGCGAAACATGTTTTTATTTTTATTACAAAAGATGTATTTCATGAATAAAAGTATAAAAGAACAACTTGCAGTAATTTCACAGTGATAAAATTTATTTGTATAATATTGATGTCGTGCAATGACCTAGTTTTTAAAATAGAAAATACTTTTTGCTTTTCCCCTATTTTTTTTATGAAACAACTATTTGGGAATATCCGTCTCAAGAATTTCAGTTTCCCCACACAGCTGCTCGGTTACGTCTTATTTGCGACCGGGGTAAAAAACTTCCGACCACTTTAATTTGAGCGTAGCACTTACGACCGCTTTTGTTCAAATGTGCAGGGTGGCTTGGAATGAGTCAGAAGCTGTCACTGGGGTGGATGTGGGGTCAGTACAATTAAAGAAAGTGTTGGACACACAAAAAAAATTCCCGTTCCAGTTGAAACTTTAGAAAATATTTTACTTAACATGTTTCTTTAAAAATACCTAACATGAGAGATCTGAGTGAAGAACAATTTGAAAATTATGGGTTTTGTGCTTTTTTAATTTTTATGTTTTTAAAAGGGTTTTTTGTGATTTTTTTTTACTGTTATTTATTTAACAAAAACAAAATCGCTTCTTATTATTCTCAGACAGTATGTTTTCTGATACCGTAAAAAGTTTTAAGATAATAAACTTAATAGTTTTTTAGAAAAGTGTACCAAACTAACACGCTGTTCTTCTATAAAAGTTCTTTGAACAGCATGTTAGTATATGTAATGATATGTAAAAAGTTAATTAGCTGTTAAAGACTAATTTTTGAATATAATTCGTTGTTTTAAATTTATACACAGAATTTTATATTTGTACATACAGCATACAAAAAATTTCATTTCTATCTCTATTTTGAAATAAAGTACATGTTAAATCTTTTGCAACAAATGCCTCTCTTTACTCGCCGAGATGTTCTGTGTCCTTAAGTGTACATATTAAGTACTAATATCAGTGCTCTATTATTATTTTTTTTTTCCTGAATGCTTTTGAGATATTGCATTATTCTGTAATAGAAAAACGGATGTTTTCCCACCTGTTACGTATTTCAAATTAAATTAAATTAAAAATTGCACTAAATACGTCAGTAGTAAAATACATAAAATTTTAAATACATGTATGCAAGGTATAAAGCAATTTCAAGCTCTAATTCAGAGTCTGAAGAGGAAGTCGATCTGGTGACGTGATTGAACAGGCCGAATTTACAATGGCAACCCAGACGACTTCAAATAGATTTTATGATGACGAATTCGAATATACTGAAAAATATAAGGATAAATGCTCTTTTGTCAGATGTAAAAGAAAATACTGTCGTAGAAAAAAAAATCTGAATTTGTATACTATTTTTTAATATTAATTTTTTAAAATATGTTCGTGTAGTTACTTAGAGGTTGTGTAATTTGCATTAGTATGCAAATTCATAAATAACAACACAGACAATATTTTCTAGCGTTTTTTCGGCTATCAAATGTTTATAATCCTATGAGCAACCACCTCTCTTAACGACCAATTTTTCGCGGAACGGAAGGTGGACGCTCCCGAGAAGTATATTGTATGTAAGTATATGTATTGAAGTATAAACCTGTATGTGTTTGCAATTACGGACTTATAGTCTTTCGGTTAATCTGTTGGTCATTTTGTGTCATTACAAATTAACTAAGCGTCAGTAGTCGCTGTCTTATGATGGCTCAAATTAAAACAAGGAAGACTACCAGCTGCCCAATATTTGGAACGCCGGAAGAGTTGAAGCAAACTCAATTACCTACCTATTGTGATGTTATGAAGTATTATCTTTGGGTTAAAAATGAAATGAAACCAAATGTGAACTCTAAAGAGCTTACTGTAGGAGAACTTTCAAGACTTGCTGTAATTGGTATTCAAAAACTTTGGATAAAAGCTTCTATTTCAATTATCACTCATAAAACATTTTTGTAGCTATAATTCGGTGCTACCATGAGAAATACCGAAATTTGCTGAAGCCGTACAAGCAATGATAGACTGGTGCAAATTACAAAGAAAAGATCAGAGAATTCCAAGAAGATTCAAAACAGCTTTTCGACATTTGCAGCTGCTAATGCAAGGGTCCTGAATCCGATAACTGCAATTGGGAAAAGAGTCGTCGAGTTCCTAAACAAGAAAGGACTTTTTTATTGGACCAAAAAAAAGAGCGATGATCATTGAATTCGTTGATTTAATCACCACCAAATGAAAAACAAAAAAGAAGAGACAAGAAGCCTTTCTCCGTGATTCTGTTAAAATGCCCGTCAATGTCGCCATGAAATTACATCAACCATCGTCTTCCTACCAGATTACACCAATTAAAGCGGAGATGATGGAAATAGACGCAACAGTAACACAACCGGTACCTTCCACGTAGTGTGAAATGCATGAAGCAATCCCAAAATCAGGTCCACCAGAAACACCACGGTCTCTGAGAAGTGAAATAGTACTACAGCCAGCGGTAAAACTAATGCGAATGAATCTATCTTCTTTAGCTGCAGCCTATGATCGTACAGGAATATCGGACAGGTCTGCAGCTCCATTGCAAGACGTAGGAATTGTTAAGGCACACGATAAGCGCTTTGTTGTGGATCGGTCCAAAATCAGGCGGGGAAAGAGTTAAAGATTAGTCCAAGCTGCAACATCGGGAAATCACAGAGCGAGTCCTCGAACTGTATTTCGATTGCAGAAAGGGTAGAACGGTGTCACTGGAACAAAAAAGCTTCAAGCATCACCGAAAGTCTGTTGTCAAGGAAGACTATGTTTTAGAATCAGAACCTGGAGATACCTACTTAAGCCATGCGACATATGATTCATGCTCAGCAGAAAACATAAAGAAAAGCATTGTTACGTATCTACAAGATAATTCAGTTGACTTAACCTTGTTATTAAATGTTGGCTATGACGGAACTAATGTTAACAACGGGTGAAAGGTAGTTGTGGTACGACTTTTGGAAGGGAATTAAAAAGGCCTTTGCAATGGCTTATCTGTCAGATTCACGTAAATGAGCTTCCATTACGACATTTGCTGTTACATCTAGACGGCCAAACAACAGGCTCCAAAATTTATCTCTTAAGAAGTTAAGAGCAATCGTCGACAATGGTTTTGAACCAAATGACAACACTGTTCTTTTACCATGCCACACGCAAGACGTACAGTGCTGTATAAAACTGATCACTGAATCACCTAGACCTGTATGTGGACAAGACGCAAGAGATGGGTTTTTCGGAAACAGACTTTTATCTAGAAAATGCATGCCTTCATTTAAAACCAAACAAGAATATTCACTATAAGATATGATGTTACCGTGCTTCATATCCTGAACTTTGCTATCTATCATACTTTGTATCAAATGATTTTTTTGTGTAATTTCACATACTATATAGTATAGATTCAGGGCCAAGAAAACATGATAATATTCAATGTAAGTTAATAACACTTTACTCACTACCAAATACCATCCAAAGATCTATTTAATAATGATTTCAGTCACATATGTTTAATTATTTAATGTCCAGAAATACAGGAAATATTCATAAAAATCGAAAAAAAAAGCTATTTTTGTGAAAGCTTGAGGTCTTTGAGGTACCTCAAAACCTAAATGTAGAAAACTCAAACTTTGGGAATCTTTTAATTATGTAGCACAACATCTTTTGGCAAATATTCCATATTGGAATTCGGAATAATAGTCTGGAAAAGTGCTTCACCATGTTATTGGGAAAAATCCGTTCTTGCAAAAGTTTGAGGACATTGGAGCACCTCAAACCCTAAAAGCAGAAAGCTCAAACTTTGGGAAATTCTTAATTAAATAGTAGACCAACTTTCAGCTGCTATTCCATTTTTAAAAACGGAAAAATGTGTTTCTCCATACAAGTTCACTCCACCCTATTGTACATGCATATGTACGAACATATATGCACGCGTACGTTGAGACGTCTTGTAAAAATTCTTCAAAGTAAATTTAGATATAGCCAAAATCGTCATCAAAATCTGCAAACCGAAATCTTTCGCCATCCCTTTACTCCCTTTTACTACGTACAAGGATGAGCAAAATCTCGACCTGTTTACAACGATAAACTGTCCATAACGATATTTTTTTTAGGTCCCTACAGAATCGTTATAGGCACTCTCCAATGTATTTGAGTCGGATTGGCGAACACATAAGCGAAATTTCTCTAGACTCAAATTAGCCCAATGCCGAAAGCACAAATGCATATGCAAAAAAAATATTTTTTCTTAAAAGCAAAATGTCTCTTTAACATTCTTTTCTTCTAACAAAAGAAACATAAACATAAAAGAACAGAAAAGTAGAAAAATCATTATTCCCTCGAGATTGCAAGTTAAAAGAAATATTACTCAAATCTATTTAATTCAAAGCCGAAACATGATATGGTATTAAGAGCAAAGCAAAACTAACTATAAATTTTCCGTAAGAAAGCAGAATGTGCATTTAAAAAATACTATTTTAATTCTTTTAAGAAAAAAATAATTGAAATAGAAACGCTGGTATTGTTTTCACTGGAGTACATTCAAGATAAACTCAAAGGAAATTTTCTTTTTTTATCTTCTATCTACTTGTATTTAATAAGCTTTTGTTTATTCTTAAGCTTTTCCAAATAATCAAAAATGCGTTTGACAGATCCTCTTTTTTATTAGTTTTCTTAAATAATGCAACGAATAAATCGCGAAATATTATTTGTCCTTTTCGCTTTCTTCTAACGTAATGAATGTAAAAGAACAATAATTAATGAAACAATTACAAAAATCGAAAAATTTAAAGAACAATTAATTATATATCGCATACTATCTTCATGTAAAACAATATACAAAATACACTAATAAAATGGAATTATTGATATTGTTTGTGAAAGTCCAATTAAATATTCCAGACTTACCAAAATGCTTCTCCCCCCTTCCCCCTCAATCCAAAATTGCCATAATTTTTTTTATTAACCACTGTCCACACAATTGGGATTTTATTTTGGATTTGAGCTGGACCTTTTAACTTTTACCTTGCTTTTTTTCCTTTTTCGACCGTTAAGGGAGACACCTTTGGATCAAGAGTGCGTTTGACAAGAAATTACGTGGCACATGATAAATAAATTACGCATTTAAAAGTGATTTTCGAAAAATCTCTATCTAATCAAGCTTTTTAAAAAACGACTCCTTTCTTTTCGAAAATTTACGCAGTTTGAGACGATTTGGGCGAAATCTCAGAATTTCATCAAAGTTTTCAAAGCAACCGATGCCTATAGGTTAAGTTGCTTGACAACCTATCATGTCGCCAAATCTGACTTCATTCGCTTTACTCGCTAAAGTGTGATGTGCAAACAAATTTTACACATTTTGTATAAACTTTCGCAAAATCTCAAAATCTAATAAAAATGTTTTAAAAAAATTGTGTCAATAGTTTAAGTTGAATAACCACCTATCGTGTCCCAAAATTTCATTTAATTTGTTTTAGTTATTGCGTGATGCGAGAACAAAAATTTTGAAACAATTTTTACAAAATCTCAAGATTTAATAAAGTTTTTTGAAAATTTCGATGCCTAAAGTTTAAGTTGAGTTATCACCAATCATGTCTAAAAATTTCATTTCATTCACTTGTCATTTTTACATCTTGCGCGAACAAAGAAAGCGTCACGGGCAAAGTGACAGACAGACAAATGACGGTCGTACTGGATTAACAGGTGCTTGAAACTGATAGAATCGCAACAGTTTTTAATTCCAAGTAAGGTACACAGACAAAAGTCTAATTTTATTTATATAGATATAATTCTGGCAATGTATGAAAAGCTGGCGTTGTGTATAAAGCCCGGGCATTATGCAGGATGTCCAGTGCTAAGGATGCCCAATGGCTATTTCCTAAATCTTTAGTCAGAGCCACATAGTTCCCATTGCAAAAATGCTTTAAATTGTGTAATCTTTTATTTCGGAAACAATTGAATTCAATAAATCAATTACCATAAAAATTACGAAATTTAAATTTTTATAGGGTCCCGCGGGGTCCTGTCCGTTATATTCAGAAAAATTTCCCTTATACAATTTCATGCAAAATTTTAAAAAGATCTCCCTTTTACGACCAAAATTCTTCGAGTTATGACGCATTTTCACTTAAGTCACTTTTCCGCATTTAAGAAAATGTCCCGTTACGGTAAACCGTGAAGGAACCATGTAAATATTCAAATTTTAAATCATAGTTTTTAATTTCTGGAAAAATGTGGAGAAACAAGCAAAACTAATTTTAGAATACTAATCTTTAAGCAGAGGATATTCACGCTCTATGAAAATCTATCCGGGGTCTTTTGAAAATACTTTCTGTAAACGAAGTAACAGAATTTCTATAAGTTGTGTAAATAAAATTCATCATGTATAACAGCGATTCTCAACCTTTTAACTCCCCCAACATAGGCTAACTTACGGTGCCCCCCCCGTCACATTTTTCAGCATACATTCAGTTTTAAAATGAATATTTAGTCGAATTTTCTACAAAATAATGTTATCAGTAAAGTTTGAATGAACATTTTAAGCGAAAATGGATATATTTTTGAGTAAAAAGGAGAATGAATAAGATGATTTTTTAAAAACATGCATCACTGCTTGATCTTTGATTTTTCTCGCCCCCCCCCCCCACAGATTGAGAAACGCTGCTGTATACAACTCCAATTTCGCAGTTCGAAAAGTGCTCTAACTTGAAGCAGCTATAACTCTTGAAGCTCTGTTATAGTTTAAGTAGAGTGAGCACCTATCTTGTCAGCAAGTTTCATTTCATTCTCCTTAGTTACTTCCTTGTACGTAGTATAAGGAAGTAATGTGATCCCGAAAAATTTTGGGGGCCAAATTTCGACATAAAAACCGATTTTGACTACCTCTAAATTGAATTAAAAAATTTTTTTCGATGCATCTCATCGTAGGCTATCATGCACGATCATATTAATGCGTCTGCAACTCATTTTGACCAGCGGCGAGTCTATTGTGGCCAGTTTTTCCATGCCGTCTGTACGTACGTACGTACGTACGTATGTATGTAACTCGCATATCTCAAAAACTATTGGTCGTAGAATGTTGAGATTTGATATTTAGGATTGTTCTATGATCTAGTTGTGCACCTCCCCTTTTGGTGACAATCGAATGGATAGTTTATGTACAGGACCGCCCAAAAGATTCGAAATACATTACGCTCTATGGGCCGAAATTCATTAAACTCGCCTAACTCAAAAGCTATTAAGCGTAGAATGTCGAAACTTCATATTTTGGATAGTTGTAACATCTAGTTGTGCACCTCCCCTTTTGGTTCCATTCGACTGGATAGTTTATCTACAGGACTGCCCAAAACATTCGAAATACATTACGCTCAATGGGCCGAAATTCATTAAACTCGCATATCTCAAAAACTATTAGGCGTAGAATGTTGAAACTTTATATTTAGGAACATTGTAACATCTAGTTGTGCACCTCCCCTTTCGGTTCCATTCGACTGGATAGTTTATCTACAGAACCGCCCAAAAGATTCTAAATACATTACGCTCTATGGGCCGAAATTCATCAAAGCGTTTTTTAGAGGTATTGGGCTATTTCAAACGACACAGAAGTGATATATGCTGTAAAGAGTTAGAAAATGAATTTCTCCATTAAAAAAAGTGTCTTTATCATTTATAGTTCAGCTACAGGAACACTCAAAAGATTTCCAATACATTACGGTCAATGGCAATTTTAGGGGCATTCATCCATTTCAAGCACAATGCCGTCCTACCACATAAGTTAGGTAATGGTCCGACCACGGTCACGTGACTCCCTCAAGAACTATCCAAAAGTCGCCAAGCTTGGCGACTTTTGGTGTACGTGTGTGCATATTTAACTCTCAAATCTCAAAAAATATTATGAAATTTCATATATAAGATTGTTGTAACATCTAGTTGTGCATCTCGATTTTTGGTTCCAATCTACTGGAGAGTTTATTTACTGAACCACCGAAAAGAATTTCAGTACTTTAATGTCTATGGACATCTTCAATATAATACAACTGTAGACGGTCATTGTTTGGTACATGCCCAAAATCTCGCCGTCTGTCCTCGGCCTTGGCGAGTTTTGGCGAAATATCGCCAAATTTGGCGATATTCAGTTATTTGGTCCATGCCCAAAGTATCGCCATTTGTTATCGTTCTTGGCGAGTTTTGGCGAAATATCGCCATATTTGGCGATAATCTGGCATTGTTTGGTTCATGCTTAAAATCTCGCCAAATGTCGTAGAAATTGACGAGTTTCGCCGAAATATCGCCAAATTAGGCGCCAAAAATTATTTCGTATTTTGTATAACTGTAAAACTTTAACCCGTAGAATTTTGAACTTTTGTATTTAGAACTATTGTAATATCTAACTGTTTTCAATATCTTTTTTGACAGCAATCGACTGAGAATTTATTTACAGGGTTTGCCAAATGACTTTAAATACATTGAGGTGTATGAATGCATTCAATTCATTGAAAGCCTGTGGTCAATGACTACTTTGGCTATCCCCAAAATCTCGCAGACTATCTCGAGTTTGTCGGCTTTTGGTGAAATATCGCCAAATAAAGTATCAGAAGGAAATCTTTCAAATTGAACTCAGCTTGGCGATATCGAAATATTTGGCTAGAAATCGCTAAATCTTACTATTATTGATATTTTATCTCTTTCAAACAAATAAGTTTAGAGGAAGTGCGACGAAAATAGTTTTGTTCTAATAGACGTGCAAGGAAGTCATGTGTTGGACACATCAGATTTTTCTTATAACGTGATGCGCGAACAAAAATTTACGCAGTTTGAAACAATTTTCACAAAATCTCAAAATCTGATCAACATTTTTTTTTAATTCGATGTTTTTAGTTGAGTGATCACCTATCATGTCACCAAATTTTAGTCCGCTGTTTGGATTTATAAAACTGAAATGTTTTGATGCAGCTGAAAATGTTTTTCATTTTAAATGATACAAGATGTGTTTACAGTGCAATATGTATGTAGAGAATATCCTATAAAAGATAACTTTTTCAACGTCCTTGTAAGCTTCAATATTACTCGTTTGGAACCTATTGTGCGAAAATAACCAGATGAGCCAACTCACCTTCCAGTCTATCCTTTAAGCATTCAAAACGTGACATTATAAATTAAATTATTATAAAACGCGTGAGTTTCCTAAACTCTGCAGCACACACACATAATTTTAATCCTATTTGCGATTTAAACTATTCTAAATACCTTCTGAGATTACACAGCACAGTTTGATGTTAACTAAATTTTGTTTAGTTAACATCAAACTACACAAAATTTATTTAATTTTTAAATTATTTAAATTTTCAATATTTAAAACCTCCTTGGTTCACGAGACTGAACCAAGAAGGATTTAAATATTGAAATTGGTGCCGTTTGGATATTTTCTAAAACAGCGACTTGAAATATTTTGCTGTGCTAATTACACCAGTCTGACAAGAATTATGCATTAAAATATATGGAGAGCTGTTTTAAAGGCCATAATAAATGGAAATGACTATTGTTCATGATAATGCGATGCGTAAAATGCAAAGAATTACCAAAAAAATAAAAAGACTACATTCGTGCCAAATACCTAAACCGTTTGAATTGTGCATCAAAGAGGGAGAAACGAAGATATATAGTATTAGTAAAAGTAAAAAATGGTATAAATAATAGATGGTATAAGTAATAGTTAGTATTAAAAGATATGTTAGAATAACAAGGATTAAAGCATAATATACCCACGCCAATAAATATTTCGTGAAACTAAAATGTTCTAGTCATCATATTTCAACACAGCTACCTAAATGATAAGTATAATTCTCCGCCGCGTTAATATATTTGGCGGAATTTTCAACAAAGGAGACAATATCTACACTTTTTTTTCTTTCTTTTTTTTTTTTTTTTTTTTTTCGAGATTCTGTTTTGTTACAAGTAGTTATCATATTTTAGGAAAATATTCGCTTCTTGCCGTGCGAAGAGCTGTTACTCAGCAAGTATTTTATACAGGGTGTCCCAAAAAGATGAAAACGGGCTATAATTCTTCATCTAGTAGAGAGAAGTGGACAGTGTAAATTGCAAAAATGTTCAAAATAAGGTCGGAAATAAGACTCCGTTAAGAAAAAAAATCCTCTCCTTCATTTGCAAAAAGTTACACTTTCTAAATTTGTATACAACCACCGAACAAAAAAAATTCCCTATTTATAAAATCTGCCCCCATACACTCATGAGGTGGCATGCAAAATTTGAGAATTATACCTTAAAAAGTGTCAGCGATATGAAAATAAATATAACGCTCACTTAAACCACTTTTCCATGGCTCTCGAAGGGGAAAAATCACTTCCAATGATCGCCTTTCAGGGTTCGTACAGAAATTACGAAAGAAAATCATTTTTTCCACTCTAGCAATAAACGTTTACATACAAAATCGTGAATAGTCCCCGATCATCTTTCTTGAAAGATATTTCTGAATCGTTGTATGATGAAAGGATCAAATTTGGTACATCACCTCATGAGCGTATGGGGCACATTTTATTAATTAGGAATTTTTTGTACTGGGGCCGTATACAAATTTAAAAAGTGTAACATTTTGTAAATGAACGAGAGGGTGTTTTTCTTAACGAAGTCCTATTTCCGACCTTATTTTGAACATTTTTGCAATTTACACTGCCCACTTATCTCTACTAGATAAAGCCCGTTCCCACCTTTTTGGGACACCCTGTATAATGCATGCGATTATGTTTCTTTCACTTAATAAATACTCACTACGGGCATAAAATACTATTGTTTAGTTTATTAAGTTTCTCTGTTCACCATGAGGACACAACAGTTTTAGTGAACTTCGAATATACTGGGAGAAATTTTATGGTTCCTTAATTCATGGTACTTAAATAAGATTTACTTCTTATTTATTTTAAATAAAGTGTAATGCCTAGTAGAGTTCTGAATCTAGATTTTTTTTTTTTCGCATTTGGCGAAACGATACAGATACAACAATATTTACGAGTTATTTTGAATGTTCCTGTAAAAGAAACATTTATGCTACATGCATACTTTTAGCCTATATTACTTAGGAATAGTGTAGCTTTCTATCTGTGAAAAAATCTTTAGAATAGGTTCAGTAGTTACAGAGATGTCCATATAGCGTAATGTGTTAGAATTATTTTGCGTGTTCCTGTAAAAGAAGTATTTATGCTATATGAATAAAAGGTCGCGTATAATACTCAGTAATAGCATAGATTGCATCAGTGAAAAAAGTTGTAGAATCGTTTCGGTAATTACAGAGATGCCTTTAGAGCATAATCTAATTCTTATGAGTGTCCCTGTAAAACAACTATTTGCGATAAATGCATGAAAGGTAGCCTATAATATTCAGGAATAGTGCAGGTTCATATTCATGAAAAAAGTTTTAGAATCGGTTGAGTAGTCACAGAGATGACCACAGAGCGTAATGTATTAGAATTATTTTAAGTGTCTCTGAAAAAAGAAATATTTATGTTATATAAATGAAAGGCAGCGTATAAAACTCAGGATAAATGTAGCTTTCTATCACTGAAAAAGTTTTAGTATCGGCCTAGTAGTTACAGAGATACCCGTAGAATGTCAATTCAAAATTGTTAAAATCAATGCAAAAATATGATATAATAATGCTTTTATGTGCTAGAATTATTTTGAGTGTCACTGTAAAAGAACTACTAATGTTATATACATGAAAGGTAGCCTATAATACTCAGGCATAGTATATAGCTTTCTATTCGTGAAAAAAGTTTTAGAATCGGTCCAGTAGTTGCAGAGGTACATATAGAGCGTAATGTAATTTTTATGAGTGTCCCCCAGTAAAATAACTATGTATGGTATATGCATGAAAGGTATCCTATTTCACCCAATTTTGTATCTTTCTATCTGTGGAAAAAGTTTTAGAATCGGCTTAGTAGAAACAGAGATTCCGGTAGAGCGTAATGTAATTCTATGAGTGTCCCTGTAAAACAGTCGTTCCCAACGGGTGGTCCACCAACAAATTCTAAGGGCTCAGCGAAGTGAGTGAGTGTGCTTTCACAATTTTATGAAGTAAAAAAATAAGCAAAAAGCTCATTTGTTTACTGTCTTTCTTAAAGGATTTTTAAAAATGTTTCATAATCTTTAAAAAATAGAGGAAATACAGGCGGACACAATATTAAATACAATTCGTAAAATGTCGTCCTAGTCAATCTTTTGTCTTCGGCTACAGGTATATGTAACCAGGATTGATTAACTATTATGAGCGGGGCCGTGATAGCCCAGTGGTTAAGGCGTTGGACTCGTAACCGGAAGGTTGCGGGTTCGATAGCGGCGTACCACTAAAGATCACCGTGTACATGCGGTGTACGTGCACGTTAAATCCGTGGTTCCGAATGTCCTCTCGGCGGTCGCTAGCAGTTTCCGAGGAGTGCCAATATTCAGAAGTCTCCCACCTTCTGATGAGGTTCCAAATTGTGGCGGGAAATTCCGGGAATGACGTATATGTAGCTCTAAGCGACATATTCAGTGACGCGAGCTGTCCTCTCCTGGCAAATAAATAACTATTGTGAGCATTAATGAGTCAGTAGAAATTTTCTGCACTTTTTTGAATTTTCCATTTTATATTACATTTTGCGCAAAAACTTTTGTACTTTTAAAAAAAGAAACTTTATCTCTCCCCTCCCCTTCTCCTGGATAGAATTAAGTAGTCCGTGGGTAAATTAGAAGTTGAAAAGTGGTACGCGAGCTCAGTTGAGTTGGGAACCACAGATGTAAAAGAACTATTTGGGAGATATGCATGAGCGGTAGCCCATCATACTCAGAAATAGTGTAGCATTCTATTAGGGAAGAAAGTTTTAAAATCGGTTCAGTAGTTACAGAGATAACCACAAATCGTAATTTAATTCTATGAGTGTCCCTGTAAAAGAAATATTTATGCTACATGCATAAAAGTTAACCTATAATATTCAGGAAGTAGTGTAGATTTCCATTAACGAAAAAAAGTTTTAGAATCGGTTCAGTAAATTCAGAGGTATCCATGGAGCGTTATGTAATTCTTATGAGTATCCCTGTAAAGGAACTATTTATGGTGTATGCATAAAAGGCAGCCCATAATACTCAGAAATAGCGTATCTTTGTATTACTTAAGGAAGTATTAAAACAGTCCATATAGCGTAATGTATTAGAATTATTTTAAATGTACCTGTGAAAAAGCTATATATGTTTTATATGGATGAAAGGTAGCCTATACACAGCAAACACACTACTGCCCGCAAAATGACGGCCGGATACCCGTCGTGCTGGCAAAGTGCCGTATACCGGGAGCAAGGTAGATTGCCATCGTCTGGAAGTCACTGGAGTAACAGTGTCTGAAAAGTGCATATGCGCCAGTACATAACTACCCGGTGTGTGTCTATGGCATGTGTCTATGGCTGCCATGAACTGCCATGTGTCTATGGCATGCACAGAAAAGTTAACGGCGTGGTACTGCTTAAAATGTACCGGGCCAGCACTGTTTGGCAGTAATGGGCCTGTATATATTTCGTAGTGTTGGCATAAAATTTCGTTATTTTAATTAAATAATATTGTTTCACATTCATACTGTGTAGACGTGTTAGGGGATATAAGTTCCGGGCATCCAAAGGCAGGGTCACTGTTAAGATTTCTTTTCTTTTTTTTTTTTTTTTAAGGGGGGGGGGGGTAAGCGGAGAAGTTCATATTGTGCCTTCAAATATTTTAGTACTAAAAACTAAAATAATACAAGCGAGTTCAGTATGCTATAAAAATGTTTACTACACCGACAGTGAAACCCCCACTCTGTATATGAGTGCCATATTACCGGCAGGGCAAACGGGGCAACTGCCCAGGGCCCACACATTCTAGGGCCCAAAAATCTTACATCTTACACTTTTATAATTTTACAATAAAATTACAAAGGATAAAAAATTTCAAAACTTAAATGATTTTTTAATTATAAAGTATGAACAACGAAAATAATTCAAATTTACATTTGTACAAATTGATTTAAAGTTATTTTTAATTCTTTGAAATGCTCTATAGCCGATATAGCATACCAATAGGAAAATAGCAAACCACATTTTGTAAAGAGTATTTCTAATGTTAAAAAATTGCAACATTTCTGAATTATTTGTTATTTTAAGAAATATTTACAAAAATGACTATTTACAAAAAGTGGTTGTATTCCGTACTTGTTAGCAACTGTGATATAGCATTTCGATGTAACGTTTAACTATCTGTTGCTTCTATTGATATTTTTTTTATTATATTAAATATAGCAGTGATAAAACAAAAGATTACTTAATTTTTAATATAAATTAGGTAATTAATGCTTAAATTTACAATAAAACAAATTAGAGCTCCTGCAGTTATTCTGCAATTATTAAGCAATAATGAACCAGTATTTTCATGTAATAGTCAAAAATACGGAATGGGGTTCATTTAGGAATTTTATTTTCTTTATGCGGTTTCCATTGCCCTGGAATCAAATGTTTTATTAACGCAACCCTTTTACGGGCCTCTCCATATGTCTACGAAGGAATGCTAAGTCAACTTATTTCCCACGGATAACGCACCAAGAATCGAACTGTTCATCGTGGATTTGGCTATATTAATTCAGATTATTTATACGAAGTATAAAGGAATTTTTTATGCATTTGAAGAAAGAAAAAAAAAACTTGCTTGTCTAATTTAATCTGCGATGTGCAAGATAGTCTATATATATATAGATATATATATATGTGTGTGTATAATGCACATAACATATTTCTAAAACGCGAAGTTAATATTAGTGTGTGTGTGTGGTGGGGGGGGGGGGGGGTCTGCTAGCTAAATTGGCGAGTTTTCGTGTCAAATAAGTATAGTAACCCTCTTTTCTTTTGATGTTTCATTTCGTTTCGCAAATCTTGAACCGTTGAGCGGGAGCACAGTTTACATCTGGAAATACGTATGAAGTACGCGTTTTAGGATACAAAGTTTTTCCGGTCGTAATTTTAGAACTTTCGGGAAGGTTTATTGGTGTTAGACTAGTGAGATTTCTCTGTTAGGAGCGATAATAATTATAATTGCTTCGACAGTGAAGTCTCGCTAGTTAAGGATATACAGCAAGTGGATTTACAATTTTGCAGTTTTTGAACAGTCGGGAAAATATTACAGGTAAATTTTTACTTCCACTGTTTTTAATGTACTTTTCTTTCGAGAAAAAGATCGCAATAGTTAGTCCATACTACAGAGTTACTCATTTTAGATATATTTATTGAAGAGAATATACACGTTTACTTTTTCTCAGTCGTAGTAAGACATAAACCATGTCTGCTAAAAGAAAGTGTGAATCCATTTTATCGTATTTCAAGAAAAGTGACTCAAGTGAGGGGAGAAAAAAGTGTAAGTGCATTTTCAAAAATTATTTTTTTTAATTTAATCATTTCAGCTCTAATTATGTTGCATATTTAATGACAATTTCTCAGCTCTATCGAAAATACTTGAAAATTTTATGTATTCACTTAGCATTTTCGAAACTAAATATACTATGAATATTAAATAGTATGCATTTTTATGCATTTGATTATTTAGTGAAGCAACCAACAGTGGTTTGCTCTAATATTCGATCAAGTTATAGCAGAATTTTAATCAATAAATCCTGATCTATATTAAAATACTATGCATCGATATCTTAATACAGTTCTTATTAAACATACTCAGAAATTTAAATTAGTTTTAAACATATAATTAAAATTATAAACAAAAATATCGGGCTTTAAATAGTAAAATATTTTATGAGAAAAAGCCGGAAAATGTGCAGAATGAATATTTCGAAATGCTTCAGCTTTTAAGATACTTTTAGTAATTAGATAGTCTGAACAGCCTTATTATTTTATTATTATATGAAAGCATTTCGTTATAAAACATATTAAAACATTTTGTTGATTATAATTCCTGTTTTAAATCTGATGATAAAATCAGATTGTATTTGTTTTTCATTCCCTGTGATAACATTTTGTAATCTTTATGCATCAAACAAGTATATTTCCTGAAAAATATTCCCATATCTCTTCTCTAGCTTCTCACAAAGTTTTATCTTTAATTAAACCAAAGCAAATATTCTGATATGTGTAATACTTAATTATTTATTATTTCTTTAATGTGTAATATACTTAAGCATAATTAAATCATTTTTATAACGTATATAAATTAAAATTAATAAATTTACTTGAAACTTTTAAATAAGATTATTTCACTTGTACTTCACGTTAAGAAAATTCAAATTATTAACTTTTTATTTAATATTTGAAATAAAATTGTACTTTAATAAACATTTGAATTGCCTTGATGTGTAGCATACAAATATAAATCTATAATAATGTTATTTAAAATATATCAATTTATAGTATTTAATGCACTCGAGCAACGTAGCTAGTTTATTATAAATATAAATGATTTAGTATTCGGGTGATGCATTCGGCCGAATAATGTACTGTTCAGTCATAAAATATACGGCTTTTTAGCCAAATAGCGAATATTTCTATCTATATACTATACATATGATTTCCTTCATAAATAAAAAGTGTAATAAAGCATCAAACATTTTGTAACAGAAAAAGATTATGAAATCCAATTCCTCATTGATCTAATATTATGTGTATTTAAAAATCCATGTTATGTCTTATTAAGTGAAAATTTGAGAAAAGTAATTTTTAAAATGTCGATACTAAAAAAACAAGGATAAAATATTGTAGTTCTTATTTTTCCAAAAATGTCGTTAAAAAAGAACAATTTTAAAAATATTTTTTTCTGCCTTCTTATGGCTTGAAATCACCATCAAGAACTAGTTTATTTTATGCGTAGTGTAGCTACACTCAGAAACGTAGCCAGAAAAAAATTTTGGGAAGGGGTGATATGAAGTTAGAGGTCTGCGCTGCGCCGCGCCACGCCACCGCCGCCGGGCATTTGCACCACGCCGCCGCCGCCGAGGTCTAGGCCGGCGCGCCTACAAAGAACGCCGAATGTATGCCGAAACGTACAAGCGGCTTTAAAACTTTTTAAAAAAAAGTATACCTAAACTTTTAACTTCTTTTTTTTTTTTCTGGATACTTCTTAACGTTCTAGTGGCCAATGTTTCCAATTGAGAATATCAAATTAAAAAAAAATTGAAAAATTAAATTTTATCAATATTGACTTTAAAAAAATGGCAGATAAAAGATGACTTGATTGCTTGAAACGCAAGTTGCATTTCTATCATTAGTGAGAAACTGAAAAATCATAAAAATAGCCATTTTCATAAATTTTTACAAAGCTATCTAGATAACCCCCCCCCCCATTTAAACTTAATTCATATCTTTATTTAAAAATAAATCTTTCGTTATTTCTTTATATATATATATAAAGAAATAATGAAAGATTTATTTTTATCCGTTATATATATTACGAGCGGGAACTTGTCGATTAGGCATTGTAACTTACAACTGCAATTTTATTATGGGGCACCCAGTGGGCGGTCAGCGTTGCCCCTATGTAGGGACAGACACAATGACAGCCACGCCCAGTCGGGGATCGAACCCCGGCAGTTGAACGCGAAACCGGAGTACGGTGCTTTATCCACCATACAACTCGGTCAGTTTAGTTCTTAATATTTCACTTATTATTTAAGCCATTGGTCCACAACCCCCGGGCCACGGACCGGTCCTTGGATCAAATAGTACCGGGCAGCCAAGGAATATTAAATTCTTTGGATTTTATTTACTTTGTATTTCCCTCGGGTTTTCTCGACTTTGTCGTGTTTGTGTTGATTTATACCTTTGTAACAGTAGAAATATTGTGATTCTTTTAACATTTCTTTTTATCTTTTTGTTGCTTATTAATCATTTTAAGATCATGAATTAAAATTGTAGTCATAAAATAGAGAATAAATGTTCTTTTTTTAATAGTTTTAACTATTCCAGAAAACAACTCTGCCGGATGAAATACTAAATCACTTTATATTCTTCTTCTTCTTTTTTTTTTTTTTTTTCCCCGGAGTAACTGTATTTTATTTTGGATGTATGTTTAAATACAATTAAATTAACGTTATTAAATCAAACCAATCTAAATTAGAAACATTCAATACCCTCGCCCTCCCACCCTCAGCGGGCCGCGGTCGGTTCGTGGCGATAAAAAGGCTGGAGAGCACAGATTTAAGCTACCCATCTCTATATTATAGCTGCCAACAATTCTCATTTTATCGGAACATTTTCCACCACTATTTTTTAACAATTTTATTTTAAATTAAAAATATGGACTTATTTTATACCCAAACTATTGCAGTAAAATTAGTAATGGCCAAAGGTCGAAATATGCAGGTACAAGCGACAATCAGATTTTTCTAGAAAGACTGCCCACCGTCTTTGGAAGATGCAATGGGAGAGGTGAAGTGATAGGTGGAGCCACTTACGTTACCTATCTATCCCAATATACGAATGATTTAAATTATATTTTTTTAACAAGAACACTTAACAAATACTGGTGTTGGAATGTAAAATTGTCAAATACTTTGTATAATAACACACACATATAATATAGTACATTTCAAATGATAAACCAAATCTACTAAATTTAGAACTCATGATAAAGGCGCGCGCGTGCGTGTTGTAACAAAACTATCAGTCAAGTTAAATAATTTAAAGAAATCTTTGAAATTTTCCCATTCTGTGAGATGAAATAAAAAATGAAAAGGTAGTTTAATTTATAGGACCCCCTGTGGAGCTGTTGACTGGTAAAAATTAGCATGTAACATTGTGGGTCAAAATGCTTCCTATTGTAGAAAATACTATTTTCAACTGGGTGATATCTGAATTTTCTTGAATTTTAGAGGAGGGAGGAATTGCCCCCCCCCCAATTCAGAGGCCCATTCAAAAAATGTCAGTGGGGCCAATCCTGAGTGCACCTTTTTGCTCCAGAGACCACCAAAAGGGACCCCTTTAGGTGGACCCCCCTCCCATGTGAAAGCTATAGCTGCATCCTTGAATACAGAAATGCTTCTTAATTGCAGCTTCTGTGGGGTAAATATGCCACAGTTAGCAATCTGGTGTTTTATAGTACACTTGCGTTATTTAATACATTTTGAGGTAAAGCCGACCCGTGTGGTTGTAACACTCTCCCCACAACATTAATTATAATACATATCCTTGGTTACAATAATAACAGTGGAACAAAAAAGGAAATGGCTAAACAGTGCTTTAGCCCACTGTATGACGACTTTTTTCTTTTTATGTGCGATAAATGCACCAAGTGTTGTAAATTCGATATTTTAAAGCTGTCAAAAGATCCGAATAATCTTGCATTTTCGAGTTTGAAATGTTGAATTGTAATCTAGCTATTGCGTGCCATAGGTAACCAGTAACAAATATGCTTGCTTCATATGACATCATTGAACTCTTACTTGGATTTCTGCGCATGTGTTACTGTTATTACGATAATGTTTACATCTAGTTGTTGCCATTTGCAGCATAGAAATGTCGATTTTGATACCACATGCATTAGTGTTTTATATAAGATTTGCCAGGCATTTTCTAACTATACTTGTAATATATTTATAATAAATTGTCACTTTTGACACCAAATTTAGCGATCAATTAGCAAAAATTGCAAACATCAGCAAATTGTGACTTTCAACATTTTATTTGCGTACATTAATATAAAAACAGACTTGCCAAGTGTATTATCTCGCTAAATCGATGATGCTTAACAAATTTGAATTTTACTTTTTCCCCACATCTTGTACAGATTTTGAGATAAGAGCTGTAACTCCAAATTTTGCTGCCAGGTAGCATTGTAAGCAGTTTTCTTAGGTTATGGCAACTTTGCTAGACTTAGACCCCGCTTTTATAACTATAGTTCTTGCCACTCATAAATTATCAGGACGACAACAGACTTTAGCAGGTACACTGTATATAACTATAGCATAGAGTGAGTAGAGCCAAGTTGTGTTGTTTTGGTTGTAGTGAGTCAAAGAGTAGTACAGTATTGGCTGCGCATTTGCTCAATTTGTTTGCTTTATTGCCCATATCACACCTTCTCCTTATCTCGTTATATTCAAATTTCAACTCGGACAACTATTTCATTTGACTTGTTCGACTATTTCATTCAGTTGTTTGACTGGAAAAGGGAATGAGTGAATCTGATGTCACTGCAGCCTCTCCATTTGCTTGCCTGAGATTGGTCTGTCGCACAAGTTTGGTGAGTTGAACGAAATCCTAACTTTTCCTAGACTGGCTGGGAATCAAACATACATATCACACAAGGCTTTTCACCCAACAGTCAAAACGAAAGTGTTGTCTGAGTTAAAGATTGAACATAACAAGAATGTGTGATATGGGCATTATACACTGTATTCATCTAAAGACAATAGATACTTAAAAGCTTACTCTCATTGCTTCTCTTTTCACCATGGGCTTTTCACCTCCTTACTGTCAAAAATTACTCATTAGATGAATTCTGAACTGAGTTTTCAAAGTGCATGTTCAGAAAATTTTATTACGATGTTTGTATAAACGACCCCAAACACATATACGTAAAAAAAATCCACATGTTTACATAAATACTTTATTACAACACCAATTCTTTTTTAAGAAAAATTAATACATATATTTGAATATCTGAGCATTTAACACTTCTCAGATATACTCTCTCACATACAACAAACATGAAAATTGTTCTTTTATACAAGTACTGTCCAAAACAAAAACAATGAGACATACCATATGTCTGTTAAAATTTTATAATATTTAAAAATAAAAGCACCAATTCCAACACAAATGTGCAACATAGAAGAAAGGCAAAATACCAACAAGAATGAAAACATTAACGACCCACAACGGTTTTCTTTTGCTAATTATACAAGTAAAGAAAATGGAATGTTTAACTGAAGGTTAATAAATTCAAATGAAATACCACATAGTTATATTGGTCCCATGGAATACACTGTTTTACTAAGTAATTGAATTTCAAAAATAATTTGCATTAACACCTTTGTAGTTAGTTAATTAAAAATCATAAAACACAACAAAGTTTTAATTCTGGTTCAAATAAATATTCATAATGTTTGTTTATATGTTTTTTATTCACAAAATGTTATAAAATTACAATAGCTATTCAACAATTGCATAGCTACAGCTAGTAACTTAATTATTCACAAGATACCATAGTTAATCATTAAAAACTTTAAAATATCACATTTCAACTTTTTAACTTATTTGAATATATTATTAATTTCCACAAATGGCTAATAATGATTATGATTTGAATACACTTCTATTTCTTTGCTAGCTTTATATATATATATATATATATATATATATATATATATATATATGTAATTTTCAAAAACCTTACACTGAAGACTTATTAGTTAATAGGATAAATGATAAATAAAACAAAGTCTATTTTACCAGAACTTAAATTCGAAAAGGTACTTATGTTTAACTTGTCAATAAACGTTTAAATCTATAAACATGTTTTGAGTAAAATATAAAAATAAGTTCTAGTACAATAGCATTTTCTTTCTCTTAAATATCACTGCATACATACACATACATTAGCAATCAGCAAATTTTATTCAGGAAAGTTTTAGAAACTTATCACAAGTGGAAGACTTCTACAGACAAATTTACACAAAAAAAATATCCCAGAGGAATTATAACAAGCATTTTTTTAAATTAACAGTTTAATAGATTCTGGAAGAAATTCAAACATCTATTACCTGCACTCATCCTACTATATAGTTACGCTGACCCTGACTCACTAATTCCGAGCAACCACTTCAATATAAATATTTTACCACCATTACTCCAAAATTTAAAAGTTAAAAAAGATTAAAAAGCAGAAAAAGCGTAATAACATCTAAATCGTTTATACGATCCACTTGAAATTTTTCATAATTATGCATAAAAATATAAAAGACATTATGTGCTACTTTAAAAATCTAAAAATCTACCGGTTCCCTAATTTTTAAGCTATTTTTTGCTATTTTCAGCTCCCTTTTATTTCCAAGAGTAAAAAGGTGAATCATTTGCATGACAAAATGAGCTGTTGCAATCGATATGACATCATATTCATCACAGTCATCAGGCTTTGAAAGGAAAGTGCAATTCCTTTAAAATAGTTTTTCCAGATTATGTAATTTAATTTATTTTTCACAAATAGTCTGGATGGATATAAGAATGACTGTGTACACAAAAGAAAATCTTTCTAATGCTAAAAGTTTCTGCGCATTTCCAGAAGAGCATGAAATTCGATTCAGGTATATACTAAAATTGAATATGAGCTTATTCATTTCAGGTGGACAAAGAACTATATTGAGTGTAGACATATTTTCATCAATGTTTTATCAAGTGCCCGTTGTAATTGCCTCCACAACAGGCTTTGACTTCTAGTATTGTAGATAGGTTCAAGATTTTCACACTTTTGATAAGATGTATTATATATATATATGTGTGTGTGTCAGGGGTCCCCCCCCTTTTTTTTACACAGGTAATTTATTTTTTATTTATTTATTTTAGAAAGTTACTTGAAAGTTTGATAAAATCACTTTCGAAAAATTTTGTATACTTTCCGTGTCCTATCAGAGTTATTGCAAATTAATTATTTCATCTGTTGAGTATGTGGTTTGCAGAAGATAAATACCAATGATTCTTATGCGAGAAATTTCATCTGGATATCATCCCAGAATAGCTCAGTGGTAGAGCAACAGCATGTTAAGTGGTAAGTCTGGGTTCGATCCCCAGCTCTGGAATTCTTTGCATCGTTGCTAAATTAATCAGCTTAAACACTCCAACTTGCCTAATTTAATTTACTTTTTTTCTTTTCAGAATGAGTAATTGATGCAGGAGTGATTATTTTTTTTAAAAATAACCTGATACCTCATTTGATAAAACAACTACAGCTCAATTAGCTGGAGAAATTTATATCCTTATTACATGCCACAAAATACTGTTCCAGATATAAATGCAATGCAAATTACTTTAGTATTATAACAGCACATTAATTTGCAATAAATAACTCACACCCTATGAGTGAAGCTAATGTATAATTTATAAAAAAGCTGTCAGAAATGTAAAGTGAAACTAATCTCCAAAGCCTATAGTTTCTCAAAAAAAATATTTTTCCCAAAGAAAGAAAAAATTGCAGAACCTTTTTTTTTTTTTTTTTTTTAACCCTTAATCGCATAGCGATGGATATTTACATTATATGTTTAAAACACGTTCACTTCTGGATTAGAATGCGAGACAAATTTCTTACATCGAACTTACGTATAAAATATAGTTTTTTATAATTTCAGATATTTCTTTCAAACTACATGTTTTGTAAAGATTAATTAGTTAATCACAATACTGACATAGGAAATTTAACTTACACTCATGAATATCACATGATCGGCAGCGAATGTGTTTACAATTTGTTCAATTAAGGGTTAAAGTTTAATGGGAGAAAGTGATAATTCCATATAAAAAAAGAACTTTTGGAATTATCTGCAACAAGTTGTCTAAAAAAATTAGAATCACCGGGATTTATGAGACATTTCCATTTTTCAAAATTCATATTACCATTCTAAAACAAAACTGCATGCACCAGGAAAAAGTTAACTGAAATAAAGGGTCAAAGTATAATTTAATCTTTTGAATGATCTATTGACACTATTCATAAGTACATTTGGCTTAATAAATCACACAGCAAACAAAATAACATTTTTATAAAAACTATCAATGACAATTCAAGTACAAAATTAAAGGAATTATGCAAATGATTAATTATTAATTTCAATCCTTGACTTTTTTAGTAATCATTTTAAAATGAAAAGAAATAAAACAACATAAAAGCTTGAAATGAGATCCAATATTTCAGGTTGATCCTTTTTTCAACTTACAACAAGCTCCTAGATTTTTCAGAAGAAATTCTCATGTAGATTTAAATTTAATTTTGGTTACTTATTTATCTCTGGCTTTATTTTTTTCAATTGTCAAAGAAACCCAAGAACTGAAAGACTTTAAAAATAATTGAAATGTTTTGCCCAAGGACCATGGGTCTCAATCAAGAGAACCTAACATGCATATATTTTCTGAATTCCAGAACTTTTAATTGCAAACAAATCAAAGAAACAAAATCCTCCTACAAAGGCATCCCCCATTCTTGGCAGATCGCCTTGTGTAGTGTTGCCATAATTACAGAATTAGTAATAATATTTTTACAGAAACAAAATTATAAATGATTCAGGCCAAAACAAAAAAATAAGATTGTAATAATCAAGATTTATTAAAAGAAAAATCAGAAGATATTAGAAATTGTTTTATCATAATAAATAGTGTGCATGCATACAAACACACCTATTCAGATAAGTTAACGTATACACAGGAACTTATAAATTAGCCTGCTAATGCACCAAACTGGCTTTAATCATTTTAACAATCTATTTTCAATCTTTTAACAGCTATAAAAGAGTTATCAGTAGGGATAGGAATTTTGCATTGAGCATGCAGTACAAAACTTTATGCGGGCATTTATCTAGATAACAAATCAGATTCTGAAAATGTAAAATTAACTTGTTTTTAACACCCCATATGTGAACTCTGTAGCACGCAAAAGCCCTATCTGCAATCTTTGAATATCACACGCAAACACAATACTTGCACCCAAAACAAATGCAAACTGTACTTTTTCAAGTGAAATTTTATACATTTGCTACCATGTCTAGCATTTTTCTCCCAGGCAACGATATGGGTGAAGCTAGACAAGAACACAATGGAAGGTGTGTCTGCAAACTAATTTGATGCAGCAATTTCTTCCAGCAAATTACTGAATTTACACTCCCTCCTCAGCCTCTGATAATCAGGAGGGTTACTGTATCTTGACTGTAGTTTATTATTGTTTAAACTTTGACAAGATCAAAGATTTTATTTCGCAAATTGAAAAAGATGGTAGTGCAGCAGTTGAAAAAAAGCGAAAGTACTACAGGCAGTAAAGGTTCGGAAAAAGTGTTTTATGTGTGTGTGAGGCATAACACACTAGTGTGTTATGTGTGTTTTATGTGTGTGTGAGGAAGCTTATTGCAGAGAACATAAAGAAGATTGAAGAATAGAACCTAGAAAAGCAAAAAGAGTGAGAGATTTTGAGGGAAGTAGAAAGCCGTTTGTATGACAATGACAAGGCAAAGTTGGAAAATTCTCTTAGGAAGAATCCGGACGTCATTGCATTAATTACCGAGAACCAAGACCTTAACATGTGTATAAAGACCAAGTTTGCACCTCTAGTGAGTGAAGAGGTCCAGAGATATTTTTCTCAACTAGGGGCCAAGGCCCCTAGACTCGCTTACGCTCGCTTTTCATACGAGACATTCAGCCCCTAATAAGACTTATTTGTAAAAAAGGCGTAATTTCAACAAACAAAACCCAAAGGTTGGATCAGATAGAATGTTACCGAGCTACACATTGCTTGGCTCTTGCATATTGCTTGGAACATAAAAATTTAAACTTTGCACTATTTTTAATTATGCAAAACCCATGGAACATCTTGCATATTAGCCAATTATGGTGAATTTTCATAATTTGGCAACTTTCATAAATGTATTGTTAATAATTAGCACTAAGAAAACAGTAATTCATATGTTTTCTTTGATAAAAACTACGGAACAGCTAGGATAGCTTGCCATCAATGGAGACTTTTCATTATTTGGCAATTTACACATGCTCACAACCTCTAATTACTGCTCATGTAAGGTTCCCGGAAAACCATTATGCATATTTTCATGCACATAATCCGTTGCAGATTGGTATATTTAGCACCACGAATTATATCATCTCGCCACGCTGGAAAATATCCAAAGTGCAAATCTGCAAATGAATATAACTGCTATAATGGCATAGTTAATGCCACAAAATATTTTTAGGGTAGCAAATATACTCCATCTGGACCGAGCCGGCTTTAAAATAATCTGAATTTTAATTATTTTTCATCTTTAAGATATTGGGTTTTAACATTTTTGAACTCGCGGTTTAGATTCTCCCTGCTTGGAAAGATACCATTTTGCCAGATCGTACCTAATACCAAGATGGCGCCTTTAAAATCAGTTGCAATGAGTTATTCTGTTTTGAAAAACGAATAATCGATAATTATACACTCCTGTTGTCTATGTGAACTTACTATTTGAAAATTGTCAACTTTATGTAACATACTTTGAGTTATTTATTTCATATAATTTTTAATTTGGCATTAAATGGGAGCGATTCTACTTCATGTTTGTCAATTTCACACAATTCTGCATACTTTGAATTGCTTTGTTGCAAAGGAATGAATGATTTTATGCCAAATCTGGCAACCATTATGTTTTATTTTTTCAGTTTTTTATTAATATCTTCTAAAATAATTCAATTTTCGAAATTTAAATCAGCTTATCAGGTTTCTCGAAAATTTCCGAATCCCTGGACGTGTTTCTCAAAATTCAAATCCCCATGGTTTAGGAGAAGATAGCCAAACAAGCTCTTGACAGCGGCCGTTACTTTTTTTTAGAATAGAGAGATACAAAGACTTTTTGATGCCGGTAAAACATAATTGTTTCATAGAGTGTCGCAGCTAGGGTGTGCCAGGGGCATGATCCTCAGATGGGCACCTGTTGTAAACTTTGTGTTATGAAAAAAGTTTTTGAGGGGAACGAAATTCAAATTTTGACAGGGGCGCACACAATTCTAGCTACGACGCTGGTTTCAGAACACTGAAAAAATGTGCATTGTACGGCAGAATTACATCATATGGAGTGAAACTGAATAAATGATATAGAAATAATTTGTGAGTTGTTTCTTTTTATGAAATTTGAAGATTGGGAACATTAAAATGTTGCTAAACTAATGATTAAAAATCACACTTATAATTGGCACACAAAAATCCTAACTATACTTATCAGCTACAACTCTTTTATAGCTGATTAGGTTTAAAATGGCAATGTATGGAAGAAGGAAATGGCTATCAAATATAAAGAATAAGATTACCAAAACTACATTGTGTAATAATTTTCTCACAATGGAGGTAAATCGTACCATTAGGAAAAAATTAATGAAAATGGTCAAAAAGCTAATAAGTACCTGTACATGAACATGCATACTCCCATCTGTTGAATTGAATCTAAATTTAATTATTCAGGATATAAAACAAAATGTGTTTTTGTAATCACACAAATCAAAGAAAATTCTATCAATAAATTAGAAGAAAATAAATAAATAGATAATCTTAACTTCCAATATGGCAATATAGTACTGCTGAATTATTTTTTCCACATTTAAATATATTTTATATTTTCTTTGATATAAATAACACTTTTACAAAAATAAAACAACATTTAAATTATACATCCCAAACACAACAAACATTTTTACAACAATCACAAAGTGGGGAAACAAAGGACATTATAAAACCAATCTACATGTTATAGCCAAACATAAAAGCTGAAAGACACAGTGAGCTTAAATTTTAAAAAATACAAAATTTCACCCAGTATCATAAAATACTACTTTTTAGAAAGTTCAAAACCAAAATGACTATATGAAATTTTAAAAAAAAAAACAGAAAACTAAGCTTAAAACAAAGCTGGTCCAAAATCACCATAAAAATAAGCGATAATCACATGTTACAATATCTTATCTAAAAATTCTCTTTAGATCGTCTTTTCTAAATACTCTAACATTTTCAAATATACAACCTTACTAAACCATCTCTTTCACATCATAAAAAATATATTTTTCTTCTTGAAGCAGATCATATTCAACAAATGTCTTCAAGCATAGTGTGATTGCTTTACAAGTTCATTGTTTTTATATTATAAATGCAACTATTACTTAGCATATTTTAAGAATAGAAAATATTTTATTAAAAACTTATTGGTTAAATATACAGAAAGAGTGTCATATACTAAAATGTGAACATAGCTTGGAAGTACTACATAAATAAAAACAATTTTTTGGAAGAATTAGCCATGTATAAAACTATAAATTAACACAACCCTCTACTGTGGACTCTCGTTACAATGCAATTTGTCTTACGCGAATTGGATATTACATGGGCTTTTCATAAGCAATATATCTGAGAGCTAATATGAACTCCTCACCCGCAATACAAGATTTTTCACCAACAGCAAGAAGCGTGGGATACAATATTATTCTGTACAGTATAGTTATAAATATTATTTCAGTACTGTGTCATACTTAGTAATTATTATGATTACAGTAGAGTAGAATAATTATTAGTGTACAATACAGTATTATTATTAAAGGGATGCACTTTATCATTATTACTGCATTATTACTGCATTATCATTATTACTGCATATTACTGTATTTTATGTCTCTTTTCTTCTTCTGATCATAAATTTGTGCACATACAATGCTGTACAATAGGGTTCAGTATTCTGTTGAATAACACTGCTTTTTTTTGTATTTACATTGTTTATTAATTACTTTATGGGTAATTGTAATAAATAGTTAGGGAATGGCTTAAAACAGTTTGAGGGTTGTTTATAAATATCTAAAATAATTGTGCATGTGTTTCAAAAAGTTGAATATATATATATACATATATACACACACACACACACCCTATTACACAACCTTTTCACTTACGCAAGGGGTCTTGCAATGCATTCCTCGCATAAGACTCCACTGTGTGTATTTTATGTATATATGTATTATTAATTTAGATCCAGTACAACACAAACAGTAAATTCAAACTTTACATATTATGACAAACTGCCTCAATAGAGTATTAAAAAAAGAGGCAAATAAAGCTTCATAAAACTATGAGAGATTATTCCTCCCCCCCAATTTAAGTGTTCAATATTTTTGTTTTTGCTTTCACCTACAAAATCCACAAATACAATTATATTATGATCTCCAAAACAAAGTTTTTCATACAAAAATCCCTGACATGTTTCATAAGTAATTCTTTAAAATTTATTCACAACCAATTCACACACAAACACCATTCATGACAACCCTATTATAAGAAACTAAATACTCTCAAAAAGGCTTGCAATAAATTACTTATTTTTATAATAAAAGCAAATGCAATAAATTAACTTTTATGCAAACAATTGCAATAAATAATATATACACGTCATAAAATATTATAAAACTGATTAAAATAAAACCCTAAAAATAGATTAGAACACTGAGGACGTGCTATATAAATAAAATTCTCAAAGATAAAATAATAAATTGTTGAAAGTGGAAATAAAACATCTACCTTAAAAACTAAGATAGTCAAATGCCAAATAAATACATATTTACAAAAAAAAAAAAAGCTTAAAAACTTAAATATGGAAGTAATCACTTTGGCTACATTATATAAATGATTTATCTTTATTTGGAAGACAAGTGGCACAGGTCAAAATTAGTATAAGTTTGAATGATAGAACTATGAGATTTCTTTAAACTGTATTAACTACAATATAGCGAGAACTTTATAACTGATTAATGTCTACATTTAAGAAACAGATCTAAATTTAATACAATTGTGAAAAAATATTAAAAACAATGATTGTGTGTAACACTTCACAGCTTATGTATGCTTTTATAAATTAATGTTTTCTTAAATCAATCCTAAAGCAAAGTGTAGGGCACATGAACAGTACAAAAATACATATTAAAAAAAGAGCTTCTATGCAATTCCCTCTCTGGCAATTGAAAATAAGATTCTAACCCATAATTATTCATAGATATTGGACCTACAAATTTGATAGATATAGAATTTCGAATTGTAAATTTTGTATACCCCTTGTACTGAATTAATTCACAAGATATTCAACGTGTCTTGCACATGATACATAGCTTGTACATTTAAGGAAAAATTGCTCTTTGTATGCACGTCTTGCAAATAATGAACAAAAAGCTGTTTTAAAAAGGATTTTTAGGGTACATCATTTGTTTTAACAAAACTTGCTAGACTTAACTTTTAAATACATTTAATTAAAAAAAAAAAGCACACATTCAGACATACAAAAACATGTGTTTTACAAGCTATACAAAGATGAACATGCATATGGCATGAGAGTTTAGTACAGTGAAAGTTTCATAACGATATTTCAATGTATGGATAAATTGCAGCAAAAGAAAATATCCAGGCATTATTAGACATTACGGACAATCTAAAATAATACATAATTGGAAAGCATTGAGTCAAGATTTTTTTTTTTTTTTAATGAATATTAGGGTAATGAAGCAAAATTTAGTGAGATTGTATATCAAACGAAATTTTATTTAGTAATAAATTTAAAATCAATTTCATCAATCACACTGCGTTATTGCTTTTGGGAGCTTTTGAATTCTGTAAAATGGTATGAAAGGTCTGCATTTTGCAATAATAATAATGCTAAAAAGAATTTTATTTAAAAAATTCTGAAGATAGGCATCTTAATTTTTAAAAAAGGAACTTAAAAAAAAACTAAAAAACTCAATTTTACATCAAAACAAGCTAAATCTTAAAAGATAATATTTTAAAAAGAAAATCCTTTGGCGACTGGCACAACAAAGCCATAGAACGGCCCAAAGGAAAAGGTCTTGTAAAATATAAAATAATTTATTTTTAATGTATTCAATACAACTTTTAACATAAGACTTATACTAGTTATAACCTGGCCAGATTCGATGTTTTAAAAACACAACAGTAAAATACTAAAACAACAACAAAAATGATTATATAATAACTAACAAAAACATTCATAAGAGCAAAACCATACATATAAACTGAGCAATAGCCATTTATCTTAAAACTCTACAGACAGACAATAAAAACCAATAGATATTTTTTGATGAATCTTTCGGAACACATTAAAAATTCATCCTGAGCAAACTATAATCCAGATGATCATGACAATTCCACAACAAATAAAAATCTTTATATCACAATTAACAGCAAAACATTTTCAGGTCCCTTTTATCAATCTAGAAAATAAATATATGCATATTAGGCACTAAGCAGTCACTGAAATACAATTGGCTCTCTGTTTAACGACTTTCAAGGAACAGGGAAAAATAGTCTTTAAATAGAGATTGCCCTTTAACAGAATATTTGAAAAAATAAAATTTCCTTTCACACTTTAAGGTTAGGACTGTCAATATATTTCTTAATGTATTGGAATGTTTAAAAATGTTATTTTTATTACCAATTAAATTATTTATTCAAAAAGAATTATTTTAAGTTACATTAAGAAAAGAGTACAGACAAACGATACAATAAAATTAGGTTTTTATATCCTAATGTCCAGGACTGTGAAATAGCGTCTCTAAACAGAGATCGGCATTAAATAGAGAGCCAACTGTATATATATATTCAAAACCATATTACATAGGAATTTAACAGAGTAATAAATGTACAAAAAAACTTAGAAAATTTTAAAAATAGTAAATTCCCATCAAATATTATTTTATTTAATGTTCATCAAATGTTATTTGTTTACACTGTGATGTAGCTTTCTTTATTGTGATTATGATTGGTTTCTGGTGATCCTGAAGAGCTTACTTTCAGATTCTCTTAACTTAAGATGTTAATGCTGCATACGTTTTAAATAAGCATCGTATTTTTAGCTGTAGCTTTCTTTTTTTTTCTGCTCCTTTGCTGTAGAAGTGTTGTACTTTTATGCATTGCTGTACTGTTTAATATGCCACTATATACATACTTTCTTGACAGAATCTCTATTTTATCAGGGAATGACCCACATACAAAATTACTCAGTCCCAAATTAGGCAACAGGTTGAAGTTTAATCTTATTAATCTTTTTATTACTAGCTGGATTTGCTTATTTCTTCACAATGCTATGTCACTAGAAGCGGAACTTAAAATTCAAAAGTGTTTGGTCAACTGCAACATAAGTACAATATTTGTTTTTTATCTTAATATTTTTTTTCTTGAAATATATATTATATGAACAAGATAAAATATTGATTAGTTCAATTTGATGCTAATTATAATATAATTTGTTTCAGACATGAGCTGATACCTGTTATAACTTCCCAGAAGTATTAAATGTTCCTTGAAATGCAATTTTCAATCTTAATAACTTTTCTGCCAATACTTTAAAAAAATAATAATAAAATAACTCCAAAAAATAACTAAGAAAACATTTTTTAAAACATATTTTTGCCCTCATTCTTAAACTAGAAAGTTCAGGTAGACAGGAGTGACTTTTTTAAACCTTACTCTCATTAGATAAAGAAAATCAGCACATAATCCCAGAACTATATATAAATTTTAGTAAATAGTATACTTTTAATAACTTACCAAGTATGCCAGGCAAATGACTACATCTCTTTGTTAAAAGTTTTACTGAATTTCCACCTTGCCTTATTAATTCGATAGCTTCAGCATGAGTCATATTTTTTGTACTGATTCCATTGATTTCAATAATTTGATCACCAACCTGTAAATATCATCAAAATATAACATGAATAAAAAATGTTTTTCCTGATTTTGAAAAATGCAAATTAATGTTAGCACAAAAGAACAGTTTATCCCATTGAATTTGAATTGAATACTTCTTTAATGCTAGCGTGCTATTTAATAACTAAATTACAAGTAAGCAAATGAAATAGGTCAAAAACTTTTCAATGATATTTGAAAATAAAAAAAAATAATCACAATAGCACATAATTTACAGTAATATGCATGATATATAAACATACAAAGATACCAATGTAGTTTATTTACTTACTTTAATTTTGCCATCTTGTTGAGCAGGCCCATTTTCTGCTATCCTTAGTACAAAAAGTGGCATATTATGAAATTCTTTACCTCCTCGTATGCTAAATCCAAATCCCTTACTCCCTCTATGCAAAATAACAGTCTGATAAAATTCTTCTTGTTCAAGGGAGAGATCTTCTGCCTGAAAAAAGCAATTCAAATTGTTTACAGAAGCATTAAATATTACAAATAGAAAATCATATTTTGTTCACAAATAAATGATCAACTTCTGACTAGGATCATAAAGAATAATTTCTGTGAAAACAAAATAAAGAGTAGACGGATGGTGTTGGTGTGTTGCAGTAAATTATTTGCCATTTTGTTGAAAAAGACAGAATTAAGAAAGAGATCCTAAAATATTTAAAATGAGAATCTCGAGAAGACCCTCTGCAGTAGCATAGGATTGTGACATAATTAAAGCTTCATTCTGATGAAATTGTATAACATTTTTTAAAATTCTTGTATGTTTATTTAATTTAGAATAATTAATAATGATATTATTCAACATGAAAAGCAAGGTTTACATATATAAACTGTGTTTAATCATCTTTCCACAATATCCAGTTGTACATTGGGCTGGAAGAAATTAAAAAACATTTCTGTTGTAGGTTTATGCCTGTTCTAATATTTTTCACACTAGAACATGATATCATTTTTGAAACAAATTAGAAAACATTTTGGGCTGTTTGAATTATCAGGCCATCACTATGGTGATAAATTGTGTGAAGCAATTTGCTCATACTAAAGCATCTATTACTCATTTTTCAAACAATAAATACACAAAATATAAAGTTCCATTCAACAATTAAGAGTGCCAGAAAAATAAGACGAAAAAACAAATAACCTTTTCATGGCATCATGAGATTAACAAAAATCTCTTCGGTCAATTCTGACACCAGATAATGGCTTTGACTTAAACGAATTATAATTTAAGATAGTTACTTTCTATAAACTATAACTTAAAATATGCAAATAACATTTTATTCCTAATTAAGAAATAAATTTAAATTCTATCCTTATTATTCTTCATGTTAATGAAGAATGTTACAATTCTAAGTTTTAATAGAATAAAATAATTATCAACTATTCAGACTAACATTTAACTTCTATTGAAAAACGTCTTGCGAACACAATATTACTTACCTTCTGAGAAATAGAAGTAAGGCTAGATTCTTCTTCTGAAAAAGAAAACAGTAATATAAATATAGATTCAGATTGATTGCCTTTTAAGTAGTTTTAGTATAATATCTAAAACATACTAAGAACGAAAGGAGTAAACATGAAAATAAAAATGAATGTGAATCAAGATTATCTGATGCAGTACAGGGGTTTGCAAAGTAAAGGTTAAAAAATGGTAGTTTCTTAAAACAATTTATTTTGTTAGTTAAAATATTTTCACAAATAGTTCTATGTAACATTTTATATAAAATTCTGCAGAAATAAATTACAACACTAAATACATTTAAGATATTTTCCTAAGTTATACTCAAAAACATGCTACATCTCTTTCCAATCCAAAATTCTTACGAGTTAAAATTTGTTTTGAATCTCAATTCAATTCAGATTTTATTAGCAGTAAGAAAAGTATTTCATCTACATAAACAAAATGCAAATGTTTGTTCGTAACCTTAAATCTCTCAAATTTTTTCATATGCATTTTACTCCTTTTGATTAGAGTTAGAGGTTTTTGAAGAGTAATTAATCAGAAAGACTTTTGTGATGTAAGATCTCCCAAAATATCACAATAGCTTTAGGACAGTGGTTCCCAACTTTTTTCTCTTCATGAACTCCTAGGGATGGACGCGAGACGAAAAATTGGTGTCTCGCGTCTCGCAAAACAGCCGAAAAGCTTGTCTCGTCTCGCAAAAATCCCTATACCATAATGTTAAAAATGTTTGTCTCGTCTCGCAAAAAAGCTGTAAATCTCTGTCTCGTCTCGCAAAAAGTCGTCTCGCGTCCATCCCTATGAACTCCTTCTATAGTCATTGTATACTAGTGTACTATTTTCTTGAACCCCCTTCTACATCCACCAATCCCTGGGGGTTGGTGAATCACTTGGGAACCAATGCTTTAGGAGATAAATTCAATGACAAATTTAAATTTCTTTATAAATATATGTCACTTACAATTAATTAACATATTTACATCAATTAAAAACAAATAATATAGACAATTAAACACTACAGCACTGTAAGTGGAGCTGATAAAAAATTATGAAAATTAAAGCTAAGAAAAGCATATGGTTGGTTCAAAATTACCTTGAGAATTATTAATAGTAAGTATGACAGAATATCCACAATCTTTGATAAGATTAACAATGTCACCATGATGCATGTTGATAATGCTGATCCCATTTACAGCTATAATGGTATCACCTACATGAAGCTGGCCACATCTTTCAGCAGGACTTCCTTCTATAATTCTACCTACAGATAGCAAGCAATTTTCATAAATTAAACATTGGGAATGCAGAAAATGGGTTAATATTTCACTGACCTTTTCAGGATTTTTTTTTAAATCTTGTTACCTATAAAGAAAGTTACTAATGGATATTAAATAGGTAATTTTTTTTTAAATTCTGCATGGAATATTCAAATCAAAAATGCAATCGCAAGTTATTCAAAAACATAAGTACATCCATCAAATTTGTGTATTTTATTCAAAAAGTTCATTAGTAAAGTGATGTTTCTTGTACTGTAGAAATTACTTACAATTTTAGAAGGCATTGCTTAGTCTGAAATATTCAATAAAAAGCTATTGCATGAGGGGAAAAGCAAAATACTAATTCTGAAAGCCAAAGTAAGGAAAAATGAGAACAGAAATAAAAGTTAAAATGCTTGATTTTAAAAACAGATTAAATTTAGGAAAATGAAAACAAATGATAGTGAATCTATCTATCATATAATAAAAGAGCCTGCCTGTGTGTCTGTTGTTTGCGCTGCTGACTGATTATTCGGCCAAATTGCATTAAATTTTGCATGGGGGATCCGAGTGTGCCGGGAGTGTGCACATCAGGCTTACTTTTTTAATTTTTAAATTATTTAACTTTGTAATTATTCTATATCATTTTCTCTCACTGCACTCCAGAAAAGAGGGCTTCCAATTACTCTAAAGAAAAAATAATTGCACAATCAGAAAGAGAAAAGTTTTCTTTCGAATTAGACCATTATTTTCAAATTAGTTGCATTTCCCCCTTTTTAAATCAGGAGACACTTTTTGAATTTATTTTAAGTACACATAGAACATCTTGACGAGTAAAAGTGCAAAAGATTTACCATCATGTATTTTATTTTAAAATAGAGATATTTTACATAGTATATACACACGTTATAGATCATACAAAAAATAAAAAAGTTCAATTTTTTATTCACTAGTTTTTAAGAACTAATTAATAAGAAGGAAAATTTTTTAACAGTATGTCAGTTTGGTACACTTTTCGAAAAAACAATTGAGTTTATCACCTTAAAATTTGGTATAGTATTAGAAAAGATGCTGTCTGAAAATAATAAGAAGCAGTTTTTAATTTGGCTAAAAAGAAAATTATAAAAATATTTTTCTAAAAATCTTAAAAATTAAAGAAACAAAAAAGTCATTTTCAAAATTTTTTCCCCCAGATTTCTAAGGTTAAGTATTTTTAAAGAAATAAGTTTAAAAATTTTAGAAATTTTCAACTGTTTAACTGAAACAGTCTTTTAGAAAAGTATACCAAAGCATAAAAAAAACACACATTTTGAGAAAAAGGCAAAAAACAAAATCTTTATTGTAGCCAAGCCAAAATGTTTACATTTTAAAAGCCATAATTCGACTGTTTATATATTCTTAAACAAAACACAAATTATATATGTATTTTCGCATGCCAACGATATTTTTCTCATGTCATATCTTCTCAGTCTGCTCAAAGTTTTAGGCCAATAATTGAAAATTTGAAAGTTTGAGCAATTTTATGTTCCATGAGTTCTTAAAATTTATGTCTCTTGGGGCTTCAATCAGGCAAGCTATTGATTATTCTTCATAAAGATATACATATGGTTATAGACAAACTATTCAGCTTTCATTTGAAAAAAAAATATCAAGTGCCTAGCATAATTTTTTGGCTAGTTAAAAAATTAATTAGTAAAACATGTAAAATTGAGAATGGTGATTTTCGCCGTTTGAAGAACCAGTAACATAAAACTTTTTCCTATGTCACGTGACATTGCTTTGCATTACTATGTGTAATGATGGAGTTGAGTGTGTGTGTGTAGTATGCGGAGAATCTTTGGCAAACTGCCAGGCTGGTCGAAATCAGCTCATGTGTAAAGCAGCTCATAGGTTGCACAGGCCTGTCGCAAATCAGCCCACAGGTTGCAGAGGCTGGTCGCGAAGCGGCCCACTGGTGGAACAGCTGGTCACTGAAGGCGGCTAGTATTAAATACATGAACTAAATCAGTGCTCCCAAAAAATATAGAACCTTCAAAGAATATAACTATTAATTGATATTCTTCATCGTTAATTTTTTCTTTTAATCTTTTTTTATTTGTTAATATTTAACTAAACCCTACACTTGTCTGGTTTAAACCTGTAAATATGGTGGCTTCTACTTATACATAAATACATAAAATGCTTTCCCTTCGTGCATAAAAATTAGCCAATCAATTTCAACAATTTCAGTACACCAATATTACATATTCTAAAATTTATAGCTCTGCACAATAATTTACTGAGAAAAACCATAAAATGACAAAAATAACTAATGGATCTTAAAAAGCTGTAAAATTAACATTTTTCATCAGTTTTAGGAAAAAGGTATTTCTCTATTCTAAAAAAAAGTAAAGGCCGCTGTCAAAGCTTGTCAGCTTATCTCTTCCTAAACCGTGGGGATTGGAGTTTCGACTAAGGTGCCCACAGATTCGAAAAATTCCGAGGAACCTGCTAAGCTGATTTAAATTTCGAAATTCGAATTATTTTAGAAGATATTAATAAAAAACTGAAAAAATAAACCAAATGGTTGCCAGATTTGGCATAAAATCATTCATTCCTTTGCAACAAAGTGTTTCCAAGTATCTAGAATCGCGTGAAATTTACAAACATGAGTTTGAATTACGCCCATTTTACGCCAATATAAAAACTATATGAAATAAGTAACTCAAAATGTGTTACACAAAGTTGACAATTTTCAAATTGTAAGTTCGCTTAGACAACAGGAGTTTAGAACTAGCGATTATTCATTTTTCCAAAACAGAATAACTAATACCTTGAAAATGAAAAATAATTAAAGATTATTTTAAACCAGATTATTTTAAAGCCGGTTCTTGTCCAGCTGGATTATTTGCTACCAGTAGAAATATTTGGCGGCGTTAACTATGCCATTATAGCAGTTATAGTACACTTTGGATATTTGCTAGCGCAACGAGATGGTATAATTCGTGGTGTTAAGTACGCCAATCTGCAAACGATTATGTAAATGAAAATATGGATAACGGTTTTCCGGTAATCTTAAATGAACAGTAAATATAGGTTGGGAGCATGTGTAAATCGCCAAATAATAAAAAGTCACCATGGGTGCCAGGCTATTCTGTCTGTTCCGTAGCTTTTATTAACTTTACATGCACGCAAATCGCCAAATAATGAAAAATTGCCATGGGTGGCAAATTCGCAAGGTGTCCAATAGGTTTTACATTATTAAAAATACAGCTAAAACAGATGTTCTGATTTTATTACGCTTTAGCTCTTAATATAACTTTTGAATGGCAACATTAAATATCATTGTGTTTCTGAGGAGTGCAAATAATTTTTCCAGCGATTATAAGCGGATTCCGCAATCCAGGTGTAGTATAGCTCAGGACCCGTACAACACGTATTCCCATAACAAAATATCTTCCGTGTTATGAGGGGTAGGGGGTCTACCGTAGTGTGAAGTTTAAATTTTTATGTACCAATGAAGATGCAAGAACCAAGCAATGTGTAGCTTAGCTCAGTAACATTCTATCTGATCCAATCTTCGGGTTTTGTCTGTTGAAATTATGTCTTTTTTACGAATAAGCCTGATTAGGGGCCGAATCCCTCATACGAAAAGCGAGCGTAGCGAGTCTGGGGGCCTTGGCCCCTAGTTTAAAAAAAAAAAATGCTTTGCTGCGAATTGTAGATAGAATTATAACAAATGGATGTGACTTCACAAACTGTGAATCAATGTTTGGTTAAAAAAAATAATTTTTGGTTTTGGATGGTACTGTTCTAACACTGTTCTTACATATTAGAGAAAGAAAATTAAAAATATAAATAAGAAAAAGCAGAATATACCAATTGTTGATCCTGATTTGCTCACTGAAGATATGATTACAAATCCAAATCCTTCATTTGCATTTCTTGTAACAGTTACCTCATAAGAACCATGATATTCTGCAGATTTTGATGAAGTAGAGTTTTCTATCAATAAATAAATAATTAATAACAATACATATATAACACAAATAAAAGACATAATAATGAGACTAATTACCTGATGATGTTAATGGACGGCGCAGATGAAGAGTGACTTTGCCATTTTCTGCAGCTGCACTCATTAATTGCACAACATGATGATGAGAAGTATTTAACACACGCTGACCATCAACACCTAAAATTTCATCTCCTGATTTTAAAGTTCCATCAAGATCAGCTGCACCACCAGGAACAATGTGTCCTATCGCTACCTACAAAAATTTCAAATTAAAAAAAATAACTTAGTACCATAAAAATGGCACAAAAATTTAAATCATTTCTATAATAAACTTGCCATAATTTTATTTCTAATTACTTAAAAAAGATCAGTTGAGCCCAATACACTAAGCTTTTTTGTCCTTTCTCTCTCACTTTTCTACTACTTGAAGAAACTGAATACAGAAATTACATTTTAAGAAGTCAATTTTAGCAGTAAAAGAAATGTGCACTGAGCGAAAAGAAAAAGAAAAAATTGGGGGGATGGGAAAGCTACTGTTTTTAATCCATTTCAAACCAAAAATTAAAGTTGCGAAATGTACTAACTATTTGTGAAACTAATAACATATATACTTCTGAAATAAGAAAAAAGAACTTGGGATGAAACAGTTTCAACAAATATTCTAGTTTTGATTTGGCATATTTATGTCTTATAACAGCTATATAGTGAAATTTTGTTTTTAACTCTTTCCAAGCAGCCAATTTTAATTACAATTTAATAAACATAATTATGATACACTTTAATTTCGGGTGCTACAAAATATAATTTCTAACTAAACTGTCTAAGTACATTTCAATACATTGGTTAATTTTATTAGCCATTTTATCTTGCTTATTGAGAACATAGTGCTCTTATAACACAGAAGGCTTAAAATAGAGTTAATTGAAAGCAAAATGTAATGTGTCAAAAAGTTTTGGTAGGGGACCCCAACTGAGTTGCTATGCTCGAAAGCATCTAGCATTATAAAGACAACTGGCAGTTTATGACAATGCCATTGTTATAAGGTAGAAACATAACCAACACAGTTAAACCAATTAGGCCAGAACAAAAGGGATCTTGATCCAGGGACCATTTGTGAAATAATTAAAAAACTTGTAAAATAACACACATAACAGGCACTTACATACCTGTTCTGTGTGCTATTTTACAAAGTTTTAATTATTTCATATTTTAAACACCAGTTTCTTTTTGAGTGTTTTTTGTCAGGGACCACTTGGTTAATATCTTGAAGTATTGCCATTGTGCCCCAGCCCCAGTGACAGAATTTTGCCATACTTGCTACAACTCGAGGTCTGCGCCGCCGCAGAGGTCTAGGGCGGCACGCCGGCGAAGAACGCTAATTGTATACTGCGCCGCACAATCGGCTTCAAAACTTTTTTTAAAATTGTACCTAAACTTTCAACTGCTTATTTTTATCTGGATACTTTTAAACTTTTGACAGGCTTATGTTCCCCACTGGAAACATTAAAAAAAAAAAAAAAAAAAAAAAATCAGCTATATTTAATATTTAAAAGATGACTTTATTTTTTCAAATAGAAGCGTCATTTCAATCATTAGTGGGAAACTGGATAAAAAGTCATAAAAAGAGCCATTTTCATAAATTTATACAAGATCTATCCTGATACAGCCCTCCCCCTCTTCAAACTTAATTCATATCTTTATTTAAATTTAAAAATAAATTTTCATTAATACTTAATATTTCACTTATCATTTAAACTACGTATCACTATACTCCGTTACTGAAACCAACATAAATGTTTGTCGGCAGTCAGTCAGAAATGACCAATGTTCCCAATTGCGAACACAGTGAAAATTCTTTACAATTATCTTGTTCAGTGGCCAGTAGTTCAACCACTTTTGTCCTTTAATATCAGTAAGAAAGATATGCAGTTAAAAGTCTTAAAACTGACTGCAAAATGAAGTTTACACAGCATATTATATAAATAAATCCCTGTAACAGAACAATGTTAAACAGAATGTTATCTCCTCTATTAAAGTGTATTATGGTAAAGTGTCTCCAAAAAAAAAAAGTTTCACAATATAAATAGGAAACAAGACAAAATTATAAAAAATAAACAGCTGCATATATTTACAAAAATCTTGAAAAGCAAATAAAACAAGCATCAACAACTACTTTCAAAGCAGATGCAGAAAAATTAAACAGTACAGCCAAAATATAATAAAAATATAAGAGCTGTAGAAATAATTACAAAACATCAAATTTCATATTTTTCCTTCAGTAATATTTAATGATAGAGAGATAGAAAAGGCAAAACATCACTTACTTGGGACCCTTCTTCTGTGCCACCAATTATACGAAAACCAAATCCACTTTCCTGCCGATGCAAAGTCACAGTCATTTCTTGATAATTAACTCCTTCATTTTTACTGTCTTCTTTCAATGCACTTTTGGGGACATTTTTTGAATCATTATTGCTATATTCATTGCTGCTGTATGGCACGGGTTGTTCATGTTCAAAGGATGTCCCATGCTTACGATGAAGAGTCTGATCATGCCTCATCATGCTGTTTGCAAGGGCAGAGGAAGAGTAGAGATTCTGAATATTATTGTAGTGCATTGGATCATTATAATGAGTAGGTTCCTTCAGTGAAGAATTCAATGGGTTATTTGAATTTGAAATATGAGATAAGTATGAAGTCATTTGAGGTTTGTAGAAAGACTGCCCATACACAAAATTCACATTTGCATTTTCAAATGAATACCTATCTTCATTTAAAGGATACAAATGATTGTCAAAAAGCCCATTAGAGGTGTTTGAATTTCCTGTGGCATGGAACATGGAATTGTTGCTATTGGAGTCATGCCGGTGCATTTCATTCCGCCACAGCTCATGGTTGAAATGAAATTTGTTTTCAAGCGAAAGTCTTTGCATTGGTTCCACAGAAGAATTTCTTACATGGAGGGATGAAAAATTGTGGTGAGAATTTTCTCCAGTCGAACTACTAATGAATTGTTTAGAAAAGCTATCTTCATTCTCCTTCAAATGCGATAAGTCCCTATAATTGTGATTGTGCCAATCTCGTCCCCTACCTTGATCAGAATACCATGATGGGTTTCCATGCCTGTCTGGGCTACATTCAAGAATATCATGATCAGATGGATTATAAGCAGCAGAGCGATGACTAAAAAAAGTGTTTGATATGTTATTTCCTTGAATAAGCTTCTGATTTTCACTACTGTTCTGAAAATCTGAAGATACAGGCCAATTGCGGGTATCAACAAGGGGTGTTTTAGGTCTTGATATTGTAACTGATTCTTTATCTCTTGAACTATACAATTCAGCTGTAGGTGTTTTGCTGCGATAAGAGCCATTTCCTTTTCCATCTAGAGGGATTTTTTAAAAAAATGTGTTACAAAATGTTAAATTCATAGTTAAATTAGTTTTCCTTCTTTCATAAAAAAGATAAACAAAAATCAATTTTAACAATCTTGTTAAAAAAAAAGAAAATTTTTCAAATATATTTCAAATCTTTCATTTAGAAATATATTTGGACAAACGAAAAGTGAAAAGACTAAAATAAGCATAAGTTTGTGACTTTAGAAAATAAATCTGAATAAACTAGTCTGGCATAAATAGCATATCTAAGATAAATTCCTTCAACACTTCTAATTTTTAATAACTATAAATCAGCAGTTAAGTTAACTAGAGACTAACATTATGCACCTGAAAATGTAAGTTTTTAAATACTACTTCATGGTATTAAATTATTTGGTATGTCAGATTTCCCAGACACATAATATAGCTCTCTGTATCCCCACATTATCTAAATTAGATATTAACAGAATAAAAATTAACAGTTAATGTTACATTTCTGGATCCAATAAAAGGAAAATAATTGCACTATTAAAATAATGTTTAAGCTAAAAATTAAGCTTTTGCAATGATGCAGCAAGATTGGAAGAAATACATTTTCGGTAGCTCATAATACACAGAAAAATTCAGCTATTACAGTAATAACTTCACAATATGTAAAAGAAAAACAGTTTATGAAGGTGTAAAAAACATACTCATTCTAGAATGTGAATGAAAGGCTGAATTCCCATTATGCAAGCTGACATCTTCAATTGGACGAGGCTAAATAAAGAAATGAAAGTATAACAAAGATTGTTTACATAAGACTCAAACACATGCAGCAAACTCTTTCTGATTAATTTGGCTTCAACAATCAATGGGCATGCCTTGTAAACCAATTCTAAAGAAATATATGAAGCGGTGAATTTGTGGGTGTATTTTTGAGGACCTTTTCATTGTTTTGTTGCAAGACTAAAAATTATCCTTACTAACAGATATCAGTAAAAAGTCATTATTGCTGCAGACAGGTTTAAAATACATAGAGAAAATAGGAATTTCTTCTTTAGAACTAAACAATAAATTTGCTATAGGTAGGTTTATCATTACAGGCAATAGCATTATACACATATTTCACAGTAATAAAATATCCTGTCTTACAACTTACATAACATACATACATCAATAATTAACTGATTTTGCTATACAAACATTCTTGGGCAATGTTAACGTCAATTCTTTTGCTTCAGACAACACAATGAGATATAATCACAGGTATCCTACACTGATACCTATAATCAGGTGTTTAAATGGCATTTCAACAAAACATTTAGCATTTACATAACATAAATGATTTTCACTTTTTTTAAAAAAACTAAGAATGCTTTGCAATTTGCAGTATGCAATTAATATCGCAAGAACATTAAATACCAATACTAATCTTTGAAGCAAAATTCTCTGAAAACTAAAATACAGATTTATTTATTTAAGCCTACAAATAGTCAATATTCAGCAATATCAAGCATCGCTCATACATAACATTAAAAATGAATTACTCACCTTAGCTTTTGGTTTATTTCTTGCAGGAGAAAAATATCCTCCTCTTTGAACAATAATTTCAGCTGCTTCACTGCAAGGACAATCTTTTAATATCTGTACAACATCGACATGAGGAAGAGTTCGTACATCAGTTCCATTTATTGCACATAATAAATCATTTTCTTGCAGCTGTTTGCACCGAGGTCTGTCAAGTATTTTTTTCACCTGAAAGAATAAAATATATATATCAAAAAGAAAAAAATCAATCTATAGTTCATATATGTTACAATTTTTAAGATTCTGCAATTGTAAACAGTAACTTTTTTTACAATTTCTTTTTATAAATTAATTTGAGTATTTTTTGTACTATCTTAAACACAAGCATCTTACATTATAGATGAGACATTTTTGCAAACAGTTACTAACATGACACAAAATAGCACTCTAAGATATAAATATTCCTGTATGCTTAAAATTAGCACTCACTTTTTGGCCATATGAACTATCAGCAATCGTGAAGCCGAAACCAGCAGCTCCTTTTATTATTTCAACAGTTAAAAACTCTGGCACACCTGAATTTCTATGAGGATTAACAGAAACAATATTTGGCATATCTTCAGCAAAAGGATTCAGAAGAGCAGCACTATTGTGTCGGGAAGGATGGCAGTTTTCTGGAAATTTAGAACTTAAATCTGGCATGGATTTTACAGCCCGAGTCATCGAGTCTGTAGATTTGGCACAACCATCCGTCACTTTACTTGGCAAATGATAATTATCAGATCTAAAAGAATATACATTATGGCAACTAGAGGGTTTAGTATTTGCAACAGAAACAGCAACTGTTGTAACAATTTCAGTATTAGGATCAGATGGATCGAAGGGTAGAGGATAGCCACGGCAAACTTCAATCTGCACAACTTCCCCAGCTGGTATTGTCTGAAACAAGGCGATGATATTCTGATGAGTATAGCCAAGAACACACTCTCTATTGACACGAACAAGGACATCTCCTAAAATATTTTATAATAGTAAGAATAAGGATTTATAATTTTCAATGTTTCATTAATGATTAACTAAAACTTAAATTTATCGACTAGAACATCAAACATATAGAACACTTCATTAACCACAACAAAATTATTAAATAGATAAAACAGCAGAAAACTAATGAATATAAAATTTAAGATGCACAATTTTTCAAGCTTGCATACAAGTATCGGGGACATTATCATGCAACTTCTCCATAAGAAATTTATCATAGAAAAATCTTTATGGGTAAAAAAAAGGAACTGCATTAAAATATTTTTTATGGTTTTTAAAATTCATACACATACAGGTAAATCTCACTTTATGACTTATCTGCTGAATGAAACTCCTGTACTTATGACCAACCAAGTTTCAACTTACCAGCAATTCAGGCAATTCCTACTAATTTTAAATAACAGTCAGTGACATACTAGTATGCACAACGAGAATGTCGCTAAAGACTTTATTTTATTTAGTTTTATTACAACAAGTAGTCAGTGTAACCTTCCGCCCCGCCCACCTCTTTTTAAACGTATTTGTAACCTTAAAGTAGTAGAGATGTCAAAAAGCATAGCATCATCTAGAAAAAAAATTTTTAAATGAAGAAAAGCTATCACCATCAAAATAAAACTCATACAACACATAAAAGATTAAAGAAATAGTATGTAACTTAAGTTTGCATATTTGACAATTTCAATAATTTTTAGAGTTGAACTGAAAGAGGCGGAGAAATAAAAAATAAGATTTAAAGTCATAATAAGCAGGAAGCAAAACATTTTATTCATATGGATGTAGATACAGTGAAACCTCCTGTAAGGGACACCTCCGAATAAGGGATACCTCTATTTAAGGGACAGTTCTGTTGGTCCCAGTCCCTTTGAATAGGTACATTAATGTATTTATCTCTGAATAAGTGACACTATTTAAGGGACACCGTAAAAGGTTTCAAAAATAAAATGATAGGTTTCAAAGGAAAGTGTCGGGTAGGTGAGACATAGTTTTGCGACGAGAACAATAAAATGAAAACTAAAAGGATGAACCCCATGGAAAACTTTCCTACTTTCAGTAACAAAAGTGCAGAACATTTTTGTACATGGTAAATAGCCATGTCAAGCAGAAGTGAAATTCACATAAGCTCTTCTCTCCAAAGGGGTCACTATGTGTCATGTGAATATATATGCAACCATAAAAAGCCATTTTAGTTCATTAAAAACTAACCACAGCCTCAGCTTTTGTAAAAGTTCTCAATGATGAGAAATTACTAGAAAATGTGAATGAAAATGCTCTTCTCAACTTCTGCTGGAGGGATTTATCCTTTTATCTCTTTTCTTTTGAAAACTGCTTATCAGTGCAACAGAGAAAAGGGAATCAATACTAGGAAAAGGCAGCAAGCTCTGGTGCAATCAAAAGGTTGTACCCATTCAAGGAATTCAAAATTCAGTTTGCAGTAGTGGAAAGAAAACTAAGTTGCAGGGCATTCAGTCATTATCAGTTCTTGCTTATTTTGCAGAACATAAAGGCTGAATTGTTTTGTGCTTCAGCCATAGTTTTACATGCACATCTACTATCCAGCAAGGTATCAGCTTCAAAGAGAAAAATAATAACATTAAAGAAATGATATAATTCATTCAGAAGAAGTTGAAAAGCTTGGCTTAAGTCAGAAATATAGTACGTATAAGCAAAAACCAAGTAAGTCATGCAAAGAAGAAACTTCAAATTTAATGTCAAACCTAGCTTCACTAAAATTACTGTGGCTATGCTACTTATTTATGTAACATTTACTTGAAGTACAGCCCAGATTTCCAGTTAAGTGACATTTTTTAATATGCACCCTCTGAATAAGGGACACCTCTATTTAAGGAACAAAATGTCTGGTCAAGTGGGTGTCCCTTATTGAGAGGTACTACTGTATACTCTTGTAGGTTGTACTGTATATGCTGTCAACGCTTATAGGAATATTATTTTGCATTGGTTTGACAACCAAATGCAAAATAATATACCTATAAGCATTTTAAAAACTGAAACTAAGTCATGCACACTGAAAGGAAAAAATCGACACAAGGGTGATTCCACAGTAACTCATGCTACATTTTTTTTTAAATCACACTTCCAAACATGGCGTAATAGTAAAAAATGCATTTATTTTCTATCAGCAAAATTCATGCTGATTACAAATTGTTTACTTTTTTCAATAAATCATCAGAAATCTTAGAACTAATTAATTTTTTTAAATATAAATTAAAATTGCTTGGTAATTCATGCTACCAAGAAAAGGCATTGAAGTATGGGCAGAAAAATCAAAGTTGTATTTCTGCCAAAATTCTACTTCTTGAGTGCTATAATCTTTATGAGAGTTTGTATGTACCTTTCTTATCGCAAAACATCATTTAGTTCTATATGGGATATTTTATAAAATTGGTTATTGAATTAAAATAAAGTGTATGGTAACTCATGCTACAACACAGATGAATGAGTTTTAAGAATGACTACAAAAGGAAAATAAAACAATTTTTAGATTTATTTAGCATTTACATGTATTCAGATTGGTTTATTTTGCTCGTAATAGTAATAAAAACAATTAGCATGGTTCAAACACATCTATTTCCTCATTGAAGTCATAGTACAAGCAGCTTCTGGTCTGTTCAAGCTAGGACTGGTCAGGTCAGATGGTCAGCGATTGCAGAGGGCCCCTGGCCCAAGGGGGCCAAGGATAAGCCCCCAGAAATTAATATACTATTTTATAATAAGAGTAATTTGATATATATCAGAGTAACTTGATTATTTATTGTCCAGTAATCTTATGTCTTTATGGAGCGGAGGACCCCAGAAACTCTGCGTCTGGAGGGGCCCCTGAAAAGTCAGGACCCCCAAAATCTTTAAAGTAGTTAAATGTGGTTTTTAGGCACATAACCCTAATTTTCAAATATTACATATTCTAATATTCTATTCCCTCTAAATTCCACAGCAAGTGTTTGCGCCTTCACAAGACTCCTACGTTAGGCGCTTTATTTGGCGAGTTATTTTTTAGGTTTGCTTCATTTCACTTCGCCTCTACCTAAACTTAGATTTTTTTTGTATCACTTGCTTACTTGGATTTGTTGTAACACTTGCTTATTTTGTTGCACTTAGATTTAACTTTCTTGGATTTGCAGAAATAAAAAAAATTCTATTGCTTACTGCTTAATTTACTTTTCGAAATACTACAGTCCACTTACGGCAGAATCAGCAAGGGACCCCTCTTTTCAGTCTCTAGCCGAGGACCCCAAAGGATCCAGTCCAGGCCTCATGGTTGCATTCAGTAAAGTCTGAATAATGTGGTCAAACATGATGTAGATTTTCATTTTCATCTAGTCTAAAAGTAGCTTTTTCCTTGTTCTTTCTTAAGAACATAATGGCAAATTTAAGAACACTTATGGCAAATTTTTGTTATGTGGTTATTTTATTTTAGGTAAATTGTACAATGTGTAAAATCATATATTTAACTATGGTTGTTTGCAGCTATGAGTCGCATTTTTTAAATTTCAATCCATGCATTTTACTTTGTGAAGATAGTCATTTTCTAACTTTTTTTTCTGTGTAAACTTTTTAAGTTATAAACTTAGACTTGTGAGGGTAAAAAATAGCCCATAAATGTATTCAAATAAGGTAACCATACTAACAATTGACCTATTTTTATGTTAACTTGAATAGTTACTGTAATGTAACTAACAACTGAATTCACTTTCTAAGTGTAGCATGAGTTATGTGGTAACTCATGCTACAATAGTTTTATGCAAATAACATAACGAAACTGAGTGCTACCTTTTTTTTAACTTTTCTTATAATTAAAATGGCTAAAAACTGGAGAAAATATTAAACTTTAAAGCAAATTATAGTTTATTACACTTGCAAGGATAACATAACCATGTTTTAGTAACTCATGCTACATATGCTTGACACTAAAATCATTTAAGAATAATATATATATAATTTGATTCTAACCATTTATTTTATTATTTTTATAAACTTTATGAGTGTATTTATCCGAAATAATCAGAAAATACAATTTTAAAATTTCTAAAATTACAAAAACAACATATCTTTTTGATTAAATTTAACACTGCACATAAAATCTTCTGATGTCTAACTTTGGAGTGTCATTCTAATAAAAAGAAACTTTTGCTCAAAATAAACTGTTGCCAACACAGTTACAACAATTTGGAATAATTTCTCACACAATTTATTAAATAAGATTTTAAAACATATATTTTTTTTTTTTTTACTGGTCATGTCCCTGTTCATATGGAATTGCCCATAATCATACACAGCAAGCAATGAATAGTTCCCACAGTTTAGACAAAGATTCAACCAAGATTATAAATAAAATATAATATTCATCATTTATACATAATAGAAGTACTATTCCTCATATCATTGCCAATTATTATTCTGATTATTTTGCATTAATTTTCTTTGTTGGGGAATTTCTGAAAATGTGCCGAATTCATGTGAAAATGATTGTAGTGCTTATAATGGAAAAGTTCCCATTTTTTACAGCATTTATGCATATGAATCAATAATTTTAATGATTGGATTTATGTTAACTTAAAAACGGCATTAAGTCAGTCACATTTGCAAGCATCAAAAACAACAAAAATGCATCAACAAATTTACCTGTTTGTAATTTTCCATCACACCATGCTGGTCCATTAGGAACAACATCCTTGATTTGCAGAAATTCCTCGCCATCTCCACCTCCAACAATTGTAAATCCTAAACCTCTGGAGCTCTTAATCAAGGATGTATGTATAAACATGCCATTAAGCTCTTCTGGATTTCGTGTGAAAAATGATTGCTTAGGCAAACCACTGTGCCCTGAAAAATAAAATGTAAAATTTCTCATAAGTTCAAACTGCACACCATTTTTAATAAGAATTAATCAAAAATATACACACACACCAATCAGATGTAGATAAACATCGATAGTTTATTCATCGTACACCCAATACTTTAAATATATATACAGGGTGGTCCTAAACCTAAATGTAAAAAATGTAAAGGGTGGTAGAGGGAACCAAGACAGTTCAGAATTACACAGCAACCCCGTGGCAGAATCGCGGCGACACGGCGAGATTTTCCACACAGGAATAAAATTTCCATTTAGGGAGACCAAAAAAAAAAAAAAAAACCCCACTTCTGCAGATTAAGTTTTGTTTCTGCAGAATTCTTTTCAATGGATTATTTTACTCGCAGATGCAGACTATAAATATTTATCTTCCCAAGCACGTCAGTTCATGCAGTTTCGCTCGGTGACTGCAGCGCAGAATTTTCTGTTTACAAAAGACCTGCACGTGACCCTTAACCACGTTCGCTCAACTCTCTTTCATTGATATATCAATGCTCTCTTTTCTCACTTCGTAAATGCAACGGAGCTTTTCGACCTACGTCATACCATAGCAACCAGCCCGGCAACACTTTTTTGCAGAACAGACTGATTGGCAGAAGGCGCGACTTCGTATCTGAGTAGTCCAACATAAAACTGAAGAGTTCTTGGCGGAAGGAAATATTTTCGATACAGAAATTAAAAAAGAATGGAAGTTAGGGTAAAAATCCAGCCCTAGATTTTTGCAGAACATGTTTTGTTTCTGCAGAATTGCTTCCAAAGGATTGCTTTTTCTCGCGGAATTCTTACATGCGCGTGTATGCAGGAGCCGGGGCCGGCCCAAGGGGGCTGCGAATGTAGGCGATCGCCTAAGGCCCCGCGCTTATAGAGGCCCGGCTCCTGGGCTATTTAATTCTATCTCATAAGACACATGATAGAGAAGAGGCCCCGCTCTTGCGCTTCACCTGGGGCCCCGCACGCCCCTCGGGCCGTCTCTGCAGGAGCAGAATCACGGAGGCAGAATTCACACCCACTGGAGAGCTATTTGAGAAATGCACTTGACCTGTGAGTGTGACCCCGTTCGCCCAACTCGCTTCGTGAGTGCCGCATATTTATTTGCAACATACACGTGGTTAGTTATCGGACTCACTTCACGGTAATATGTTCAGCACATTTTTAATGCATAAGTGAAAGATATTTCGACTTTTTCTCAACATGTCTTCCAATGAAGAGGAGAATCCTAAAAGTCCGTTTTTCGGTCCGTATTGGTCCGTGTCTATAAAATTTTAATGAGAAAAAAAAAAAAAATAACGTAAACGATTTTGACAGGGAAAATAGCGCCATTTCAATCTTTTTTCATCCGTCTTGAAACTGCATATTTTTTCTATTGCATTTCTTTATTCGAATTTCCAACAAAATAAGATTAAAAATCCTATTTAGTCATTTCATTTATTTATTTTTACAAGGATCGAGCGTCACAAAACTTTATGGGAAAAATTGTGTTATAACACAATTATTGTGCTATAACACAAATCCATTATTCAATCTTTTTTCATCCTTCTTGAGAATGAATGTGGGTTTTTTTTTTTTCATTCTTTTATTTTAATTTTCAACAAAATAGGATAAAAAATAATGCACTGTTTTGTCATTTTATTTATTTTTACACTGATCGAGCGTTGCAAAATTTGATGGAAAAATTGTACTTTAAGCATCATGTTTTCAATCTTTTTCCATCCCTCTCAAGAATGAATATTTTTACTTAAGCATTCCTTTATTTAAACTTGCTAACAAAATATGAATAAAAATCAACCCCTATTTTATGATTTTAGTTATTTATTATTTAACTAATCAGTTAGGTTCACGCTATAAACTGAATTTCAGTGCTAAAATCTTCAGACAGAAATGAAGAGGACATTGGGACAAATGATAAAAGAACTTTCATTCACATAAATGGACCACTATCTGGTTTTAAAAATACCAGGGTTCGTGATTTTTTTGATTTTTTAAAAAAAATTTAAAAAATCGGATTTTTTTTATTTAAATCAGATTTTTTTTATTTAAATCTGATTTTTTTAAAGATGTTTTAAAAATTCCTAATATGAATTTATTTTGCATATTATAAAAGTAGTATGACATTTTAAGTAATATATATAAAATATATTTTTTGCTATTTTAGCTATTATTATAATAAGTGCATAGATAAGCAAATTTTAATATGAAACAATTTCTTTCTCTTGATCATATATATTATCAAGTAATGCCCCACCTATTTCTACTTTATTTGGAGCAGTATACCCTGGCCTTAAAGCAGAAATTATCTTTTTAAATTGGGGATGATTAACCTGATGAAAAGCAGAATGGGTGTCATAAATATATCTTGCTACTTCCTCTTATTTGCTTTTGAGTTTTAGTGGTCTTTATGACATAATCATTCATGCTGTTCTTAAGAACACCAACATCATTTTCTATCTCACTGATTTTTCTTTTCATAGGTTTGGCTGCCTCAGATTTTGTACAAGTTAAATTGTTCTCAACTGTTTCTTGAGGTTGATCACTATTAATATCATTTCTGCCAGAGAAGAAACATTTATCTACATGTGCTTTCTTTCTGGCTACTAATCCCATCATAACTTTTCCACAGTTCTTGCATTTGGTTTTAACACCTTCTCCAGAAACTGTCTGCTCTTCATTAAAGTACATCCAAATATTATCTTTCTTAATTCTTGCCGTTATCCTTGTACTTTAGCAATAGCTCTCTGAACACGGAATCCTAAACAAGTGTGTTCTAAAATCTGAAATAATTCTAGTAATGCCAATTTTCCTGATCAAATTTCTTTTGTTCTCACACTGTCACACTCAAAAGTCACCCCCCCCCCCTTGAAGGATTCCCTAAACCACTGCAGTGCCATCTAATGCTATTAAGAAATTAATTTCATTTGAGTGTTGAAGATTTTTATTTAGATTATCATCATCAATCTATCAATTCAAAATGCATTTTTGAAAAATGATTTTAATCATTGATTTTTAAAAAAAAAAATCTCTTGATTTAAATCGTGATTTTAATCATGATTTTAATCAAGCTGATTTAAATCAAGCTGATTTAAATCAACGAACCCTGAAAAATACCAGGAAATATATCAAAGCAGGCTTAATATTTATGTACGAACCAAATTATGCATTCCATTTTTCAACAACCCACCAAAATAAAGTTATGAAAAAAATTGTTACCCCAAAAGTTGTTAAAAAAGTGAATTCATAAGCTAAATGTTTACCATGTTTCAAGTAATTTTGAGAAATAAATTGTGTTTATAGTCCATCGATTGTAGCTTTCATGTTTTTGAGCTTGATTTTTTCTCTTCAGAAATTCTATAGATGCAGATAAGTTTCTTTTTTTCTGATGTATTAATGTTTACATTTCTGTCTGCATCTAACTTCCTACTAAAATTTATTGCTTAGTTATGCAGTTTATATATATAATATACATACATCTTTAATCTATTCATGTAAAGATTTTTATACGCACAAAGTGCTTCTGATATTGCAGGTTGATTACATATTTATTATTAAAAATATGTTGCAGAAAGAAATTGGTACTCATGAGGTTTGTCGCAGAAAGCAGGAAAAAATTCTGCCACAGGGCACAGCAATGTGGAGTTGAAATGTCATCTTCATGTACCTGTTAATAAACATTTTGGAAGAACTTTTGGTCTAAATTCTTAATCAAGCTTCATAAACAATGAGCTTTTCTCCAAGACTTTCATCAATGAAATGAAATAGAATTTGTAAATTATCAATTTTAGTTAAGTGCTTTCTGTAAAAAATGTTTTTGAAAATGATGGTTGGAAAGTTCATTATTACTTTAACAGTTCTTCCAAAGTGATTATTAACAGGTGCATGAAGACGATATTTTCGAAAAGGCCCACATTGCTATGTGATTCTGAACCGTCTTGGTTTCCTCTGCCACCCTTTACATTTACGGCATTTTAGTTTAGGACCACCTTGTATAGTATACACACACATACATATAAGGTGCCTCAAAGAACCTTGACTTATATTGTACGTCTATAATCATTAAGGAATAGCAATTACAAAGTTACATAAAAAGGGATCCAGAATTTTATGGAATTCCAGATTTATTTTAAACAAGTACAACATTTAAATTTTTTATATGCTCCTGTAAAAGAAAATTCTAAAGTAGCAAAATGTGTCCCATGCATCAATTAGGTGATGTACAAAATTTCAGCCTAGCATCAGAAAAAGGTTGAGATAAAATAAATATTTTTGACAAACCACTTTTCAATGGCTCTCAGAGATAAAGTCAGATCAAAAGATTGCATGTCAAGGCTTATAGACAAATTATGAAAGAAAATAATGATTAAATGAATACATAATGCTTTTGCTATTCTTGGTATTGAGTAATACCTTACCAACTTTGTTTAAACAAACATGAGTCTTTATGATGAAAGGCTGTAATTTTGTAGATCACCTAATTCGTGTATGGGGCACATTTTACTAACTGTGAATTCTTTTTGTATGAGGCCCATGAAGGGCCCAATTTAGAAAATTCTTGACTATAAGCACAACTCAAGATGGGGGTCTCCCCCAGCACTGATGTAGGCAGCGTGAAATTTCCAAAGGTAAATGATTGTCGGGCTGAGCCCTGATGTTAAAAGTCTGTGCCTTTTTTTTTTTCCCCCAAACTTGCAGTCGTCTTTTTCTTGATGAACTTAAACAAATTCACAAGCTGTACATAAAATACTTAAGAATTTACAACTTTTTTCAACCCCTGTTTATCAATGCCATCCAGTCATCGAGCAAGCTGGCAACTAGTTTAAAATACTGTTTGAAAATTTCTAAGAATATATAAAAATCTACTATTAAAAAAGATAAAATTAAGAAAAATTCCAGGCCTACTGGAAAATCATGGCCTGGGCCCATGTAAAAATTTAAATATTGTATTTAGTTAGATTTAATTTCCTGACCATAAATTTATGTACCTTTCTAATTTATTATTCATGCTTGTGAACAATATTTGAGGAATAAAAGCTTGGGTTAATGTTTTTTGTGAGTCCTGTATATATATTACAATATATAAAAGGAGCTACTGCTTAAGGAAACTTATACAGGCAAACTTTATGTTTAAGTTTCTTTACTTCCAGAGCTGAAATTTTGCATCTTATTGCTTTTAGTGAAAAAATGTTTAGCTTATACAATTCAATTATAATTCAATTTTAACCTTTACATTTTTTGTGTACTTCCTCTGTTTCTTGCAAGATGAACACTTTAAAATGCAGAAAAATGTTTTCTAATAGTTTAGTTTTTTACGCTTAAGTCCTACAACTTAAGCTTCTTTGAACATTTTTCAGGCTTTTGAAAACCATAATTAACACATGAACTTAAAGATATATAAAAATCATTAAAGAAATATAAAACTTCGTATAAACAACACATGACATATAATAATAATAAACTATGTTGTGTTAAAATATGTCGAAATAAGTAAAATACATATATATAAAGTAAAATAAAATAAATATAGTTCTTTATTTTACTTATGAGTTTCATAATGTTACTTTATTTTATTTGATTCATAACACATGAAAATAAAGTCATTAAATAAAACTTTTATAATATACCTGATAGGTTAGACTGTCTGTTAGAGGACACTTCATGTGTATCAGAATTTTGAATGGAACACTGATGCCCAGTGGACACTGAACTTCTTTCCAATGAGATTGGTGACTGGCCTTTTTCACATGTTCTACTACTTGCAGCATCACTAGCGGAAGCATTAGTAGTGACTGTGCCATTACCAATAACCGCATTGCCCTCTGTCACCTTGTTATCTGCCAAATGTTTAGAAGGTTCAGGCTTCTCATTAAGACAAGGGATGCAGTGCAAGTAAGGAAAGCGGTGAGTTGCAGCAGGGGAAGAGGAGATATTTTTAGGGGGTGGAAGAGGAAGAGGCTTAGAAGAGGAGGAATTACCATCAGAAGAAGCAATAAGAAAAGACTCACTATTGTTAGTGCTAGCAAGAGCATTTTGGTCATTAGAGTTGCTGCAGTTTGAAGTGTGAGTAAGGGAACTGTTTCTTGAATTCCAGGGAACGGATCTAGAGTCAGTTATGAGGCTAGACACATGGTTACTAGTGTTTGACTGATCCTGGTGACGAGGCCATGACGAAGTCAAATGATTAATATCAGCCGCTGAAACTAAAAATGATAAAATTTTGTAATAACTTAGGTTAGCTTTAAAAACTATCATTTAAAAATATAAAAATAACAATTGAAAATTCAGCAAGCACATTTTCCCAAATATCCCTAATCATACATCTAATACTAACCATAAATGGTTGCACACAAATATACAGATAAAATCATACAAATCAAACTTTTACCACCACACACACACAAGCTTATTTTAGCAAAATACCACACAAAATAAAAAATTTTTTAAAGGAGAGGAGAGGAAAAATTAAAAGAGGAGGAAACGGAAAAAGTATGTAAAATAAAAAATTCACTTATATCATTTGAGCTTGATCACTTTGAGCAGGGTTGCCGACAGGATTTTCGGGCCCCAAGGCAGGTATTTAGACCCCCCCCCTTCAAAAAAAATCTTCCTTTTTTTAAATCAGAAAAGCTTTTTAAACACTTTAGGATCAGTACACTTTAAATTTACTGTAGGCCATTTTATACAAAACCTTGTACATGATAAAACTTCCATCAAAAAAGTTGCAAGTATTTTATCAGAATTATTTTCAAGTAACGTACATATAATTCTGAAATTCTTTCTGAATAATAAATACAGAGAATCACTTGATACAATTACATCCAAGATTTTTTTTAAATGTTGAGTACTCGTTATTTGAAAACTAAACCAGAGTTGTTATGAAATTCATAGCCAAATGAATAACACACAAAGAAAAACATTATCAAACACCAATGAGAGTTAATGCCGCAGACCGATTTCGGTAAGTATGACTTACTAACATCAATGCAAAAATGTATTCTCGCACTGATGATAGTAAGTCATATTTTCATCAAGTTCCTACAAATGCAGCTGCGTGAACCAAAAAAGATTTTGGGAGACAAATATTTTATTTTTTTGTGGGATTTGTACACTAAAAATCAGTAACATACGTTCTCCAGGCCCTAGGGTAGTTGTCCCTCCCTTTTGGCAGGCCTGCTTTAACAGAAACAAATTTGCATATTACATTAATAATTATTAATATACATGCTCATCATTAAGCAGTTGTATTATTTTTCCTCTTGCTTTTGAATAAATGAATTACAGGCTATTTATAATTATTCACTTATTCGGCCTGAAATTAATTTATTTTTAATATTTAGATTGAAGATTTGGCTAATCTGAATAAACATCAGTTCCAATTACTTCAGATTAGTAGAGTTCCACAGTACAGTTTTACTTTACTAGATAAGCATGAAATTACTTCAAATAATTTTTAAAGGGAGAGAGAAAAAATTAAGTCTTAAATTTTTTTAGTCTTAGACATTAAAAATCTAACTATAAACTATTATTCAAAGCAAAAAATATTTTTCAATATTTGCAATTATTAAAATTAATGAAAAACAAATGTTCTAGAAAGCAAAGAACTGGAAATTTTCCTTCTAAAGAGAAAATTCAAATACAAATTGCACAAAAGACAAATTTTAATTATTTATTTTCAGACAAAATATAATTTGATTATAAATGTGAAAACTAGAGGCAAAAGAACAAAAAAAATTAATATAAAACCCACTTTGGATTAAACTTAAATTACAGAAGAAGAGAAATCAAATATCGACTGAAAAAAAAAAAAGGAAAAGTATAACATACTGCTATCATTTACTTGTCTTGCTTGAATGACAGGATTTTCATATTGTGTACGTCGATTAACATGACTAAAAAGTAAATATAAGTTTAAAATGAGATCTGAATCAATAAAAGAAAAGAAAAAACAAATTTTGAAAATCGGAAAGCCAATATTACACATCAATATAGTGTATAAATATAAAATAATATAGTGAGCCCTTGTCCAATAATAAGCTAAAAAGTAAAACCAACATAAAACTTCATAAATAGAAATATTAAAACTTCATAGCTGTTTCAAGTCTAACAAGGAGACTTTACATGCATAATAACTTACAGCTTACAATATAAGGATAGTTGTTTCAAATAATTAACATATAGAAAAAGATACTTACTCAATATAGTATGTACCATAATGTGGATCATCAATTCGTTCCCAACCAAATGGCAATTCTATAAAGTAATAATTAATTTAAATAATGAATAAGAAGCTTGAAATGAATAGCATAATATCTAATTAAAATTTACAAAAAATCAAGGGGAGAATATGCAGCATAAAAATAAAGATAACTTTTAATCACTTAAAATGTTTTATTTATGCATTTTCTGCATTATTTTTATTGTTTTTTTGTTTTGTTTTCTTGTGGTTGCTATTTTTTGGATTTTTATTATTGTTCTTTGTATGTTTCTATGTTGTACCATTTTCTTCCCCTTTATTTGCATATTTTTCTATTTTTTATTTTTTTATCTACCCCCCCACCCCTTTCTCTAGTCCTTCCTGGTTTTTTGCCATTTTTACTACCTTCGATTGGCAACTTGTTTGTTGTTTCTGTTTTCTGTTTACTTTCTTTTCAGTTCGCTGTTGCAGGTTTCCAGTCTCTGATTGCCACCAACAAAGATCTTTTTTTTTTTTAATCAAAACAGCTGTATGGCCATTCAAGTATCTTTTATGTGGTTATTTTGCAAAGTTTTTTTTTATAATTTTATCCATCAAAGTTCCAATTTCCTACAATATACAATTTAGAAATGAAAATTTGATTAAATGTATTTCCAATTTATACATCGTTCATGTGTAACCCCTACTTAACAGTGTACTATAGCGAAATGTTTCAAAGAAGTTAATCACTTTGTAAGAAACAATACAATCTAAAAATCTTACCATCATCGCCGCAATCTTCCACTGTTTTCTTCTGAATTCGAGATAATCTGGGATCCAGCCATTGAGATGTCCCTGTGTTGTGGCTGCAATAGAGATATTCAAACTTAATTTACAGTGCAATCAAATAGGAAATACATTCCAAAGTGTGAAATAAAATTAAATACTAGAGCCTTATCTTAATTAGCTCAGTCTATTTTAGCTAACTGAAACAAAAAATGTGCAACAATTATTTAAAAACTGTTTGATTTTGTTTCTAATTTCCTACAGTAACTGAATAAATAAATAAATAAATAAATAAATAAAAAAAATATATATATATATATATATATATATATATATATATATACATACATACAGTGAGCCTGCTAAAGTCCACTGTTACCCCAATAATTTCTGATAGGCTAGAGCTATAATCATAAAAATAAGGTCTAGGTATAGTAAAGTTGCCATGTGCTATACAAGGAAACCACTTGCTGTGCTACCTGGCAGCTAAATTTGAAGTTAGCATTTTTATCTCAAAAACGATCCAAGATACAGGAAAAAAGTCAATCACAAAGTTCTTCAGCAATCGATTTAGTATGAAAAAACACCTTAATTTGCACATGATGCTCATTTGATTCACATAATAATGCTACGGATGAAAGGTATAAAACATTTTTTTGGGGGGTGGGAGGGGGAAGGGCATTTGTTTGGTTGATTTTTCCAAAACTGCACTTATTTGACATTAAGCTCATTTATCTTTCATGCTAAAAGTATTTTCCATCAGCAATAATACACATCTGGAGGCTGGCCTGCAATTCCAGCTGGAAGTTGTACAATATGGCAAAAGTATTTGATCAGTAATACAGTGAAACTTCTCTAAACGGCCACCCTATTCCACAGGCACCAAAAATGGACAAAAATTTCAAGTACTGGATCAGAAGAACTAGGAATAAGATAAATGTTACCCCTATTCAGCATCTATCCCCCTCACAATGGACAGTCCCAAAGCTTCAAAAATATAATGAACGACACTTCTCAGCAGCCAATTTTGTTAGCAAGTGCTCTAGACTGTGCCAAACATTTGTCACTAGAAAACAAAATTTTCTCCGCAACCCCTTATGGTTTATCATTCTCAGCAGATTTTCAAAATGTAGATGGCTGAAGTGCAAAGATCCAGCATTCTGGCACCACCAGTGGCCGAGTGCATAATGCTCTCAACGGAAAAACGGACAGTGTCTAGTTTAAACCCAGGCCATGTCTGCCAACCTAGACAGAATTTCCCATGGTTTTCTCTGAAACTTAGTGTAAATACAGGTTAGGCCCCCTTAGAAAGATACCCAAGGAGGACACCCCCCCCTTCTCAGCCTAGATCCCAAGTGTAGATAATTGGCCATAATCCCACAAGCAAGCAACCCAGCATTCTGGCCTGGCTTGTCAATCTTACAGTCTGAAGTTTGGGTTGGTTTTCTCCAGGTGTAATGTGAATATGCATAAGATCACATACGGGCAACCGCGGGCCGGATGTGGCCGGCAGAACCAACCAAAATCCTGTATAAAACCCTTACAAGCCATTCAAAATCCTATATAAATCCCGATTATACGGCCTGCAACTTTGCTAACTTCCTAAAGTTTGGCCCGCAGCTTTTCAAAGGTTGCCCATACCTGCGTTAGATGGTGAAATATTCACAGTAATTTTTAATATTTCATAATACACATACAATACGTATTTCATTTTAATGTATTAGATATATATGGATGTTCAACTTTGCAATTTTTAAAAGTTTTAAGTAGGCATCCATACTCCACAGCCACTTTTCTAGAACCAATGGTGGCAACCTTTTACTGTATGTTTCTACACCTTCAGTTTTTAACATTAATGTGCTCAAGATGTTTTTTCTAAATAAATTGGCGATACTGACGTTGAATAACTTTGTAATTGGCTTTTTTCCGTACCTCATACAGTTTTTGAGCTAAGAACACTAACTCCAAATTTACCCACCAGGTGGTGCTATAAGAGGGGTGTGATGAAGATCACATATCTAATTTAAAAATCATTTACTTTGGCTTTCTTTAATGTAATCTATCCAAATTCAAGATCTCTAAATCACTTTTGTTTTCATTTTTCTACCATTTCAGCTTTAAATCTGTATTTTCGCTTTTCCCGTATGCACTATTCTATTCTTTTTGTTCTTAATTGTTTCGTCTCTTCAGACCGGTGTGCTAAAAATAGATTATATTGCATCCATTTGCAAAATCAACGGCCTTTTTGAGTTTCCTCTTGGCATCCTGCTGGCATAAGTTATTTAGTTGTTCCCCTGCGACGACTTTAAAATTATTTGCTGGCGATTACGTCATTGTAATTTTATTGGATTAACTGTTAGGGTTGCTCTGGAATTGGCGCTATTAATCTCAGCCAAGTTATTGTTCTCGCCAATGTGTAATTCTGTGCTGGCGTAATTTTTAAAGCATTCCACCTTAATTTCACTGTCCATATAGGACGCATTTTTATTTTCGCTGAGCCACCACCGCCGTTATAATAATATTTCAATAGTATATGTTTAATAAAATAGTTTTTCAGTATTTAACGTCTTTTTATTTTATTGCAACATAAGTATATCGTACCTGGATTATCATGTATCACAACGCAGTCTTTAAATTTAAATCAGCCCAACCAAAAACCTTCTTTACAAGGGGGTTTTCTGCATAGCGCATATGGCAACTTTACTATACCTAGACCCCACTTTCATGACTACACCTCTTACCATTCAGAAATTATTGGGGTGGCAATGGACTTTAGCGAGCATACTGTATTTATACTATAAATAATAATATAATAAACTAAACAGTACAAATTTTAAAATGTGAAATACATGCATTAAAAATGGAATAAATAAATAAATAAATCATACTCAATGAAGTAGGGCTCTCCATTGCTTGTAAATGCTCTTTCCCAATTATCTGGGAGTGGTCCTAGATCACAAAGTGCAGATCCACATTGCATGCTATCAGTTGTAGCAACTGAATTGCAATTCTGATATCCAAGATACGAAAATCCAGAAACAGGTGTCGAAGACCTAAATAAAGAAATAAATATAATTTACTATATTGAAAAAACAATCATTTATTCTGCATGCAATAATGAAAGTTTAATATAGAAAGATGAATCATAATCCTCATAAAATATAGAATGCAACTATTTGATTGCTTGTTGCACAACTTAGTTTTTTTTTTTTAAACCAGTTTTTCAGTTTATTTTTTATTACAATTTTATAAATACTTAATCATCACACTCAACTACTTCAGTAACTTCAAGTATACACATTATTTCAAAAAAAAAGGGGGGGAAGGGGAGGAGGAAGAAAAGCAAGAAGAACTTATATCACAGCTATTAAAAGCAGCTATTTCATAAAACAAATTTTTCATAAAAGAAAAAGAAGAAAATATTATTTTATACTTTATTAATTTACAGATATGCTTTACCTTAAGGATAGAAAACCACAAAACTGAGCCATTTAAAGCATTTGCCTTCAGCTTTTTAATGCTTTTTTTTTTTTTTTTTTTTAACTGTTTGACATTGACATCTTATACAAAATCCTTCCTGAAAATTTAATTTTTCTACTTACACAAAATATTTTTTTTTATTAATTTAGAATTAAAAAAGAAATTTTCTCTTTATGTTAATTTGTTTTACAGTAATTTTTATGACTTGTAAAAATTTTGTTACAGAACTATTAACATCACAAGAGCATTTAGCAATAAAACATTTCTATCCGGCCTAAAAATATGCATGCTGAACAAAATACTATGCTATAAGATTAGGTACAAATCTTACGTAAAAACAGAACAAACCTGGTATTGGAAGACACAGGTGGAAGAGAAAACTCAGAAGCTTCAGCTGTTTTTGAAGCCATGGCTTCAACATTTGACCTATTCCTACGCCTTTTCCCTTCAGATGAAGCATGGGCACCAGGTAATAGCAAACTATTAGATGGACCAATGGAATTACTTCTTCTCATAGGTGAATGGTAAGCATCTTTAAGAGGCATGGGTGTACCATAATGATTTCCTGCATTAAAATCAAAAGTTTCTAACTAACAAGTAATACAATCAAAAAGAAAGGAAAAAAAAAAGAAAAATACTATAAGCAACATGTTTTTTCTAGTTTAAAAATTTTGAGCAAAGAACATTCATGATAAAACTAATATAACCCTTCAGTGAAACCTGTGTATAATGATGCTGAAGGGAACTTTAAAATATATTGTTATAGACAATTCATCATTGTAGATCGATTAAGTTTTTGTGCCTTATCTGAACATTAAGTGTTACTCTATTTATAAATTTGGTGTTCACTAGACTGCATTTAGTAACAATAGAAACTATACAAAAAAATCACCTGTACATTGTGTAAATTTTATTCATTATTGGGTTACAAAAAAACTTTTCTTGAAATACCATCACAAATTAAAAATTTTAGGCCATCAAAAACAAATTGATATATTCGATATTGAGGAACAAGGCGAAAAGAATATAGCTGAAAAGGTTTACCAAATTTTTTCATTTGGTAAACCTTTCATTATCTTATATTCTGCACCATAGGTAGGGTTTTCCAAAATTAAGAAAGGAAAAAATTAATGGATTATACAAAAAAAAAAAGTTTAAAATATCGTTACAGACAGGTGCATGTAAAAAGTGAATATCACTACAGGCAGATTCAAAATACATTGAGCAAATCTGAATAGTGTCAGAGGTAAAGATAATACTATTATAAGCAGGCTTATCCTTATAATCAGTATCGATGCATATAGATTTCACTGTATAAGCTTAAATGAAAATGACTTTTTTTTTTTTTTTTTTTTTTTAAATCATGGTTTAAATTGGCTAAATATCTGAATTGATATTCTTCAACTTTCCTACATTTCCAAAAACTATCAAGTTTTGAAAGTGTAAGAGAGAAGTGGGAAGGAAGCTCTCCCATGTATAATAGTTTAATGGTGAAAATAGAAAGTCATAAATGAAGTTATATGTGCAATTCTGATTTTATTAAGCAAGGAAAAATATTTTTCAAGCATTTGTTCAATGATTCAAGCACTTTTAACATTTTTTTAAACTTATTTTTATTATACATGAATAAAAAAATCAAAAAAACTTTTCAAACTTAATTTGTATAAAGATATTTTAATAAAGATTCTAGTTTATTTAAAAACAATTAAAGTGAATTAAAATCTTTATCATCATTTAAAATACTGACCGAGACATCACAATATTGCAATAGACATTTATTTAAAAAAAAAAAAAAAAAGTAAAGTAAAATTTTAGCATAAATCATACCTTCATAGATGCCACTTTCTAAGAGACTACCACTTCTTTCTAAAGCTATAAATTCTTCAACAGTTAAAAATGTATAATCAACACCACTAATTTCTCCAACTCGAGGTGGACGTGTAGTGCCTGTAAAATTAAAAAAGAAAAAAAATTATTAATGAATCAAGCAATGAGTTTCTCCCTCGTAAAAAATAAATTACTTTTTAAAAATTAATTATTTTCGTCATACAAATTTGTGATCTTTCTTATCATTAGCCCTTTTAAAACAAGTGCCACGAAGGTTTGTTCAGCAAAAACTCATAGTAAAGGATACCGAACATGCATACATGGCTTCATCATGCAGAAAATAGGAGCACAATATGATTTTACTGACTTATCATAAAAATAAGCTTAAGCAATGAAAATCTGCTATCCTTCAGGATATTTCGTACACCAGTACTTTTCTTTAGTAACTCTAAAAATTAAAGCCTTTTAAAATGAAAAATAAATTGAAATTTATCAAAATAACCTTTTATAACCAATTTTGTTTTATTTGTATCATTATACGTGTACTTTTGACAGTATTTTTTTATTATTATTACTAAGCATTCAATATTTGAATCAACAAAAAAAAAATTGTTCTACAACTTGCAAAATCCTACAATCTAAACTACCCTTGATTTCAATTTGAGCAGATTAACAAAAGTGACTGCTTTTAAGATTTTGAACGGACAAAATACAAGTCATAATTTTTACACAGATAATCTAATTTTATTAGTTACCAATTGTACTTCTATATTTGTCTTTCATACAGAATATCTTTAGAATTAATTTTGTACAGTGAAAAAAAAAAATGAACTACATATTTTAAAAGCTCCTTTGGCTAAATTAATTTTTCTTTTCTTGATGTTCTACAAAATTTTTGCTGAAATTGTCTATTTAAAACAGATCTTAAAAACTTATCAAAAAAGTAACCCAGAAAATGTATTTGAACATGATTATTATAACTTAATAAAAATCAACAGTTATTTCAAAAATCAAAAAAAATAATAATAATAACTTACAAGGAACAGTACGTTGATACAAATTATCTCTAATTGTATTCTGAAGATCATGATCTAAAGATCCTTTCTGAAAACGAGTATTTAAAAAGTTTCGTAGGTCTTTTGTCAAGAATCCTAAAAATACAAATTCACACAATTTTTATTGTAACAAAATACACCTTATTAGTACACTAAATCAGGACATAAGAATACCACAGCAAATAAACTAATGCATCAGTTGTAATAACAGAAAAGAAACCTATAAATTTCCAAAAGATACAGTTTAGTTCAAAAAATATAAACTAGATGGTGCTTTGCATGGCAAACTAATGAATTCGGCTCAAGAAATGATCCAAATTTATTAATCAATGCTCAGAAACTGAGTTGAATAAATGTTGAAATAGTTTGTATATCAGGGTGAAGTGAATAAACCTAAAAAAAGAAGAAAAAAAATCCAATTTTGTATTCCAATAGTGTGATTTTGTTACCTTTCCACTTGAAAAAAAATATATATATTAAAATCTCAGGTCAATAGAAAAAATTCTCCAAGGTTTGACATTAACACTCAATTTGTGCAAATATCCCAAAATCCAGTTATCCAACAGACTTTCGATTCACCTTTTCTTCAAAATAATTTTCTGATTTACTAAAATTAATAGGAAACACCACTTATGAATTAATAAACAATAATCATGATTGTGAAAATTTTATTTCCTATTGTTAAACAAAACAACTTAGAAAATGCAAATAAATGTAAAGCCAGCAATGCAAAAGACCTAATAATTTTTTCCATTTTCAACCAGGGTTGGTTTTTCAGGTGTCAAAATCTGGACTCCAAAAACTACGTAATACAAACATGTAAATGTTACCATAAGTAGCTATTAAATATGTGGTAAAAACCATCAAAAAGCTCCCTTTTCTTTATTTTACGCAACAACAAGCAATAAATTTCTGTATAAAATATGCTTTTGAAAATAGTACAATTTAATAAAAAGCTAAAATTAACTAATAGTAGGGGAGAGGCAGTTTACATGTTTTAAAATAATTTCCTTTCTTTTAATTAAAACTAAATTAAATGCAGAACAGAGAACTGCTCTTAAGGTCTTCAATGCCACTCCTTTCTGTAAAAGACCTAGAGGAAGACCTAGGAAAAGATGGAGGGATGGCCTAGATGAGGATTTTGCCAGACTGAAAGTGAGAAACTGGAGGTCCATTGCAGGGAAAAGGGTGGAATGGGAAAGACTTCTGAAGAAGGCCAAGGCCCACAAAGGGGTGTAATGCCAATGTTGATGATGATGAAATGCAGAACAACATTTTGACAACTCTTAGCTTTCATTGTAAAGTTTTGTGTAATGTTTTTCAGAATTTATCCTAATTTTATTCTTTGGAAAAAAAGTTAATTTTGAAAATGTGCTCAAGTTGTCACATTGTGACTCTTTGCAGGCACAATGGGACAGTGATTGGGGTACAGTGGGACAATGAACAAGATATATGAAATCGGATGTATTATGCAACACCTTACTATTACTACAATTAAATACAGGTTGAGATAGTCAACACTGAAGATATGAAAGCAGTTTTTAAATGGCAAGCCTTAAAAATAGTCAATGATAAAACACATTTAAAGTTGCGAAATTCTTTGCTTAACAATGTTTTATGACTTGAAAATAGCATAATCACATCAAATACAAATTAAACAGTAAAAAAAATGTTTGCAAAAGTTCATTTTATCATCGAATAAGATCAAAAGTCTATTGGAAATGAGAACTGTGTCAATCAGTGCTGGATTCACAGATGTGGAAGCCATGGGCAACAAAGAGGTGGCTACCCTAATAATTAAAAGTTAAAGAATTTTTACTTTCAAAACATGTACCATATGTAAGGAAAGTATTGTAATCCTGAAAAAAATTGACTTTGAGATTTTGGCGTATTTACTCGTTTTGAGGTCGTCTGAATTCATTTATCCTATTTTTAGGAGATGTATGTGTATATGTGAGTTAACATGATAGCTCGTAAACAGTGCATTCCATTGAGCTCAAATTTCGTATACAGTAAAACCAAAATACAACAATACTTAAGGGATAGAGGTCAAAATTCCAAAAATTCGCAGATGGCCAGTGGCCACTGAGTTTGAAATTTTGAATGGCCACTCGCATGTTTTTGAAAATTTCACATTTTACACAAGTTTAATAAACTTGAGCAGCTTATATAAATATTAAGGAAAGATTTCTTTAAAATGTACATATCAATTTTCAGCTTTCAAAAAAAAAAAAAAAAAAAACTTGCAAATGTTTTCGGGGTGTCCCAAAAACACTGACCTAGGCTTTTATTTCTTAAATATTGATCGCTTACATCTACAATAAATCACAAAGTTATATAAAGGACAGAATTTTATGATCTGCTTAACACTTTTGGAACATTAAATCTAAATAAGTAAAAAATAAAAATTTTATGAGGACCCCATACAAAAATATTCCCAGTTAGTAAAATGTGCCCCTTGCATTAAATTATGTGATATACAAAATTTCAGCCTTTCATCATTTTTTCCTGGCTTTTGTCAAAAGCATTTCTCTGTGACTGTAGTGCCTCCCTACTACTGCTCTTTAAAAAATCATTAAAGCCCAATAAAACAGCCCCATGCTTTGTAATTCACTTGCAAGAACATAAAAAGAAAAAAAAGAAAGAAAGAAAGAAAGCTTTCTTATTTGGAATACTTGATGCAGTTTTACTTTTGAGTGCAAGCAGAATTGCACCGTTTTTATCCATTCCCCCTCTTCCCTCCTTTGGGCAATGACTGACCTCTTTTATACCCTTTTACATTCCCAATCAGTGTTGCCTCTAGACCAGGTGTGAGCAACTTTTGGAAAATTTAGAGCAAAATTTTAGGATGTTGGTGAAGCCACAGGCCATATAATTGGGATTTATAATGGTTTATATTTTGATATGTTCCACAGGTTGGATCAAAAGCCTGGGTGGTCCACATCCGGTCCGAAGGACAGAGGTTGCCTATATGTAGATATGCTCCTAGACCAATTAACCCGGCAGTACTCACGCAACAAAAACGAACGGGACAGCTCGTGCAGGGTATCTCATACCCAAGGGTGTTTATCATAAAATCGATACACAAAAAGGTAAAAATAAATATATTTCTCAGGAAAAACGTTCTTTTATGGATTCAATAAAAATATTTGTGCATTTCACTAAACTTTGAATAAGTTCAGGAGAGATAAGAAGATTTCAAGCTTCTAAAGGAGAAGTGACATCTTTAGAAATGTTTATATTTCCAGGGAGTTTCACAATAATGTTCTTTGCAGAAATTCTAACGTTAGGGCAAAATTTCTCTTTTTCCAAATTGTTTCTTTACCTATAAAACAATCCTTTTCATCGAAATCTGTGTCTTCCTCTTCTAAATCTAAGTCAATTTCAGTGGATGAATCATGGCTACTGTTATATTCTTCATCATATTCACCAATACTTTCTTCATCCGCAGACACATGATCCAATAAATGCCTCAAATGTTGCATTTCTTCGTCACAACTACGAAAACGCCCCATATTGGAGAAAAATATGAGAACATGCTTATATATTCAGAACTGCAGACTCTCCAAGTTTGCACTGCGCATGACACACCTGACGTAACAATATTTTAATACTTATTTGAAGAATCTGACCACAAGTTTCCCCTTTGAAGGTTTAGACACTAAAACCAGCTACAAGAGGCTTCATCCATTTTCATAAGAAGATTAGGAAGGAACATAGATAAAAGAAGGGTGGCTCAGAACAATAGCACAAGTGCTCGCACTGGGTATTACACACCCAAGGTGGCAATATCCGAAAATATCTGAAAATCTAAGCAAAGGATTTCAAAGCAAGTTTTCCCCCTGTTATGACCTTAAAGTGCTAGACCAGCTTTCATCCATTTTCAATAAAAGGCTAGGGAGGCACATCAAAAACAAAAGGCTCGTGGGTATGTCATACCTTGCACAAGCACTGCCAGGTTAAGCACTGTGCAGCACCTTGCAACCTTTCAACACTTAGTAGTCCTTTCCCCTGATATGTGTGTTTTCACTAGGGATGCACCGAATACCATATTTTGCCGAATAACGAATATTCAGTTAAAATTCTAACCGAATATTTGGCCGAATACTTAACATTTATTATTATTCGGCCATTTATTACATAACATTTATTAACCTTATTAAACTTTGATTGCAATGATTAATTTAATTAGTTTTTTCTTAAAACAATATTTCATATGGTGTAAAACTTCAAAAATTAAAATGCTGCAAAATTTAATATCCAAGTGTGTTTCCTTTATATATTATTAATAACTTTTTTAAATATTAGTGAAATGCTGGTAATTTTTTATACCTGCATATTTTATTAAAAAAATTAGCAGTTAATTGACTTTACATATTTATGAACACTTAATGTTATGAGTTTTTTTTTTTTTTTTTTTTTTTTTTCCTGGTTACTGTTTCAAATTTAAATCACTTTGTAATAGCAAAGTTAATGTAATATGTCATAAGATTTAAGAAAAATTGAAAAGCAACAAAATTCAAATTTGACATCTGAGTGTTTTCTCTTACATTAAAACTAATTTCATTGTGATATTTGTTTTTTGTATGATTGTGGAACGCTATGTTAGGGCTACCTGCCAAGGATGGGGGTGCCTTGGCAGGAGGACTTTCTAAGGGTTTCTAACACTTATTCGCATGTGATATTAGTAAGTAACAACTTGAATCAATTTAGTACTATGGTACTATACTATATCTTTCATTTATGATATAAAAAAATATGTGTTTGCTTACTGATTAGTGAATACTTAAATTTGTTTACTATTCGGTTGCCAAATATTTAAGTATTCGGCCAAACCGAATATTCGGTTTGTCTGCTGAACAGACAGTATATCGAATACTAACCGAATATTCGGTGCATCCCTAGTTTTCACTTTAAAAATTCACATTCCCCCTGCCCCTTCCGTTATAGGGATAATCAGAGTACCAAAACTTTACACTGCAATAAATTTTCACTGCTAAGATTATTGATCATTTTACGAGCCTTTTACATAACACTATCTATTAAAATGATGCCGTAACAAAAATACAATTAACTGAAACAATCCTTTACAAAACATGATATGCAACTGTTTTTTCACAAAATTCCAAGCAACGCTATCAAACATTTCTCATAAATGCAACCCAACAAAATGTTTCACACGTTACTATTTTACTAATTGAGATGCTTTTAAGATTGTCATTGCTTTTTTATTTCATCCGTTTCTTTTGCTCATGTAACGTAACCCAAAACGGGGCACTTTTGGGATGTTTGTTTTCAGCTTATACTGCAATAGAAAACTGCGATCTCACATTCAACACTTTCAGCTGTGAATAAGGTAGGGGTAGGGGTTCAAAATGATTTCGCCATCCTTGGGTGTTATATTTGACAATTACTAAACAATCATAATTCTAGATTGCAGCTTTAGTGAAAGGTGTTACTATAATGATGGCAGCTTCTATTGTTTATAATTGGCTGTTTTGCACACTTGCAGTTTTAATTCTAAATAATTGCTTAGCATTATCATTATCCGGCCTTCCTATTTCAGATTATCTTTAGTTATTAATAGATATTTACTAAGCACTAGAGAATTACGGATTTATTTAAAAATGAAAGACGACTGTTTGCGAGTAAGAAAATTTGCGTGATATACATTGATCTGAATTTATGTCACAGTCTTTACAGAATGAAGGTTTAGAGGAATAAACTTCAATCATTTTGAGATTGCACCCCAAATGATTTCTGAATATTTTCTACATGGTACACAAAAGTGCTTTTTTCGAAAACAAAATGCCCCTTTTTTAATCCTAACTAATTTATCTCCACTGGTCTTTATTCATGAAGAACATTGTTAATTTTCTGCTACTGACAGCTGTCATCAGCTTTGATCTTTCTGCTGGCCATAGTCCTTATTATACCAGAATAAATCTTGAAATGTTTGTTTTTTTGGCATTGATAGATCACATGAAAAGAATTAATAAAAGAACGCTTGCCACTTATCGGATTTTTGTTCTCTGGAAAAGAGCTTGCAGGTGCAGGAAACTATAGCAAAAACAACTAAGTGCAAGGTGTCTGCTCCAAACCTCAATCGTATGCATGGTATCCTGCAAATTTAGTTTGCAAATATCCAGAAGAGATTATCACTTCTGCTTATTGGTCAAGTGGTACTAATACCCTCTATCAATGATCCAGCCCTCCTGATTTATGAGCTGCTTACTATTTTGTGTGCATTCGCTAACAGTGTCTATTTTGAAGTGTTGCAGCTCCAACAAACAAGATGGAGAAATTGCCAAAATGCTGATTTTTTAAAAATCCCGATAAGCAGTAGATTAAGCCAGAAATCAACTGGTTATATAATGTTGACCACCATTACTATCCAAACCAAGAGTGCCATTAGCCCGCATGCTATTCAGAACATTGTTTTGATTTTGTATTTACAATATTTTGTGTAAAAAAAAAAAAAAAAAAAAAAAATTAAAAGCATGATTCTAAGAAAACCCTTTTTTTTTATGAATCAGGCAACACTTAAACAATAATCGAGATATAAGGCAAAAATTTAAAAATGTTTTTAAAAAATGTAAATTTTAAGAATTTATGTTGCAGCGGGGTCTAACCGGGGGTGATGATTTAGATAAACTTTTAAGGTCCAAACAAGTTGTGCTGTCGATCATCAACATTGCAAATTGCGAAAATAAAATTAATTGAGCAAAAGAAAATATGTTCTGGCAAAAATATTGGTGATTGCTCTTAATAAATGCTCGTCTGTCAAAAATTAATTTGGCAAATTGATTGGGGATAATTTTAAAAAGGCCAGATCAGCCCCTTGGTCTAAATACACGTACGATTTTCAGTACACATCAGTACAACATCATTAATACATTAGCTTAAAAATCTAAATATACATTATAGAATGGACCAAACAGCTTGGAGCTAATTGCACCGTCAGTCCGAACAGGCACTCCGTGTAATTTTAGTTCAATATTAAAATGCAATGTGACAGTTTTTACTATAAATTTTATTAGCAGCTATAAAAATTGTGCAAAAAGTGATGAGACAAGGCATAGCGTGAACAGGAAACCGCTTTAATTGTTCTGATATTTTTAAATCTCTTTATTTTAGAGGATGAAATGTTCTTCAAAAAAATTTATTTTTCTTGACGTATGTCACACTTTTAAGCACATTCTGCATGCGGGTAGCAAGTGATAACTTGTCCATCCATAAGACCATGACTGACAATTAGGAAATATGCTTAGTATCTTGTCAGTCAACATTTTTTTTTTTAATTTAGCCCACCTCAATAGGTACATTGTCATAAACACAATATGATGCCAAGATTTTTTCAAGCATTTGTTTTTTTCGACAGATCAGTGAACTGAAAAAGGTCAGTAGTACTACTAAAAAAAAATTATGCACCCAACATTATTTTGAAGCTGTACCCCTATTATTTATAAATAAAACTTTATAGAAATGATTTAACCAATGATTTTTTAGATTAACAATTAACTTCAATACTCGCATACGCATTTCAAAAACTTACCCGATTTAACTGCTTTGATCTTGACAGAATTACCATTCCTCACGCAGTGCTTTAGTAGACCAACCACATCTTTTTGGGTGTAACCAGCAATTTTCTGTCCTTGAATCTCGAGAATGATATCCCCTTTGGAAATGCTGCGATTTGTAGGAGGAATGTACCCGAAAATCGGGAATTCTCCATTGTCTGATCCTCCTTCAACTAACACGTCCAATGTTCCATCGGAATTAGCTGAAAGAAAAGCATCGTAAACAGCATCGCTCCAGTGTCCCAGTAGCAGACCATTATCTGCCTCTATTTTGTTAGGAGTGACCGGTCTTTTAACAGAAGACCGAAGCATGTTCATTCATGACAAATATCCATTTCTGCAAAATATATCCAAAATAAACGACACGGAAAAAAGTAAACAAACTGCAGGGCATTCCGATTGTCAAGGTAGGTGATGTTCACTTTCAACACACTAGGCCTAAGGAATTTGAATTAACGCGGACAGAAATGATATGCTCCAAAAAGTTGATAGAATTGGGTTTTAAATAAATGGGTGGATATCACGTATGGGAAATAATACAAGAAATTCTTAGCCATTGTCATCCAACATCGAAATGAACTCCAATAACACACATACTTAACATAACTAGTTATATTTTTTGCCTCTTTAAACGATGCGAGTATGACAGTTCAAAACCTCGTCCTTTGACACGCAGTACTACGCGCAAGCGCGGTAAGCTGTTTTCTAAAATTCCATGCAACAGATTTGTAATGAGCTAGCTAATTACAATTATTTGATGTTTTGGTTTTTGCATTCCTCTGTAAAGAGTGTCAGTGAAAGAAGAAAGCAGATAGTAATTATGCTTATATTCTTTAATGAGTGAAAGTTTATTTGGGCAAACTTCATTTGAATTTTATGTTATAATATTTTTTATAGCGCTGTTTCATATTTATTTTCACTGAAATGTATTTCATAATTTTATAAATGCCCCTCATTTAGAGAATCAGTGTTATGATTTTTTATTTTTAAGCATGATTAACATAAAAAATAAAATTTCTTATCAATTATTTTAGACATAGGCGTTTAATCATAAAATTTTCCAGCCTTAGATTTTAGCTCGATATCTCAAATTTTCTGACAACTCGTTTTTAAAGGTATCTATCCAGTCAACTGCGATCGATTCCCCGAACGTTATTGACACTAAAATCGTACCATTTGGGATAAAAAAAAAATTCAAAAATTTTATTCAGCATACTGGGGACGGAGTAAATACGTAAGTACCATAGGCGTTGTCAGCATAGAGCAAATGAGACACTTGCTGCCCTGGAGTTTTGTGTGTTATTTCTTTCACTGTGTGTTTTTTTTTTTTTTTTTCCAACAGTAATTATATGTTGGAGTTGTCCCTGACCGATGGTACGTATCATAAAATGAATACAGAAATGAGAAGACACACTATAGTGCCTTCTACGTCTGTTTCACGACCCCCTTAAAGAGGTCCCTTTCGCGACCCCCTTAAAGGTGTCCCGCACAGGATGCAACGCAGCAAGAGGACATAAAAACCGCTCTGCGAGAGAACGTAAATAAATGATAGATTAGTGAAGTAATTAGTACAGTATTATAGAATAGTGAAGCTAATCTATAATACTATACTAAAGTTAAATGGAATAAATTTTTTAAACTATGTTTTGGTGTGTGTCGAGGGGGGGGGAGAGGAGGGAGGTAAAATGAGATTTAGGCGCTGGACTCGTGAGCGGAAGGTAGACCACCGTGTACATGCGGTGTACGTGCACATTAAATCCGTGGTTCAGAAAGTTAGTAAAAATCCTCTAGGTGGTCGCTAGCAGTTTCCGAAGAGTGCCAATATTCAGAAGCCCCCCCCTTCCGATGACGAGGTTCCAAATTGTGTGGGGGGGGGGGACTCCGAGAAGGACGTATATGTAGCTCTAAGCGACACATTCAGTAACGCGAGTTGTCCTCTCATCGCAAATAAATAAATAAACTGGGAACCGAGCGCAGCATATACCCTTCATTATTCATTCCCGATAAAAGGATTTTCGGGCTCCCGGAGCCCTTTTTAAAAAAATTGAGGAGGATTTGCGACCCGCCAAACTCTCTCCCTGGATACGCCTCCCCAACTAGCACACATACGTTGGGTTATTGATGGCACGTGGTTGGCACAAGGTTGTTACGTTGGGCAAACGTTGGATGTCCATATGGAAATGTCGGTATTCTGTTGGCTAAAGGTTGTGTTGGGCAACCGTTGGTAAACAACCGTTGGCCATCGGATGGCTGAATGTTGTGTTGGGCAACCGTTGGTAAACAACCGTTGGCCATCGGATGGCTGAATGTTATGTTGGGCAACCGTTGGTAAACAACCGTTGGCCATCGGATGGCTGAATGTTGTGTTGGGCAACCGTAGGTAAAACAACCGTTGGCCATCGGATGGCTGAATGTTGTGTTGGGCAACCGTATCATTGCGCATGCGCAGAGACACACATTCAGGAAACCGGGAAGAGATAGATTCATGTCCGTTCGCTGTTCCGTTTCCGCCATTGCTTGTTATGATGTGTTGATACACTTTTATAAAATGATTGATAGTTGAAATCTGAAACGAATATTTATCTTTTCAGCTATATTTCTGTGAATTTTAATCGTTGCATAGGTACGTAGTAACTTGAATCACGATAACTATTATTATTGATGCATTGATTATAGTTCGATTGTCCATAAGCCTAACGATCATCAAAGTATGTAAACAAACAAATTACTATGGAGCTATGGTAATAAATATATAATAATATCACAGTGCTTATTAAAAGATGCGTTTTGGATTACTAAACAATGCTAGACAGCTTAAAAATAAAGTTTTATTTGCTCATAGTTGTACAACAGTCGAGAAGGTAAAATTGGACACAATTGTTTTCTCCTAATAAGATTATTCTGAAAAAAAATCAACTTGAGCCGTGCTTATATTTTGCAAGATTATAATGACTAATGAGATTTCAGATTTAGAAGTAGTTATTAAACTAACACTACTTCAATTTTGAAATCTCGTTGGTTCACAGTGGTTAATCAACAACAAGGATTTAAATTTGTGCATCAAAATTGTTTTGTTGTTAAAGGTATGTATAAAATATTTTACAGTTTTAAGAATTCAGTTATTTTAATATTTTACAAATGTGTTACAGTACTTTACAGTTCATATATATACCTATATTTACCAACTTCATTTTGTTATTTATTTATTATTTTAGAAGAGATTTTTGTATCTACACCTGTTATTATGCTACAGGACTCAAATTTTATGGAGAAAAATACATAATCTATATGCAATCAAATACTCTTTGAGAGTACTGAAAGAAAAAACATTTTTATTGCTTTGACAAGTCTCTTCTACTGCGTATTTTAGTTGAATGAAAAATATCAGTAGCTCTTTAAGTAAAATGCTGTGACTGAAAGTTCAGATCCATGAACTGAAATCAATACTGATTTTTTAAAACTTTTCTTCAGACATTCTATTTTTTGCATTAGAGAAAGGATGCACTATGGAAAAAAAAAAGTTCTCTCTCTCTCTCTCTCTCTTTTTTTTTTTTTTTTTCAAAATTTTGTGCAATGGTAATTATGCGGGATGCGTTGTAACTTTTTTTTGTGTACCATCAACGACTTTTTTCATTTTATGTGCTATAGCGTGTAAGCAGCATCACTAATACATTCTGTTGTACTGATATCTTTCTCATAGTCAGATAATATAGATGCACCCGTGTGTTGATACTTGCATGCGTCGATATTGCATACATAATGCATATGCATTACGCATGCAATATTTTTTTTTTCTTTTACTTTGCAGTCAATATCTACAGTTAACTGAAAATAAAAATAGAACTACGAAATGTCATTGTATTCCATACCAATTTTATTCGGGCAAACTAAAAATTAAGAATCTAAAAAATTACGTAAATTGAAATAAATGTAAAAAATAATAAATAAATATTTTAGTAAAGAATGATTTCTGTGACATTCTTCAGTGACTTTATCAATGGCGGCTCCAGACTGAATTCTCGGAGGGGGCCATTGAACTTTTTACTTAGGTCTATAAATTGTTCAAAATGCAAATTGAACGTGTGAAATCGTGCAGTATGCGAATCTAAAGTTGTAAAACAAAATTTCGGAGGGGGCCATGGCCCCTATGGCTCCCTCACTGGAGCCGGCCTTGGACTTTATACTCCTATTGGATTTCCCCACATGAATATTAAAAAAAAAAAAAAAAAAAAAAAAAAAAGATTAAGCCTCCTTACAAAAGTTTCAATTGAGTAAATTTTCAGAGGTTTTGAGAGACACTTTACAAAAGTAACTGTCAAAGGAGAAGGAGGGATATGAATCATATTTAAAAAAATAAGCATTCTTTCCTTCAACATTATATGTTTTTTCTTTTAATTAATTCGAAAAGTTTTTATGATTTTGGTTTGCCTGCCGTCCTGGTTCTCTAAAACTGTAAAGGATAGCTTCTGAAAGGACCTTCTAAATATTTTCCTGCTTCCGATCTCTCCCCCCTCCTTTTTTTTAAACAGTTCATAAGTTGCACCTGCAATATTAATTTTCCTCATAGTGCGAAATAGGTTAGTTTTCTACAGATGTGTTTGTAACTTGACAGATCGTTTACTATTTGAAAATAACACATTTCTGTTAGTGACGGGACTAGAGCCAGTTTTAAGCAAAAATGTTGGGAGGGGGGGGTGTAAAGACAAAATTTTCTGACGATATATACCAATATGCTTTCAAAAATATACACCGATTATCTGGCCTCTTGGGAGGTTTCCTCCAGATGTAGCGTGAATACGCATTAAATCCCCTAAAAGTCCTTCGCCCGAGGCACCCCCCACCCTAGGCAGATACTTAATGAGCATGTTTGCCTTAAATACACACTACATTACATGAGCTGGAATGAAGTTGGCTTGAGGGGACAAAAGGGACTTGTTTACTGGCACAAAAATCACTAAAAGGAAAATTGTAACAAGACTATGTTCATGATATAGTATAACTTATAATAAACTGTCGGCAGAACTGGTAATTTATACACTGAGCATTTTACAGATTGGTGATTAAAGCTGAAATTTGCTGACAGTCCTTTGGCAATTGACGATTTTGTCGACAAAAGTACTTTTTAGGGGGGGGGGGGGAGGGTGTCCGCTCGCCTTCCTCCTAAGCGCACAGAAACCCACTGTTGAGGTGAAACCATATTTGATGAAAGAAAAAAAAGTGACTATTTGATAATATGCTTCGTTCTACATATCTGCCGTCCCTTAAAACTTATCTGAATCTGTCACTGCATTTGCTGTTAGTAAAATAATTAAAAACTTTAATTTCAAATTTCACAGTTTTTCATATATCTATAGAAATGTTATGAAATAGCACATCAATTTGTCAAATATTCGTCAAATATAATTATCCAACATTAGGTTTCTGCATTGGCCTAAAATATGAAACTAACTTATAAATGTAATGGTTAACAATTATGATAGCTAAATGTTAAAAATAACCAATTTCCAACAGTTGGATAATAGAGTGACAACATACAGATTTTACGGTGTCCCAATGTATACATTTACACGTTAACCCAATGTATGCATTTATACGTTAACATAATGTATGCATTAATACGTTAGCCCAACGTATGCATTAATACGTTAGCCCAACGTATGTATTTATACGTTAGCCCAACGTATGCATTCATACGTTAGCCCAACGGTTGGAAATATGTTGGCAAAACGTTAGAGCATACGTTGGCCCAACGTAAGAAATAACCAGTTGCCAACCGTTGGATAACCGTAAGCCAACGTGTCATTTCAACGTTGCCCCAACGTATGCATTCATACGTTGCCCCAACGTATGTGTGCTACCTGGGTCTGCAGTGTTCCCATACAGTAATCTTCGGAATGGCTCGAGCCCCTATAGAAGCAGAAATTTCTTCCAAATTATTTGATGCAAAATGTCAAAATCTTCTCCACTGAGTCTTTTTAATGATGAAAATATGAACAGGTTAAATCTGAGTTCATTGAAATGCATGTAACTCTCTAACAACCGGACTGTTTAGTGTAACAACCACGGGGTACCCCCGTAGGTGCTCGCTGAAATGGACTTTTCACACTTGACGTTCTTCTGGAGGATATAATTATTGCAAAAGATAGAATAATAGTCGTTAACAAATAATAACTTTTGATAAATTGATTCTCCTTTCAGTATGAGTTTTCGTTTAAAATATTATTAATCATTATATACTAAAAATAATTAAAAAAAAATGGTACTTTAAAAGTTGTAGAAAATTTTAAATAAATATTTGTATGACTTCAAATGCAAGAAACCTAAAATTAACAATTTGAGGTACAATTTATTTATGCAGTGTTCACAATAATGTAATAATTTTAGAAACCTGATATTCTTTTATTAACAAAACTTTGAAGCAAAAATCGATATAAGCTTCTTCTAAACCTTCATTTTAAATATTAAAAAGACAATAATTCATTCAGAATGGTTAATAAGAAGAAACAGTAGTTATAAAGTGGATACACTCAATTAGTGGTAGAGTGGATCCTTTTGGATCCGCTCCGGATCGGATCGTTCTGATCGGAGTCTGATCCGGATCCAGATGACCGAAAGGAACGATTCCGGATCCATTTGACGGAAAGGGACGGATCCAAACCTAGGTGGCTGAAGGTGAAGCGAAGGAAAGAGTCCGACCAAACGTTCCGAATTTTCGGGGACAGTCCCTTTCAGGATATTTTTCAATTTGTCCCGAAAATGTAAAACAGAATTTAGAGAAAAATTTTAATGGAAAAATTTATTTCTTCCCGCCCCCCTTTTTTTAATCATCCGGTTGCCTTCATAGGCGGCTCCAGACATTCTCGTAGGGGGCCATTGAACATTCCCAGACAGCACAGCAAACTTGCATCAAGCTTGATTTATCAAGTCAATAAGCTTGAAAATTTCAAGCGTGTAAGCTTGATGCAAGCTTGAATAAAGTGTTCTAGTTTACACTTGCCCAGCTTGCATTAAGCTTTACATTTCAAGCTTGACATTTCAAGCTTAAAAAATTTTCCCTAAAAAAAAAAATTTCTAAATACACGGGGCACCCGCTGGCGAACGCGCCCCACATACTTTATTTAGCACTTTTTCCCCCCTCTATGCTGAATTTTAAGTTATTTTAATCTGTTCCATCAAACGTCGACGGCTGGGTTCGATCCCTGGAACTTTAAGCTGGAAGGAACGCATGCTAACCGCTCGGCCATTATTGCCTCGGGGGATTATGACTAAAGTTTGAAGTGACTGTTGTCACGCCAGATCGATAAGTATGGGCGATGCTGATAAGTTTCTTTTATTTTTCCATGGGATGAATTAAAATTTAAATAATGTTATGTGTGATTTATAGCCTCTACTAATAGGGAAATAAGCATAATATAAACTTAAAAGCAGGACGCGTTTTAAAACTTTCAATATCGCAACACTCATCGTTGAGCAATACTGCTGGCCAAAATCGAGACAAACGACTGATTTTGAAATCAATTTCGTAGTATAATTGTATTTTAAGAATTTCCATATTTGGAAATATAGAATGGGTTTACTTACTTAACACAAATTTTGTGTTAAGTAATCTGAAATCAAAGAAACAGATAGTTAAACGTTACTTCGAAATGCTATATCACAGTTGCTAACATGTATGGAATACAAACACTTTTGTCATTTTTGTAAATATTTCTTAAAATAACAAATAATTGAAAATTTTTGCTATTTTTTAACGCTAAAAATTCTCTTTACAAATGTAGTTATTTTCCTACATATTGGTATGCTATATCGATATATAGAGCATTTCGAAGAATTAAAAATAAGTTTAAATTAATTTATACAAATGTAAATTTCAATTATTTTCATTGTTCATACTTTATAATTAAAAAATTATTTAACTTCTGAATTTTTTTTATCCTTTGTAATTTTATTTTAAAATTACAAAAGTGTAAGATGTAAGATTTTTGGGCCCTAAAATCTGTAGGCCCTGGGCAGTTGCCCCGTTTGCCTTGCCGGTAATGTGGCATTGGTAATAAAATAAAACACATCTTTTACGAACTTTCAGCAAATTTGAGGACGCTAGACAATTAATGTTCATTCTCTTTCACAGATGGCGCCATCACTGCGTACTTTTAAAGCTAAAATCCAGCTTAAGCCAAGCTTGCATTGCCAAGCCAAATGTCAAGCTTGATTTAAGCTTATGTGCTGTCTGGGTTTTACATAGGTCTATAAATTGCTCAAAATGTAAATAGGACATGTGAAATAATGAAGTATGGAAATCTAAAGTTGTAAAATAAAATTTCGGAGGGGGACATGGCCCCCTCACTAGAGTCACCCTTGTTTTCCTTTATATTATGAATGTTAATAAAGCTTTTAAAATAAAAATTGATGGCTTTTTCTGATTTATCCCCAATTCGTCATTAAAAATCTGGCACCTTACTGCTTACTCTGTACTTTTTGTTTAAATCCGCCGGAGACAGAAACCAGGGAGCTTTCTAGGTACTTGTCTGATATGTCATTCAAAGGGATTTCTTTATTATCGATGCTTTTCAAGCACACGCGGAGACAAAATCCGATTTTATATGTCGTCGGTCCGCAAACTTTTAACATAACCCTCAACCCCACACTCCTCAGCATTCATTCAATTTTTCATTCTTCAGCAATGGGCCCGTTTACATGTGCAAAAATGCGGAGTAAATCCAGGAACTTACACTGCTTTCTACCCCGCTTCCCCTACTTAGGGGAAAAAATGCGAGGTAGAAAGATTCCTGGTCGAAAGAAGGGTTAATGCAGAGTCAACCCCGCTTTCCCATGATGCATTGCGAGTTTTCCCCTGTACTCCGCTTTAACCCGGGATTTTCCATTTTCACATGTAAACGGGCCTAATGAATATTTAGACGCCTTTTCTACAAAATAATGCTATTGGTTTTTTGGTACTTACGTATTATCCCGGCGGTCCGCCCAGACGAGCGATTTTACGCTAAGATAAATGCCGCCGGGATAATACGTAAGTACCGTTTTGTTTTTTTTCTATAATTTTCTGGTCACAATATGAAATTTTATCGTATAGAGTAAAAATATAAATGATTTTTTTAAAGCTAGCTCAGCGTTTTCGCAAGGCCTGTACGTTTGCGATGCGGCCAATGCGTCATGAAAGTGCGCCGCAAAGCGTCAGAGAATATAAATATGAAGAGAATTGGCAGAATATAATTCTAATATAATTTTTTTCGGAATAAGATTATATGTTTTTAAAAAGTCTAAATACAGTTTATCATTGTAACGATATTTTTCGTCAATCAATCATAGAATCTTCAGTGGCGCACTATGGTGGCGCATTAATCGCTGTATGAGCTGCGCTTTGTATATTTCTTCATTGTTCGCTCAACGCAACTTGTGTTTCGTTTCTTTCAGATCATACGGGACTCTGAGGGCAAATGGCGACTATGAGTGACTGTTTAGGATGGAATGAGTCTCTAGTTTCTGCTAATAATCAGCAAGAGGATCGTTTAAAATTATTGTATCCAATGGTAAATGAAAACGAAACTCCTCTTCCACGATCTTGGAGCCCTAAGGATAAATTTACATACATTGGATTATCTCAAAATAATCTCAGAGTTCATTACAAAGGTATGAAAGTTTATTCAACTTCTTTCTTGTGTTTGTGTAATCATATATTACGTACTGGATTATTCCTTTGTTTCCATGTTTTCCCAAAATTTCAGTAGCGCAGTGAAATGAACAGCTGGTTGCTTGTTTCTGGTCTACTTGAAGATTCTTCGATCTATTAATAAATCACGATTAAACTAGCAATAAAAATTGAAATATTTGCATCTTAAGAGGTTTGTAGTTATTGTTTATGATAGCAGAAAGTTCAGTTGTTGTTGTTTTTTTCTACTTCAGTTTATTCTAGAACTTTGTAGGTATCTCATACAATTTTTATTTCATGCACAATGGCGAATGACATAGACAAAAACATTTCGTCATATTTTATTATCGTTGTTTCAAATTTAGCTGCGACTATTATGCTGCTTTGCAAAGTTTTGGGTTGATCTTGCGTTTACATTTTTATCGAAGATTTCGTTAATTTATTAGCCAGAGATTCTAATTTTTGCTGCAAAAAGAAGCACTAAGCCATTATTGCATTCTATGTATATATTGCATGTAGAAATTATTTTATTAAAGATCAGTCCCAATTTTTGTGTGTGGCATTTAAGTGCACAGCTACAATGTATATTATTATATTTTTTTCATATTACAGGTTTTAAGACTACGTTACTTTTTTGAAGTTTGTTGCAATTAAAATGCTGGTTTTTATGTCATATTTTTTGTTTCAGTAATTATATACAGAGTTTTTGTATGCAATAGTAATTGAACTAAAGTCATTGCACGTTTCTATTAAAATTATGTATCGATGAATTATTGATTGAGCTCGTAAACAACACATCTAGATCGTACTAGGTTGACGAGCGTGTTAAAACATCATTCTTTTGATTCTTTGATCGTTGTAATTGCGTTATTATTTGAAAGGTGGAAAATTACGCTCGTAAATCACTTTTTTAATAATTTAAATTTTAAAAATTTTGTATTTTCTTTTATCTAAATGTACCTGCAGTTAGTGAAGTCTCAAATCCTCAAAGTCACTTTGGTCAAAGAATAGTAATTTTATGAAATAGTAATGTATATTCTTCTAATGAATCATGAATACATCTAAATGCCATTATTTTCTGTGAAACATGTCTACTTTCTGGATTAATTCATGTAGTATATTACTGATGAAAATATTGGGCTTTGATTCTATTGTTTTGTATGAAATAAATTATTCAAGAATGTGTAAGGATAATTTACAGAAATCTGAGGGACACCTACTGTTAACTTCTACTTCAAATTTTCTTCTAATTTTTCTTTGATGCTGAATTCAAACATTAAAAAAAAAAAATGTTTTAAGAATTTTCAAAGCAAGCAAAGTTTTGCTGTTTAGTGAAATTTTAATTTTAGTTGTTCATGAAAAATATTGCTTAGACATTGCAGAACTGTGTTTTTACTTTGCATGAATATACTTACTGATAATCAATCAGGATTGGCAAGATTTTGATGCATGATGCATTTTACCATAATTTTTACCGCCATGTCAAAAACCCTTTTGCCAAATTCTAAAAACTGTCAAAAGGGCAGATCTTTTAAAAGATAAAAAAATATCTGAACTTAACAAAATGTACAATAAGCAAAATAACACCCTGAAGCACTGTCTTTTTCTTTTGGGTGTGTGTTTGTTTTTGGTGGGGGAGCTAAATCCTCTATAGTTATCACACACTTTACTCTTTAAATCAAACTTTTATCGGTGTGTTGAAATTTGGGTACTTGCATATTATCCCGGCAGTCCACCAAGACGAGTGATTACTTGCAAAGATAAATGCCGGATGCATCAAATTATTGATCCGGGTCTAATATCTTTAAGGATGGTTTAGTTTTAAACTATTGAAACCATTGCACTTTTTGAAAACATTGAAACTTCTGTGTTTATAAGTAAACTTACAAAAAATAAATAAATAAACACAGGGAAATGGGGAGGGGGCTGAAAGATTGCTAGATAGGGCTCAGCCCCTGTTGCCCCCTCTTCTGGTCTGGCCCTGCTAGCAAATAACAAGAAAAAAATACTTTTAATTATTTTATTTTGTGCATTTTTTATGTTATGCCAATGATATATTTTTAAATTAGACTTTGGTGAAAGTTTTAGCATTTTGGTAATTTTTTTACATTTATGAGGTTACTATTTTTGCCTCCTGACATTGATGGACAACCTATAAGTATTATTAGAAAGTGATAAAAGTTCAAACTTGACATATACTTATTAGGTATTTCTCTATATATCTCTTGAAAGAAACTCATAATTACTCTTTATCCATTTAATTTAGCTCTGTCTGCTATTTTAAGCGACCTCCATTCAGATTCACAAATCAGATAAGCAGATGTTTTTTTAAAAAATTATTTTTTAATACTTTTTTAACCGTTCTGTAAATGTTAAATAAATAATTATATTTTTTCACAAAGTAAATATTGCATGTCCCCATTTGTACCAGGATGTTTTTTTTCCCCCCTCTCTTATAACTGAAATTAGTCAACCATGAACAGCAGTTTCTTTTTCTTCTTTCTTTTTTTAAAAAGAAACTGGTTGAGTGTAAATTACACACATTTAAAACAGAATTTCATTCCTGTAACTATACCAGTTATTTATAAATAGAACTGGCATGTAGCTAGAAATAATATTTGATAAGGATGAGAGACATGAAGTGAAAAAGGTGATTAAACTTATTGGTTAAAAAAAAGTAAGGTAAGTAGGTAAGGTATCATTTCTCCTAAAGATATTAGATCGTTTGAATGATTCACTCAAAATGTCTCATTTGCTGCTCTACAGCTGCCAGAACCGCAAAAAATATAGTTTTGTTTTAACTTGTACATATCTTTGTGTACTTTTGTTTGTCCGTAATCATCTAATAGAAAAATAAGAGGCATTAAGTTTTATTATCCATTTTGTGAAAGTAAAATATAAAGTAGTGAAATGCCATTACCATCCCTGTACCTTTTTTACAAATTTCATGTTTCTTGGTCTGCCAATGTGTTGCAGGAATTTTAAAATGAATTTTGAAAAGCACGTTTTTAAGATTTTAATCATTTCAGATACAAAAAAATGTGCAGCGCATAACTTGCAAAAAGTAGATTTCTAGACTTTTTAAACATACCCCATTCATTTTGTGTCAATACCATCCAGTCAACTTTGCACCCTTTCATGAGCACTGGATTTCATGTTAACATTCCTTTAACATAATTAACATTTTAACAAATAATAATGGTAAGTATGTGGTAACTATAAAATGTTGTATCATTGCAGTGTGAAAAGAGTACTTGCGCTTAATTTACAGGGAGAGGCAAAAGAAAAAAAATCCTTATGGTCAAATCAGGGATGATTGGTCGAAAAAAAATGCGGATATGATGAACTCTTCTATCACTTTAAGCCCTGACCAATACAATTGTGTGGCTGATTTACATCCTCTCAAAAAGTACTCGAATTTAATTATTTTGGTTCTATCTATAGTTGTCTCGAATTTCCTAAGTGGATTTCATATATAAAGTACTATTCTTCATAAGAAATTAATCATGTATTAAAATAATAATTTCTTATATTTCCTTTTATTTGTGTGTTGTTAAAAAACTTTAGGGTAGGAGGGGACACTTATTACTAAATTGACATTTTTTCAAATTTGAAAGGATTTTGACATGAAAAGCTATATTGTTGCGTATCTTTCAAAAATATAATGGGCACACTACTATGAGTATAAAAAATAAAATTAATTAAAATATAATTGGACAAAAAAGTCCCAATGTGTCCCTGGTTGAGCACATTGGGACATCAATAATTTGAGTATGGGGTATATTAGGACAAGAATCTATTTTTAATTGTAATTACAAATAAATAAATAATAGGAATCACAAAAGTCAAATATGAAAGATAAAGATTTACTGTCAAACATTCACAGTCAAAATGAGTTTTTCCAGGTTTTCTGTACCTGCTCGTTTTTACACCTTCCTGAATAAATTTTGGATATGGTCTAATTGTCTCTGGTGTCACTGACGCTGGTGAATTTCTACTTGATGTACATAGTTCTCTAAAGATCAGGAAACTTTGACAAATGCTTTGATGAATCATGTTCTTCTAAATATGATGTACAAGGCACGTTGTCAAACATTTCAATCCTTGCTTAGGAATCTGTTTTCATTTTCAAATGAAATAAGGCTAGTTAGATTTTATGCTGTTGGAGCAGAGTCAGCTTTAGATTGATCAGTTACTTTTGAGGTTAAAAAGTCATTTTCATCAAGAATGTTCCAATTGAAGGGCTATACTCCTGTAGATTTAAAACTATTTGAAATATTTTTAATATTAAAGGAAGTATTGTATGCCAAACTTGTAATATCGGAACTATCATATATTGACACTCTTTTTCCAGGATTGTTTATTATCCAATCATTGAATGCTGCTTTTACATTGGCTTTAAAAGGCTTTAACAACGTTATCATAATACAGTCCATAGCTGAAATTGATATATTTAAATGTGTTAGGAAGAAACTATCAACACTGAACTCAAATCATGTAATTTTTGAAAAGTCGAACAGACTTCCTTTTATTTCTTTTGCTTAATTTACGTTATTAATTCATACAGTACCACTAACACCATCTTATGTGATTTTTTTTTTCTTTTTTGTAATAGATAAGAAATGATAGCCCTTGTCCCAATGTGCCCCCTCCAGCCCTAATTAGTTATTCACAAAACTGTAATAGAAAATTTATCTCGCACTCAAATACTTTTTTTTTGTGAATAAAGCAAAAAAAAAAAAAGTTCATGTTCTAAAGCATTAAAGTCTGATTCCACCAACTCTTTGCAGATGCTTTTGTCTCTAATTTCACACATCATTCAACAATGTGTGTGACATGAAAAGTAAACAATGCCCTAATTTAGGTTTTTCCTAGTTAAGTTGTCTTAGTTTGGGTTTTTCTCGTCTGTAGAGATATAACAAGAGGGTTGTGGAGAAGTAAAAGTAACTCTTAGTAACAGATTTTTGACATTGAAAGATGACTCTCTGTATCTAGTTTTTCATTACACGATTTGCAGAAAGATCTGTAAGTTATAGTCGTTTGTTAGTCAGCATACACAGCAAGATATTTTAAATGTGTTACTAATTTCGGCAAATTATTTAAGCCATCAACAACATTTTTGATATCTGGAGGTAACATTTAAATCTAGAAATAGTCTCCATCTGTGCTTAGCTGCATTCCCCAGTGAATAGTTTGAATTTATTTTAAGCCAGTTTGATAAATAACAAATTTATCGATTTGCTTCAACTTCAATGCGTTAGAGAACTAAAATATAGAGTCAGAACTCTGTTTCCCAGGGATCAACCAGTATGAATGCATTAATGGTACAAGGTGACTATGCAGGTCACCAGAATAATTACCCAGTTGAACCGCTTGATGTATTTTCTAATACATACTTTTTATCGGTACCTACATATTATCCCAGCGGTCATTCCCATCAAACTATTTTTTCGTGAAATGAATTGTCAAACTGTTGCCAATCATATTCAAAACCATTGATAATTTCATGTGCCCAGCATTTATCGTGGCAAAAAATCTATTGTCCTCCCAGACTGCCGGGATAATACGTACCTTTTTATCTTTTTTTAAATAACTCAGATCAGTTGTTAGTAACTTGCTTTCAGTAATTTCGAAAATGGTCCCCAACAACATTTCACTTATAAGGCATAAATTTCCAGTACTGCATCAATGTGTTAATTAGTCATTTGTCGATCGAAGATGACATACATTTTGTTCATTAAAATGAAGGAGACACACAATCCACTGCAAAAGCCTACCAAAGTTCGTTTCCAAATTCTGAATGATACTTTATTTCCATGAGGTATTAACAGATATAAAGTCATAGTCAATTGTTTAGCTGTTTTGAAATATTTCTTTAAATCTTTAAAAATATTCGGTTAAGTTTGAAGAAATTCTTTGATTTCCTGTTGAAAAGCTTTAGTGGTAATGATTTATTTGAGACCTTTCCAAATTACTACGGCATGATTGAATCAGTTTTAGTGCTCTATGCACATAGACGCAGTAGCATGTATCAACAGTACACACATATTTGTAATCTCAGTTGCCCAGCATGACTTAACGCACTAAGAATGAAATTCCAGTAGCTGTATCAACAGTTGAAGGGGATATGTTCCATAAGTGGGGGCAGATTGCCAAAGCTTACAATTAGGGATCGACCGATAGCACATTTTCGCCGATGACCGATACCGATACTTTTAAGTTATGGTATCGGCCGATACCGATACTTAACCGATACCGATACTTTACATAATTTAATCTGATTTAAACCTACATCTGTATTCTGGGCAGTTTTTGTAATGAGAGTGTAGTTCTCGTTAAAATGAATAACAGCATGATGAAATTCGATCCCAATAGAAAGCATTAAAAAGAAAAAGCAGTGGATACACTGAAGTGTGAATTTACAGTAGTTCTAGTCTTCTTTTCTATTCAATCATGCCGACGAATGACCGAATTTATGAAAAGCTGAGCACTGGGAAGCGTCTTAGTGTGCAGGTTCGGAATTCTTTCTCCTCGTGCGGATGTCGATCTAGTGGTCTAGAGTTTTGGGCGATTTTCTCCAGATGTTACGTGAATATGCATTAGATTCCCTTAAAAAGTTCTCCGCCCAAGGACCCCATATAGGTTGATGCCCCTCATTTAGGCTTGACAGAACACAAACGGGGGGGGGGGGGGTTAAAGGGCTATATTAATAAGAGAATTCATTTCCAGTGCCGACTGGTGCAAATATTTAAATCATATTTTCTCAACCTCTATTTTGTCGCCTAATTGTTGCTATGAGCCAGATAAAAGGTCTCCATATTAGACCCAAAACAGCTTCCTGCTTGCTCTTACTAGATGTCTTTGTTTTTGATTCATGCCTCTATTTTGTGCTTACAAAAGTAAACACATGAAATTTACTCAACTTCAAAGCTTGCAAGTTTTATTTACATTTTCTTTAATTATAATTCTTTCACATATGAAAATATCTTTTAGATTACTTAAGCTGCATTAAGTTGTGATAATGTATAAACTGTATAGTGTATTATGTAAGTACATATGTATTTAGATATGCCAATATAGGCTATATAAAATAGTATAGTTTACTATATATAAAAAATACTAAAGTTTAATTTTGCCCCCCTTTTTGTGACCCACTGAAATTGCTCCCGTGACGCAACAATGAGTCGCGGCCCATAGTTTGGGAACCACTGATCTAGAGCACAAAAGGTGAGAGTTTTTTTATATTTGCAGAGGGGCACCATGGAGGGGGGGGGGATATGTCCGACAAACGTCATTCGGTTCAAACCCTATCCCCGTTTGCATTCGCAAAAATACGATTCACTTCCGATAGCAGAATGCTACTTTCGGTTTCAAATATTTCCGATTGACCAGGGTTGGCATGGTTTAAACCGACTGGTTTAAACCACGGTTTAAATCTTGGTTTAAACCAAATGGTTTTTTTCTCAAAAAAACCAGTTGGTTTTTTTTTAAGGAATAATTTAAAATTCTGAATACTACAGATAGAATATGCTCTGATATCTTTTAAAATTATCTTTATAAGTATCAACAATCAGTTTTTATATCAATCTAATAGACATCTTCTTGTTTTATCATTAAAAATTATTAATTAAACTTTAATTATAGACTGCATTTTTAATTTGTTTCTAAAATAGAGGTTTTGTGTTTTAACAACTTATTTTTAAACCTTAAAAATATCATTTTGAACAACTTATCACCATTATTACTGATGAATCCAAGTGCAAGATTCCATGTAAAATGTAGTAAACAGGTAATATTGTATTATATTATATACTAAATGTAAACAATAGTATCTCTACATAAAATATTAAAAATTGAATGATTTCAATGTCCACATAAGTATAGCAACAATTGTTTATTTACTTTGTTTTAATTACTTTCAGAAGGAATATTAATTGTTATCTGAACATTTTACAAATACTTTTATTTAGAACAGTGGTTCCCAACCGGGGGGTCGCGACCCCCAAGTGGGTCGCCATGCCTTTTTTCGGGGTTCGCCGAAGACCGCTTTTGTAGGAAATTAATAGTAAACTATTTTCACGTTTCTTTGCCATGAGACATCATTTCTCCCTTTTCCTTTGGAAAGAAAAAATCCTTATTCTCGTCAGGGCTTTTGTATCAAAGCTACAAAAACTGACGTCGGTCAATCTAGGAGTGTTAACTAAACCTTGAGAACCCATGCATTAAGACAGAAGAATCAGAAATAGGAATTGCAATTAATTTAAAGGGGGTAATTAGTAGCCAGCTTGAAGCCCTTCAATCTGAATCGTGCAAAATCCATTTCACACATCTTTAGATGTCGCCGATCCTTCTGATGAAGTGCAGGGTGAATTTTTGAATTTACAAAATGACTCCTCCGCAAGTGATTTATACCAAGAAAAACCGTTAACTCAATTTTGGTGTGCTGTGCGTTGCTCATATCCGATAATTTTTCGTGTCAAATGTTAACGCCATTTGCATCTATACTTATCTGCATGAAGTTGGATTTTCAACTCTTTTGTAGAAGACAAAAGCCAGTAATAAATTAGATGTCTAAGATGACATGCGGTTGACTTTGGCCAATATTCAGCCAATAATAGCCAAACTTGTCAGTCAAATTCAGCCTCAATCATCTTATTAAAAATCAGTACGTACTAAAAAGATGTCAATTTTAAATCTCAAGATGTATTTTTTCATTATTAATTTTTTTTTATTGGTCAAACATGGCAGATGGGGGGGGGGGGGGTTGCGAAAGTTTTGGAAAATCTAAAAGGGGTCGCGATTGAAAAAAGGTTGGGAACCACTGATTTAGAAGTATGTAACAGGTAATTATAAAAGGATTTAAAAAAAACCTGGTTTAAACCAAAAAACCCAGTTTAAACCAAAAAAACCTGGTTGTTTGGTTTTTTTCAAATAAACCGGGCTTTTTCCAACCCTGCGATTGACTAATATTAAAATGTCTGTATCTGAAGTTCTATAAGCTAAATAGAAACAAATTCCTCAAACGTATTTTGAAAGCTGAAATATTACACTTTAACACACATATGTGCAACCGCCGGCCCCCGGGCCGGATGTGGCCCGCCACGGCTTTTGATCCGACCCGCGGAACATCTGAAAACTCCGTATAAACAATTCAATATCCCATATAAATCCCAATTATACGGCCCGCCACTTCGCTAAAATCTGCAAGTTTGGTTCAAAGTTTGCCCATACCTGCTTTAACACTTTAAAGGTCGTCATTCCCTGAAATATAAAACGATGTCAAGGACAGTCTCCCCCATCAATTTTGATATCTATATCATACCCAAGCCGAATCAGATGACCTTGCACCAATTTTTTAAATAAAAATTTAAAGTATCTCTTAAGCGTGAAATTAAATCAAGAGTAGAATCTCCCTATAACGAAGTCTCCTTACAATGAATTTCTCCCTATAACGAAATTTTTCATGGAAACGTAACTTTAAGGCTTAAATAACGCTATAAATATTCGCTATATAACAAAGAGCTTATCTTCCCATACCGAATATTTCAGATTTACCTTTTGAAGAAAATTTTAATTTTTGAACAGACCACTTAGTGGAAGAGTGACAGATGATAAAAACGGAGGCCAGGAAAGTGAAACTGACTCCGATGATGAAGACACTTCATATTACTATATGGGCAAATCGGGACTTTGCCCAAATAGTAATAAGGCCCTGGGCTTCACGACCAAAACCACATCAAACTTTAATGCTTCAACCTTTCAAAACCATTAAAAATAGGTTTCCAAATGGAAGAAAATGTGTCTCACTTTATTTTCAGCGGACTTTTAAAATGTGAATATTTTTATGAAAATTTAAAATCACAGAATGCAAAACAATGTAAAATAACGGAATTTTGAAGTAAAATAAACGTAAGTGCATTACATATTTTACTCTCTAAATTCGTGGATTGTCTTTACTTTTGAACATTTCATTTATACAATGAAAAGTAAGAAACCGTAAGTTTAACAAATTTATAATAAATACCAATTTATTTTTAATTGAAAGTCATAATTTAATATTTTTTAAACATCGAATTAACTAAAAAGTTTGTAATATTTGCTGAAATAACTGCAAAAACCTCTAATCTCTGTATAAGGAAATTTTCTCTATAGCGAATTTTTTAACTTGTATATATACATATATGAATGAACTCTTTTTCGATTCCATACAGTGAGAAAATGAATGTTTATAAAACGGAAGTAAAATTATACCCTACCTCTCGACATTTGTTTTTCGCAATCCTTGCAGACAGCATATTTAGTGTTCTCACCAATTCAAAATAATTTAGAAGAATAGACGATTGTCCTGTTAAACTGTCATCTAACGATTCTTTGTCCATAATTTCGACCACACTTGGTGATACGACATCCATTTAGCGATGGTTAGAATTAAAAAAAAAAAAAAAAACACAGTGTTCGAAAACACTTGCGCAAATGTGCCAATGAAACGACGCCTCTCATCTCATTACCAAAATAAAGATTCCAGAATGGTGTTGTGCCTGCGTGGTTTCTTCTGAAAAGCGAAGTATCAGTTGAAAAGTATCGGTGAAAATGGATGAAAGCAACAGGAACCGATACTTTCCCGATACTTTTAGAATCGAAAGAACCGATACTGATACCTAAAAAAATAGGAGGTATCGGCGCCGATATTATCGGTCGATCCCTACTTACAATACAATAAGTGAACAGTTAGCATTGCCAATCGAGATGAGGTATTAGCAACCCTTATGCAGGATCTCTAATGCAGAGTTGTGTTGTTGTTTCATGATGTCATTGGAAATTATGTGATTGGTCAAAGAAAAATCAACTTTGAACCGAGTAAGTTTGAAGGAATTATGTGATTGGGTAAAAGAATTTAATTGTGAACCTCGTTTGAACAGAGCCTGAGTATGACAAACAGGTGCCCCGGGCATTGATGAATTTGGGGGCCCCCATTTATGAAATTTGTTTCATTTTTCATAAAATTTTGATTTAAAAAATATTTTAGAACAACATTTGATATTGGGGGCCCTGGGCAAAGTCCCGATTTGCCCATACGATAATAAGGCTCTGTGTTTGAACGTGACACTGCTGGCATTTCAACATGCATGCTTATTGTGGGATGTTGTCTGTAGTTAAAATATTCAGGTTTTTAAAAGTTTTTTTAAGGAAATAAAATTTCTTTTTTAATTTTTATATTAATGTGGGAAAGTTGTGTAGAACTCTTATGAATTCATTTTATTTTAAAATGGTTATGCTGAAGGGAGTGAATATTGGCATAAAACTGAAAGTTGCTTGTTGTGATGAATATTCAACGTGCCGTGTTGCACTGAAATTTTTCTTATTTTAATATCCTTTGATGAATTTTTTTCTTAATAAAGGCATGCTCTTCACAAATATAAACGTATTTCAAGGCCATTAAATAGGGAATTTAGTGGAAAAATTGAGGCATACGTTTTTTTTTTTTTTTTTGTTAATGTTTATTTTTTACTTTAGAGTATATTGGTTTGACGTTGAGAATTTTTGTTTTATGATTGTGTATTTATGTGGAAATTTTTATGGTTATAAGAAACATGCATGATTTTATTCAATATATGGGATTACTATCTATTTGCAAAATTCACGTAGATTTTTTGATTTGATATGAATCAATACACGAGGATTTTTTATTTGTTTGTAATGAAATTTTGATTTCATTCTGATTTTAGTAGTATACGTTTTGTGTGTTTAGTTTATGTGGATGTGTGTAGTGTTTACATTATGTTCATTTTATTTTAAATGCATTTTAAATGTGTACAAATGTTGTAATAAGGTGTTTAGATAGGTGCACTGTAGTTTGGGGTTTATTTTTTCTTGCATAACTATGTATGTTTATGTTATGTTTGGCTAGAAAAAGTCACCAAGGTCACATTGGCAACGAAAAAATGTCGCCAACTAAATCTGCCCCCGCTTACGGAATTATTCTAAGTTGAAGGAACTAAACTATCCCTTCTTTTCTTCTGTATCCGTCACAAAGTGCCAATTTGGCATTATATGGAAAAGTGCATTTTTCATTGAGAATTGCAAAATTTGAAGTGCGATGTGAAGACAGAAAATATTATTTGATCGAAAAAATAATTTAGGCATGCATTAATATAAACCCAGCTGGCTCATTTCCCACACTATAGAATAAGAATAGGGAAAAATAACTGTGTTTTTTATGCCGACTAAAAAGTGTCTACTTTTATCCTAATTCCAAAAATTCATGTCCCATGCAGAGGCAGAAGATATTATCCAATCACAATAATATTTTACGCTGTTTTTATTGAACCCAGATAAAACCATTTCCGCACTATTAGAATAGTGATTTCAGAAAAAAAAAAGTTTTTTTCGGCCCTCCTCATTGATTATTCAAACTACATCATTATTAAGACATCTATAAAATGAAACCAGATCTAATAAAATTAAATTTTTATTTGCTGTTATTTTTGGGACAAAAATTTCACATTTTAAAGAAATAAGTTATTAAAAATTTTTCTTAAAAAAATTTTTTTTAGTTCAGAAATTAAAGTTTGTTTCAAAATGATCCTAATATTTAATACTTTTTTGTAATTGTTAAATTAAATGTTTTTCCTCTTTAATAAGCTGATTAATATGACTGAAAAATGCTTTTAAAAATTTATACAAACAAAACAAAAAGCTTGATTAAAAATCTTAATAAACAAAACCAACCATGAATTTCAACTCTGATAAATAAATAAAAATATTTAGATTTAATTGTGCACATTTTTATAAATTAGGGGTCTGACCAGACTTTTCAGACAGGGTCCTGTTTTATTGAAATTGTGAAAAATTTCCTCATAATCTTGTAAATCTGAAATTAGCGTTGAATCAGGTTTTCCTAACCAGTGTCCTGTTTTTATGAATTTGTGAAAATAGGTCCCATTTTCGTGAATTTGTGAAAAATGTAGAATTTTACAAATTTAAATTTAGTATTGGTTCCATTTTAAGACATTCCATAGAAGGTTCTAGTAGATGTAGTTTGAATAATCAATGAGGAGGGCCAAAAAAAAAAAAAAAAAAAAAAAAAAACCCTACATATGTATAAGCAAACAAGGATTTTTATAAATAAATGCATCAAATTTATTCTCATGTGCTGATTTATATAAATATAAATAATACATATAGAGTAGAACTTCAATTATCCAACTTAATTGGAACTGAACCAACATCAAATAATCGAAATTTACGTATAATAGAGATTTTATCAAGAATAATTAGTTTTAATATGAAGGGCAATTCCATCGTAACATGTGTGACATCTGTACACCATTTTTTCTTTTTAAAGTTCTTTTTCCTTAGCTCAGCATTAAAAATTATTTGTGCACAACATCATTATTTTAAACTTTTTATAATAAATTATTAATTTTATAAAACTTGTTATGTGTGACAACTTAATTGAAATCTGTTACCAAATTGAACAATTAGACTTGTGATAGGGACATTTACCAATGAAGAATTTTGTAAAAGGTCCGTTTTCAAAATGAAAAATATTGTGAAAGGTCTGTACTAGAGATAAAATATTTTGTGATGGGTCCGTTAATGCACCCAAATTTCTCCTAAACAGACCCTTTAAAGTCATGAAGCATAAAATGTTTTGATGTTTTTATAGTAATTTATCATTAGGGTGTTCAGTATGTTGCTTAGATTTTGTTATAGATCTGGATTTTGTACAAACATCATTTTTCATTTCAAAATCAGTAAAAGGAATATAATATTTCAATGAGTAATGTAATTTTATCATATAGACCAGGAGTTTCCAACTGTCACACTCACTGTTTTTTTTTTTTTTTCCCTTCTCTGCAAAGCCTCCTAGGGAAAGAATTTGCAGTATCAAATTAGATGATTGTATTTAAGGAAAAAAGTTTTGTGTAAATTCATATAGTAAAATGTTCATTCATGAATAATTTTATTTTTCATAGAATTTAATGTACCCACTACGTTCTGTTTCACTCTTCCCTCCTTCCTTTTTATGTCTGTAAACTTGTCTGTTGACTTTCTTAACAAAAGGATAGGAGCCATGGGCGTAATCATAGCTTTCACATGCGAAAGGTCCAGCTAAAGGGTGTGTGTGTGCGAGTTCCTTACTATAAAATTTGATTGGCAATAAATTTTACTATGAATATTTTGAAAAAAAAAAAAATTCAATTGCATCATACATTTTTAACCACTTTTTTTGACCCATTAAACTATAGAGTTTATAAAACTAATGTAATTTTTTTTTAACTAATATAAAATTTTCAAAACTTATATGAAATTATCATATTATTTTGGGACACAGATACCGACCAAATAATTGCATTTCTAATTGATCACAAGCAAAATCTATAAATATATTATCACACATTTTGAACTGTTTTAGTTTTTTGTGCCAATACAGAGCTTTAACGTAATACTTTCTTTAGAAATAATTTTAATAAACTAATGAATCATATTAGTAATATCTAAGTGTAAGTAAGTTAAATATCTGTAATAATAGATATTTTGAGCAATACAAATATAATTTTTGTAACATTTAATAATTATTTTAACTTTCAGGATCAGGAAAAAATCATAAAGATGCTGCTAGTGTTCGTGCAACACATCGTATACCACCAGCTTGTGGATTATATTATTTTGAAGTGAAAATTGTGAGCAAAGGTCGTGATGGGTATGTATAATTTCAGTACTGAAAGTAATAAATATATTTTAAATTTACACCATTACTTTATTAGTTTCAATTGAAATTTTTTAAATGTGATTAATATGCAGGCATGAAAGACTCCCAATAAAAGGTGGAAATCCACTTTTCAGCAAAAGGACCCTCTATTTTTTAAATTTTTTTTTTTTTTTAACAAATGTTTGATATTAAAATATGCTTATAAATTAGAGCTTATTTTTTCAGATAAAATCTACCTAAAATATCTGCATGGGCTTTTCAAAGATTTATTCACTAACACAACAAATAGTTCTTTTATTAATTATTGTAAAGTAGTTAATGAAAATATAACGTGCTATTTTCCTGTAGGGATATTCCAGATATCCAGAAAATATCCTATATTCAGCTGATTTTTCAGTATGCAAAATACTATCAGATATCCGAATCATAATCACCAGATTTCGAACTTCCCTGTCGGATATCATTACTTCATTATCAGTAGTCCACTATGTATATTTTTAAAATAAAAATTACTCATCAATATTTTCTTCTTAATATTATTACCACTCACAGTTAACAAATGTTTTAAAGTTATTTTCTTTGGAATTTTTAACCGATGAAAACAGCAGTTTTGGTTTGAAATTAATACGGAACCAGAGCTTAATACCTTTATTTTCAGTTTGTAATGAGATATTAAGTTGTTTGTAAAAATGTGACTTTATATTAATTATCTTCCTTTCTACAGGGTTCCCACAGGCCTGAACCTTGGAATGCTACCACCATGATTTTTTTATTTATTAATGCTACATTGGGATACTGTGTATCCCGAATTAAAAATGCCATTTACCGAGTTAAAAAAATCTTATTGAAAAAGGCAAAACATTACAAATTATGGCTATATTTAGACTATAATAATGTAATAAAAATTTCAAACATATTATTTTGAGCAAGGACAATTTTTTTTTGTTTGTTCTCTAGACGTAGCTTTTGCACAGGCCACACATGACCCTGGGTTTTTGGTCACGTGACCTTAAGCAGAATAGGCATTAGGGATGCACCAAGTATTTGGCTGGTATTCGATATACTGCCTATTCGGCAGACAAACCGAATATTCAGTTCGGCCGAATACCTTAATATTTGGCAACTGAATAGTAAACAAATTTAAATGCTTTACAATTAGTAAACAAACACATATTTTTTATACCATGAATGAAAGTTACAGTTTAGTACCGTAGTACAAAATTAATTCAAATTGTTACTTACTAATATCACAAAGTAATTTTAATGTAAGAGAAAACGCTCAAATATTATATTTACAAATTTTGTTGCTTTTCAAATTTTCTTAAATCTTATATTTTCAACTGTTTATATATTACACTAACTTTACTATTTGTAACTCATTTAAATATGAAACAGTAACAGGAAGGGGGGGGGGAAATCATAATATTAAGTGTTCATGAATATGTAAAGTTAATTAACTGCTCATTTTTAAAAAAAATATATCATTTCACAAATATTTAAAAAGGTGATTAATGATATATAAAGAAACACTTGGATATTAAATTTTGTAGTATTTAATTTGTGAAGTATTACACTCAATAAAATATTAAATATTTTAAAAAAACTGATTAAATTAATCTTTGTAATCAAAGTTTAATATCGGTTCAATAAGTTTAATAAATTTTAAATACCAAAAAATACCAAATATTTGGTATTCAGGTGACTATTCAGTTAGAATTTTAACCGAATATTCAGTATTCGTTATTCGACAAAATATGGTATTCGGTGCATCCCTAATGCATCTATCTGCAATGGATAGTTGCCCCATGGGTCTTTCCTCTGGCATGGGTGTAAGATGGGGCAAATAGTCACTTGGAGTTCCTGGTTCAAATTTGGTACATTTAGACAGTTTATGTTAAAGTGGCCTCATCAGTCCCAAAGGCAGATTCTTCGAGTATCCTCGTCGATGACTTAATACTTCTTTATCCGATGCAGTCTTGCCTATTAAAAGTATCATAGAATCAATTCCAATGATGTTTAGCAAATTATAAAATAAACAAAGTGGCCAAGGTCTTGTATTTCTTGCACAAATGTAAAGAGGATGCATATGATCAAAAGTATCAACCCCGCCTTTTAGTGGTGTTGTAGAATTCAATAATGTTCAGTAAATGGACACTGTTAGAGATGAGATAGGCTCAGCCAGATCTCAAAAGCCTGAACTGGGCTCGGGCTCTGAAATTCACGATTGTGTTCGGGCTTGGGCACACAAGATATTTCTCCTTTATTGAACATATTCCTTGTAAACAGATTTAAAAAAAATGATTCATGGGAGAAATAAATTAACTGTTATTTGATAAACTTGAATATAAAGTATTAGAAAGTGCATTAAGAGTTTGGTATTATGTTTGTCTTTAATTGCACAAAGGGGGAAATTTATGATATTCTGTCAATGAAGTAATAGACTTTTATTTATCTATTAGCTGAAATTTTGGGCTAGGGCTTTAAAAAATGGCAGAAAAGCATTCTAGCATAACTTCTATAATGAGATACAGACTCACCTTGACAACATAATATCACAGCAATGAAAACACTCAGCCACACTCATTTCAATTGAACTTAAAATCAATTAAATTGGAATTTTCCCTTCCCAATACAACGGTTAAACTACAGTCAGTAGATCCAATACAGACCGGTACACGTTTTTGGATATCGATGAACGTGTTGCCATCTGTGAAGGATTAAGTGATATAGCCATTGTCAGCGAAATTCAAGGGTTGGATGAGGTAATTCTGATAACGATGGGGAAACAGACTATGTTCCCCCTCCAAAAAATCAAGAAGCATGTGCAGCCATTGCAATCGTGCAGCGCTACCTTGAAAGTAGAGACAACGTAGATGGAACTCTATTCGTATCTGTACAAAAAAATCTGATGTGTCCAACACATGACTTCCTTGCACGTCCATTAGATCAAAAATATTTTCGACGCACTTCCTCTAAATTTATTTGTTTGAAAGAGATAAAATATCAATAATAGTAAGGTTTAGCGATTTCCAGCCAAATAGTTCGATATCGCCAAGCTGAGTTCAATTTGAAAGATTTCCTTCTGACACTTTATTTGGCGATATTTCACCAAAAGCCGACAAACTTGAGATAGTCTGCGAGATTTTGGGGATAGCCAAAGTAGTCATTGACCACAGACTTCCAATGAATTGAATGCATCCATACACCTCAATGTATTCAAAGTCATTGGCTCACCCTGTAAATAAATTCTCAGTCGATTGCTGTCAAAAAAGATATTGAAAACAGTTAGATATTACAATAGTTCTAAATACAAAAGTTAAAAAATCTACGGGTTAAAGTTTTAGAGTTATACAAAATACGAAATAATTTTTAGCGCCAAATTTGGCGATATTTCGGCGAAACTCGTCAATATCGACAACATTTGGCGAGATTTTAAGAATGAACCAAACAATGACAGATTATCGCCAAATTTGGCGATATTTCGCCAAAACTCGCCAAGAACGATGACAAATGGCGATACTTTGGGCATGGACCAAATGACTGACTATCGCCAAATTTGGCGATATTTCGCCAAAACTCGCCAAGGTCGAGGACAGACGGCGAGATTTTGGGCATGTACCAAACAATGACTATCTACAGTAGTATTATATTGAAGATGTCCATAGACATTAAAGTACTGAAATTCTTTCCGGTGGTCCTGTAAATTGGGTAGATTGGAACCAAAAATCGACATGCACAACTAGATGTTACAACATTCTTATATATGAAATTTCATAATAGTTTTTGAGATTTGAGAGTTAAATATGCACACACGTACACCAAAAGTCGCCAAGCTTGGCGACTTTTGGCATAGTTCTTGAGGAAGGCACGTGACCGTGGTCGGACCATTACCTAACTTATGTGGTAGGACGGTATTGTGCTTGAAATGGATGAATGCCCCTAAAATTGCCATTGACCGTAATGTATTGGAAATCTTTTGAGTGTTCCTGTAGCAGAACTAAAACTGATAAAGACACTTTTTTTAATGGTGAAATTCATATTCTAACTCTTTACAGCACATATCACTTCTGAGTCGTTTGAAATAGCCCAATACCTCTAAAAAACGCTTTGATGAATTTCGGCCCTTAGAGCGTAATGTATTTCGAATCTTTTGGGCGGTCCTGTAGATAAACTATTCAGTCGAATGGAAACGAAAGGGGAGGTGCACAACTAGATGTTACAACAATCCTCAATATAAAGTTTCAACATTGTACGCCTAACAGTTTTTGAGATATGCGAGTTTAATGAATTTCGGCCCATTGAGCGTAATGTATTTCGAATGTTTTGGGCAGTCCTGTAGATAAACTATCCAGTCGAATGGAACCAAAAGGGGAGGTGCACTACTAGATGTTACAACTATCCAAAATATGAAGTTTCGACATTCTACGCCTAATAGCTTTTGAGTTAGGCGAGTTTAATGAATTTCGGCCCATAGAGCGTAATGTATTTCGAATCTTTGGGCTACATAAACTATCCATTCGATTGCCACCAAAAGGGGAGGTGCACAACTAGATCATAGAACAATCCTAAATATCAAATCTCAACATTTTACGACCAATAGTTTTTGAGATATGCGAGTTACATACATACGTACGTACGTACGTACATACGGCATGGAAAAACTGGCCACAGTAGACTCGCCACTGGTCAAAATGAGTTGCAGACGCTTTAATATGATCGTGCATGCTAGCCTACGATGAGATGCATCGAAAAAAATTTAAAAATTAAATTTAGAGGTAGTCAAAATCGGTTTTTTTGTCGAAATTTGGCCCCCAAAATTTTTCGGGATCACATTACTTCCTTATACTACGTACAAGGAAGTAAAAATAACCGATTTCATAAACGAACAACATGAAAAACAATCAAAAATTACCAGTTTTTTTTTCAGGTAGTACAATTACTAAGAGTGCACTTGCGTTCTGTAAGTATGAAACTACAGTTCCTTGTAGTACTAGTATACTAATAAGGATTAATGTAATAATAAAAATTTAGTTAAAAACAAAGTTATTTATGTAGTATTATGCAATATAAGTCCAAAGTGTACTATATATGTTTATTTTATGAATTTAAAATTATTCGATTAGTCGAACTTATGATACGTCAGTTTTTCGACCGTCCGCAGGAATTCGACTTATCACAAAATCACTGCATGTATATATATGAACAGTAAATTTCATTTTATTTGCAGAATGGTTTTTTTTTTTTTTTTTTTCCCCACCGTGGTGTGGGGTAGAGAAAATGTGCCATTCTACATGTGAAATTTAAATAAAATATACGTTTCTATGAATATAAAATGTATCATGAGACTTTAATACAATGTCTTTGCATAATGAATGTCCATTTTAAATTATCAGAAATTGTAACTCTTTTTTTTTTTTCAATGTGCGATTTTTGCAAAGCGTCTTTGTATCTGCTTTTGTTTGTGTGCATTTTAGAGTTATTATTGTATCAAAATTATGTTGTTTTTTGTTTGTTGCAGGTATATGGGTGTTGGTCTTTCAGCTCAAGGAGTGAACATGAATAGATTGCCCGGTAAAATGTTCATTGCAACTTTTTTTAAATAAATATTTTTTGGGGAAAAAAAAAAACCTGTTGTCATCCTAAACTAGATTTTCTTTGACTCTTTCTCACCTAGTTTTTATTTAAAATAGCAAAAATTGTACGCACATGTAGTAATGAATATATATATATTTTTTCCCCTAAACAACTGGGATCACCTCCCTTCCCCCCGTTTTTAAAGACCCTAAGCTTACCTGAGAACCTACTTTTATGGCTGTGTTAAACTTATCAGTGTTTTCATTATTTAATAATTGTATTTAAAAAAGAAACAAACTTCAACAAAGGACCTCACATACTTATTCTTATGAGTTCTAAGACAAATTTAAGAAAGGCTCATTAGTTGAAAACTGGAGCTGTAAAACAATATTTTCCACATAGAATGAAATGAATATCTCCCATACCAAATTTTCTAATTTATCAATTTAAAATTTAGTTTTAAATTATTTCTACCAATTTGTTAACACATGTAGAATTCTTTATCATGTAATACAGCAAAAAATGAACTAATACAATCATTCATAACCATTAGATCTGGTGAAAAAATATTAAGAAATGTGCACAGAGCTGATATTTAAAAATGCAAAACTTAATTTTACGAAACTATGACATTACTATAAATGTCAAGCAATTTAATAAAATGAGTATTTCAAGTAAAATGAACATAAATACTTATTGTTATTTTCTAAATATGATTTTTATAAACATTTAGCAAAATACGGGGATTTAAACAAAATGATATTTTATTACTTTATTTTTTATTAAAATTCATAATTAAATGCCCTTGATGTTACTGTGCTAAAATATAGTGATATTTATTCAAACTGCATAAAACTCTAATCTCTGAATTAAATTTGCTCTCTAATGAATTTCTTAGTTAATAATTATTTCTTTTACATTGATATTTCAAACTGGTATTATGAAAATTTTTAAGGTTTTGGATTGATTTTATAATTGAAGATAAGTACCTGCTATCATAAATGAAATAGTCATAATAAACAACAAGTGAAAGATAAAAAATAAACGACATACTTTATATACCGGGTGTTTCAAAAAGATTGTAACATTCTTTGATTCTTTATCTATTAGAGGAAAGCGGGCAATATAATTTGAAAAGATGTTCAAAATAAAATAAGAAGACTAATTATAAATTCCTCTTGCTAATTTTTAAAGTAACTTTTTCAATTTATTTACAATTTCCATATAAAAAAATTCCCATGTGGTAAAATATCCCCAATATTCTAATGAGTAGACCACAGATTATGTGCACTTAAAAAATGGCAAAATATGCATCAAAATCGGTGAAAATATGTATTGAAAATCTAAAAACATGTACTTAAAATAAAAAAAATACTTAAAAGTGAAAATACGTTCTTGCAGTTTAATTTTGTAATCTTAGTGATATGATTTTCCACTCCTAGCACAACAGGGCAATCCTTTCATTCCATCATTCTATACTCTGGAATTCTATAAAGTAGACTCTTGGCTTACGTGAGGGATACATTTCAAAAACCCTCGCATAAGTGAAAATTTTGGGTTGTGGAATAGGGTATATATAGGATTTCTTGAAACACATACACAATTACTTTAGACACCTATAAACATTCCTCAAATAATTTTAAACCATTCCCTAATTTTATATTATTATTTCGTGTATCATGTAAGAAATAAAGCCAGGTTATACTGAAGCAGAGCACAAAGGTGATACTGACCCCTCACACCCGAAACATCTGGTTTGCTCATCTTATTGTTGACGAATAATCTCGTGTTGCAGGTGAGGCTTGCGTTTTCTGTACTCGTGAAAAACTCGCGTAAAATCCTATTTGGGTTAGTCAAATCACTGTAGGGCGAGTCCACTGTATTATGTTCATGCATAATAGTTATCAGGGGAAAACTATTAATAAAAATATTGAGATGAAAGTAAAAAAAGTTAGAAATGAAAAAAAAGTGAAACAAACAAGTGAATGTGCAAACCTGCACTTCTCTCTTAAGGTCTCAAGGAGGAGATTGAAGTATGCATGTAAAAGGGGAAAAATATGCAATTTTATGACATTTACGAAAAATCACCAGAAACGGCTAAAATATGCACTTGCATATATTCTGCGGTTTATTAATGAGGCAATGTACGAAATTTCAATCTTTCATCAAATGTCTCATATCTTAAACATGGTCAGGGGCTATACATCAATTTTTGTATGTAATTGTTTATTGCTAGAGTGCAAAAAAGTATTTTCTTTTGTAATTTCTGTTATACCCCTGAAACATGATCATTGTGCAATTTTTTTTTTTTTTTTATTTTTTATTTTTTTGTCTTCTTTCGAGAGCCTTTGAAAAGTGATTTAAGTCAACATATATTTATATTCCTATCTCTGACACTTTTTAGGGTGTAATTCTCAAATTTTGTACATCACCTCATTGGTGTATGGGGGGGGGGGGAATAATACTAAATTTTTTTTTTTTTTTTAATAGGGTTCATAAACAAATTTAAAAAAGTAACTTTTTGAAAATTAAGAAGAGGAATTTTTTTCTTAACATAGTCTTCTTCCTTACTTTATTTCGTACATTGCTTTTCAATTTACATTGCTCATTTATCCCTATTAGATAAAGAATTGGCACCCTAAATGCTTGTTGCCACTTTTTTGGATACCCTGTATATTCTTTTAGAAAACAAAAGAGAAAAATATAAAGCTAACTTAACTCCGATTATACTGAACTGATACAAAAGTTCTCCTCTTTTTTTTGGGGGGGGGGAAGAGGAGGGTGCAGAATTCATTAAAAAATAAAAATATCATGCTTCAATTAATTTAAAACTTGAAATTGTCACTGCAGATCCCTTTTCTGGATATTTGAATTATGGGGTGTTCATGTGTATACTTTGTAAAAGTAATAAAAACAAAAAACCTCTTTTAATTTGGGGGGAAGTTGGTCTGTGTATTACCATATATTAAATACAGCAGTGTGTATAACACATTATATTTAATTATTTTGCAGGTTGGGATAAACATTCATATGGTTATCATGGTGATGATGGACATAGCTTTTGTTCTAGTGGCACTGGTCAACCATATGGTCCAACTTTTACAACCGGTGATGTGATTGGATGTGGTGTAAATCTTATAGATAACACTTGCTTTTATACAAAAAATGGTCATCATCTAGGAATAGCTTTTACTGATCTGCCTGTAAGTTGTAAATGTTTTTTTTTTTTTTTTTTTTTTTTTTTTCCCTTCAGTTTTGGGGTTTTGTACAATGATTTTAACTTCTATTTTGCTTGAACATTAGGGATCAAATACATGTGAAATGCAGGGTAGTTTTGTTGGTGCAGCCTTTTCAAAAAACATTTGATAAAAATGTTCCTTTTACAGTATTATCATAAATGAAAACTGAAGCTTGACAGGAAAGGCTAAAACTACATTTTTCTCAAAACATTAGATGTCATTGTTCTAATAATGATAACACTAAAATCTCTCTCTTTTTACTTCCTTGTATGAACTAAAGAAATATTATAATCAGAAAAAGTTTGGTTTTAAGAAAAAACCTTGGCCTTTCCTAAATTTTGTTAGTCCTATCAGGCATTAGAGCATTATTTTTGGTCTTGTTACCGTACTTTGCCCTTAAATAATTCTTTTAAGCTTAAATGCAAACAGAAAACAAGTTTCAGTTCACATTTATTTGATTCTAAAAGTTATACTTAAAAATCTTTTATTTGCCGTAATTCAATATTAGTCGATTAATTCATAGCATTAATTTAGTCTGAAATGCTTTAAAACATCTCTTTAAAGTTTCTTGCCTCATTGGGTTTCCCAAATGTGAACAACTGCTAACGCACTTTCCTTCTGCATTATGCAAATTAACTTAGACTTTTGTGTTGTGCAGATTAAAGCTGATCTTTCAATGATGCCGCGTGCTTCGTACGTGCCGTCTTTCTCCCGGTACGGATGTCCTTGTAATAGCATACTTCTCGAGTCGCAGCTAAAATTTAAATACTCTATCTTTGATGCCTGGCTAGCTTGCTTAGCTCTTTTTCTTTTAGCATATTAGTTTGACGTTGGAAAGATAACAACAATACTGTAATCGTCGGCTCAACCAAGCACTTAGCCTTTTTTAAAAGGGATACTTTGACTTGTAACAGAGAATGTTACTGTAAGTTTTATTTTACTTACTTCGTTGCTTTTCCTGGACTGTAGCCGGATGAATGACTTTAAAGTATCAAGAAGATTGAAAGAAAACTGTTTTTATCTTATTAAAATATTTTTAATCATTTGTACAATTTTTACACTGTCTTATACTGCTGCAAGCTTTTAAGCTGCTTCCATGGCATGTGTATATTCTGCTGAAATGTTTTTAGAAGTTAGTATTGAAGGACTTGAGTGAAATTATTAGAGACTTTAAAATTTTTATTCAGCCTTTCCTCAGTTGCCCGTTCGGTACTGACTATCAAATTTACTTCAACAAATGTTTGCATGACATCTCAACAAACATGTCTATCAGTCTACAATCATTTCATTTTTACTAGTTTCAGCATGATGTATGTATCTAGCATAACTCAAAAAGAATTGGCTGTAAAATGTTGACATTTTGGACTTAAGATTGTTGTTGCATCTAGTTGTGCTCTTTCCTTTTCAGTTGCAATTGACCAAGTAGTTTATTTACAGGATTATCCAAAAGACTTTCAATATGTAAAGTCTGTTAACGTCTTCGATACATTAAGTCTACCGGCACTCATTGTTTGGGCGACGTCCAAAATCTTGCCAAAAGTTGCCAAGCTTGGCAGGTTTTAATAAAATTTCACTAAATTTGGCACCAAAAAGGAGTTTCCAAAACTGAAATCCCAGCTGTGCAATATCTTTTAAGCAAGAAATCGACAAACCTTAATGTTATTAAATATAGTGCCCACATCTTTTTTGGAACACTGTGGAAGTTAAAATGTCATCATGCACTGTTTGTTCACTGTACCCTCTTACTTTTTTTTTTTTTTTTTTTTTTTTTTAAAGGATAGGTTTAGCATATATGCATTGTAGTTACCTTAGAGACCAGAACCAACAGATTAAGAGGAATTTTGATACTGTTTATTCCTGAAACGGAGACCAAACAATCAGAACTTCTCCACAAAGGAGCAATAGGCAGAGATAGTTACATTCTGAAATTTTATTTTAAGAGAACTGTCTGTTATGGCATTTTCTTTTTGAAATTTGAATCTTTCTACCTTGTTTGATAGGAAAAAAATGACGTGTTTTAGCAAAATTCAGTATTCTTTTTGAAGAAGCACAGTTAAATCTCCTATCACTCCTATTTGATAAAACGAAGCATACTTGTTCATGGGTAAATGTGTGAAAGTCTCTTGTAAAAATAATGGTTAATAATCTTAAGTGTGTGCAAATAAGAAAGAGACTGTGCTTTTTAGATATCTTCAAGACATGACTTTTTTTTCTAGTTACATATCTATCATTTATATGATACTATTATTTATTGACCATAATCAAAGCAGCTTTTCATTGAGTAACATAAAGTTCAAAGTCTTACATTAGATTAACTATTTAAAATCGAACTTTTATGGCTTTTGTGGATCTAAATATTAAATACCCATGCAAATTTAGAATTTCATAGTTATTTAGATTTTTAAAAATATGAACATTTGTAGCCTGTAGGTCAGGAAATTCAAACTTCCAAAAGGAGAAATTTGCATGCTGTTTTATAAATCTCAGTAATTCATCGTTTGCAGTTTCTGACCATCTTTAAAAATGGAATATATATGATTCTATAATTAATGTTTTATAAATCAAAATAGTAATAGATAGTAGTTTTATTGGCATTAAAAAATTTGAAATTAATGATCTTAGTATTGGTGTAAAAAAAAGGGGGGGGGGAAGATAATCAAATTCAAGTGGCTAAGTATTAAATTATAGTAGGAAAGTGAATTTTTTTTTAATTTTATTTTTTTAAGTTGGCATATATGTTGTATGATAATATTTGTGCAATTACTATTTTTTTTTATCAGAGTTTGTTAGAGATTTTTTTATACATTGAAAACATCAATTAGTTCTGTTAACTGCCTCGTAAAAGTCCCCTTCCTTTATAAAAATTGGACCATTTTTTTTCCTTCCCCTGTGGCTAACATTTTATTAACAGTTATATGGCTCATGGCCCCCCACCAATGGCCAAACACATAGCACTCTGAACTGGGAGACGGAAGGTGCCTGGTTCAAAACGAGGTTACATCCGCCGACCTAACCATTTGGAGTTTTCCGTAGTTTCCTCTGAAACTCAGCTTAAATACGGTTTAGGACCCCTTAGAAAGACCATCACAGAAGGCACCCCACCCATTGGCGTAGATCCCACACGTAGATAATTGGCTGTAATCCAATAACATCTATGGCTTATGAATAAAACTGTTAGTTAACAAAATGCTTAATTTTGACAGATTTGTTTTCTCTGGCAGTAGAACTGCTTATTTGAGAAATCCCAGTCAAAGATAGCTGTTTGTGGAAAAGTAACAAAATCTGTTTTTAGAAGCATCGGGTTTCTCAGTAAAAGAATAACTTCAGTCTGTTATTTGGGGATGTGTAAGCACCATGAATTAAGGGGAATTTCATCTAAACATAAGTTTATCCACAAATTAATAGGTTTTTGATGCAGACCCATTTTCAACAAAATACCGACTGTGGGGTTTCTCAAATGTATTATAGGTTTATTTTATAAACCCTGTATATGCTATTACAAAATACAAACTGATAATTTAATTTTGTATAAGAATATTGATAACAAATACTGCAGAATTCTTGATAATTGTAGCTGAGAAGCTTAAAATTCCTTTTCTCTATATTTTTGTTACTAGGGTAATTTATATCCTACTGTCGGTCTTCAAACTCCTGGAGAAGTAGTTGATGCAAATTTTGGACAATTACCTTTTGTTTTTGACATTGAGGACATGATGAAAGTAAGTATAATAAAAAATTAAAGTGCTTTGTATGAATTTGTTAATGTTTCATAAAAATTTGCATTTATTTCAATTTCTCATTCATTATCCTGTCAAGTTTATTCTTGTCAGTTATGGATTTTTTTTTTCTTTATCAAAATACTTATTTTTTTAGGGAATTTTTTTGCATGGATAAAAAGTTCATCTTTCGCCCACATTGATTTTTAAATGCATGAGATGCAAATAATCTTACCTTTTAAAATGGTCTGAGAATATCAAAATTCATCCATATGCATAAAAAGGCATTTAAAAAAAATAACTGGTCAGTAACTTTAAATTTAGTTCATTGCATGTTGTGTTATATTAAAGCTGAGATATTTTAATTATGTTTGTTTGTGTGACTTATTGTAAGTTTTAAGTCTAATTTCAAAACAGTTTAAAATTCATAAATAAAACTAGTTATGAATCATACTAGTTTTTTTGCATATCAAGTTGCTAGTTATGTGTATTAATATGTATCTTTTGTGTGTGTGTGTGGTGATGGTGTTATTTTTTATTAAATTTTTTGATGCATTTAATTTGCTCTCAGGAACTAAAAAGACGCACAAGACTTACAATAGAAAGGTTTCCTGTTGTTGACAAACAAGGTGAATGGCAAACAACTTTACACAGGTAATGAAAGAAAATTCAAAATCATTTATTTAATGTAAATATTCAGTTGCATCATGTGCATAAGGTGCAAATATTCTTAGACCACAAGGTGTTTTTTTTTTTTTTTTAATTCGGAAAGCAGTTTTTAAATTTGGAATTGTAATTAGATGCAGATATCTTTATAATTATCTTCTCTTGTTTATTAGTACTGATTCCTTAAGGAAAACTTATGAGAACTTTGAATTTGTTGCATATGTATGCTGAAAGTTTTCGAAAATACTGCATAAAGCTACTAAGAAAAAAAAATTGCATAAATAATTATTTTGTTAAAATATACCAGCAAATCTGTTAATTATCTATCATAATAACATATCATTAGTTAAATTTAACCATAACGTATTTAAAAATAGCTATCTTGATTTGATTTCTTCTATTTGTCATTGTATTTTGAAAAATCTCAGTGTGAATTTTCTTTCACGGTTGTGAACCCCAGGTCAACATCTGCTAAGAATTAGTTTTATCTTGGGTAAATTGTTTGTATTTTAATATTTAGTTACAAATCTGAAAATAATTTTTAACTGTCAAAATGATGTATTGCGTTATTATAATAAGAGTTTTAAAGATAGCTTCCTTTGATAAATCAATCATATTTCTTTACTTTTAAGAATTGTTCAAACGTATCTCGTTCATCATGGTTATTGCTCAGCTGCTGAAGCCTTTGCTCTTAGCACAGGACAGTCTTTCTCAGAAGATAGAAAATCGATAAAAAATAGGCAACGTAAGTAAAATTATAGTCATTTGATTTTATTATTATTAGTTTGCTTGATATTTTTGTATAAAAATGTTATTAGTAAGTTATTATTTTTATTATTAGCTTTTTTATTTTCATTGATGTCTTTCTTATAGATTTATTACTTTTTATGAAATATTTATTAACAAACTTCAACTATGACAACAAAATATAAAAAAATCTAAATGATTTAACATTGTATATAACTGTTATACTAAAATTTTTATGTATTTGGCTCTTATTTTGACTATATTAAGCTTAAATTTTAACATTTTTACATTTAAAAATTTGTAAAGTAAACGTAATAAATCGAAAAGTTTTTAAAAAATTAAAGGTTTGAATATTTTATTAATAACAGATTCTTCTTAAAGCAGTTTTATATAGGTTTGTCAAACTGGAAAATTTCATTGTATATAGAAAAAGTATAAACACAACTTAATTTTTGGTCAGTGAATGTAGCTGTTATGTAAACAATATTTGACATGTTTGCTCCTTTTAGCAAGTATTTGAATAGATATTCAGTTAAGTACCTGACGTGATGTGTATCAACAAATATTAACCGATCCTGCTTTAATTTTCAGGAGTTAGCTTAATTATCCAGTCATTCTCTAATAAATTATCGCCTACCTTGAGAACATCGATTTCGGCCAAAAAATCAATAATAAGATTATTTACAAATCTTGTTTGCTATACATTTCTGTTTCTTAAAGCTGTTTTCATTTTTATCCCATGATGTTTGGAAAGGAAGTTATAGCCATTTAAAGACACATCATCAGCTGTGAACTAATATCAGCTAAGAACTTTTAAGTGCATGTTTCTCAGTATTTTGCATTTTCTTTTCATTATTAACACCATAACTTCTGTATTAATAAAGATTTTTTATTGAAATTTTCAGTATATGAATTATTCAAATATTATTGCTGATAGAATGACTTAAAATATTTGCTTTCACATAACTATTTGCTTCCATTTTAAGGTTTTCGTCGGTAACAGGCCATAAATTTGAAAAAATATGTGTATTTAGTCATGCAATTAACCATAGTTTATTTCCCTGTTAAAATTTCTCTTAGTTTTTCGTCATTTCAAATATCATTGTCACTGATAAAAAGAATTAATATTCATTCAGTGCAACTGTGTGTACAGTGTTAGCTGTTTAAAATTTACCATAAAAACACTAGTTTCTCAATGCATAACAATTATAAATAATTTTCTGGGTAATTTTCTTTTTCTATTCTATAGTTTACCTGAAAATTATTTTAAAAAAAATCTAAATTGTAACTTAGAACAAAAAATTTGTCCTGAACATACACAGATACTTTAATTGAATTTTCATATAGCATCTGTATAGGATGATGTTACTTGTATGATATGTAATGATATGTTGATATGTTGTATATATATGTTATATGTATGATATGTTGTATGATATGTAAATTATTTTTCTTGCTGTATGCTGTAGCATTATATGTATTTTTAAGTGAACACTCATGTATTACGTACTTATATTATATGCTAATTACATGTAGTGTTTACTGCTGAAGTCATTGGAAGATTTAATACTATAATACAGATTTTAATCATGCCTGTTCATCCTTCAAAATAAATTCTTATGTTTAAATAAAGTTATTGGAGTGTCTTAAAAAAGGTAATTTACTTTTCTACAGAATATAATACTTTTTTTTTCATTTTCATTGTCAGAAGAAAATGAAAAACAGTATTATATTCTGTACATAACTGTTGACACAATCTATTAGCAGGGTATACTGTTGTATTACTGTTGGCATTATGCTATTAGCCAGGATCAATGCAGATGGAATTAAGGTCCATTTTACAGCCTCTTCACAAAATAGTAATCAATTAAAACACCCCCTTCACAAAATTGTAATTTTTTAAAAACAGCCCCTTCACAAAAATATAGTGACTTTGCAAAAAATTGTATCAAAGTTTAAAAAAAAAAATAGATGTTTAAATTCACAAAAATAGGTATTGAAATTCACAAAAATAAACAGCTTTCATAAAAATTTGACTGAGGAAAAAATTCCTGGATCAATCCCTAATCAGTATTTGTGAAAGAGTAATGTTTTGTTATAGATCTCGGTGTTTAAAGCATCATTAAAAAAAAAAAAAAAAGTTTATTACATAGAAGTGATACATATTTATTTTGTTGAATCTAATTAAAACTTTGGTATTATAATTAAAACTTTGGTATTATACTCTCTTAACCCAAATCACCTCTAATAGAGCTGGGGCATTGCCCAGTGGATGACAACATGATTTGAAAAGTGGGAAAATAGAAATTTGTATGTCTAAAAGATTTAAGTTGGTCTTTTTCTCATTCTTATTAAAGATCAACAATTCTGCAGTGAGATTATTTATTTATTATTATTTTATTTATTTATTTATGGGTTTTTTTTTTTTTTTTTTTTTTTTGGGGGAGAAGTTACTCTTACATGACTCTATTAGCCTACCAAAGCTTGTGTGAGCACAAAAATATGCTTAATTTGTTTAAAAGATAAAAAGGAACAAAAAGTAATGTTATTCTTGCATCTGTCACTATTTTGCCTAGCTAAATATGCTGAAGCTTATAAATTGGTGAAGCTAAAAAAATTGGTGTGTGTGCAATAAACATGATTACAAAAAAATCTGATTTGGACACCACATGACTTTTTTGTAAATTTATAAAATCATAAATATTTTTGATGCGCTACATCCAAACTTATTTCATGTGAAATTGAGAAACAATACTTTGGTAATTTTAAGGTTTAGTGATTTCTCGCCGAATATGAGATATTGCCCAGCTGGGTTCGGTTTTAAAGATTTATTTTTGACGATACTTTGCCAAAAGCTGCCAAGTTCAACAAAACTTGCTATGCTTGATGACATTTAGTGAAATTTTGGGCATAGTGCAAACAGTGGCTGACTATAGATGTAATATACTGAAGATATCCATATACCTTACCCCCTGAGTACATTTGACGAATCTGTTTGCATCATGAACTTTTTTTGCATAAATAATGGATGACAGGTACGTTTTGTCATTCAAACTAGAACAAAATCATACATGCAATTCTTGTTTATGGCAAGAGTGATTTGTAACAACTGTAGGAGGATGATGATTCTACCAGTCAAGGTTGCTAATTTAGCCACTTTGTGGCTCGATTTTGCCATGATATCCATTCAAAACGCAGGAGTTTCTTCAAATAAATCCATACCCCAAGGGCTGAATGTATTGAAATTCTTTTGGAAAGCACTGTAAATAAACTATCCAGTGGATTGGAACCAAAAAAGGAGGTGCACAACTAGATGTTACAGCAATCCTAAATAAAAAATTTCAACTTTCTACAGCTAATAGTTTTTGAATATGCATAGACATCAGGGAAAAACTAGTCAAAATGATTGTACATGCATATATACATGTGCACATTGAGATATCATGCAAGAACTGTTTGAAGTAATTTTACCGATATTGAAAATTGGTTTTTCATCAAAATCTGAATTCCAAAATTTTTCGTGATCACTATATTTCCTTCAGCTTTGTGAAAGGAAGTAAAAATCAAATTCAGGATGTCTTTAAATTCATCCTCCAAAATGAGGGGATGGCAACTCTCTTTTTTTTTTTTTTTTTCACTTTTTTTTGAAAGAAAAAGTTATGTTTGAAATTCTTGCTTTAAAATGTAACAAATATGAATTTATTGTTTAAAAAGAGATTGTCTAAAAAACACTTTGTTACTACTGATCCACACACACATAATATTTCAAAATTTTAGTTTATTATTTTTATTTTTAAGAAACTGAAGGTTTCTTACTCAGTGCACTGAATTTGCTGCGAAGTGTAAACTTGTTTTTCTTTTGGAAAACTCTATTCAATATTAATGAAACATAACAGAACTTACCTAAATATTTTTTTAACAATGACATTTAAAAAAGTATTTTTATGCCATCAACTTCTGTAGACATGCATCATATCTCACATCTATCTGTTTGTGAAAACTAATCTAAAGATGTGATTCACTTTTTGTATTGACATTTAATAGTTACTTGATTTCAGATTTAGACTATCATTTAAGAATGATAAAAGTTTGACTGAAATGTCAATAAAATATTAGTTTTATTCTTTCAACATAACTTTCTTTTTGCAACTTCAGTGTAATCAAAATTGTTGATAATCTTTAATAGTCTTTAGAAAATCAATACTAACTGTATACTCTTAAACGCCTAGTATTTACAATTTTTGAGAGGCTATTAAAATTGTAAATTTTTGTTGTTTAAGTTGTTAAAATTCACTCAAATATTGTGTTGCAGGATAGAAGGAAGCTATTTTGTTTGTTAAGCATGAATTGAAAAGCTTTATTAGTTTATGTTTCATTGCATGTCGTACGTATCTGTATTATTTTCTTTGCTATTTTCAGGCATTCAAAAGCTTGTACTGAGTGGACGAATGGGGGAAGCAATAGAGACTACTCAAAATTTGTATCCTGGTTTACTAGAACAGAACCCAAATTTATTATTCATGTTGAAGTGTCGTCAGTTTGTTGAAATGGTGAATGGAACTGACAGTGAAGTCCGTCCCATCAAAGTTTCAAATTCACGGAGTAATTCACCTAGCATGAGTCCTAATTATAGTGCTTTTATCCATAGACCTGCCTCCAATATTTCCAGCTGTAATTCCCCCATTGTGTCTAGCACCTCTCCCAACAGGAGTCATAGCCCTCATGCCAGTTCTCAATTTATTACATCCAAATCCTCAAATATGCCAGTGACTGTTGAAAATAACAATGTAAATAACAATGTGACTGTATCATTGTCTTCTATTGAAGAAATGAATGCTACCAATCGTGTGATGAATGGGGACATGTTGAATGGAAGCTCAGAGATATCCGGTTCTACGAACTTAATTCACCCAGATGCAGATGTAGAAATGGAAAATTTAGACAATGTAAATGAAAATGCAGAGAGTTCACGAACTATTTATCCAACTAATGGGACTGTGATGACATCTTCGTTTCAAAATGGAGATGAGCCAGATGATGATTATGACAGATCTGGTGGTGGTGATATGGGTGAGTGTTGACTGAAGTTTCAATTTTTTTTTTTAAGTTAATGGCATAAATTATCCAACTAAGCAATTTTATTCATCTATTAAAAACTAATGAATATTTTACATGCTTGAAAGAGTTTGTTTAAAATTTTTTTAAAAATTTAAATAGTTACATGCTTCCAGGGATTGCGCTGAAGTCTGATAAACATAGGTCACAAATGCTCATTATCTTGAAAAATATAGACATATGTAAAACCCATTATGTGCATATTTTTTTTGTATCACATTCAACAAAATTTGGGTAATTACTCACAAATCTGTAAACGAGTACCCTGACTTTCATAAACAATGAGCTTTTTTTTTTTTCGGGGGGGGGGGGGGGAGAGTCAGTTGCTTTCTGTAACAGATTCATTAGTTTTTTAACAAACCATGGTAGGAAAATCAGCATCAATATTTCTTCCTAAGTGGTGATAATTAATCGCTATACGAGGACAACACTTCTGATCCTACCTATGTGAGTTTGAACTGTCTTGTTTCCCTCTATTATTCTGTACATTTTTTACCAAGAGTTTTGGAACATACTGTATATTTTATGTTCTGAAATTTCTCAGTTAATATGACAGGAAGTCAAATGGAATTTTCTTATTATTTAATTCATATGACTGCTGCGGTAATGAGGCAGATTTTAACCCCCAAAGCAGAAACATGGTGATACATTGAATTATTGCAGAGACAGGGATCCTCTGCTAGCAGATTGCCTTCCAACTGTTGCAAAATCATGCACTAATGACATTTTTGTGTCAGCTGTAGATGCATAATCTAATCAGTGATATCACTCTTTTGGTAATGTAAACAAACTCATAAACATAAAGAAATCTAGTGATTATTTTTTAACTTCACACACGAGTAACGAAGTTGATCGGATTAAGCTCAACTGTGTGAACTGTTAAAAATTAAAATGTTCTATAGATTGCTGCACCACAATTAAAGTGTTTTTAAACTTTTGAAGTGTAGTGCAGATTTTAGTAGAAATAATATTTTTATGCGGGCATGTCAGAGACTAGAATGGCAAAAGTATTTTTTTTACCTTGAAAGCTTGTATTTATTTTTCACAAGATGTTATATTTACATAGATGATAAGGCATAAAGGTAACACAATTCTTTATTTAACATATCTAAACAACATAGCATTGGGGCAAACCAGGAAATAACACGTCATTTAACAGGGACAAGCACTGAAGTTTAATTCAACATTCCACATCCATGCACTAAACAATTTTATTATTCTCTTCATCCTTTACAGCCTTTCTCTTTTCTTCTAACAGATTCTATCTCTGACAAATTAATTTTTTGAAAATTTGTCCTAGGAGAAAAAGCAAAACCTTTATCTCTTAGAGGGTAAATTCCTCTTTGAGATGAAACTTTATTTACTTTATAATGAAGAAATTTGCAAAATTTTATTTACAAAATACATTCCCCCACCCCCCATTTCTGATTTCTTGCTGTTCAGGCTGGCTTGCAATCAGCAATAAAAAAAAAATAATTTATTATTTTAAAATCATAAATTCAAAAGTGAAATAAAATTGGGAAATTAACCCGCTTAGTATGTTGAATACAGTGAATGACTTCCCTGTAACAGGCTTTTCAGGAAATCTGTTTTAAAAATGCATGGCATTTGAGAAAAGTATTGATTATGTATGCTTGTTATGCCAAAAATATATGCATATGAAATTAGATTTCATGACTTTAAAAAGCAGGTGATAGGTTTTTTTCATTTTGGAAACTTGGCGTGTCTGTGTAATAGAAGTATCTATTGTTGTTCAGTTGTTTCTTTTAATTTTTTGCCTGTATTTCTAATGTGTACTTTTATTTTAATTGACAGATATAGATTCATTAAATAGGCGACAAGTTTGTGGTGGTAGTCAATATGCAATAGAAAAAATGTTACAATTTGGTAGAGATTTACATACAATGAGTGTTGAACTCAAAAGAGATTATGGTACAAATACAGCAAATAAAAAAATGTTACAGGTATGTGTATTTTGTAATATTGAATAGATATTTCATCTTTCTTAAAACAAGCAGAAAACAATGACTGTAGCATGCTTTGAAAGCTATTTATTTATAAAGCAATATTTAAGATTTTCTAGAGGGTTCCCAAAAAGATGGTAACGGGCTTTAATTCTTTATCTATTAGCGATAAGTGGGTTGTGTAAATTGAAAAATAAATTTCAAAATAAGGTCAGAAAGGATATTCCGTTATGGAAAAATTCATCTCGTTAATTTTCAAAAAGTTATGCCTTTTTAATTTTTATACGACCCCCCATACAAAACAATTTCCAATTAGTAAAATGTGCCCCATACTATATTGAGGTAACATGTAAAATTTGAGAACTATACCTTGTCAGGGATATGAAGATAAACATAACGCTGATTTAAACCACTGTTCAATGGCTCTCGAAGGGAAAAAATCGTGCTGAATGATTGCATTTCGGGGATTGTACAGAAATTACGAAAGAACTCCCCACCCCCCACTCTAGCAATAAACGTTTACGTACAAAATCATGATAGTTCGCGATCATCTTTCTTTAAACATATCTCTTCGACTTTGTGTGATGAAAGGCTCAAATTCGGTAATCACTTCATTAGTGTACAGGGCACATTTTACTAGTTGGAAATGTTTTTATACGGGGGTCATATAAAAATTAATGAGGGGAATTTTTTCTTAGCAGATTATTTCCAACCTTATTTTAAGCATTTTTTGGACTATATTCCATTTGAGAAAAGTATTGATTATGTATGCTTGTTATGCCAAAAATATATGCATATGAAATTAGATTTCATGACTTTAAAAAGCAGGTGATAGGTTTTTTTCATTTTGGAAGCTTGGCGTGTCTGTGTAATAGAAGTATCTATTGTTGTTCAGTTGTTTCTTTTAATTTTTTGCCTGTATTTCTAATGTGTACTTTTATTTTAATTGACAGATATAGATTCATTAAATAGGCGACAAGTTTGTGGTGGTAGTCAATATGCAATAGAAAAAATGTTACAATTTGGTAGAGATTTACATACAATGAGTGTTGAACTCAAAAGAGATTATGGTACAAATACAGCAAATAAAAAAATGTTACAGGTATGTGTATTTTGTAATATTGAATAGATATTTCATCTTTCTTAAAACAAGCAGAAAACAATGACTGTAGCATGCTTTGAAAGCTATTTATTTATAGAGCAATATTTAAGATTTTCTAGAGGGTTCCCAAAAAGATGGTAACGGGCTTTAATTCTTTATCTATTAGCGATAAGTGGGTTGTGTAAATTGAAAAATAAATTTCAAAATAAGGTCAGAAAGGATATTCCGTTATGGAAAAATTCATCTCGTTAATTTTCAAAAAGTTATGCCTTTTTAATTTTTATACGACCCCCCATACAAAACAATTTCCAATTAGTAAAATGTGCCCCATACTATATTGAGGTAACATGTAAAATTTGAGAACTATACCTTGTCAGGGATATGAAGATAAACATAACGCTGATTTAAACCACTGTTCAATGGCTCTCGAAGGGAAAAATTCGTGCTGAATGATTGCATTTCGGGGATTGTACAGAAATTACGAAAGAACTCCCCACCCCCCACTCTAGCAATAAACGTTTACGTACAAAATCATGATAGTTCGCGATCATCTTTCTTTAAACATATCTCTTCGACTTTGTGTGATGAAAGGCTCAAATTCGGTAATCACTTCATTAGTGTACAGGGCACATTTTACTAGTTGGAAATGTTTTTATATGGGGGTCATATAAAAATTAATGAGGGGAATTTTTTCTTAGCAGATTATTTCCAACCTTATTTTAAGCATTTTTTATATTTACACTGCCCGCTTATCTATAACAGATAAGGAATTTAAGCCTGTTACGACCTTTTGGGGATACCCTGCATATTAACAGTAAAAAATTTTGCAAGTTTATTTGTTGTGAATCTATTTTCACTTCACTACTAGATGTTAATCACAGTTTCAAGAATTATGAATCCATCTACAAATGGACCCAGAGAGAAACTAAAATTTTATTATTAGTTTGAGTTAATCTAATTAAAGGTCATATTGCAATTTGTATATATTTGCTTTTGTGCATGAAAATACTTGTATTTAGCAGAGGATTATCAGTTTTGGCAGCAAGTGTGTTAAAAATAGCTCCTTTAAATAGAGTTGTTACTTTATTATAATATTTAAAGTAATGAATGTTTAGAAAAATTTTTAGCTTATGCTAATAATATGAAACTGTGTACAGTTGTAAAATTAACTCTTATAATCATTGATTACTATCATCTTGCTACTAAGAACATTTGAAAAGTTTTCATAAATCTCAGAATAAAAGACATGATCTTTCAATGAGAAGTTTTATTTCTTAGAAAAATACAGCAAAATTATCTCTTCAAAAGATAAGGATAATATAATCTTGTATATTGAGATATAATGTTGGTAAATGTTGTGCATTACAATGTGATCCTTAAGATCAAACAGTTCTGTAAAAATTAAGTTTTCTACAGATCTTTTCTTGTGATTTTTGAATGAAAGCTAGTTGTTTTAAACATACCCTGAGTGTTTGTGTTATGAAATTTATCTATGGAAGTTACAATACTAGTTTCCTTAAAAATTCTCAAATTCTGCTTACTATTTTCTTATGCTTATATGTTTTTAATTTTTAATCAAAAGAACAAATATCAGTGGGTAGTTGAAATTTTGTAGGTCTTACTTATTTGCTTGTAAGCAAAATTTGGGAATTTTAAATGCTGCACTGCTGGTTGAGGTCATTTTTTTTGGGGGGGGGAGGGGGAGAATAATAATGTAAAGCATTGTGTTTGTGCATTTTAGATTTTGCTTTTTTACTTCTGATTTTTACACAAAAATTTACCCTAATTATAAAACATTTCTATATTTTCATTTTCATTCTCCCCTGTAGTCATCTTATTTCTTAAAAGATGAATGAGAAGAAACCATTATAAATAAAATACTTTAACAAATGAATATTTATTAATGTCTTTACAATCTTTAAAATGCTGTTGAAATTTATAAATGTGTTAAAGCTGGTACTCATGAAATTTTTTTTGCAATGTTACTATAAAATAAACAGTTACCAAAGGACTGTCATTTTTTAAATAGTAGTAATATTTCGTTACAGTCAGAGTAACCACTCCTGTTCCTACAACTTTGGTCTGAATTGACTACCATAATTGTAAAAAAAAAAAAAAAAAAAAAAAAATTACTAGAATCTAAAAACAAAGAACAGCAAAAGAAGGAACCTTCTAATGTTTCTTTTAGCTTAAAATTAAATAAGGCATTGCATGTGTTATAGATCTGTTATAGATTCCTTATCTGTTATAGAGATAGGCGAGTGTCTGTGAATTTTGATTACAAATAATTTACCAGAGTACGTTAATTTTACTAAATATTTTCTTTTATTAATTTTCAAATAGGATGCCTTTAGTCTACTAGCATATGCTGATCCTTGGTCAAGTCCAGTAGGTTATCAATTAGATCCTGTACAAAGAGAACCAGTATGTGCCGCTTTGAATAGTGCAATTCTGGGTAAGACTTTCGTTATTTTTCAATTACATTTTTAAGGGTTCTATTTTAAAATTCTAGTGAAGTTTTTATATCAATATTCTATGCATTTGTAAATATTTAATGACAACTATTTCATTTATTTTCGTAGTATTTTTTGGGTACAAATATTTAAAAAAAAATAGTATTATAACTATGCATAAGTATTGCATCAATGGTAATTTTTTATAACTTTTTTTTCCTCCCTGTGTATCTGTATTTATGAAAGTGAACAGTTTTTAAACTACAACAAATGTTTAATTGTTATTATTTTGTTGTTGAAATGTTTGAAAATAGTTTTAATTTATGCAGTCTATAGTTATTGAACAGTTATTGAGAATTCTCTAATAATCTTATTTCTGCGGAAAAAACACTCAAAATACTGGTGTTAAATGATAAAGTAAATAAAAAACACACATAAGATGTTATAGGTAAGTAGATGCATATGTTTCGACCAAAAACTGTTTTGGCCTTTGTCAGTCCAAGCCCTTCGTCACAGGGAACTGAAAAGAGATCCTCTTTTCAGTTCCCTGTGGCGTTCCTTGTGGCGAAGGGCTTGGACTGACGAAGGCCAAAACAGTTTTTGGTTGAAACGTACGTATCTACTTACCTATAACATCTTATGTGTGTTTTTTACAAAGTTTTTTATTTACTTAATCTTATTTCTGTACTGTTTAAAACTTTAAATATTCTATCCTGCAGTTTTAGGAACTTACTGTCAAAAACTAATTTTCCAAACATAGATTGCAACTATGGTTAAGTATATAAATGTCTTGCTTTCAAATTATTTTTTTAATTTAGAATAGAAAATACATACATACTGTATATCCTGATCTATAAATGCACTGTAATTTATTAGGTTACAAAAAATACTTGGATCAGACAGAAGTACTCTAAAGAAAATATTAAAATTCTTGCTTTTTACTGGCTCAAAACAGTGTTACTATTAACACATGTAATAAATACAATTAAATTGTTAATTTATTTTTATAAAGACTGGTGTAAGAAAAAATATGTAATAGTGTTTCCTCAGCGAATAAGCATGTGTCTTAAAGAATGAAGTTATACACTCAATCTGTGCCGATTTGAAGTTTGGGCAAAAATCATATATATTACGGCCAGGAAACATAGTACAGCTTCACAATATTTTCATATTCAATAACATTTCCATTTCACTATTCAGTTTTTTTTATGTTTTTAAAATGATGTAGAAGGTGAATATTTGTCTACTCTATTTAAATAATTTTTTAAAAACTTTTTACAGAGTCTCAGAACTTACCTCGACAGCCTCCCCTCGAAGTAGCAATGGCACATACTCAAGAACTTGTAAAGTTAATGTCTAAAGCAGGACTTGGCTCTTGTGCATTTACTAATCTAGAGAGTTTACTGCAGTGATAGTTATTTGAACAAAAGGGAACACTTGTTTTGTGTACACATGAAACACAAAAGCGTTGGAAAGCATCAGCTGGTTTTGAATTGTTGATTCCTGCCTGCCTGTGTGTGGGCTTTTTATGCTGAAGGACAGTTCTCCATTTAATTGCACTTGTACTTCATTTGAATCTGATATTTCTACTTTTGTCATAAGTTTGTAGAGAGCAATGTTCTAGCATTGTTACCGTTTAGTGCTCTGGTGAATGAATTAATATTTGATCAAATGAAATTTTCTGCTAACTGGATGCCGGAAATGGATATATGCATAATATATATATATATATTTATCTTGAAAAAGCTCTGATGAGAACTTTTTGAAAGATTATAGTAAGATGATACCAGAATATACAAATGAAAGAGAAATATATATATTTTACTTTTGGAAAGGGGCTCTCATATTTTATTTAATGTAGAGATGTGTTGCTTTGATTTATATCAAATGTTTATATACTAGGCAATTTGTATATATCTGGTATCAAGTAGGAATGTTTCAGATTATTAGTTGAGTATGCCTATCATTGACATATGTTTAAGTCATTTTATCTTTTATTTTTATGCAAATGAATATTACGTTATGTGATTTATATGAAGATTAATTTTTATATTTTCTTTTACATGTTTTCCTCAAAAATTCTATAATAGAAATTAATCTAATAAATTATGTATAAACACTCAATAAAACTTGAAAGGAAATGTATGTTTCAAATACCTTTTTAAATAAAAATAATTTTAACAAAATTCTTTTTTTTAGTACCTTTTTTTGTGTAATATGCATAGACATATACTCAGGGCAAACCTTACCTGATAATGGAGGAGAAGGCTAGAGGAGCCTTTTCACTACTCTCTGAATGTATCGCTCCAACACTCGTTTCTCTTTCCAATTATTTGGTTGTCAATATCACAAAGCAGCCCAATCGCAAGGCAAATCCGCAGTTCTGATTCCCGTCAGCACAAAAGAGGTCTATCATTGGTCAAGCGTCTGGGAAGGTGTTACATCTTAATTTCTGACTTAATTTCGTAATCCTTTTAATTATTGAATTCAAATAAGACAAATATGCAATTATTTTATATCATACACTTTATTTTAGCACTTAATAGTTGATAAATGTAATAAGCAGGGCAAACGGAAAGAATATTTGAAAGCGGCAGAATCACACGGTCCGTACCTTTATCTCCACTATCGGGTTAAGTTTGCCCCGAGTATAGATTGCTCACACTTGGTCAATACAATAATTATTAGTAATTCATAATTATTGCACACTGCGTATAATAATGTATGTATGCGAATTGTATGAGTACTTTGTCTGTATGAGTAACTTACATTTTGTCTGACAGTATTTTGGCGATTAAGGATCAGAATAACAAATCCAAACAATCCTATTTAGTACATCTTTATTTTCATTTTGAATTTTTCTATTTAATACTTTCTTACATATAATATATTTATATAATAAAATAAAATAGATGAAATATTAACTCAGTTGCCTGGACTGTGACTAGGTCCCACCTAAGACGTATTTAATTTGGGCTTGTCTCAATTCTACTACAATAATATGCAGTTGTCGGAGTCAAAACAAGAATTTATTGTATAATTAGCACTACTAAGGGATTGTTTATACATGTTATACAGTCGGTTAATTATATAAACTGGAAATCTAAAGAAACTGCTAGAGTTATATGCAACTTTAAATATATTGGTATTTAACAGGTGATGAGATTCATTACTCATAAATAATCAACTTTTATTAATAGTTATATATTCCTGCTATTATATGTTAGTGTTGCATTGAGCAGGGTTATCATGACCTTTGAAGATAGTCCAGCAGAATCTGCCAAAATTCATCTCACACATTCAATACAATTCTGGAAAAATACCTATCACCCTCTGATCTCCCCTCCTTGGGGCTACGGCCTTGTTTTTCGGTAATGCGGAATACGGCTAATATGATATGACTAATTAAAGAAACCTTTTCCATCAGCTAACCACTGCTAATTTACATAGCTTTGTCATCAGTTGAGAAGAAAGTCAGCTGCCTTATGGCATGAGTCATCCTATGTAGGTGGCCAAGCTGAAGCCAGGAAAAATTTCGTGTGCATGTGTGTTAAGTTTTCTGTGTGAACATGGCAGTTGCTCTATTCTAAAAAAAAGTAACGGCCACTGTCAAGAGCTTGTTGGGCTATCTTCTCCTAAACCGTGGGGATTTGAATTTCGAGAAATATGTCTATGGATTCGGAAAATTTTGAGGAACCTGATAAGCTGACTTAAATTTCGAAAATAGACTTATTTTAGAAGACATTAATAAAAAACTGAAAAAATAAAACATAATAGTTGCCAGATTTGGCATAAAATCGTTCATTCCTTTGCAACAAAGCAATTCCAAGTATGTAGAATCGCCTGAAATTGACAAACATGAAATAGAATTACACCCATTTTACACCAAATTAAACAGTATATGAAATAAGTAACTCAAAGTGTGTTACACAAAGTTGACAATTTTCAAATAAAGTTTGCTTAGACAACAGGAGTTTAGAATTAGCGATTATTTGTTTTTCCAAAACAGAATAACTAATTGTAACTGATTTTAGAAGCGCCATCTTGGCATTAGGTACGATCTGGCAAAATGGTATCTTTCCAAGCAGGGTGAATCTAAACCGCGATTTCAAAAATGTTACAATCAAATATCTTGAAAATGAAAAATAATTAAAATGCAGATTATTTTAAAGCCGGTTTGGTCCAGCTGGAAGTATTTTCTACCAGTAGAAATATTTGGTGGCGTTCACTATGCCATTACAGCAGTTATAGTACACTTTGGATATTTGCTAGCGCGGCGAGATGATATAATTCGTGGTACTAAATACACCAATCTGCAAAGGATTATGTATATGAAAATATGGATAACGGATTTCCGGGAACCCTGCATGAGCAGTAATTATAGGTTTGAGCAAGTGTAAATCGCCAAATAATAAAAAGTCGTCATTTGTGGTAAGCTATCCTAGCTGTTCCGTAGTTTTTATCAAAGAAAAATATGAAGTACTGTTTTCTTAGAGCTAATTATTAACTATACGCAAATCGCCAAATTATGAAAATTTTTATGTTCCAAGCAACATGCATGAACCAAACAATGTGTAGCTCGGTAACATTCTATCTGATCCAACCTTTGGGTTTTGTTTGTTGAAATTATGCCTTTTTTACGAATAAGCCTTAGTAGGGGCGGAATGCCTCTTACAGAAAGCGAGTGTAGAGAGTCTAGGGGCCTTGGCCCCTAGTCTATACAAATGAAAATTTGTGTAGAAAAATGATAATTCCTCTTGCTGAATGTTCAACATTATTTTATCAAGCTTATTTTGCTGTTTTATTGATTAAATATTATACTAAAAATTTGTCTAGATACTATGATTGCAGCTTCAGTTTTTTAATATATAGTTTTAACCTATTGTTCCAAAGATAAATTTACGCAGTGATAAACTGTATTTACCTTCTTCATAAAATAATGATGAGCAACCAGAATCTTAATTTTTCAGCATAAATTTCAGTTTATGTGAAAAATCTGCATGCATAGCATGACTCATTTCGTAAGCCAGCAGGCTCTCTTCTCGAAGGTCACGCAGCAAGGAAGGCTGGTGGCTTGGAGGTTAAAGACCTGTTCTTTTCTACACAAATCGCCTGTATGGTCATGGCTTTGATTTCCACTCAATCTCCATTCTGTTTGTCTTCATCCAAATATTGTGCTGTAAATTTGTACTTTGAAATAAAAATAAACTTGTAATTAACAACTGAGACAAAGACCAAAGAGCTATTTAGTTATTAACAAAAACACACATCTATTTGGAAATCACATTCGAATACTTTTTTGAATTGGTGTAAATAAAAGATGAGTTTATTGTTTTTACATACTAAGTACCTACTGTAAGTATGAAAAATAAACAGAAAATGTCTTTAGTAAGCAATTTTACAAATTATTTACAGTTGCAGGATAGTATACTTATATATGGTAATTATTTGGAAGATAATTAAATTTATATAATGTCCCTAATTTGTTGTAGTATTGAGGACAGCATGCTAATTTGTCCTCACTGGACGATATCAATATGTGGCTATTTCAGTCTCTTGTCGGTGGAAAATATAAATTGAACCAATCAGATTGAAGGATTGAGTGTCAATAGAGTCTACTATTACAGTCGGTTGTTTGCGGGTTACATGTTGGTTAAAAATGATGTTACAATGATATCGCCCATTTGTGTTTTAGAATTGGCGCAGCATGCTGATTTGTCCTTAATTCTATGTTCAAAATTTTGTTTGTGTTATAGAATTAAAGAGTAAAAAAATTAAATAATGCAGAATGCATCTCTTATTCCATCATCAACAGATTTGATAACTTTTTGCAATTAGCGAGACGTGGATGTTTAATTTCAAGCCAATGCAGGTGCCTTGCTTTGATCTGATATATCGTAACACTCTTAAGCTCAGGAAAATTGCAACTACATCATCGACAGCAGTATTATCATCATCAAGTTGCATAGCTGGTGAAGTCTGTATTATTGCAACATCAATAGCTTCACTGATTGCAATAAAGTTAACATTGACATTTCCGAGATAAATGTGCGGATCAAACACTCAAAGGTTGTTGATATTTGTCTAGTTAACATAACAGTCAATGGCATCTTCAAATTCATAACTGGATGGGTGTGCAACCATCCAGACACAGCATTAACAGAAATTAAGATTTTTATGTTACGATCAGTATTAAAGTATTCTAAAAACATTGTTAAAATTATACCCAAATATGAGCCAGATCTCACTACACCAATTATGATGGTTGAAGACTTTAATGTTAATCTCTTGTAGGACCACTCTTTGCCTGACTCGGCGAGTCTAATTTTCTTACATTGGAACTTCAACGCTAGGTAATACTTGCATTGATTTAACATTTACCAGAAAATTCTATGTACATCCTCAAAAGAGGATTCGAGTAAAAGCAAAATTTCCTATTTTAGCTTTCTGAATAATTAATTAGCTTTTGAAAAATTAACATTTTGACAGAAATATGAAAAATAATAATTAAACCTATCCTAATTCATATTTTATGATAAATGATTTTTAATATACAAAACCAGCATAGGAAACTTGAATACTTTTTTGAGAGGGTATATCTTGTATGCCATTTATTTTGTACTTTTAATATCACAGACCTATTATTAATAAAGTTATAATTCAGTAATTATTTGTTTACTTAATTTCTTTCCTGAACCTGATGAAACTCAAACAAAAATATTCATTATGCACACATATTCATATAAAATACCTAGTAAATTACACCTACGATTTCAATGACATCATCTGAGTGACAGCCGGTTGCACATCCTTTATATGAAGATTTTCTTATTGTATTCAAAACATAACATGTAGCATGTATTTTGGATTTGTGTGCCCAGTCTGAAGTACCTCTTATAAATCCATGTCAAATGGACAATACAAGGGGGGGAGGGGGAATATGTACTCCATGGGGGATTTTCTAAGGGTTCTTAACCCGCATTTACGCTAAGTTTTGGAGGAAACCGCCAAAAGCTGATTGGTTAGATTTGCGGACGCAACATGGTTTTGAACAAGACACGTTCTGTCTCCCAGCTTGGAGTGCTATGCTCGGCTACTGGTGGGACTTCAAATCATAAAAATACCTCTAGAAAATCAAAGTCGAAGGTTTTCTTAACGAATCCTCAATCCATTGAAATGTATTATGAGAACTAAAGTTGTCTCGTAGAAGGGGGACTTGTTGCAGAGAGGCTAGGTTCGTTGGAATGCTCTATATCGCACTTTGACCAGAATTTTGAACATAGAATTGAAGACATTCCTAATTCTGAAACAAAACTGGGAACATTTCATCAATTCAATGCTTTATTCAAATGGATGTGAAGCCACAACTGTAACCGTTTTTTCCTGCGTCCACTAGTTCTGAGGGAGAAAACTGTGTGTGTGTAGCCTGAGGGGCTGCAGCCCTCGCTCCGGAATGGGACCCATTACTTGGATAACAATTGAACTTTAGCTTTAAATTAGATACCCAAGCCGCCCCCTCCCACCTGAAATAAAATACTGACAATGCTACTGATGTAGCCTTTAGGGGCGTGTCTCGGAATTAAAGAGCTGTTTGGAGCTCATACGCACCTGCAGTTTATAAAGTTTAACGTGTATATTGGCATGCCAGATTTATTGAGCCACATTCCCACATTTCCATTAGAAGAACTAATGGACACCTACTCCATATTTACTATTCGTTCCTCCAAGAATCAACCAAAACATAACTTCTATAAAATGAAGGAAATGGGATCGATTCTATGAAAAATTCGGAAGAAATTCTTATGATTAACAGTCCGTATCAGCTCGTTCATTTTATGTGAACAAGCGGTATATTTGAGGTTTTACTTGGCAAATAAATTTTAATAATGGTGTGCACCGTAATAAATTGCGCATATGCATTATATTGCAATGATGCATTATTGTTTCATTCTGTGCAAAACAATAATGCACCATATTTCGGTTTTGCTCGAGTAATTTTTTAATAAAGGATTAAAATATGAGATACTTCATATTTGGTTTCGGTTTTCGACCAATAATTTTAAATAAACGAGGAAAACTACAGGAGACTTTATTTTTGAAAATTCAGATTTTATTTAGCTGTTTTTAATAACATCTATTGTACCAAAACATTTCGCATTCATTCTTTTAATCAATAAATCGTTATGACATGGTTTTATAAAATATTAAAGAATACAGTGTATATACTTTGGTAGATGGACAGGTAACTTAATCTTGGATATGTGTAGGAATGATCTCAATATTTTAATATAAACCCGTGTGTTTCATTAACTTTCACAATGGTTCATTTGTTGGATATTAGCTTTACCATCATTTTTCTACTAAAAAGTCCAGTTGTTAAATGGTTCTGGGCTTCTAAATGCTTGTAAGCAAGCACGGAGCAATCCTTCCAATTTTATTAGCATAATACTTTGTAGTACTTTCATCCAAATTAATACAATAATTTGAATTCCTTTTTACATAATTTAAATCGCTTTCAAATTATTAATAACCAACGCACAGTACAACTTTAGAGGTTTGTTCCTATAAAGCTGTCGTCTCGTCTGCTTTTCGAAACTAGCGGGGAGTAGGCACGCGGGTTCTTCCGTGGGGAGAAAGTGAAGTAACTGTATGCATAACCTTGGGAGGAGGGGGGGGGGGGGCATGGCTCGTTAAACTCTTTAACTCCAAGCCACATCCCCCAAGGCTACGCGTAGGGTTACTTCATTTTTCTCCCCATAGCAGAATGTATTTTTGCCAATCCCAACCGTTTGGGCCAATCGCTATGTCTGCGCATTCTCCTGGAGATCCAGAGATCGAAAGGAGGAAAGAGCTTTAATGACAATACTGGCGCCATCTGTTAGTTTAAAATATAGTTAGTTTATTATAGTTATTATCCATATGAATTATTCATTAAATTAGACTATCTATTATCGTCAATGAATATTTTTCAACACTCATTTTAATGAAACATAATTTAGTTAATGAACATTAATTTATTTTATACTAATAAAATAAAATCGACTAAAAATAAAATATATTGAAATGTAAATTTTATTACCAGATCTTCAATTTTGCTTCAGCTGATGAAATATAAAACCATAAAACTGTTAAATTATAATTTTAATTTACAAGTGGCTTAAAAGGCTAATATGTCAATACATATAATCTCAATACATTTTAATATACAAGTGGCTTAAGTAGCTTTTAAAAATTATTTTTATTTCAAGAAATAAAACTTTACATTGGATATATCATTCTGTATTGAAAAGCTCACTGAAGTTTTCCTATTTTAAAGTAACCATTAAAAGTAATAAAACAGCAAATATACATGGTATCTGAAACAAGCATTTTCAATAATCAATATTAACTGATATACTGGTATTTATCAATTTTAATGTACCACAACAAGTTATTAAAATTCATTTGATTTAAAAATTTTAAATCAGATTGAAAATAATAATAATAATAATAATAATATGAAATATTGTTTTTAAAATTAAATATGCCTTAATTAAAATTTTACACAAGTATTTAAATCAGATGAATTTTGATAGGTTTTATTTCTTAATAAAAATAATTTTTTAAAGATACTTTTAAAAAAACACTTAACATATTTCTAAATTCTTTAGGAAAAATGTTAAAAAATTTAGAGATTTACATTAAAGTGGCTTAATTTACATTCATGTGTTTCATACGTTTTATAATTTAACATTTTTATGCTTTTATTTTTCATCAGCTAAAGCAAAATTGAAGATCTGAAAATAAAATTTACCTTTCAATGTATTTTATTTTTAGTCATTTTTATTTGATTATTATAAAATAAACTAATGTTCATGAACTAAAATTATGTTTAGTTAAAATGAGGGTTGAAAAATATTCATTCAGATAATAGATAATCTAATTTAATGAATAATTCACAGGGATAATCACTAAAATAAACTAACTATATTATAAACGAACAGATGGCGCCAGCATTGTCATTAAAGCTCTTTGCTGGTTGCATGCGCAGACGCAGCGATTGCCCAAACGGTTGGGATCGGCGACCCGGTTACAGTTGTGGCTTCCCTTTTCCCCCTTTACGCCTACTCCATATTATTCTCTCCTCTAAGCCATGGACTAGATCCAATCCATGATCCAGGCATAGATTGGATTTATCCGCGCATGCGCATTTTTGGGATCCAACGCAGGCCACAGCGGCTGTCATTAGTTCACAAATCGGGAAGCGGCCATAGAGGAAAGACGGGCGAAATTGCGTCAGCCTCTGAAAGGAAAATATGCGACTCCCTTTTAATGATTAACGGCATGGGCGCCCTCTGACGACATACAGCGTAAGCATCTCCCGTGGTGTGCTTCAGTTGATATTTGTTTACATTTTAGCTACTAGCACACGACGCATGCGCTAAAAAATTAATGGGTACGACTCCCAGCGCCACCTTTTGGGCAAATTTCATTTAGTTCTTTCACAATGCTTGGATGATTGTCCTGTACCTTCTTAGTCCGTGTTCCCAAATGTGCCCTTTGAAAACCGCGGTTTTAATTTCGTCATCTTTATTTACCTGGGCGGCTGAGCCTGGGATTTAAAGGGACAAGTATGGCCGTTGAATTTTGCAGAGAAAGGCATAAGAATTTGTCAATGGATGAAAGATCAGAATTATCTAATGCGAAAATGCGATGGAAAATGCTTGCAAAGGTATGTTAATGAAATATTTTCGTAAATTTTTTTTATTTACAGTGTTGAAAATATCTAACACATGCTCCTGAGGAATGTCGTATGTGGAAAATCAGAGTTAAGAGTGAATTTATATGCAGCTATTAATTTATTTCTCGATTTTATTTCATATCAATAAATGCCATCGGATCAATTCTTTATCAAATGCAATTTGCTGTAATTCGATTGTGCTTAAAGTATGGGATTGTGCATTATACACTTTTAAATATTGTATGACTGAACGCAATAATTAATAACGTAATCACCATGCTTTTAGAATTAGTTTTCTAGCAAAATATGCAAATTTTGTTCAAGTGAATGTTAAAATTTGCGCATCTTTTTGGAAGGATTTTTTTTTTTTAAACCAGAAAATCACACGAATGACAAATTTTCAGAAATGAAAAGAAGGTTTTGGTTGTTATAATCAAATTGTAGTTTCGTAAAATCTGTAATTTTTACTGATGATAATAGCAAATTAAATTCACTTATGCAGCTAATGATTCAAGTGGTAAAAGAAATGATTTAGGTCTTCAAAAAGTCTATGTTTTTGCTAGATGTAAGTTTTGCATACTTTTACTTCTAGTAAGGAAAAAAAACCAAAAACTGCTTGGTAAAAATAGAATTATTTTTTGGTGAAATCCCTACTTTAGGAAAGAAAACGAGGAGGGGGGGGGGAGCAGAATAACTGACTATTCAAAGCCTAGTTCAAATAATATGTATTTATAATTTTATACTTATCATATCAATACACCACCAAAGACACCCAGACACCAAATTTAAATCTAATGCATTCCATACAGAAAAATACACAATTAGTCTATAAAACACTATGTAAACTATATAAAACACAAATACTCTATAAATTAGAAATATCATTATTAATTTAATTATGCTACAGATAATAAACACTGTTAAAGTGGAAATGAATGCATCCAATTTAAAATTTAATCAGAAAATCATTTCAAATTTCAGAAGTTTATTAAATTAATAGCAGTGAACATGTGTATAAATTTCATCCAATTCTGTAATTCCTGCATGACTTAATTTGTGCAGTCAGCGTAGCATTGCAATAAATCAATTTTAAAAGGCATGCATATTTGTTGAAAGTCAGTTTCTGTTTTATTAGATTGCACTAAAGAAAGTGTTAAAAAAAATCTTTATCTTTTATAGCCATACTGCTTGTTGGTCAAATTTGGAGATGTTTTTTCATTATCACGAAAATATGAGTAGAAATTTTTTTGTGACATTGTAAATAGTTAAATTTTAGATCTAGTTGAATTAAATAGATTAAAAGTATCTGTATGCTTTTTTTTTATGTTTTGTGATGAGATAAAGAATTTTTTTTTTGAACTGAAGTTTAATGTCACTTAATATTTAAGTTTGGGAAAATTACTGCATATAAGGTGTTCAAAATCTGCACATTTCTGTATTTTTTCTTCTTTATGTCAGTTTAATGAATGTACTGGTTAGATTAATGAAAAGGCATTACAGATTATTAAGAAAATGTTAGTGACTTTCTTTTTAATAATCTGTTGTTAAAATATTAGACTTTCAAAACTTGGAAGCTTTTTTTAATGGATGTATCTATTTCATGATAAAACTCTAAATCCAACATTTAGAAAATATGCTTGAGCATTTAAAAAATGCAAAATATTTTAATTACATTTAATAAATTGAACTGTTTTAATCAATCTAAGACCAGGAAATTAAATAATTTATAAAGCTAATAAAGATAGGTGCACCATTATAACAATGTGTAATATTTTATAATTATTACATATACTAAATGCAGGTAACTTAGTTTTTTCCATCTTGTCTTTTTTTCCCCCCTTCTACTAGTTTTTGGTCACTGTCCTGGAAAAAAAAATACCTTTTTGCTTTCAAATTGGCTATACATCTTAAGCAAATCATTCTTGCATTAGCTGCTTTAAATTAGCTTTCACTTGCCCTTGTGTTACATCTTTGATAGGGAATATTTTTAATATATTTTCTATTTGTTCGTTATAGGCCTTACAAGAGGGGAGAGTTCAAGATTCTGTCTTATTTCCTGGTTCAGTTCGTCAGTTTTCAGCTTTTGGTTTAATCTCCATGATTTCTCTTGATGCTTTTGAGAATGACAATGCAAAAGGCAGATGGTATCAGTGCACTTGTCATGAAGAACCTCGTTTAAGGCTTAAAATAAGGTAATTTTTTAACATTAAATTGGGTCTGTGTTCAGTTTCTGTATCGTAATTAGTAACTGAATGATTTTTAAGTCCCTGATTTAATAGAACAAGTAGATAAGACTTGTTTCAGTTTCCATAACCATATGACTCGTTTCCAGGGGAGGGGGGGGGATCTTGGGTTTTCAAATATTTAAGTGCTAAAATGATATCTCTACCACCTTGCAAAAATACAAATCTATATTTTTGTTGTTTAAGAAAAACATATGCTAACTCTTCATCATTTTTTGATTTGTATTGAAGCAATGAAGAAGGTTTTGATTTTATGTAAAATATTTGAAATCCCAGTTGCAGAATTTTCTGTATGCAGAAAACTTCAGATTTAAAAATACAAAAATAGTCTGCAAGGTAAACTGCTCGTATGTGTCAGGTTAGCCATAAAATGCATATTAAATCAGCACATTCATCTTATCTGTCAAATATGCAGCATTTGCTCAATTTAGAGTATTCATTTTACCTACAATTTCAAGTTGTGTAGATTTTTTCTTGTTCAGTTACATAATTTTGATAACCATTTTTAGAATTACACCCCTCCCCTTTTTTTGGTAAAATTTTCTGTGAAGTACTGACCAACAAATCCCTTCTGCTGATTCACCTTTTTCAAATAACATTTTAATGAATTTTATAAACATGTCTTATATTTTAATTCAACAAAATTTCAAAACTTAGTTGAAAAATAAAAGCTCTCCCAAAAGATTAAGAAATATTTTGACGAAACAATCATTTTAACTGTTGATGCAAAAGTTAGTATAATGGCTTGCAATGAACGAAAATATAATTATTCACAAAAAGAATGGAGAAGTATTTGATATTAAATCACTGAGTGTAGTCGACGATATCTTTCGATTGAACTCTTGAAATAGTCTGCAGACCTTCTCAAGAATCTGCGATGGGCGTCGCCTGGTTTCTGCGACCGGGTTTGAAATTAAGATTTGAAGCTTTGGCATAGTATATAGTATTGATTAGAGACAATTCATTTAAGTAAAAATCGTCGAATCTGCAGTATTATGCAAATTTCTTGCTATGGCCGTGATAGATGATTCTTGTTAATGAGAAAGTACACGAACACAAAAAAAACTGTGTTACTTTCAATAACTGAAAAAAATCATAGAACACACTGCATCATAAAAGCACAGGGTAGGACACTCATGGCTGCAGATGACAGAAGACACCCAAGGAGAACTACGAAGAGATATTGGTGACACAAAAACACTACACAACAGAAACCTGCAGACATACTTGTAGAAAAACCGGTTGATACTAAAGCTTGCAGAGAATAAAATAGCCGACTCGACAACAGCTATAGCACATGTGTAGTAACATTCGATGAAATTCTCGTGATGACTTTTCGGAGCAGCAAATTCAAACGAAGGAAGAACACAGATTTTGATGCACAAATTAGTTTTATTTGTCAGACATCAGTATCTTTCACACAGATATGAAAACATTTTAAATAGAACATTTTAAAATTGCACATATCCTTTTTTAAAGCAGGCAGGATACCCTCTGCAAGAGCACCTTCTACCTGCCTCGGGCCACATCTTACTAACAAACTTTTTTTTAAACAAGCAACCAACAAATTTCTCTTCTGTAAGTGGAAGTGCGTCACAAGGAAGGGCCTGGAATCTTCAAGAACAAGGAAGTGACATCATGAAATATCTGGTCTCAGAAGGGAGTAGGAAAAAAAAAAAAGAAAAGAAACAGCATCGCTGGGGACTGGGAGAGAGAAGAAATAAAAAAGGCAACTTTTGATTTTGAGAAAAGGGCATATGAAATGAAATGCTTTGGAATAAAAAAACGGTATTAAAGAATAAGAAATTTGAATAATAGACAATATGTAATAAAAAAATAATGCTGGAATGTTTCTCTCTCTCTCTCTCTCTCTCTGTTTTTTTTTTTTTTAATTAGAAAATATGCATGTTAAGAAAGTAGCATGACATGCAGAGATTCACATTTTGGCATGGTTGTAATAATATAATACAGTTCAGTTAGTCAGTATAACTGATGAAGATTGGATAAATTTTTGGTCGAAACAATCTTATCTTGTTTTAAGTAACATTTTATGTATGTTTTTTCACACAAAGTTTTTATTTATTTTATCTTTTAACATTTTGAGTGTTTTTTCTGCTGTTTAGTAAAATGAAGGGTCATGGCTGATAAAGACTGAATAAATTTTCAGTCAAAAAGTTCATATATTGTTATAAATATCATTTTATGTATGTATTTTACACAAAGATTTTATTTATTTTATTTTAAAGTTCAGTATATTATAAATATGTTCACTATACTAATGGCTGGAACGGTGTACTTAAATCCTCTTTCCAACGAATATGGATGCTGATGACCATAACTACTGATTTATAACTGACTACAGTGCCATTCATTAAAATTTGCCAATGCACTGTGTTGCAAAAATGTACGCCCCCCTCCAAAAAAAAAAAAAAAAAAAAAAAAATCTGGAGAAATTCTAAATATTTAAACTGCATTTTGTTTTTTTAGACTCGTTTTAGAAATATTTTTGTGATTTAAGCTTAAAAAATTGAACACACATTTTCTGAATCCATATCATTTTTATATCCCAAACTTTTCAATTCACATATCAAAAAAAAAAAAAAAAAAAAAAAAAAAAAACTAGTTAGTACTTTTTTCATATTTTTTCTGAGAGAAACTACAAACATTCATTTTCCAAATGGAACATTCTTGCAATAAAAATATTAATCGCATCTATCAAAATTCTTATATTTTGCTAGGAAAGTAATTTTATACCAAATAAAGCTTTGCATACAGACTGCTGATTTAACAATGCTTTGTTTGTCTTTTCAAACTGATGCACAAATAAATAAAGGAGTTTTATGAGTAATTATTTGGTTTTTGGACAAACACTTTAAGAACATCTCAAAAATGGGGAGCACAAAAACTTTTTGTCTCATATTTCTGGTAAATTCATTTGAATCTACAAAATAAGTCAATCTTCTATAGTTTAAACATAGTTTGTGTGGGGGAGGCATATGCCTTCTCCCCTCCTCTCGATCTGCCAATGAAGATCATGAATTTAGGTGCGATACCTGTAGCATCAAAATCTAATATATTTTTAGTTATAATATATCATAATATAATTTTATATAGGTTTAGAATAGGTTTTATTAATCATAATATATTTTTATATAGGTTTAAAAAATAAGCTATTTTACTTAAAATTAATATTTTTATTCCTGCTGGTAAAAGGGTCAGTTCGGCAGTTTTCTCTTTCTCTGTTTAGTTCATGCAAAAATATAATGAAAATATAAATGTTAAAAAAAAATATAGATAGAAATAATTGAAGTTTTTTCCAGAAATATTTAGTGCGTATGCAACGTGGTCTACGCAGAACCTAGCACTGGCCTATACGTTCATTTGGATGAGTACTAAGTGAAATGATATCAGATGTTCCTGTTTTGACTGCGGATTATACGGCACTGCGTACTATCTGTAAACTTTTTTTCCTTCACTGAAAAACGTGCAGCAGATAATAGGCTGAAAAATACTGTATTTCATTTGCTGATAGAGCTGTCCAGGTGGTGTAGTGGCTTAAGAATCATTCTATCACACCTTGGGTCTGGGTTTGAATCCCAGCTTGGATATGTTAGTTAACTTGTCTGTCCCTTTATAGTGAGTAACTTTGGCTGCCCCTATAATAAAATGGCCACAATACCCTCGGGCAGTTATAGTGGACAATGCCTATTTGGCAAGTGCCCACCCGTTTGGGGAAAAAAAGTTGTTCAGAGAAATCACTCAAACTGCTAAGTAGGCTTTCAGCTCCCCAAAATTGAGCATACATATATATGTAGGTATATGGTGATCTTCAGTGGTTGCCACAGCTAACTAATCCCATTATAGCAAATGTGCTACTACCATTCAACTTTTACATGATGATCTTCAGTGGTTTGACCCACAGATAACTGCAGTGGACTCTCACTACAACACATTTTAACTTATGTAAATTGGATAATACGTGAGTTTATCACAAGTATGTATGTTAGAGCTGAAATAACTTGTTGCAGTCATAATTATTGTGACACTATAGAATTCAGTTATTTATTTCTATTGTAACTTTATTTCATAATTAAAAGTTCTAAAAATTCATTTACTAAAAGTTTGTTTTTATTAACAGGTTATTGTCTGACAGAATCACAAGTGAGGATCTCAAAGGGTTTGACAATACTGGTAATGTTTGTAAGTATGACTGTACTGATAATAAGCAAATTAATGAAAACTTTCATTGGCATTTGCTTGGCCTGGTTTCTTTTCATTTTTACTTTATAAACATATTAAATTTGAATATCCCCCTTTCCTTTTTTAATTCATCAAAGAGCCGAAAATATGTATTAATGATAGAGCAGGAGAAGAAAACTATTTTTACCTTTCACTAGTCATAGCTTTAAGTAAGTATCAAGTATATTTTATCAAAATTTATTGTGAGTTTTGCAGAGTCAGTATTTATTTAGAAAACAAGGCTTTTAAAACTGCTTTATTTTTGTTCTGTTGTTTCGAAAGAAAAATTATGCCTCTATGCATGCTATTGCTATTAGGTTATGATATTTAGCTATTTAATTGAAAATAATGGATGTTAACTTGCCGTAGGTTATGCAAAAATAGGGCAAATAACATCAACTAAATTTAAATACAGCAGCTTTGAATAACAAATTCTAGCCATTCATAATTTCTATTCTAAATGTGCTTTTGTAACTGAATCTTCCTGTTGTTTTTTTTTTCTTTTTTTCTGAAGTAAGTTTTAAAAAAAATGTTTATAAAAAGACAAACATCCCTCCCTCTTCCCATATTACATTTATTTTAAAAACTGGACAAATTTTTAATTTAAAACTTTCAGATTTGTTCACTAACTGTATTCAGGGTTCTGGTAAGCTATTATTTTTATTTGATGCATTAAAATTCTTTTGTAGGTATTTGGCCATCTGAAGAAGTATTGACTTATTACTGTATGAAAAATAAAGAACTCTTTGGGTAATCATTTTCTTAATCATTATTTGAAAATTTTTTTAATGTTTTAATTTTTATAATTTAGAGTATCAGCAATAACTGTTTGTCTTTAATAAATTTCTTGATATGAAGGCCTTCAGTTATTTGTGTGTTTTATTATATTTTAATCATTAAAAATGATACAGTGCTACAAAGTACCTGGATGGCATTTCAAAATATTCCTGAGTTTCATAATTCTGTTTGTTAAATATTGCTGACTTTGAAATTATCAGATCTTTTAGATCTTCAATTCAGTTATTGTGTTGTGCATATACAGTGAAAAACATTTAACACAAAACTGAGGGACTGAAAAATTCTTTTGTGTTAAAATTTCGTATTAAAAGAATGCAGTACATTAGAGTATACTGTCCAGACTGCTATATCATTTCGTGTTGACCAATTTTTCATGTTAAGCATTTTTGTGTTCGACAAATTTAACTGTATTTGCATCAGGTTCTGTTTTTTAAATAGAATAGAATTCTATAAAATTGATTTATTAAAAATATAGGTAGTGTAATTCTTTAGAAAAAACAAATTTGCTAGTTCCTTACATGCCTTGTATGGAAATTGCTTTACCCAGCTTTAATTTTTTTTTTTTTAAGGGAAACTATAGCTGGCAAGTTAGATTTTCATTTTGTCTAAACTTTTTTTTTTTTTTTTTACTTAAAAATTTTGATCTTTTTATTTCCTATAACTATTTGGGTTATAAATAAATTCATGCCATGTATTTGCATTATTTTTAGATTTAAATAAGAAAACCATTCCAAAAATGAGGGAATCTTATGGTAGTTTAATAAAAAGATTAAATATATTGTTTTTATTTTTTAAGAAATGCTAATGTGAATTTTATGACAAGGCCATACTTAAAGAGTTAATAGTATCTATGATAGAATCCTGTATATTAGATTTATTTGCACATTTTAAAAATTATATTTTAAATTTTGTGAGTGTTCATATTAACATTAACATTTTACTTTACAGTGGCAAGAGTGTTTGCGAACTGGGCGGTGGAATGGCTTGTTTAACTAGCCTAGCTGTATGTATTGTTATCTAGATTTTTTTGTGATCTAATATATTAGTACAAGTTTTTTTTTCCCAGTTATGTTTTTTACAAACTCATACTATTTTTAGATTGCTGCTACTGCTGGAGCGAAAGAAGTTTTTGCTACAGATGGTAATATTCGCTGTGTCCAAAATATCCTTTTATTTATTTTAAATATATTACTTGCATGTAATGTATGAAAAGTATTGAACAGATAAAATATTTATGAAGTACAGGAAACTAGGAAATATGATGAAATAGGTCAATAACATTTCTTACAGAATTTTGATTTAATAAATATCATTATTAAACATGTATCAGTATTATTAATAACGGACTTAATTTTAAAGAAATTTTTGGTACTTATAAAAATCTTAAATAATTTAGATTCCTCTACTGCTTTCATATTTCTATATAAGTTACTTAGTGCAAAGTAGACTCCCCCATGGCATATCAACTTCTCATACAGTACTATCTATAAATAAATAGTTATTATAATAAACAGCCATAACAAATAACTAATAAATAGTACAGATAATTTGTGTAATTTGGAACTTTCATTTTACCAAAGGGTTATTGTAAAAGCTATTCTACTGTGACTGATTATGCAGGAATTGATTATTATCCAGTGAATTGGGGGGAAATATTTATATTAAGGTGGTCCTTAAGAATAAACATTTAAGTTTTGTATGGGGTACCCTGTTCTATGACCAGAGGTGGCCTTAGGTTATGTGGCGCATCCTGCAAACTCAAAAAAGGCACCCCCCTTTTATGCTTTAGATCAGTGTGAATCATTGCGATGACACATCAATGCTATGCAGGGGCGTAGCCAGAAATTTTTCATGGGGGGGGGGGTTACGACTACTACAACTCATATATATGTATACGTGGGTGTGACAATGTAGTGAAGAATATACATTTTGTATGGCAAAAAATTCCTCATGGGGGGGGGGGTTTATGACCCCCTTAACCCCCCCCTTGGCTACGCCCCTGATGCTATGCTTACCATGTCTGGCCTCCCCTGTCTAGGACTAAAATAAAGACTTCCACAAAAATTTCAAAACATGTTTTAAGGGTCACTATAAAAGTTTTAAAAAATTAAAAAGTGACAAATTTGACATCTTTTGTAATCTAATTATAAATTATTAATAATACATAAATCAGTGCTGAAATCAATTTAAAAATTAATTTTAAAAAAATGGAATTCTTTATTTTAGCTAGTGACTATGTAATAAAATTAATTTCATTTATAGAACAAAATAAAAAGGTGCTCCATACTGACAAATTTGGTGCCACCAAACTTTTCTTATCTTTCAAAATTGTGGAAACAAATGTAATTTGTAGTCGCACACACCGATTTTTTGGTTGCACCTTGTGATCTCTTATTTACATACCCGATATACATATATTATTGACAAAAATGTTATCTGTATAGTTTTGATAAATGATAAAAGGTTCTTAAGGTGTAATACATATTGTCTTTTGTAAAGTACTAAGTTCTTTCTAGGTTAAGCAATATCTATTAATAACCTAATCTTGTTCATAATATAATTAATTAAAAACATTAATTTGATGTTTGAGTTAAACGGTTATAATTTGTGTTTTTTGAAATTTTATTTTTATTGTATAGTTTCTTAACATTTATCAGATGTTCAGTGTATTATAGAACAAAATTGTGATCAGTTTGGAGCCACTCATGTAATCAGTCGGTTAGTACTTTAATTTTTACTATATTGTTTATCCGATTACTTTAATTGAAATATGAATTAGTTTTCTATGATGCAGGTTAGCATTTTATTTTTTTGGTGATACAACAAAATCTTTTTACTTCAATCATTGACTGAAAGTTTTCTTTGAGCATTACCCCACAGCTCGAGTGTGTATTTTAATCTGTTTTTGGACTGCTATTTCTGTTTCCTTCATCTTAAAAAAAAAGACAGGAAGCATTTCACTTTTTATATTCATTTACAAGGGGAAGAAGCTGGTAGGGCTGGTGCTACAGCATGTGTTTTACACCCTCCCAGGACCCTTTTATAAAGTTCCCATTTTCTTCCATATCTCAAAGTCAGCTTTGACTTGCCTTTTTTTAAAAAAAACCTGAAATGTACTTGAGAATCTACTTTTACTTTAAACTGCATAACTACCCAAAACTACTTCTATGTGCTTTGTTAAGCTTATAAGTGTTTTCACCATTTTCTAATGTTGTAAAAATTCACCACGGGACCTGAAAGTTCATTTTATGAGTTCCTGGGACCCACAAATTTAAGATGCCAATGCATGGAATTTGCTTGAAATTCTGTTCTTTGGAATTTGAAACTTAATTTGTGTCTCTGTATAAAAAATCCCAAACTTTTATCAGTCCTCAATATTTTCTCATTCTCCATTTGGCAACTGCAAATTTGTTGTAATACATGCGATTTCTCTAAAAATTAACATAAGTTTGTAACTTCTCAATAGAACCACATATTGAAGAATCATGTAAGTGTTTGTTAATTTAATATTGAAATTGGTGGTTTCCATGTACTTAAATTTTTTATTCCTAGGTTGCTTAGGTGGGATAATGAGGATGATCTTACTGATTGCAGAGCACGATTTGATGTAGTATTGTGTGCCGATTGGTAAGTATTAAACTTTTTATCACATTTTAGAACCGGAATAAAGTACTTCTGCAAGTTTATTTTCCCTGACTTACTTTGAAAACATAAATATTACCATTCATTTCAAATAATTAAACAATTTGCAGTTGTTTTCACATAAGCAGCCATTGTTACACATAACCTATATTAAGTAATATATAATACTTCAATGTTTAAAGTTGTTTAGAAATGTTATTTTAGAAAACAATAGCAGTAAATGCTAGATAAATTAAGAAATATAATTATCAAATTAATAAGATACTTTTAAATTATTTAAAGCAATTTTCTCTTAAAAAAGGCAATTAATTTGATAGTTATTCAATATAACTTAAATTTTACAATCAAATTTTAAATTACAAGGATAAAAATTTTTATTTATTGCACTGACATCTACAAAATTATCCTAGAATATATAGATGTAAATTTTGTATTGATAAATATTGTAATAAAAAAAATTGCAGATATGTATCAAAGTACACAAAGTTCAGTGGTGTAATGGTTGACATATTGTGCTGCCATGCCACTAATCCAGGGTTCCATTCCTGGGCTGAGCAAGGTTGAGTTAGCCTTTCATTCCTTGACAAGGTTGATAAAATGAGAGCAGTCTTGTTTGGGGATTAAAAACTAGGGGCTTCACGTCAAACTGATCACTTGGCCAGAGCATATGCTTCCACACCCCAGAGCCAATGGTCCCAAAGGTCTTGGCCATAAGTTGACTGTTGTGCCAATGTTTAGTTAGTTATTCAAAGTAAGTTGTTACCGAATTTATCAAAAGAAAATAACGAGTAAATTCACAATAATATGCAATTATCGTACCTTTTATTATCAATCTGAAAGCACATTTTTAATTGTAGTTTTTGCTGTTTGATTTATTTATTTTTTTTTGTTGTTGCAGCCTCTATTTTGATGAAGGAAGAATGCCACTATCTTTGACAATATGGAAGATTTTGAAAGACAATGTAAGTAAACTCTTTAGTTGCTACCACATGAAGTATTTTGAAAATTTAAGCCATCAGATAGAAATTATGAAAGTATCACCATTTTAAGAGTGGTGCCTATATTTATGAATTTTATATTGGCTGAGTATTAATTTTTTTCACTATGAGACTAGTGGCCCTGTTAAAGGGCTGTTAACTGAAATCTATTCTTATTCAAGTAGCTAAAAATACTATTTTACTCACTAATTAGAAACTAAAATCAGTGGACTGATTTTGGGAAAGTGTATATATATATATATATATATATATATTTTTTTTTTTTTGTAGATAGAAGAAAAGAACGAAAAAAAAAAAAAAAAACTACTTGAAAATTCTGTAAACTATTTTTTAAAAATCTTTTAGTGTTATTATTGTACAGAATTTAATTTTTTGAATTATGAAAATTGTTTTTTATTAGGTTAAACAGTTTATTCTTGCATTTCAGGGTCTTGCTGTAATTCTTGCACCTACTCGTGGGAGAACTTTTCAAAACTTTGTAGATATAGTTAATAAAAGATTTCATGTGGAGCGCCTTATGGTATATGATACTCATGTTTGGGAGCTTAACTGTCGGGTATGAAATAGCTTTATTGGATTACACTTTTAAAATTAATTGGCATATCTATTATTTTATAGTATGTATTTTTAAGTTTTAAAGTGTATGTATCCTTGATTTTTGCAATGCATAGTATGTATACTTGTTTACTCCTCCAATAAATTAATTTAATCTTTTGGAATAGAGATGAAACAAATTGTGATTTGGCCAATAGCTCAGGCTAAATACCACATATTCGGCACATAGTTTAGGCCGAATATTAAATTTTTTAAAATTTCATTTTCATTGTAAATAAAATGTCGCTTTTCACATTTGCACTTAATACTAAAAGACTAAATAAAATTCATTTTATATTATTTGTAGGTACTTAAAAACACACAACGGCATATTATCTGTCAAACTAAAAATTCTTGGTCATGAAAAAATGTTTTACCAAGTTAAACACTAATAGCAGCAATTATATTTTGAGATATTCATAATTTAATAAATATGCTATGATAAATGTGATTAATCTGGTAATTATACATAATCGCATCATGCTTTGGGTTTACATCCTCTGTTCAAACATATGTAGCAGCTTTTCAAAATTATATTTGTAATTGGTGATCTGAAAAGATTCCTCCTATCCCTACCCCATTAAAGAAGGTAGAAAACCAAATCAAGTAGTGTCACTAAGTAGAAAAGTCTTCATTTCTGTAATATTATTAAATATGTTAGATCAGCAGTTCCCAACCTTTTAACATCCCCCCCCCCCAACAAAGGGAAACGTGGAATGATGCCCCCCCCCCCCCTACCTCACATTCAACATCAAACATAGTTTTTTTTAGTCTTCAACAATGAGCATTGAGTCGCCTTTTCAACAAAATAACGTTGTCAGTCAAGTTTGAATAAACTTTTAATCGAAAATAGATATGTTTTGCAGTCAAAATAAAAATAAGTAGGATGATTTTTTTGAGCATGCATTACCACTTGGCTATCTTCTCATGTCCCACCAGTTGGGAAATGCTGCATTAGATTATGTTTCATTCAGCTTAAAATTCAATGACTCAGGATATTTTATAATATGAAATTAACATATTGAAGTATAACTAAGCAATATTATTTGTAAATGCATTTAAAAATATTTTTTCTCTTTGTTCTGAAATTATTCAGCTGAATATGTAGCAACAACTATTCGGCCACAACTATTTGGCCGAATATCTGTTCAGTATTCAGCTTACCGAATATTCGGCAAAACAGCCGAATAAGCCAAATATTCGATACATCCCTATTTTGAAATATTTTAATCTTTTTTGTCTTTTTTAAAATAAAAATAATTATTATAGGTTATTTTGCTGCAAATACACAAATACTAATGAAAAGGGATGCTCTATTTTATATAAATATAAGTTGTATACATGCTGTAATAAAAATGCAATGCAGATGGTAATGTTTTGTTCCTACCAATGTGCAGGATTGTTAAAAAAAGTTCATATAAGAATCCTATGATCCTTTTATCTAGCCATAACATACCTGCCAACTTTTATGGATTATCCATAAAATACACAGATTTCGGCATTAATTTACTGATGTTCGGATATGTGTAATTTTACGGATTGTTAGGTGATTTTTCAATGCAGTAAGAGTAAAAATTGATTCCTATTTTGAATTTCAATTGAATTTTTAATGCCCCCCCCTTCCTCTCTCAAGGAAACCAATAATAAAAAAAAAAAAACTTCATTGAATGAGGCAGATTCAGATTTTCAATTCAATCTTTTTCCATTTCTCTTGAGAGTAAATGTTTTCCTTTAGTACTCTTTCATTTAAAGCTCCAATGCCGTAAGATAAAAACTGATTCCTATTTTAAATGCAATTTTTACCCCCTTTTAAACCAGAAAAGAAAAAACAACACATTAAGTAGAGCAGATTCAATTATGAAGGAAAATGATTGTAAATATATATATATATATATATATATATATATATATATTTGGCAAGAATAAACTTAGTTTAACATGTAGTAAAAAGAGCACAAATTATTAGTACAAAAAAAAAAAATAATTTTACTGATGTGAGGTGCAAATTTACTGAAATGAGGACATAATTAGCACTGTCTTGGCTAGTGGGTAAAATTTTCCTACTGCAGCATCCATTTTTTCTTGTCATAAAATGATTACTAGTTTATTGAAAGACAATTAATTGCATTTGAATAGAACATGTAGCATAAGACATTTGAAGGGTGTAGGAGCAAAAGTTGTAACATTATCCACTTTTTAAGGGATTGACTTATTCATATCACTGTATTCGTCGTTTTAGGCAAATTAAACTTTAACAGTGATTTGGACCATAATAAACATATTAAGGCTGGGGGGGGGGAACAAAGTATTGCACCAGTATTTCATGTTTGTTAATAATAACCATTTTTTTTTTTAAAACATTTTTCTAAGAACTTGAAAAGTGAAGGTGACTTTTGCATCTACCTCCTTCATTTATGGTATCCCTATTTAAAGTTCTGTTCTTGAAGTGTTTTATAGAGCCATATCTTGTATAGAGTGCTTTAAGAATTTTTAATGTAATGAAAAATTGTTATATTTTAGCTGAAAGAAGCCAATTCTGGTATTTATAATGAAGACTTGCATTATCCTCAAATGCTGATTTTAAGGAAAATTTAATTTGTTTATCAAAAGTAAGTCCTTTTTTGTTCTTATTATAGATAAGTTTATAACATTTGAATGAACTAACCCTAATTTTAATGTTTTCTCTTATCATTTAAAATATAATAATTTTAAAATGGATTAGTTATCGTATTCACCTGCATATACGTCGATCCCGCGTATAAGTCAACCTCCCCCTCTAACTTTCCCGATCAAAAAATTGAAATTAAAAAAAATATATATTTATTCAAAATTATCTGAAAAAAAAGTACTAAATATACAGTAATAAAGATAATAATATACAAAATTAGACTGATAATTAATAATTATAATATGACACAACTCATAGTGTAAAGTAGTAATATACAAAGTTAAACTGATTCAAAATCCAATTCAGTATTGGACTCGCCAAACAATTCACAAAATTCCTTCATCATCATTGGCTCTCATCATGATACACATTTTCAATTTCTTCACGTATTGCTATATTCTTCCTGGTATGGAAATTCACGTCACTGTGTTATGGAATGCAAGAGAACAATTGTCTTTCAAAGAGGCATTTTTGACTTCTGATTAAAAAAAAACCCTCATAAGTTGCCCCCTCCCCTCACCACCACCACTTTAAAGACTTTTTTTTTGTCCAAAATTTCTCGACTTATGCGCCGGTAAATACGTACTTAAGACTAAAATTGATATATCTTTGAATTTTATATGATATGCATGTCATCACACTGTCTATTTAAACACAAACAAAATAAAGCTTATGTTTGTGTCAAAATCCTTTATTTGATAAGTGCTTTAACAGAGGTAGATCTATTTTAGGTTGTCAGTTGTAACTTTATTTCACCAACCAAATCATTATTAATTTCTTTTTTTAAAGCATTATGCTGTTAGATTTATTTTGAAATACTTTTAACATTTATCATTTACTTTCTCATTTTGTTTTTTAGCATGAAAGTTTGTTCAGTATGCTATATTTTTTTTCTTTCACAGGTTTACAAAATATGACTTTTTGGTTTTAAATAACTTAGCAAGCAAACTTCATCTTCCATTTGTCTAAATATAACAAGTTAGCATCATGAAAAATGACCATTTGTCCAATTTCGTCCATTTTGAAGTAATTTTAAGTTTCTATTCTTACTGACATATATATATTAATACTGCAAGTGATAATGGAGTATATTCTCTACTGGAGTGTATTTTGTACATGTGGTACATGCTTGATCAAACATGTTTTTAAGTTATTGAATGACAAAGATTGTACATAGTTAAATGTTTCATGGGATATTTTTAAACTGTGAATTTTGATATGTATTGTTTTATTGTATTATGTGTTTTCATTGGAGATAATTGTATTGGGGGAAAAAAAAATCATCTATCTCTAGATCAATAACAGTTGATTACATTAGTCTTTTCTTTTTTTAAAAATATATGAAGAGTTTTTTTTTACTCCTGTAATCGAATAATTCACTAAGCACACATCAATTAAGTATATTCAAGCTAAATGAATGATTTATGAAGAACCTATTATAAGAGAGATTTTATGTATTTAATCACTCTCTGTTCAGAAGTGTAAAGGTTATCCAGAACTTGTTTTGATCACCATAAGAAAAATGTTTTGTAGATGCTTAATATAGTTATTATATTTATTTACAGTATACTTGTATTTATAAGATAGTTATGATTCAACTTCCCTTATAAATATAATACTGCTGCTAAAAGGGGTAAGCAGATTGCCCCGACTTAGGTATATGGGCTATACATGAAAATAAGCTCAAGAAAGTTAATTTTTTAATTTAGTGATACGTACAGGCAACAGCAGTTTTAACAAAGGAAATGAACTACTTGAAATGTACAAAATTTCAGCATTTATTCACTAGTTTGAGTCATTTTCCTAGTTAAAATTTGCTGTTTTTACATGCAAAGCACTGCCTAGTGCACTTTTTTGACAAAAAAAAAAAAAAAAAAAAAAAAAAAAAAAGCTGCAGGATAGGGGAAATTCCATTATATATAACTTCTTTGTATATAATTAAAAGACTCTGTAATATTTCAACCCATATGTTCCATTATTATTATAATTAAAGGATCAAATTATCATCCCAGGAATTTTTAAAAAGAAAACATGTGTAGGGTTCATAAGTGAAAAAGTGTACATATTGTTATTTTTCTGCATATAGCTATACAGTATATTATATTTGCAGCTATTTATTTATTTATTTATTTCCCCCTTTTTTAAATCATCTTTATACAAATTTGTTGTGCCACTATGCCATTTAGCTAAATTTGACTGTGCCATTTTTCTCTCCATGTTAAATTGATTGTTAAGTTACAGTTAACAAAGTCATTGTAATATCTTTCTTGAGAGAAAAATTTTTTGTTAAAAATATGAAGTAGTTTAATAGAGTTTACCTTTTTTTAATTGAAATAATAAGTTGCAACTACTTACATACAAAATTTAAATTAGTCATCTTGGCATCTTAATAGCTTTGCTTAGTGATAAACTTTTTCTAATAAATTTAAAGATGTTACTCATTACTACAAGTATATATATGTATGTTTAGTGGAAAAAGTGTTAATTGGTGCATAATTGGGTGTGTTCATTTAAATTTTGTGTGTTGTGAATGAAAATCTTATGCATATAGTTCATAAAGTATTTCTGTTCCCTTCCTGAAAGTTTTGAAATGTGGCATATTTATACTTTCAAAACTAGGGCCCATTGTGTAAACTCTGCTTCTACAAATAATTGTTTTAGACAAACATGTTATGTTAGCTAAGCTTCTTTTACCTTCAGGTTATTTATTGTTGAACATTATATTTCAAAAATTTTTATAAATTAATAATTTGAAAAAATTTATATATAAATTTGTGCACAGTGCATTCCAGTTATTTGGGGCACATTTGGACAAATTAATCAGCCCTAAATTTCAGAAATATATATAAAGAAGATTGTAAATGGTAACAGTTGAAATACAGAATGTGTGTTTGTGAGGACTATTTAAACTGACCGTAAACATATCATGAATTAATAATTAGTGAAAGCAGTTGCAGTTCCTAGCTTTTTGTTAATCAAATGTACTACATATTACATACCAGAAGCAGCCCTTTTTCTACACAAAAATGACACTTAAAACTTCTAGTTTTCAATTTTATGTATGAAGAAAGTTATCTGATGTTGCTGCACTTCTTTTATTGACTTAACAGTAGTAAACTTATCACACATGTCTAATGACCAAAATGGACTGTTTTCATTGCCTTCTTGCATGAAACATCTTCTCAATGTATTAATACATTTTCTAGCATCTTTTACGGATATTTTTCTAGTATTTCAATGAATTTTTGCTACATGCACTGGAAAAATTCATTGGGGCCAGTTACATATCAATTGGTGAATTACTCTAAAAGTGTGAGAAATAATGTAAAAATGAAAGAAAATAAAATGCGACTTTTCTGCCAATTGGCCTGAATAAGCAGCTTTTTGTCCCAATTAACCAAATAAAAATATTGTTATGTTATTGAATCTACTTGTTCCAAGATGCTTATTCCAAACAAACGGCTGTTGTCCGAAATAACTGGAAGCTACTGTATATATATATATATATATATATATATATGTTACGGTTAAAACCCGAATTAACTAGGGAAAATGCGTTCTGAGTGCGTTTGGGAAAACCCAAATTAACTAGGCAAAACGCGTTCTGACTGACAGCGCTAGGCAAAACCCGAATTAACTAGGGAAAACCCGTTTTATTCGAGTAGCGGTAGCACGTTTTCGAGGGGCCCCTACAGCGGAGGAATATTTTCCAGGGGGCCCCACCTAAAGTGATGGCAAGAGCCACTGATTATTTTCGGGTCTCGCAAAGAGCCAGCGTTAGCATATTTTCGAAGGGGGCCCCTAGAGTGGTGGCCGGACCCCATGTTTTCCCTTGTGAATTCCAGAATGTTAATGCTTTATCCACTAAAAATTGGCCCCCTTCGAACATATGCTATTGCTGGGCCTTTGCGAGACCCAAAAACCATCACTGTGTCCGGCCACCGCTGTAGGGGCCCCCTTCGAAAATATGCTAACGCTGGCCCTCTGCGAGACCCCAAAAAACATCAGTGGGTCCAGCCATCACCTCAGGGGCCCCCTCGAATATATGTTAACGCTGGCCGTTTTCGAGACCCAAAAAAACATCAGTGGGTCCGGCCACCGTTGTAGGGGGGCCCCTCAAAAATAAGCTAACGCTGTCCCCTTGCGAGACCCAAAAAAACATCACTGTGTCCAGCCTCTGCTGTAGGGGGCCCCGTGGAAAATATGCTAACGCTGGCCCTCTGCGAGACCCAAAGAACATCAGTGTATCCGGCCATCACTTCAAGGGGCCCCCTCGAAAATATGCTAACCCTGGCCCTTTGCGAGACCCTAAAAACATCACTGGGTCCGGCCATAGCTTTAGGGGGCCCCGTCGAAAATACGCTAACGCTGGCCCCTTGCGAAACCCAAAAAACATCGATGGGTCCGACCATTGCTTTATTGGGACCCCTCGAAAATATGCTAACGTTGTCCCCTTGCGAGACCCAAAAAAATATCAGTGGGTCCGGCCATCGCTTTAGGGCTGCCCCCTCGAAAATATGCTAACGCTGGCCCTTTGCGAGACCCGAAAGAAATCAGTGGGTCCAGCCTCGCTGTAGGGGGCCCCATGGATAATATGCCTCCGCTGTAGGGGCCCCTCGAAAACATGCTACCGCTACTCCAATAAAACGGGTTTTCCTTACTTAATTCGGGTTTTGCCTATCGCTGTCAGTCAGAACGCGTTTTGTTTAGTTAATTTGGGTTTTCCCTAACGCACTCAGTTAGAACGCGTTTTCCCTAGTTATTTCGGGTTTTCACTATATATACACACACACACTTACATCTAATATAGCAGTTTCAAAATATTTAAGACTGGAGTTTTTTAGTATCTGTTTTAAAATTCATAAATCAACTTATTTACTAATTAAGTTAATAAATATCACTGAGTTAAGGGAAGCTTTACCTTGTCTAGTATTGATTATGCATATAATTTGTAGTGGTTTGTAGTCTTATTTAAATATTTTGTAGTTATAGAGGGATGTAAAATATTTTTAATTACAACTCTCAAAAATCTGATGTTTAAAGGTTGATGGAAAAAAAAAAAAGTCAAAAAGCACATAAAACATAGCACAGTATGCACATTTTGCTTGGTACAAAGGATCCACCCTTCTTCAGATGCAAAAGTCCTTTCACACTCGCAGAAAAGTGAGAGAATGATCCTTTTTCACTTTTCTACTTTTGTGGAAGTAAGAACTTTACAGCTGAAGATGGTTAGGGCCTTTGTACTCCCCCAAATGTGTGCACTGTACTATTTTTTACTATGTTATTTAGAAGTTTTTTTTTATTCATTTTGTTGATTTAATATAAAATTACAGAATAAAAATAATTATTTCAGTTTTCTTATTGAATGCACCAGTAGCATTTTTAGTTTGTCTATCTAGTCAGAGTAGTTATTAATTTTGCTACTCATTTACTGTACCTTACATTAAGGGAATTTACTGTAGTAAAATTTCTAATTTTTAAAACAATAAACTTATGTTATGATTCGTCCAGCCAAATCTTACTTGTTTTAAAAAACAAAATATGTGTTTCAAATGTACTTTAAATTATTTATTAAAAAAATTTAAAAAAGTTGTTTTTAATGAATGTAGTTGTGTTCTATGTGAATGAGTTGTAATAATTTGTAAATAAAAAAATTTAAAAATCTGGAGTGACTCGACTCAACTTTTCTAACATTTGATATTTACCAAGTGTATAAATAAATTTCATTCAACTCAATTGGATCTACTGTTCTGGCACTAGTGTACTTTAAATGATTTGAGTGTATAGGCCACAATTTATAACAATACTTTTTTGCAGTCCTGTAAAAAACTGTAGGGTGTACACTTGCTAAAATTCATCCAGTATGTAAGTCATTGATTATAATATGCGTACCTAATATGATGTCAATCGAATGCATTATTTAGACTCTAGCACACATTAAATGATTTGCATCCTTAAGCCGTAATATACAAGAATTACTTTCTGCAAGCCTGTGAAAACTATAATCTCTGTACACATCAAAATCTATGCAGGTCATGAGAACATGACCCATAATATACATACCTAATTTGAGCTCTATGGAATGCACTGTTCAGATGCTAGCACACTTTCAAGAATTTCTGTCCATTGGCCATAATGCAAAAGAAATATTTTCGGAACTTTTTTTTTTTTTGAGTCCAAAATCAATACCGGTATTGCGATGGTGGTTTATAACATATAAACCAAATTTGAGCTCAATCGAATGCACCGTTCAGGAGCTATCATGTTCACTCACATACAAACACATACATACATCTCGTAAAAATAGCATAAATGAATTCAGAAGACTTCAAAACGTGTAAATACACCAAAACCTGAAAGTCTAATTTTTTCATGATTATAATACTTTCCTTACATTGTACATGTTCATAAAGTAAAAAATCTGGAATGACTCACTCGACTTCTGAACACTTGATCTTTGCCAAGTGTTTGAATAAATTTGATTCATTTCACTCGGATGTAGTGTTCAGACACAAGTGCACTTCAAATATGAAATTTTAGTTTATAGGCTGCAATATATAAGAATATTTTTTTCAGTTGTGAAAAATAACTGCAAGGTCTAAGCACACCAAAATCTATACAATATGCAACAAGTGGCCAATAACATGCATATCTAACTTAAGCTCAATTGAATGCATAATATAGACACTAGCACTTGCAAGAACTTGTGCCGTATTGTTTAGAATTTTTCTATTGTCATGTACAAAAAATATAAGCCCTACACACACCAAAATCTATACAAGTTGTGTGACAGTGACCTATAATATAAATGCCCAATTTGATCGCACCATTTTGAATATTTTCATGATTGCAATATTTTCCTTACATGATATGTTCAGAAAGTAAAAATTGAATGATTATTCGTGCATGTTATTACAGTAATTCACTGCATCCAAATAAGAACATGTTTGTGATAACTAGAGATACTAAAAATTATAATTTTTTTGCTGTCATATTATAAATATATCTAGATTACTTTTTTTTAGTTTTGCGGAAAGTAGATTCAATTGGTTTGGAAGTGATGCAGAATCTTTTCTCATCTATGCATATGAATTGGCTGAAACCGATCCTGCCCAGTGCATAATAGATTGTTGCAACATGAAACCAATCATGCCCAGTGTATTGCAAATTGTTGCAACCTAAGTCCTTCTGCACGTATTTCTAACTAGTTCAGCAATTGAGGGTATATGTAGACATTCGTTTTACTTCTGACCCACCAACTGGAGGACAAAGGCTTCTGATGATATTTCTGTCTGGTCTGATCAATGATGAGGGCATAATCTTAGTTATAATACATGCTAAATATATTTATTTACTGAAATGTTTTTTTTAATATTAACAATGAGAGTTGCATCGGGCAAAAGATTATTTGTTAGTGGAAGGTAAAAAGCTCCATAGTACTAACAAGTCAGTACTATTTTTGAGATACCAAACTTAGACGAGAAAACAAGTGACAAATGATCAATAACTTAAAATGCATTTTGTATTTTTATTGAATCTTTCAAAATTGTTGCATTCATACCTCTTTTTTTTTTTTTTTTAAATGATACAAAATAATCTTAAGAAATTATGTAAAAAAGTATATAATCTTTTCAAAGTAAAAAAAATAGATATATGTAATTCTGTATCAAACGTGATAGTATATAAAGTTTCCAGAAGATAATATATCTTACTATCATCATACAGCTTCAGCATGACATGCACTTATTTAAAAGAGTCCTTCAATATTACCAGTGACAGGATCAATGTCGATGTCATAAAAACATGGCCTTGTTGGCAGACCAGGCATAGTTGATATCTGTTAGCAACAAAAAATTATTCTTTTAGTGCATGTTAGAATATTAGAACCAGTAACAAAATAGAAAATTAAACGCATCTTTCACAAAATATTACCGCCCATGTATCTTTATAAAACTGTCAGTGTAATGGAATCAAATTTATATATCTATATAAATAAAATTAGACTTTTGTCTGTACATTACTTGGAATTAAAAAATTTTACAATTCCTATCTGTTTCAAGTAACTGGGAACCCAGTACGACCGTCAAAAAATCAGTCATAGGATTGCACATCAGAAGTGAAAACTTCCTGTAAAGCTTTCTAAAATTAATGCAGTTAAACGGGTTTTCACACATTATTGTACTTATATTAACAAAAAAATAAACATTTATGAACATTTATTCACATTTTTATATATTTGATATTCTTTGTAAAAAAAGTTTTAAATGTTTTTTTAAGGCTGTAAGGGTATCGTACATTTATTTATGAAATTCTCACAACTTCACATATTTTTGTATGTTTGTACACATTTAAACGCAATTTTCACTGGGTTAGCATTGGAAAAATTTGACTTTTTAATTTAATTACATTTCAAATTTTGCGCTCGATTTTTGTGCACTTTTAAAATTTAAAACGAGATGTGGGAGTGCGTGCACAGGTCGCAACGTGACACAGCTGGTATATGCACATAGCAAACATCAGCGATACACATTTTTCTCCACGTGTTGGATTTTGTTTGATTTAATCAATAATTATGTACTTAATGTTGTTATGAACAGTAATCCTGTTTATTTGTTATGTATGATGGATTTATAATTCAAATAATTTACAGTATATAATTATTAACACTCTCTACATTATCAAATTAACTTTATTGCACAATAACTATAAAAAACTGTACCGAGTTTGAATAGCTATAGAATAAATAGTCAAAAATTGTAGCACTTACAGCTAGAAAAAGTCCGATATAAATATAAAAATATTTTGTCATTATATAAAATATCAAAATATTTTAAAATATTTTGATTACATTTTGAAATTTTGTGAAAATCCTTTTAAAATACTGAAATTTTGTTCCAGCATCACGAAATAACGACTGCAGGGAATGAAACGAAATTGGGTGACATGATAGGTTGTCACTCAACTTAAATTCTAGGCTACCAATTTTTCAAAAATATTGATGAGATTTTGTGAAAATTATTTCAATATGCATAAATATTCGCGACTAAAGCGACTTATCGACTTATCGACTAAAGCGAATGAAATGATATTACTTAGTTACTTTCTAACCTGTAATATTTTAACAATACATAAAAATTATAACTTCGCTTTCTTTACTTGGACAACATACTACACCCATTCTGCATACTCCTACAATGCTGTCGAAAGTTCTTGCTTTTTGGAAATTTGCATTCAGTACTAAACCGTCAACGACGGGTACTTCAGCTAGTACTTAATAATTTGTTTTAAGAAAACAGTACTTCATATGTTTTCTTTGATCAAAACTATGGATTAACTAGCATAGCTTGCCACCAATGGCAACTTTTCATTTGGCAATTTACACATGTTCATAACCAATAATTACTGCTCATGTAAGGTTCCCGGAAAACCATTATCTATATATTCATGTGCATAATCGTTTGAACTGAACACTGAATTGGCTTTTTGCTGTGCTTAAGTCCTCTATGGAGCATAGTTTGAGAAGTATTAATATGCAGTAAATAAGGTGTTATTTAACATTTTTAAAATAATTAGTCCATTGATCATGTATAGTTAATAATCAGCTCTAGGAAAACATTAGTTCATATGTTGTCTTGATAAAACTACGGAACAGCTAGATAGTTTGCCACCAATGGCTTTCATTATTTGCGATTGTACATGCTCACAACTATAATTACTGCTCATGTAAGGTTCCGGAAACATTATCTATATATTCATGTGCATAATCGTTTGCAGATTGGCGTATTAGCACTACAAATATATCATCTCGTCGTGCTGGCAGGTATCCAATATGTACTATAACTGCTATGATGGCATAGTTAACACCGCCAAATATTTCTACTGGTAGCAAATACCCAAGCTGAACCTAACCGGCTTTAAAATAATCTGCATTTTAATTATTTTTCATTTTCAAGATACTGACATTTTGGAGCTTGCAGTTTAGATTCACCCAGCTTGGAGAGATACCATTTTGCCAGATTGTACCTAATGCCAAGATGACACTTTTTAAATCAGTTACAATTAGTTATTCTGTTTTGGAAAAACGAATAATCACTAATTCTAAACTCTGCTGTCTAAGAGAACTTACTATTTGAAAATTGTCAACTTTGTGAACACACTTTGAGTCATTTATTTCATATACTTTTTAATTTGGCATAAAATTGATGTAATTCTACTTCATGTTTCTCGATTTCACGCGATTCTACATACTTGGAATTGCTTTGTTGCAAAGGTATGAATGATTTTATACTGGCAAAAATTGCAAAACCTGGCAACCATTATGTGTATATTTTTAATTGTTTATTAATATCTTCTAAAATAATTGTAATTTTGAAATTTAAGTCAGCTTATCAGCTTCCTGGAATTTTCCGAATTCGTGGACATCCCAGTTGCCGAATATTGTCGTGGGCATAATAAGTCATGGACATATTCGCCGAATACCAAATGCGATATCATACTGCTGAAGCAACAAGGACGCGGTTTAAAAGTAAGTTAAATTTCTTAAGCATAAATTGTTAAAGCACTAAAGTTCAATGATGTCACAATTCACTTTTTCTCCACATGTATTTCAGCGTGATGGTCATGCCAATTCAATGCTTTTTCTCCATCCCAAAAGTACCCAACGCGCCTAAAGAAATTTTTACTTCAAAAGTTTGTCCGTCTGTCATTCTCTCAGTGATGCTTTTTTTGTTCGAGCATCACTTAAAACTGACTGAAGCAAAAGAAATGAAATTTGGTGACATGATGATAGGTAAAAACTCGACTGATGTAAACAAAAACTCGACTTTCCCAACACTTGATATTTACCAAGTGTTTAAATAAATTTCCTTCAACTCAATCGGATCTAGTATTCAGAAACTAGTGCACTTATGATTTGAGTGTATAGGCCGCAATATATAAGAATACTTTTTTGTAACCCTGTAAAAAACTGTAAGATGTACACTTGCTAAAATTTATGCAGCATGTAAGACAGTGACATTTAATATGCATACCTAATTTGATGTCGATCGAATGAACCGTTTAAATGCTAGCTCACATTAAATGATTCGCATCCTTAGGCCGTATTATTTAAGAATTACTTTTTTGCAAGACTGTGAACAAACTATCAGCTCTGTACACACCAAAATCTATGCAGGTAATCAGATCATGACCTATAATACACATACTTAATTTGAGCTCAATCGAATGCACCCTACAGACACTAGCTCACTTTATAGAATATGGATGGAAATTCTTCATTGTAAAAGAACACTCAGTTGTTGCCCTGTCAAAAAACCGTCAAGTCCCATACACAGCCCTGTTTAGTCCTATACACAGCAAAATCTATACATTTTTGTGTGATGGTGACCTATAATATATATACCCAATTTGAACTTCTTCGTATGCACCATTTAGACACTAGCTCATTTTAAATGATCTTCATCCATAGGCCGTAATGTATAAGAATTTTTTTTTGCAATCCTGTGAACAAACTATCAACTCCACACACACTAAAATATATGCAGATTGCATGACCATGACCTTTTATATACATGTCTAATTTGTGCTCAATTGAAAGCACTATTTAGATGTTAGCGCACTTTCAAGAATTTCCGTCCATTGTCCATAATATAAAAGAAATCTTTTTCGTAGCCCTGTAAAAAAACTATTAATCCTATACATACCAAAATCAATACCAGTCTTGCAACTGTGGTCTATAACATATATACCTGTGTTGTAAATACACCAAAATCTCAAAGTCGCATTTTTTCATGAAAACAATACTTTCTTTACATGGTACATATTTGGAAAGTAAAAATACATGCCGGAACAAAAAAATTTACATGTTAAAAAAAAAAAATATATAATAATAAAAATGCCTGCTTAGGTGCATATATATATAAGTAATTTTATAAAACTCAGAAATATGCAGGAAAGGAAAAATACAACAAATTATGTATGGAATGGCAGAAAGGTGCTTGAAGAGAAACACTATCTTTTGGCACTAAAGCAAATTTGCCAAAACAATGCAAACTCATTTCTCTATCTCCCAGAGAACTAGATCAAATCCTCTCCAGAGAACTAGATATCAAATACTAAGCAGACTGTCAGTTCCTTTGACTTACAAAAATATTTTCAGTACAGAGTACAACTCTTACCTATTTTCAGTCTTTTTAATTCAAGGAATGCAAAAAAAAAATTTTTTTTTTTACATGCTCTACCAGGCATGTTGAGCAAAAAATCTTGCCCAATTGCAATTTTTACATGCCCCAAGCATGTCAGGCAATAGATTTTTCAAACCCCAGTACAGATGCCAAACTTTTTCAATGTGGAATATTTTTAGAATAGAAAATCCAACAGGGAGCACAAGAATTTGTATCTAAGCTATAAGTGTAATTTTTAAACACTGAATTTGGCTTTTTTGCTGTGCTTTAAGTCCTCTATGGAGCATAGTTTGAGAAGTATTAATATGCAGTAAATAAGGATGTTATTTAAACATTTTTAAAATAATTAGATCCATTTGATCATGTATAGTTAATAATCAGCTCTAGGAAAACATTAGTTCATATGTTGTCTTTGATAAAAACTACGGAACAGCTAGGATAGTTTGCCACCAATGGCTATTTCATTATTTGGCGATTTGCACATGCTCACAACCTATAATTACTGCTCATGTAAGGTTCCCGGAAAACCATTATCTATATATTCATGTGCATAATCGTTTGCAGATTGGCGTATTTAGCACTACAAAATATATCATCTCGTCGTGCTGGCAGGTATCCAATATGTACTATAACTGCTATGATGGCATAGTTAACACCGCCAAATATTTCTACTGGTAACAAATACCCAAGCTGAACCTAACCGGCTTTAAAATAATTTGCATTTTAATTATTTTTCATTTTCAAGATACTGACATTTTGGAGCTTGCAGTTTAGATTCACCCAGCTTGGAGAGATACCATTTTGCCAGATTGTACCTAATGCCAAGATGACACTTTTTAAATCAGTTACAATTAGTTATTCTGTTTTGGAAAAACGAATAATCACTAATTCTAAACTCTGCTGTCTAAGAGAACTTACTATTTGAAAATTGTCAACTTTGTGAACACACTTTGAGTCATTTATTTCATATACTTTTTAATTTGGCATAAAATTGATGTAATTCTACTTCATGTTTCTCGATTTCACGCGATTCTACATACTTGGAATTGCTTTGTTGCAAAGGTATGAATGATTTTATACTGGCAAAAATTGCAAAACCTGGCAACCATTATGTGTATATTTTTAATTGTTTATTAATATCTTCTAAAATAATTGTAATTTTGAAATTTAAGTCAGCTTATCAGCTTCCTGGAATTTTCCGAATTCGTGGACATCCAAGTTGCCGAATATTGTCGTGGGCATAATAAGTCATGGACATATTCGCCGAATACCAAATGCGATATCATACTGCTGAAGCAACAAGGACGCGGTTTAAAAGTAAGTTAAATTTCTTAAGCATAAATTGTTAAAGCACTAAAGTTCAATGATGTCACAATTCACTTTTTCTCCACATGTATTTCAGCGTGATGGTCATGCCAATTCAATGCTTTTTCTCCATCCCAAAAGTACCCAACGCGCCTAAAGAAATTTTTACTTCAAAAAGTTTGTCCGTCTGTCATTCTCTCAGTGATGCTTTTTTTGTTCGAGCATCACTTAAAACTGACTGAAGCAAAAGAAATGAAATTTGGTGACATGATGATAGGTAAAAACTCGACTGATGTAAACAAAAACTCGACTTTCCCAACACTTGATATTTACCAAGTGTTTAAATAAATTTCCTTCAACTCAATCGGATCTAGTATTCAGAAACTAGTGCACTTATGATTTGAGTGTATAGGCCGCAATATATAAGAATACTATTTTGTAACCCTGTAAAAAACTGTAAGATGTACACTTGCTAAAATTTATGCAGCATGTAAGACAGTGACATTTAATATACATACCTAATTTGATGTCGATCGAATGAACCGTTTAAATGCTAGCTCACATTAAATGATTCGCATCCTTAGGCCGTATTATTTAAGAATTACTTTTTTGCAAGACTGTGAACAAACTATCAGCTCTGTACACACCAAAATCTATGCAGGTAATCAGATCATGACCTATAATACACATACTTAATTTGAGCTCAATCGAATGCACCCTACAGACACTAGCTCACTTTATAGAATATGGATGGAAATTCTTCATTGTAAAAGAACACTCAGTTGTTGCCCTGTCAAAAAACCGTCAAGTCCCATACACAGCCCTGTTTAGTCCTATACACAGCAAAGTCTATATATTTTTGTGTGATGGTGACCTATAATATATATACCCAATTTGAACTTCTTCGTATGCACTATTTAGACACTAGCTCATTTTAAATGATCTTCATCCATAGGCCGTAATGTATAAGAATTATTTTTTGCAATCCTGTGAACAAACTATCAACTCCACACACACTAAAATATATGCAGATTGCATGACCATGACCTTTTATATACATGTCTAATTTGTGCTCAATTGAAAGCACTATTTAGATGTTAGCGCACTTTCAAGAATTTCCGTCCATTGGCCATAATATAAAAGAAATCTTTTTCGTAGCCCTGTAAAAAAACTATTAATCCTATACATACCAAAATCAATACCAGTCTTGCAACTGTGGTCTATAACATATATATCTGTGTTGTAAATACACCAAAATCTCAAAGTCGCATTTTTTCATGAAAACAATACTTTCTTTACATGGTACATATTTGGAAAGTAAAAATACATGCCGGAACAAAAAAATTTACATGTTAAAAAAAAATATATATAATAATAAAAATGCCTGCTTAGGTGCATATATATATAAGTAATTTTATAAAACTCAGAAATATGCAGGAAAGGAAAAATACAACAAATTATGTATGGAATGGCAGAAAGGTGCTTGAAGAGAAACACTATCTTTTGGCACTAAAGCAAATTTGCCAAAACAATGCAAACTCATTTCTCTATCTCCCAGAGAACTAGATCAAATCCTCTCCAGAGAACTAGATATCAAATACTAAGCAGACTGTCAGTTCCTTTGACTTACAAAAATATTTTCAGTACAGAGTACAACTCTTACCTATTTTCAGTCTTTTTAATTCAAGGAATGCAAAAAAAATTTTTTTTTTACATGCTCTACCAGGCATGTTGAGCAAAAAATCTTGCCCAATTGCAATTTTTACATGCCCCAAGCATGTCAGGCAATAGATTTTTCAAACCCCAGTACAGATGCCAAACTTTTTCAATGTGGAATATTTTTAGAATAGAAAATCCAACAGGGAGCACAAGAATTTGTATCTAAGCTATAAGTGTAATTTTTAAACACTGAATTTGGCTTTTTTGCTGTGCTTTAAGTCCTCTATGGAGCATAGTTTGAGAAGTATTAATATGCAGTAAATAAGGATGTTATTTAAACATTTTTAAAATAATTAGATCCATTTGATCATGTAGTTAAAAAGAAAATTTTTATTTATATTTTAAGAAAATTACATGCATAATATGAAGATTTTTACAATAAGTATGTGACCCACAACCTATAAAAATTTAACCTCATAATGCATGTAATTTTTAATAGATACTAGTTTAGTTTGACAAATATTTAACTACCCAGAAATATCTTTAGTCTCTTTAATGTGACAGCAATAGTAGTTAGTCCTAATATAAAAATAATACATAAAGATACTTACAGCTCCAAGTAAAGGATAAATGAAACCAGCTCCAGCACTAAGCTTTATATCCTGAACAGGAACAGTGAAATTGGTAGGTACACCCTTCTTGGCTGGATCATGCGACAGAGAGAGGGGAGTTTTTGCCATACAAATTGGTAGATTCCCAAATCCCTGAAAATTTTCAATATATCTATTATTGAATAAAATGTGAACATCTATTCATAAAAAAAAAAAAAAAAAACTATACCTGTTTTTCAAACAACTGAATCATTTTATTTGCATGATCACTGAATTCAACTCCATCAGCTCCGTAAATCTCTTTAGCAATTGTTTCAATTTTTTCTTTAATAGAAGCCTGCATGAATAAATAATTATAAATTAATAGTCTCAAAATTTTAAAATAAATTTCGATTTTTAGTTTTGTTTGAAATTCTTTATAGTTAACATTGAGACACAAAACAGATCACAGAAAATAATTGAGATCACTTTAAAAATATCGAGTAATTTTATGAAGAGAATTGTATAGCACTTTTATAAAAAAAAGATGTGCGAAAACTTTTTGTACTGAAAAGGCCACATTTTATAACACATTTCTCTAGGGAGAGCAAAAATGTTCCAAACTAACAGTTTTTAAACAACTGCAAAAAATACCAATAAGAATAAAAGCCACAGACTATTTTTCAGTGTTATACTTATCAAAACTGGTCTGCAGTTGTATTACTCCCAACTGATGTTTTCTTATGCAGTTTTTCTGTTGTCTTACATGAGGTACCAAAATACTATTTTTATGATAACAACTTTATAAACTATAGGCTGCTTTCTGGTACACAGGAAGGTACTAACTCACTCCTAGTATTAGACTGTCTCTTAATGAACTGTCTATCAATTAATGTCATTCAATTCAAGAAAATTTAAAAGTAATACCATTTAAGGAATTATCTTTAAAAAAATTATACAAAATGGAATAATTTAGAAGATGATTTTTGATATGTAGACTTACTTTTATATCATACAAGTATTTAAAATCATTAGGCGTGCTAGAGGCAGCAACAACAGCTGCAGCTAATTCCTTGGCTCCTTTGCTACCTTCTGAAAAGTGATTACAAACAACACAATCAAAGGCTCCATCTTTTAATGCAAGATTTTTCAGCAAATTCAATTCTGCATCGGTGTCAGTTCTGTAATATACAATGTAATTTAGTAATTAATTTAGCTTAGTGGAAGCACAACAAATTTCTTAATAATGTTTAACATTACACATCGGGGGGGGGGGGGGGAGGAATATGTCTTAATAATGAGCTGTAAAAAAAGTACTTCAAAAGTACCATAATATTTTTCTTAATATGAAGTAAAAAATGTATAATTTTAAATATGAAAGTTAAATAAATACTGATTTTTAAAACACAGAACTTATATTTATTATAATTTTTCAATTGAAATGAAAGAAAAAAGTATTTCTTTTTTAACATATTGACTAAACAATGGTATACAATCATTATTTTGATTACCACAAATTCAGGTGCCCACCACAGCACAGCCACAGAAATAGTTGCTTTAGTAGCCTTCAGATTACAAAATAGTAGCCTTTATGGTAAAAATAGTACCCTTTTACAATCTAAACAGACTGAAATCTTCTAAACAAAATTTTAAAAATTTAAATACATTTTTGTTTTCTGAAAGAAGTTTATATAATATTTGTGGGGATTATATTCATTGTATATTACCCCACAGCAGATGATGCTTGCGCTTTAATTCTGTTTCCTTAGATGCAGAAATTCATAGAAAATAACATTATAAATTAGACAGTTTTCAATGTCTTTCCAAGTATTTTAAGTTAAAAATAAAATGCAAAACACAGTAAACTCTCTCAAAACTACATATACGAGAATCAATAAGCATGCAGATGATAGAATTTTAGATCATGGAATTGGTAACAAATTTTTGTTGAATTATTATGTGAATTAAAAAATAAATAAATACTCAAAATAAAAACGTATGACTCTTTAAAAGTTTAATAAAAACACTGAGAAAAAAAAATATGCAGTTTAAAAACAAGCAGGTGTGTTAATTTTGATGAAACATACATTACCACTATAATAAAAGTTAATATTGCTACTAAAATTAAGTTTTGCATTTTGTTGGATGTAAATTGATTAACTACAACGCAAGATAGGAACATTTAATATTCACACAGGATGGCATCAGGGTTGGGGGTTTCTTGTTAAATATTGGCAATATCATTTGGTCGGGTTAAGTTTTGGTGGCTTATTTTTTGCACAAATTTTGTCGATATTTTGCCCAAAAAATCGCCAAGACTAGCAACATCTGACATGATTTTTTAAAGAGACCTGCACAGTCAAGGGTTCTGCTCAAGTATTCTGATATTTTAGCAAACAAAACAATTTTATTTAGTGTAAAGAAATTGCAGTATTTGAGGAAGTTGCCCTGAATGACAACTAGTTATCTATAGAAATACTGCTTGTAAATTCCAGTAAATTGTGCTTTGAAGATGGTTTGCAAGTTTTTAGGAACAATTATGTTTGTGTTTCGTCCAGACATCTCGACTGGCTACTGAAACTTTCTACAAGCCCCAGACTTCAAAGCACACTCGCGAATATGACTTCAACAATTCAGCAGAGTTTCTGCAACTCAGAATGAACACAGTGGTATATCATTCTGAGTGGTGAATGATATACCACTGTGTCATCCCGAAAGTTGGCAGCATTATGTTTTTGGAATTTCAAAGTTTAGTCAATTTTTTGATTATGAAACACATCTTTTAGTGTAGTGAACTATAATGGAATGGCACAGGCAGTAGAAATCCAGCTTATCTGTCTTGCCAGATATTTCTCAAAATCTACCAGCAGACACTGCTGCGCTATGCTCAGTGATTGTATCATGCTGTCAGTAGCGTGGTTACATGCTCTAAACTGAAACGTTCTAGGTGAAAAACAAAAATTGTATTGATACTCCTGGAAAAATAGTTGCCATTTTCCCCAAAATAGTTGCTTTTTAGCTGTTTTTACATGTAAATAGTTGCCTATTCTCGATTATAGTAGCAAATAGTCTCCTTTTAGTCGCCAGCAGACATCCTGCTTTTACAACAAAACACAGAGAAGCACATCCTCTAGGATAGCTGTTCAGTCTGACAAATATCAATTTCTGTAAAAGTATTGGGCTAACATTCTAAAATTGATACATTCTATTATTTCAATAAAAGGAAACAAGAAGAGAAATCAGCAAAACATTTCCTTACACTTCATTATTGACATTCCTTACCCTTCATTATTGAAACAGCTTACTTTTGGAGCCTGGCATGTCACTAAAAACACATTCACACACACACAAAAAAAAAAAGTTTTTGTCTCAAAGGATGCTCTAAAGGAGGTGTTTCTAATTTCTTCCCATGGGAGACATGGCTGTATTTACATTAAAACCAAAGAAAATCATCAAATCTTCAAAGAGCGCCAATAAAAAGTCAATAGTTGGATTTTAAGTCAACGAACTTGTGACTAGTTTAGATCAGATTTGAATTAAGCCTACAATTCCACAGAATTTTCCTAATTTAAGCAGGGGGTAAAAAGTGCTCAATCAGCAGAAGTGATAAGGAAAATTACGGGGTTAATACATTTTTGTGTAATTTCAAGCAATATAATTCTTCAGTTTTGTAAACTGACTATGTAAATATTGCCAATTACTCTTTGAATTTAGCATTATAAAAGAAAGAAAAAATCTGAAGCAACAATATCCCTTCTGAATTATGTCAAGCTTAAAAATATAATATAATCTTAACCTCAAAGAAAATACCAGCATTTTCAATACACATAGAAATTTAAAATAATAATAATTATTACTATTGACACAACCTACTTAAATCTATTTAAAGCAACAATGACTGGCAATCCAAATTTTTTAGCAATCTGAATGTGCCTTGATAGATTGCAATAGCCTTTTTCTACAAGTGGAAGATTCTAGAAATAACGAAAAATATAATATTACTAGTGAGAAAAATTTATATTATCTCAGAAAAACTTCATACAAAGGATTAAAACTAACAGAGTAGTTTTTGTTGACGTAATTGTTCATAGGGTCTTAGTGTCTTAAAATTTCTCCTTTTCTTAATTTCATAACAGTATTTTTTTTTTAAGACTAACAATGCCTATGTTAGTTATTTTCAAGTTTTTTTTGTTTATTTTATAAAACAAAACATTTTCTGAGAATTTCCGGACATGAATCATGACATCAATCTGAAAATTAATCTGTAATGAGGATTTAATGTTTCTATCATAGTTTTCTTTCAACTGTTCAATAAATTCCAACAAGTTGTTAATAGTTCCTTCCTGAAAAGAACAGGGTAAAATAGAATACACCCTCAAATCTCCAAACTCTTTTTAATTATTGCTGTAGTTCGCAGATTTTTTTTATTACATACTAACCAAATTTAAATCTATAGACTATGAAAAAGTGTATTATATTTTATCCTTATAAAAGTTTTTTTTTTCTTTTTTTAATGTGTGATATATTAGCAAATAAAACTCCATAATAATGATAATTTAAAATTTATTTGACAACACTATAAAGTATATTTGAACATTAGTTAAAGAAATAAATCCAATTTTAAATAAATTAAAATTTTATTTTTATTTTTCCAGACATTTTTTTCTATAAAACAATCATAAAATAAGATCCAATTTCTGATAAAAAGAAAAGAAATCATTGTAACTCTGTAATAAATAAATAAATTTTAGTATTCAGGCCCACTTAATTCATTTTATACGTCAACTATCAATAGGTGGTGCCACATTTAATAAAGCTTGAGGGTATTTTCAGAGTAACAGGAAGGTAATAAATGGATTTTTGACTGGCAACACTGCTCTATGCATAAGTCTCATTTGCTTTACTGTAGTAGACAGTAGGGATGGAAGTGAGAGAAGAAATAGATAGTTACAGCTTTATTGAAAGGTGAGACAAAGCTTTTTGGCTGTTTTGCAAGATGAGACAGGCCTATTTTTCATCTTCCATCCACATCCCAAGTAAACTGCCAAGAAAGTTGAGATTTTCTTGGCAGAATTTGAATTAAATTAAAGAAATTTCCTAAGCTGGACCTTTGGGTTTAAATTTAAGACAAAAGAATAGAAGGTTAGCAACATAACCACTATGACAAGAAGGTTGTTACTAAATAGTGATTGAATCTAAAGTGATTTGGATCATAACTGCTTAAACAAATGAGGTGAGTGAAAGTGCTCTGAGACAAATAAATCTTACATAGTTATATGATACATGTGGGTAGTAGTGCAATGTTATATAGCTTATAACTTGCCTTGATAAATGGCTTAAACAAATGAGGTGAGGGAAAGTGCTCTGAGAAAAATAAATCTTACATAGTTATACGATACATGTGGGTAGAAGTGTAATGTTATATACCTATAACTTGCCTTGATAAATGGGCTGTGTATAGTGCCTAAAGAATTTTTTAAAATTGGACTGATAGTTCATGAGATTAGTATGTTCAAGCAATTTTTGTCTCTATTATATAATGAGTATAGATAGTGCTGACATTTCTTCTGAAAAGGGGCTGGACAGATTTATAAAAATGCACTTTCTATTGAGAGACAAAAATAAGGCATTTTCTGTTGAGAAAAAGGGCAATTTTCCAAACATCCCAATGGAAAATGTGCACTTTTTTATTTCTATAAAGGGCAGAGTGCATCAACACTAAGGAAGAAGATGAGCAGGGTGCAGAGCTCTTGTAAAAATGTGAAATATAAACACTGAACTAAAGAATAAATAGAGAATTTTTTTAATAGCTATACTTTGTCATAGTAAATACCTTTTATAATAGCAATAGTACGACTGAATGAGAATTAATTAGAAAAAAATTACTTCTTGTGTGTATTCTTTAGGAAGGGAAACACCAGCCGTTATATTTGGCCCACCTCCATGCAACTTCAATGCTCTGACAGTAGCTACTATCACTGCAACATGTGGAGTCAATCCTGAATATCGGCACTTTATATCACAAAATTTTTCCAAGCCAACATCTGCACCAAATCCAGCTTCAGTGACTTTGAAAGAAAAATTTAAATTTCAGAAACTTAATAAAAAATGATAAATTTTATGCTTCAGAAAATTTAAGCATATTTAATTTTTTTCTATAAAACAGCCTTAAAGGATGAATAACATTAATATGTATTTAAAGCGACAATCATTTGGTCATAAAAGAATAATGATCCAAACAATTTTTCCCTTCTAATTAGTTAGTTTGTTTGTGTTGTTATGGCAACACTGCACAAGGGCGATCTGCCAAGGATGGGGGTGCCTTGGTAGGAGGACTTTCTAAGGGGTTTTAACGCGTATTCATGTTACATCTGGAGAAAAGCTGCCAAAACTCCAGACTGTTAGATCGACAGCTGTGCAATGAGACCCAAAACCAGGACCTTCCCACTTCGGCCGTCTACCATTTTCAGTGACATAACCACTGTACCATGGTGAGGCTAATTAGTTAGAAAAGTCCATCATAATACATATGAACCTTTTCTTGCAGATTTTACTATTCTTTCAATGAAATAAGATAGATTAAATCTACAACAAGCCCTTTATGCCTCTTATATGGGCGCTCACAACTGACTCTGGGAAAAATTAAACAAATCTATCTAGATTGTTTAACAGAAAAATATTATCTCACTTATATTCCTCATTAATATAGCAATAATATGAGGCAAATCATTTAATATGAAATGTAACTATTTTTTTTTTATTATACGACAGCTATTTTAAACAATAAAGAAAAGAACAATTTAAAGAATCATACCAACAAATCCCTCTTTTCCTACCAATTTAAGAGCCATTTTGTCAGCAATGATTGAAGAATTACCGTGAGCAATATTTGCAAATGGTCCTGCATGAACAAACACAGGAGCACCCTGAAAAAGACATAAAAATAAATAAAATCTCAACCCTAAAAAGCATAGTAAATATATATATATATATAATCGATGAATATAATAAATGACTATGAATATAATAAGACATGATCTTGAAATTTTTGAATGCGTAAATGTCATTTAGCCTACAAATCTCTGACCAGCTTGTTATGCTAAAAGTTTTTACTATTTTGGAGCATCATGTTTTTTTTTTAGTTCCTTGATTAAATTGAATTAAACAAGATTTGATTTTTAAACCCCAGCAGCAAAATAGACTCATTATACATTCAAGCCTTAATTTGTCTGTAACAATGTAGCTCACTAATGGATAGATCAATTTATATGCAGTATTTTATTAGAAAGCTGGTTTAATCAGAATATTTCTTACCACATTGGCCCGAATATAACAGAATATTTTTTGACTGATCATTTCTCATTAAAAACCTGACTCATGCTAAATTCGAGGCCTAAATATAGGATTTTTTCTAATTAAACTGATGAAAAAATCCAGGATCGTGTTATATTCTTCCTAATATGGCAGTTATGTTTGATAAAAATCTAGTCATCCATTTAATTAATACAATACTAAAACTGCCAGTGCATGAAAACAAGCCTCTATCTGTAGCATCATAATTTCCAAATGGATAAGCCGATTTTATTGTGATTTATTTTGTTTGAAAACTGGTTTAATCCAGATGCTTCTTAATTATTTTTGAAAATATTCACATCATACATAACCCCTTTTTAAAAATAAAGCTTGCTTTACACTTTCATGAAAATAGTAAATTGTAAACAATACATTTATTCTATGCAATCTTTTAAAAAGTAAACAAGAATTTAAGTACATGTGTGATTCTCCCAAAATGTGACAAAATAAGATTGATGATTTTGCCTCATTTCTGTCTTGTTTTTAAGGGTGTTCCACCTGAAGAGTGGTCATAGTCACAGGATAAAAACAAACTAATGATGTTTAGACCTGATAGACCTGAAAAATTTAATACTTCTTCACCCAATGCACTATGCAATAATACTAAAGCTGTATGTCTCATGCAACTTTCTGAAAAAATTCACAAGCTCAAAAATCGCCTTTAAAAATGAGCTGAGGAGTTACCCATTTAGAAAAATATTGCAAAACTCCATATGTATAGCATTTTTTCTGAGTGTTTTGTAAACACTCCTATAGGTTCATTATTTGTAGCAATTATGAGCAAAACTTGTAAATTGACATTCTAAATTTTTCCGAGTCTCTAGCACACTTAATTTTTTTTTTTAAACTGTTCAAATGTTGCATGATTTCCGAAAAGAACAGCCTTATTGGAAATAATTTTTTTTTTTGTTTTACTTCTTTTGGTTCAAAATGTTATATTTGATGTCTGAAAAAGAAAAGTCTTAGGCATTCTTTAATTTATTTTTTTCTGTAGCCCTGGTGTGACAGTAATGATACATATGGTACAGAGATCACCGAGACAATGATGAAAATGATAAAAACGATTTTTAAGTATAAAAAAATGTAAAATAAAATCATGAATATTCAGTAAATTATGCTATTTATTAAAATTCCTTCTTCAGCTTCATAAAAAACTTCTAAAGCATGAAGATACAATTAAAACAACTCTAGAAATTAATCTGGGACTAGTTTTGTCCTATTTTGTGAAAAGGCATCCATTTAGAGAATTAAGAATAAAAACTAATCAAATCCTATTAATAACAGGCAAAAAACAGACATTACCTCTAATGTTTGCATTAAATTTGGGAGCAAAGTATCTTTAAGTAAAACTGCTAATGCTCCAGTTATTCCCTGAAATAACAGAACAAGTTTTAAACAATAGTAAAAATCAAAATTTTCAGTTATAGTAATTAATAATGATTACTAATTACCAAGTCATCAGCAAGCACAGGATTCCCTTTCCGATCATTTGCAACAACTATTTTTGAAAGTTTCTGCTTCATATCTGCCATATCAGAAGTTAATGCAAGGATGGCCATAATTTCGCTTGCCACAGCAATATCAAATTTAGTCTAGATTTAAAATAATGAATGTTAAATTGTGAGATAGAAACCATGCATTTTTATACAATATAAAATCATTGGCATGTACTGAGGGTATTTATAGTTTTATGCCAATTTTGTACAAAAATTTTATATTTATCTTCTTCATATTCTCAAACTGTTTATGGATAAAACATTAATACCTTAATATTTATGATGTATTATTTTTACGGACAGCATTGATTGGTTGTAGCAAGTGTCTAAAAAGGTCATTGGCTATTATTTTATATCAGTTCATATGTTAAGTCATTGATGAGTACATAAATTTATAAACAAATAAAATATTTTCTTGGATGATTTGGCTCCCTTTGAATCAAACTTATAGATAACTGTTAAAATGTAACTTTATTTTTACACATAACTTTTTCAAATTACATGGAATGCCAAAATCATAGAGATAGGCATTCTATAAAACTTTATGGAAACTGAAGATATTCAATTTATGTGATAGGAATAAAAGAATATTGTATTAAATGGAAAGACTATGTACAATGCATGGCAGACACAAATAAGACTCTCCAGGGCCATCTTCAACTACGAAGATACCCTAAAGGACAGAAGAGATCGTGGTCAACCAAGAAAACAGTGGTTAGACCAATGAAGCCAGGACAGGCATTTTACCTACTCTTTGAAGTAGATGATGATCTGATAAAACTTCACAGTTTTTATTAGGGTATGATGCCATTAAATCAGTAATATATGCTATGCAGAGTTCCCTACTCTCTCATTACAGTAAGAGAAATGCTAAGCAAATGCTTCTATATGAAAATTTTTTCTTGAAAAATTGGTCTTTCTCTCCCACTTTGAAGATTTTTTTAGATAAAGTCATATTTTAAAAAAAGATTAATCAGAAAGTTTAAACAAGTTTAACAGCTTTATATGTAGAGTATAAACAACTAAGTATCTAGTTGTAGATAGTATTAATCTGTAGATAAAATATTGCTTTGGTATGCAAACAAGATAATTTTGACACAAAAGGATTATTTTGGAAGCATAGTATAATTGACCGCTTATATAACTGACTTTACAAATTTAAAAGTGAAGCTTTCAGAAATAAAACTTTATAGATATGTTATTCACATGCGATTATATTATGCACAACCTCTATCAGCTTTTGGACCTCAAAAATTCAAATGTATGGTACGGTATCAAGGGCCAATTAAGTAATGCATTTATTTAAGTAATATAGTCATAAAAACAATATATTAAAGACTAATTGATGAATGCAATGAAATGACACAATCCAAATATGTATTTATAGTTTTCTTAGCAAATTAAGTTCTTGAAAATACGACGGCACACACAGGAAAGGCAATTGGGCAATTCCACAGTATTGTAGGTGTTTATGTCATGCCGACAAGAAATTCGGTTGGTCATGACTAAACAAAAAATTAAGTTAAATGAATGGTTTTCCTTTTTTTGTAAATAGCATGTTGCATTATTTACAAAAAAAAAAAAAAAAAATTGTTTACTTAACTCAATTTTTTGTGTAGTTACGGCCAATTGCAGTTATTGTGAGCATGATATAAATGGTTAATGGTGTCAATGGTCACATGACATAAATGGTCATGACACTGTTGAATCACCGAACTATCAAATAAAAGTCCTAGAAAATATGACAGCTCATATTGATTAACATCAATTATAACTGAAAATTTTCTAGTGCAATATTTATGGCCCCTGAAAAGAAATCTCAAATAATTAAATTTTCACCATTAATTCCTTATCTTAAAAATTAAATTGATGGATTCTGATTTGTGTTTTTCAATGTGCTACTGGGTTAATGGGTGAATGAAACAGGGTGATATGAGTTAATAATGGCCCGTAGGCTAGAGGTTGTGCATCCCTGATTTAAAAAAACCAACTGAATTAAATCATGATTAAAATCACTGTTTAAAATCAATTGATTTAAATCATTGATGCCCTGCAAGCAAATAAACTTTAATTATATTTCTGTTGAGCAACAAAATAGTATAGGACTATTTGACATTCAGAAATATTAAAAATACTTACTTCTCTGGACATGTTCTTTTCTGTAGCTGCCTGACCAATGGTAATCTTTCGAAGAAATCTGTCATTTGTGTCCAAAACTATGTTTAATTAAAAGCTTCGTTATTTTTTATTTCATTACTATAAAGAATGGAACAGCTAGCAAAAAATTATTTTTAAATTCCTATAAACTTTCCAGAATAATTTATACATGTATTTAGCACTATAAACATATATTTTCAATCAATGGTTTGAATTGTGAAGTGATTTAAAAATGTTTTAGAATAGTTTTTATTACTTTTTTTAACAATGACAATTTCAAACAGTCACTAAATTTTGATATTAATTATATTTTATCAAGAATACTGCTCTCTCTTTCTTCATTTCTTATGATTATTTAAGAGTAGACATAAATGGTAAAATTTGCCTGCATTACCACACAAAATAAAATTCATAAAAATTAATTTTTAAAATGTTCATAAGGAATATATTTAATTACTATATTTTACAGCATACTTAATAATAATCATTATAATATTAACGAAAAAATGGGATTTACAAATGAAATCTGTAAATTATGCACTTATATTTGGTATTAGTATTAAAATGAAAAGAAATTTACAAATGCATATCTCTGTATCAAGTAACTGAATCTGGATGATAATAATGATTATGATAATAATAATAGTAATAAAAGGTATGGCAAATTAGATCTATAAACTGTGCACTTGTATTAGATATTAATATTAAAATGAAAGTTTAATTTACAGATGCATACCTCTATGCCAAGTAATTGAATCTGGATCAATATCTAACCTCACAAAACGATTGATTTCTTCCTCAGATAACGTTGCTGGATCAGTTTTATCAATGCCTAATCTCTAGAAATTATACATTATAAATTTAAATAAGCTATTAAATTTGCTAAAGTAAGGTGACATAAGTTATCAGCAAAATCAGTGCAAATAAATTTTTGATTCTGATACTCTAAATAAAAAATTTCTCACGCAAATTAATACTATATAGTCAGAGAAAAATTAAATTACACATATGCTTATATAAAAAAAAAGCAAATTAGATAGTACAAAATTTCAGCATAAAAACATACATATTTCTTAATGAATGCACAGCCATAATTATTTTAAGGAATCATGTATAATTAAATGTATGTATATATATATATATATATATATAATATAGAATAGCTAACTTACGAAATGTGGAATCCCAAGATAATCCATTGATAAAGTGAAAAAAACAGATAGCACATGTTGCCAAATATATATAAAATAATTAACAATGCAAAAATGGCATATAAAGTCAAATCAAGCATCCATAATTAAGTATTTAGAAGATATCCTATTTGTTTGCTTTTAATTATAATCTACTGTTCGTGGCTCCTGAAGATGGTGACAGCGGTTATAATTTAACTTCCATTCTATTTTCACATTAATTCTTGCACTTTTTTTGGCTCAGCTTTTATTAATTTTTATTATTATTTCAAATTGTGGTTTCTAATTCTTGCTTCTAGCTGTTATATTTTTAATGCGAGGTATGTCTTATTTGCAGTATATATTGTGTTTTACTTATTAGTTATACATATATATATATATATATATATATATATATATATATATTACTTAACATTAATCTTGACATGCGTACTGAATGAAAGGAATAATAAAAGATTATATAACATTATAATCAGAAATAGATTCAACATACTTGAAGACGATTAATTTGAATTTGAGAAAATACTTTTTTCCCATTCTCAGATTTCAACAATCTTCGATATAAATCCTGAAATTTAAATGAAATATTTAAAAAAATTATTAGTTTTATCTCAGATAATTAGTAGCAACATTTTTTGATCTCCAAAAACATTCATAATCAAAATAACTAAAAAAAGATAAAAACAAAGCATGTAGTTGTGTGATTATTCTTCTCTCTCTGAAATTGAGGGTGTAAATTTTTTATATTTTGACTATTCTGAAGTGTAATCTATTCTAAACAGAAAATTAAACAAACAGGCATGAAAGAACAAGAACTATAATAAACTTGATGTCGATATTTATAAAATCCTAATGCAAATTGCAAACAATTATAATTATTTTTTATACTGTAGAACCTTGATTCATCGTTTTTCATAGGGTGCGTAGGAAAAAACTGAATGCTGGAAAACGACAATTAAGAGTTAAAGTAAAATTTGAAAAAAGCAATGTTTATGCATACATGCAATGACTGTATTCAAACAAATACTAATTTGTCACAAAACTGTAAAACAAATAAATCAAAGATGAAGTGATACTATTAAAAGTAGAAAAATCAGTAATTTGGAGTTTTTCATCACTTTTTAAAGTAAATTTTAAAGATTTACAATATTTTTCTGGACCTTTTCTGTGATTTTATGTTTTTATAAAAAAAAGTTCATGCATTTTCAAATACCATTATTGCTTCAGACAAACTTCATACTAGTGTATTCTGAGTTTCATCAGCATGAACATTATCCTTTGCTTCACCATTATTTTCATATTTTGGATCATCGCAAATTTGTCTCAATGACTGTGATTAATGGAAATATAATCATAAAATTTCATGCTATACACATTCTGTTCAATACATTAACACTGTTCATCTGATCATTCTCAAAATAAAAAAAAAACATACCAAGAAGCAATTACAGTCTGTATGCCATACAGATCCACTTAACCTTCAATTTCATTTCGGTCAGGAGAAAAATTTTACAATGCAGGAAAGTCACTTTTTGATGAACGATACATGTGGGTTTCTTTAGCGTTATTCAAATACAATTTGTGCAGGGAACATAGAAATAAAAAGATCAATATGAGAAAATGATGAATTTGGAAACGATAGATCAAGGTTTCATAATTGGATAGCAATTTTGAAAAAGGGCCTAAGTTGAGTTCTTTTTCAAAATTGACTTTTTTCATGTACACATGTAAATCTAATATTTTTTTAACATGAAGAACTGATATCTAGTTTCCATTCCTACTATTGAAGCATTTCCATGCTACTCCTCTAAAGTGCCAATCAATGACTTAAAAATAAAAAACCTAGAAAAGTTACGACAGTGCATACCAGGGGATTTTGAAATCGTCTTGCAGAAGCCGACAGATGCAGCATCACAGCTGGACGAGGTAGATTTTTAATGAAAACATTATGGAGAGGATATTTTTATAATAATATGGTGAAATATAAAGAAAACTTTTGTATTTTTGTTCTTTTTAAAAAACATGCATTGTAAAATAATGCTGTTTAACTACTAGAACCACACAAATACTCCGATGAATGAGAACTCATCTCAGAAAACTGTAATGATAATTTTCTCCCTAAAATTTTCCTTCAAGGATACTACTATGCCTTGTTATAGCATACATATTTTCCAATAATATTACAAAAAAAAGTTTTAATAATTTAAATGGTTTAACAGAAAATCAAGTTTTTGTGTCTCCTGTAAAATTTTTATTTTCAAATTTGTGCCCTTTTGAAATTTGCAATTAAATTAATGTTATTCATTTAGACTGTTGATTTGGAAAAAAAGAAAAAACGATGACAAAAACTTGCCTCTTCCTAAGACAGGGTCTCTTCATACATAAATAATAAATATATAACTGTTTTAAAAAGTGAACTCAAAACTTTATATTAAAAAAATTAAGTAGGGGAAAAAAAAAAGCTTACAGATAAAGAAAACTTCTTGATAATCAATTATCTGAGTTATATTACTAAAATAACAGCACATACATATTTTAATTTTATATAAAGTTACACCTCTCCTCTAATATTTTTTTCACAATTATTGTGGAGTTGCAAAATTTTAACACGAAAACTTAATTGTAACAATAAGAATGAAATAAAGGTACATATAGTTTGTAAAATCTTACAAACTATATTTTTCAGATATGTTCCTGTGCTGACACCACAGGATTATAGTTGAAAAATAGTTTAAAATAACTTAATGTCCTTTTAAAGAATTTCTCAAATATCATATTTATGTCACAATAAAAGTGGATAATCTGGTATGTATGCATAATGACCAGTATCATTAGGGCATTATGGAAAATGATTATTTATCCAATTAATTTGGCATTTTTAAGTTACAAAGCAACAATAAGTAAATAAGTTAGTGGATCTGTCTACCACTGTGGAGCACCCCTTTCAAAATGTACCAGAAAGTGTGCTCTTTTTCTTAAATTTCACAGCTAACCTAAAAATATAATTGTTTATTTCATAAATATTGAATCATATGGATCGCTGCATACGATGGGAAATTTTGATAAATTAATTTATGCCAACTACTTTTACTTATAGTTAATTTTTTTTTTTTTACATAAATGTGTGTTACTTTTTAATTTTATTAAATTTATCTGATTTTTTTTCCTAACAGGTTGCTTTATAACTTGTTAGGAAAAAAATTTAAATCCCAAATTTAATAATATAGTGCTTTAAACACACTATATTATTATATATTAAATTTTTGCAACACCACAGTAAAAGTCCTAATAAAGATCTTAACTGTCGAGTGGTGTGCATGGGGAGGGGGGGGGGAGTTGAAATCTCCCTTTGAAGAAAGAAAGAAAAAAAGTCCACACATATTTAACTTTTAACATAATGATAATGCCTTTTATCATGAAGATTATATCTATAACCCCCCACCCCACCAAGAAGTCTATGTAAGCCACTGCAATCGTCACAATATTTCATAAAGAATACTGAAGAGCACTGTACATGAAAAAAAAAGTCTTGTTTTCAAACCTGGTCTTTTTGGGTAGCTTCATGAAACATGCGGGCATCAATCTGAGCAGCAAGTAAGTTATTAGCAGCAATGATTGCATGGATATCACCAGTTAAATGCAAGTTAAAATCTTCCATGGGAACTACTTGTGAATAACCTCCTCCTGCTGCCCCTCCTATAAGAATTGTTCCATCATGTCTCATGAATAAAGAAGACGAGAAACAACAATGAAGTCTAACTCTTTTTAATGATTCTTTCTTACACGCTTTCAATAGTTTCACCTGTATTTAAGTACAGTAGAACCTCGATTATCCGAAGTAATTGGGACCGAACCTACTTCGGAAAATCAAGAATTCATCAATAATCATCGTTTAATATATAGTATCGTCAATGAACTATTATTATGACTATTAACTGTTAAATAAATTAAAATTATAAATGAAAATAAATTTATTTCTGAAACAAAAACCTACAGTGGTTTAAATGGAAGCTTCATCTGGTGTACATTGGCCATCCTTTGCAGTGCAGCTCTGTCCCAAAGTTTTCTTAAAAGCATGAGTTCAGAGGAATCACACTGTTCCTGTTGTTCCAACCAAAGAAAGCCTTTTGAGAAACTCTTAAAAGCATCATTGTTACTGAACTTATTTACTCCAGAATCATTCTCATCTTCATCTTCATCTTCTTCTTTTTGAAATTTTCAGACTTGTGCGATTAATTCCTCATCATTGAGCAATTGGAAGCCTGCCTCTTCGACGTCACAATTCAACCACTCTGTGATTTCTCTATCCCCGCAATTTTCAAAACCTTTCATTGTGCTAAGAAAGGCTTGAAAACTCAGTAACACTATCTTTCACAAAGTCTGTAGCATTTTCATCTGCACCAGTTTAGACCAGGGATGTTTGAAAGTGGGGAAGAGAACACTCATACCAAGAATTGAGATTGTGAGAAGGAATTCTATAAAAGGGGAATTCAAAATATTTATCTGCACTCGTAGTTTGGAAAGGACGGCTTGCATACAAAAGGAATGTGGGGAAGAAAAAAAAAAAACTTTAAAAATACATCTTTGTTAAGAAAAAATTTTGGATGATAGTAGAAAGTGAAAAAAAAAAAAAGTGAAGAAGAAACTGACTTCGGTTAATGGAGAGTTTCGGTTAATCGAGGTTCTACTGTACATACGTATGAATCTAATCTTGTAATTCAGTTTTTACCTACATCCAGATGTCTAATTATCTTGAAATTTTGCAGACATATCAAGAATCATTGACAGTACAATAATAATGAAAATGAATGTTTACAGAATGAATAGGTCTCATATAAGAGCACACAAAAGAATTTCAATACAATACAATCTATGGAGTAGCCTTGTTTGGTTTGGTTGCCCACTGGAAGGAACCCACCCAATTTGAGTTTATATGTTTTAACACGTTTAGAGAGAATAGTACACATCCCTGAATAGTACATTTCTATCCCCCGATGAAGGACAAACCCAATAACCCTATTTATCGATTTCTTTGAAATAGTTTGCAAAAGTTTACATTTCTTATTCTTTTCAATGAGTACTTTTGAGTTACATAATTGTATTTTTTACATTTTGTTTGGATAGTACCTATATATTGCATAACTGGATGTCTATAAAATATACTTTTATATTACCTCTGTATGAGATGTATTGATTAATACAATATTCCTTGCATAATAAAAAATGCATTTATAAATCCTTATTTAAAGTGCATCAGAAAGATATTTATCTAGATAAAAAAAAAAGTAAAATAAATGAATATTATTGAAGTTTATACAATAACGCTCAGCTGAAAATAGTGTGGGTAGTATGAATAATTTTTTTAAGGGCAAAAAGTCACAGCCATATATGAAACTCTATGGAATCATCAGTTGTTTTGTTATTTTTTAAGTTACATTTCAATAAAAACTTTTTTTTTGTCTTTTAAACTATAAATTTTAATTTCCATTTATTTTATTGCATTAGTCTTTAAAAGAGCATAATTATATATATATTTAACTCCTTTACAAGCAGAATCCATGTATTAAAAGTAAAAATTTATGCCTTTAAAAACTTACATCTTGCCTTGTATTTTAAAGTAAAATATGTGGTACTTTTCTTTTTTTAAATTGCACTGCAAATGTTTTGTTCATTGGCAGAGAGTTCTCCCCCCTCCCCCATTTTTTTCTATATTTCAAAAGCATGTTCCACGATATAGCTAATCTTAATTTTTTTTTTTTTTTTTGTGATAATAAGACATGCTTCACAGGGCAATATGGTAATGGAACAGAAATTTTTTATGCAATATACATCTTGCATAAAAAATTTCTGTTCCATTATCATTCAACTGAATTTTTTCTTTTTCGTAAACACAATTGAGGCATTGACAATGAAAATGAGGTAAGTGCCAAATATGCGAAACTGTGTTTTTTCACTGACAATAATCTATGTTCCAATGCCAATAGCATAGAAAAAGAGGCAAATGTCTAACGAGCTTCGTTTAGTTTAAGTTGTTGCAGGAAGATAAGGTTAGGGGTAACTCCCGAATGCTTGGCATTGAAAAAGAGGTAACAGAAAAACCCTCGCGGGATAACTTTAACGTTCCCCAATGTTGGACGATGATTTGATGTTGGACATATTTGCGATTTGTTCCTGAACACTACTGCTCTGAAAATTTCTGAACTTTCTTGGATTCGAGTATCAAATTCAACACTTCCTCTCATCAGCACCAAAAATACTTTCAATGAATTAGAAGAGTGGAAACAGAAGACAATCTTCAAGAATCAAAAATTTAATGGATTCAAACAAATGGCTACATTTCCTTCTAACGAAAAAATACCAACGCTGAACGAAGGAAAGAAGAAGGACTTGCTAGCAATGCTTGAATATCTCGATCAAAAATACGATAACTTCTATAAGGAGGTTTGCAAATAATATTTTTTTCTTTTCACATCTACCTGTTATGCCTTGCGTTATGTCTTTTGCTTCAATAAACCATTTGTAGCCAAGAACGGGAGTATTCATTTCGATATTGGACCATCAAAACTTCTTTTGCTTCTCCTGCAAAATTAAATTTTTGGCACTTACCTCATTTTCATTGTCAACGCCTCAATTATCTATGCCAAACTCAATATTGCTTTTACAGGGTTTCTACAGATTTCACAGCTTTTGCTTCCCTGACATCTATCATGCTCTTACCTGACTTTATGTAGCGTGCTTTCCCGAATTTTGCGATTCTATTTTTAACATTACATCCTTTAATTAATAATTTTTTATATATTTTGCCCCTTTTTTTACAAATAATAATAAAATTAATATATACAAGAATCTTATTTGACATCACTGGATTCTAACAAAAACCATGTTTGATAATACAGTAGAAGACCCAAAATCCGCACAGCTTGGTTCCAGACCTTGTGCAGATTTTAGAATTTTGCAGATTTTGGGTCATAATAGGAAATTTATTCTATTTCCACCCCACTCAGAAAATAATAGAAAAAAATACAATAAAGATCAAGGGAAACAAATCATGTTACTTATAATCAGAATCATAATATAAAAATACAGAGGATTAATACAATATACAAAATTATGAGACTATAGTACAACTTATTTAAACATGTATATTCAATGGTAGTTTAGAACTTTGGGATGTTGTAATTATAGTTTTCCCTCCCCCCCATTATTTTCTGTTCCATAGCACAGCTTTGTTGCTCTACAAATCTGAGATATTTCTTTCTCAGAACCCAATCTTCATTAAATGTTAATTTATCAACTTTTTGATCATCCTCACTTGTTACTGTGCCAGACTCTGTGTCATGTGACCATAATTCAGTGTCAATTATGCCACTGTCAGTCATTTGAAGGTTATCAATGTTATGATTAGAGTTCACAAACTCCCAAAATATTTTTTTCAAGTGGGAGTAGCTTATTTAGTTTTACCTTGTGGTTATTCTGTAGTTTTCTGAACTTGCAGCTGGCAGGGTAGATTTGATTGTTTACATTGAATAGACAGTGCGGATTTTAGAGCCTTGTGGATTTCGGATCTTCTACTGTAATCCTAACTAATATTATAAATGCGAAAGTGAGTTTGTTTGTTTGTTTATGACGCTTTCACGCCTAAACTGCTGAATCGATTAGGGTGCATTTCGGTTTAGATATAGATGGGACCCTGGAGTTGGTTATAGGCTACTTAGAATTTTAGATTTTTAAATACTTTTTTAATTATTAATTAAAAACCGTTTTTACGTTGCCATGCTTGGCGAGTTTTGCCCGTATCAATCAAATGATTCATGTTTTGAGCTAACAAGAATGCTATTACTTCAACAAAGAAGCACGTGCGTGCATCTGAAAAACATTAAATTCCACGGAAATTATGCCAGTTTTATGCCAAATCTATCTATCAATAATAATAAAAATGAATGTTCTCCAGACAAATCTACAGAAAGCAGAGCTTTGAAAATTTGAGCATAGAAGCCCATGACTGTGCACCTGAGGCTTAGAATGTTGAAATTTTAAATACTTTTCTAATTATTAATTAAAAACCGTTTTATCGCCCGCACAAAATGATTTATGCTTTTGAAATAAAGCTGAAATTCTATTTTCAGATAAACATTCATTTGAAAAACATGAAATGGTATGGAAATTATGTTGATTTTACGCCAAATGAAAAAGCATTAGAAAGAAAAGTCCAAATGTGTTTCTTAAACTTGATAAATTTCCAAATCCTACCAAAATAAAAACTCTACTGTTCGAGCCTCGTCAGGGGGAGATCCCCCTGAACCCCCTAATTTTTTAGTTTTATTATTGCCATATTAAAACTATATTAATTGACTTGTCATTTTATCGCTCATCTTTCGCGTATTTTGCCTGGTAACCCTATGTTGAAATTTTTATGAGTGTAACCTATTTATAGAAAAATACATGTGGTGCATATTCTACAGCTTACGAAATATTGTAACACCAGATTAAAGCTGTTGTGAACTAATAATATTTGAATATATGTAAAAAAATTCATGTGGAGCATATTCTACAGCTTATGAAATAGTGTAACAATATCGAGACTAAAGATTGCTTTAATCTCGATATTAAAGCTGTTGTGAACTAATAGTATTTAAATACATGTAAAATTATGTCGCTTTATTATGTCGCATTTTTGGGACACATTTTTCAATAAGGGTATTGAGAGATAAAATGACATAGTCATTAAAAAATGTGTACGTTTGTGTGTTTAGATGTTTTTGACTGAATCACACACAAATTGCTGAACGGATTTGGAAAAATTCGTAATGAAGATAGCTTATGCCCTGGATTAACATACAGGCAGCCTTTCAAGCATATAGCATAAATAATTCTTTTACAAAAACATTCAAAATAATTCTAATGTATTGCGCTCTATGGAAATTTTATAGCTACTAAACCGATTCTAAAACTTAGTTACACTATTCCTGAGTATTATTGTTTATTTGTGGATTAAGACCGATTGACAACACTAGGGTCCTAGGCCTATATGGGGAATTCCTCTTTGGGGAACTTTCTGAGGGATCCTAGCCCGTATTTACGCGAGGTTTTAAAGAAAACCGCGAAAAACTGCAAGCGGCTAGGTCAACAGGCTCGACCAGGGGTTGAACCTGGCACCTCCAGCCTTCCAGTTTTGAGAGTAGAACTTCTTAGACACTGGTGGGACCCTGAGTGTTATAGGCTACCTTTTATGCATATATCACAAATAGTTCTTTTACAGAGATACTCATAAGAATTACATTACACTCTATGTGTATCTCTGTAAGTACTGAACCGATTCCAAAACTTTTTTCAGTTAGTAAGCTACACTATTCTTGAGTATTATAGGCTAAAATTCATGCATGTAGTGCAAATAGTTCCTTTACAGGAACACTCAAAATAATTCTAATACATTACGCTCTCTGGGTATCTCTGTAACTATAGAACCGATTCTAAAACTTTTTCGCTAATAGAAAGCTACACTATTCCTGATTAACGTAGGCTAAAATTCATGCTATAGCATAAATATTTCTTTCACAAGAACAACAAAAACAGTTAGCAAATACTGTCGTAACTGTATTCGCCAAATGCCTGAAAAAAAATCTAAATTTAGTAACTCTGCTTACTCTCTTATTTTAAATGAAGTATAAACTTCATATGAAGTTTTATACTTCATATAAAATAAGTAAAAAGCAAATAGTATTTAAATGCAGTTTCTTTTGCCGCAAACATATGTGTTATTCACACATGCTTGATTTCTTTTGGGACCTAACTCTAAAGCCGACGCGGACGAAGTCGCGGGTAGCAGCTAGTTTAAGATAAAACTAAGCATATTTTAACTGCACAAAATATCCTCATAAAGAACACATTTTAAAATCATTTATAAGGTTGAATGCGAAAATGAAAATAAAACATTTTAAAAAGTTAAAAAGTAATATGGAGGTATTCCATTGTTAATTGATAAAAGTTGTTAATTGATAAAGTAGTGTTTTTATCAATTAACAATGGAATACCTCTGTATTACTTTTTAACTTTTTAATATGCAAGCCAGTACCAGGCTATTTTATGGTTTTTATCTTGTTTTAACAAGTTTTATCGGCACCTCCCGTATCTATATGGATGTCATCAAAGAAATGCGGTTTCAACATATACAAGTCAACAAACCGATGTCACCTGGCTCCAGATGTCTGCCCTCAAATTATAATATAGATGAAGTAGAGCGTATTTACAGTAATTTAAGAAGCATTTCCAAGCGTAAAGTAAGAGAATTTCAATATATAAATTTCCTGAAGGACTGTCTATATTTTAAAATCACTCCCAATTTCATGGCAATCAAAAACTCATTTCTCAATCAAGAGTTCTTTTATGATATTAAACATTTTGAACGTAATCTTCTTAAAAAATATATTCGAAAGAAATTCGCAATCATTGCCGACCTTATTCGAAACGAAAAAATAGCTAACTCAAAATTAAAAAATAAGTGCTCTCTCGATGAGTTTAACGAACGGATTAATAAAATTAACAGTTTCTGTCGAAAAGAAAGAAATATCTACCAAACGAAACACCAACGAAAACTTAATAACTGGATAAAGAAAAAGAATATTAAAATAAAAATACCTACCCCTAAGGAAGATCAATTTATTAATCTCTCCTCTCTAAAACTCACACAACTACAAAAAGACAAATTAAACTTAGGCCCTAAATTTATTCTAGACGATACTATCAATATTAACGATACAATAGCTAACATAGAAACAGCCATAAACCAGCTCCCTACCCCGGATAAAAAAGATATAAGGCTTATCGCCCATAATGAAATTAAGAAAACCTTAAAAAACCCATCAAAAGATCAAGAAGACCGGAAATGTCTAAACGAATTAAAGAAAAATGAAAACATCGCATGTCTAAGTTCCAATAAAACAGGTAAAATAGTAATTCTTGATAAAACTGACTATAAAGAAAAAATGCAACATACCATTGAAGCTCTGAATGGGGAATCTTTAAATAAAGACCCCACCCCTAGAATTATAAATAAACTCAAAGATCTTATTAAAAATGGAAAATGGCCAAACGAAACCCCTCCCAACTTTGATAATTCTGCTGCAATAGCTCCCCCCATTTTCGCTAAATATAAAGACCACAAAAATCCTCCCTCACTCAGACCTATTGTTAGCAAATGTGAAGGCCCAACTTACACGCTCAAAAAATATATGAAAAACATCCTATTAGAAATAATCCCTCCATCTGATTATGTACTGAACTCCACTAATGACTTTTTAAAACACAAACGATTTTACTCTCAAAGAAAACGAAAGTATGGTCAGTTTCGACGTTATTAATCTTTACCCATCCATAGACATTAATGAAATGATTCCCATAATAAATAAACAAATAGCTCTAACCTACAAAAATGAAGAAATTAGCAACACTCTAACAAGAGTCATAAACCTACTTTTAACTAACTCATACTTTCAATTCAGTAACCATTTTTACAAACAAGCACAGGGTGTCCCAATGGGGTCACCAATTTCGGGAATCGTGGCCGACTGGAAAATGCACCTTCTTGAAAATAAAATTCACACTAACTTTAACCATTCTTTTCACTTGTGGGTACGATACGTTGATGACATTTTTGCCATAGTAAATGAAGACAAACTCCTAGATAAATTAAACAGCCTAGACCCTAATATAAAATTCACCTATGAAACTGAAACTAATAACTCCATAAACTACCTCGATGTTAGAATTATGAAAAATAAAAATCTCAAACTTCAAACCACAGTATATCGTAAACCACTAAGTAACCCCGCAATAGTGGATTTCAAATCAAATACACCTTTTAATTATAAAATAGCCAACATAAGATCCTACATAGATCGCGCATTAACAGTTTGTTCGGATGAAACCCTCTTACAGGAAGAACTACAAATTATTAAAAAACAATGTCAGGAAGCAAATTACCCGCCGCATATTTTTAATAAATTGATCAAAGAAAGACAAAAGAAACTCAATACAATTAGCAATAGACAGAAACCCAAACTAAAATTCACTACAGCTATACCTTTTTGCAGGGGAGCTGCTAATAAAATATCACACTCAGCTCTTAAGAAAAATATTAGAATTCCGGTCAAACCAAATAAAAACATTTTTCAACGTATCAGATCCGAGAAAGACCAAATAAAACCCACAGACACCGCAGGAATTTATAAAATAAACATAAAAAATAACGACAACGAAATAACCGGCTGCTATATTGGGGTCACAAAAAGAAAAATTAAAGAACATCAAACCGAACATATTAACGACATTAAATTCAATAGAGAATCAACAGCCTTATCCCGCCTCGCACTAAACACCCCCATTACAATAGATTTTCAAGCAATACAAAAAATAGCCAACTTCAATAACCATACATACGCCTACTTACGAGAATCATTGGAAATACTAACAACAGAGGGCAGCATCAACGACATGACGCACGCCAGCGTAGACGAAACATGGAATGACATCATGCGCAATAAGAACGGCGCGGAAGAAGAGGAAGAGAGTCATTCCCACGGGAACGTCAGACTGAAGACGGCTGTGATGGCGGAAGCCAAAATATATTTCTCCGGGGGTAAAGGTAGTGTTTTTATCAATTAACAAACAAGAAAATAAAACAATTTCTATACTTAGGTTCAAACAGCAAATATTTTCTTGATTTTACCGCAAAATTCAATTTTTCTTGCATTTCCCTGATATTTCTTCAATTTCTGCTAATTTCCCTGACTTTTTCCCCAAATCCCTGACTTTCCAGGTCTGTAGAAACCCCATTTTAGTGATATTAAAGCATTCAACAAGCATTCCCATATCCGTATCGCAAAATAACAGGTCCAACAGAAAAAAAAAAATACAAGATCATGCTACAAGTTACTTCTCTAGAAATCAACTACACCTGGAAATTGAGGTTTCAAGCTTATGATAGGTAACCAGTGTAGTATAAAATTTCAAATTAACTAGTAAATAGTTACTTGCTGTATTGTTAACTGCTCAATAAAAAAAATGTATAATTTCTATTTATGAACTTTTGAGTAGCTGCTTAGTAGGACTTTTTCACAAGGTAATTGCTGAAGATTTTTTTTTTTTGTTGTTGTTGTTGTTTGCTTGTTTTGGACTCTGATATTATGATTTAACAAAAACCTTCAGTTTAGATGAATTTGTTAAGTTGGAGTCCAACTGTATGTATACTAACTTTTTTACTCTTATAATAATTTAAAAGCAATTGACATCATGGTAATATATTATTAGAAGTATGCTAATTAGGTCAATTTGCTGAGTTTACATAAATGTGCATAATAAATAATCAACTGATATCTAATATGACTGACAATGTTAAAATAGGTAACACAAATTGTAAAATGCTCAAGAAACTGGTGTTGCAGTCATTTAAAAATAGTGTATAAAATGCACAAAACAGAAAAACAAAACTCAAAAGTTATTTTATCTTAATGCATATTTCACATAAGGCGATTTATTTAAGTAACATATAACTGTATTTTTATGACTGTAAAATACAATAATAAAAATTCAAAAAGACAGAATGCAAGCTCAGAATATAAAAACAATGTAGGAAATATTTAAAAAAAATGAAAATCTTAAATTAACAAGAGAAAAAAAAATCTTTTTTTTATGAATATTTAGCAATCTTTCATTGCTAAATATTACCAATTTCAAAAACTGAAAAGTAGTGCAATGCAAACCTTGATGTGAGGGAAAAACTGGAATAAAAAATATCATAAATGTCTTATAAACTACATTTTATTCTTAAAAGAAGAGGAAAAAAATATACTGCTGCAAAAAACAGATGAGCGGTCTCACATTTTGCCTATTTTGACAAACTATCTATGAACAGTAAAAGAGAGAGCCTTTTCCATTACAGTATGACTCTTAAATGGTTGAACCGGAAATTGAGATGCACAGAATAAATTTACCTTTAATGCCAAAAGTTGGACCCTGAGATGGCTGCCGTAAACAAGCAATCACATTCTTATGCAATTCTGCTGCTAGAGCTTGACATAAGCCAACCGTAGTTGTGCTTTTCCCTTCACCCAGAGGTGTAGGCGTAATACTGTAAAAAGTAATATTTTGATTGAGAAAAGGTTAATATAAATGAACTTAAATAACAGTTAAACAATAAATACAGTAAAGAGCTGATTATCTGAACTCCAATGAACCAAACTGTTCAATTATCCAAAACCTTGCTCTTTTTTTTTTAAAGCATGCAAAATCGAAAACATTCCCCTGATCAGTGCATTTTAAAGAGCAGAAACAATAGAATAAGAATAGAATGATGGCCTGTAAAGGGGAGTGAAATCAAGGTTAGAACAGCAAAATTTCAGTTTATCTTATTCCAATCCTCTTTATCGTGGGCGCTTTCTTTGTTTCCAGTACACACAATGTTTTTAATCTTTGGATTCGTTACTAAATTTTATAAAAAGTATATTTTTGGTATTAAAAATCTTATGCATAAAACATTATATAAATATACATATAACATAAAATTAAACATCCTCTTAAAATTCAAAATTTCTATTAGCATATTAAAAGGTTAAAAACACATTAAAATCCGACGGTCGGATTTTAATGTGTTTATAACCTTTTAATATTTTAATGCAAGTCCATCCTTTTATTTTAAATATTTCTATTAGCTACCTTCAAAATTCTGTAGGAGGCGTAGCAACTTTCGTTTCTTAACAAAGGATTTGACTTGGGATCTAAATTTATTAAAAATGCAACTGATATATATATCCCCTCTTTTACATGGTTCTCTGGCTCCAGACCTGGCAAGAATTTCCTGTGGCTTTGAGACCCAGGTATTTTAATAGCCAATAAATGCCCCTTTTCTGGAGCATCTGATTACTGTATAAACTATATGACCTGCACTTACAAATTGAAACACTGCTCAGAAAGCAACTTTTTCATGACCCCTGTTGCATGTAAATTTGTGTAAAAGTTAACAACAATATGCTTTGAACCAGAAGTGAGAAGTAACTTATGTCGCCAGCCACAGCCCTGAGTACTGGGGTTTTGTCCCGGCTTCTTGTGGACTTGCAACGCTATCATCAGCCAGGCTACAACTCCAGCATGGGTGGCTGGTCATCTTCCAAAGACACCCAGCTTGGGGCTCAAAGACAGTGTTCTGAAAGATCAGCTACCCCACCTGCCATATGTTACATATATATGTTTCAATCATTTCAGTTTAATCAGGATCAACCCTTAAGTTGGCTGTGCAAACTTTTGCTCATTCAAATTAGAGCCAGTTCAAATAGATTCAGGTAAATGATGTTGTACTGTAAGTAATGTAACTACCGTAAAAATCGGGAGAAGGGCCGTGGCTCATACGAAAAAAAAGTTAAACTTTTTCAGGGTGCGGCCCATCTATCGATGCGGCCCATCTGATATTTTCCCCCTCCAACTGTACTGCTTATTTAATTACAGTGCAGCACCGATAATCCGGCATCGGCTGCAATGACGCGGTGCCGGATTACCGATTTTTCCGAATTACAGATGTGTTGAAAATTTCCATTAAAACCATCGTCCATCACGTGCTATTGACCAGTATATTATTTATCAATGAAAAGTAGTCTTAAAATATGCATACGATCGCTATATAAACCGTCAAAAAATAATAATAATAATAATTATAACCTACACTGGAACAAATGTAATTTAGTGTTTAATTCAAACTAAAAACTATAAAGCAGAGAAGATCGTTGATTTTGGAACATTTGCATAAATTATAACACAAATAGTAACTGAAATTTATGTAAATACTAATTTAAAATAAGTGTATTAAATTATTATTAGAATCTAATTAGCTTTTGTATTTACATTGAATACATCGGTTAATTCGACTTGTTTCATTTTTTTTCGGTATTCAATTGGTTAATTAACATATGCACATTCATCAGTTGACTCTCAGATATAAAATCGAATTTATTAAATCTCTCCGTAGTTTGTACCCTAGAGTTTTATTTTTCAAGCTGAATTATTCCCAATTTTACTCTCTTCACAGCTTCTTAATTACGTCGACTCCTTTCCCTCTTGCTGGCGAATTCCTTCCCGCGATAGTTGACGATTTCGCACGGTGACAGGATGTCTAGAAACAAGGCAATCTGTCTGGAAGCGGAAGGAGCCGAAGCCACCTGTTTACGATGATGCGTAAACATGCTGTCTCGTTTTAAAAACTCATACATATTAATGTTCTATGAAAGCACTCGCATTATCTTTGAATTCTTCATTCAGCTACACTGCACCTTTGACTGCAATTAATTTAAATGTAATAAGCGAACCAAGCCGTATTTACTTTTGTTTTTATCTCGGCATTAGAAAATGCATTGATTCAAATATTTGCGGCAGTAATGGTGATCGGCAAAGACATGTTAGGGCCGAAATACGAAACAAAGAAAAATATTCGGTGAAAATCTATCTATTGAAGAAGAAAAAAATGAAGATAGCCATATATCAATTAAAATCAGCGTTCAAAGTTCCGGATTTTGAGATTCCGGATCCCTTTGGGGAGGGAAAAAAACAAACAAAAACGAGACTAGTGCCAGATTATAGGTTCCCAGATTATGAATGCTACATGTATATATTAATTTTCAATAAATTACGATGATCAGACTTTCTGCGGGTATATTTTTACATTTGTTTACATTTTTACGAATGCGGCTCATACGTCGGTGCAGCCCTTCTGTGAGTATATTTGTACACTTCTTTACATTTTTACTGGTGCGGCCCTTACGCCGGTGCAGCCGTTTTCCCGGTTTTTACGGTAAATTTTATTTTCCCATTGTATTTGTAATGCTGAAAAATGCAGTTTTATTATTTACAAAATCTTTTGCCTTTCTGAAGATTCAGAAGAGAGTGTTAATTGTTATAAAAGCCATGCTTAAAAAAAATATAACAAACATGCTAGACAAATGAGAAATAATATGCAACAATTTTGGTAAACGGTGCAAGTTAATTACATTCATAAATCCATGCAAATAGTATAAAAATAAAACAATTTAAAACTGATAAATTATAAATTAAAAATGTACCCTGAAATAACAACATATTTCCCAGGAGTTCTAGATTTGCATCTTTCTAAGACAGACAAGGAAACTTTAGCTTTTCTTTCACCATATAGTACAATTTCATGTGGAAAAAGACCTATTTCTTCAGCTACAGTAGTTATATCTTTTAAGATTTGGGATCTTGCTATTTCTATATCACTAAAATGAATAAAAAATAAATCAACATGTACCTTTTTTATTTATGATTTTAGGATACTTCATACATAGCAATGAAACAAATGTGCATTATTTATCCTAATGCAAATAAATAAGTAACAAAAGAAAAAAAAAGCTGTAAATCAGTTAAAGCATGCCAAGTGCATCAATTAAAAAATGCTTTCCAATACAGATGATTTATTGCATAGGAAGTAAAAACAATGTGACTAAAGAATTTTGTTACGTACTATATGAATGAGGATTATTTTTTTTTGCCTAAAATCTATATGATCCATTTTCAAATAAGAACTTTACATAGTAAGTGTCAGTGCATTAAAATTTTGTAACAATCCAAGCATACTTAAGAAAGTTAAAATACAGACAGATAGACAAGAGAAAATCACAATGCTTTTCTACTAAAAATATGTTAGAAAAAAAATATTTCCTTTGCTTGAAATAGAGGAATACTATTAGAACATACTTTATTCAATTACAATCAATTGATCATAGTGTGTTAAAATTCTTTTGTAGCCTAGTGAAAGAATTGCATAGTACATATTTACAATAAGGAGTATGCAACAGTAATCAAGTCCGTGGTAAATATAAATTTTTGCATATTCCTACAGATAGATTGGAAAACAGAAACACCAAAATCATAAACATTTTTTGAATAATAAAATAAAAATAATAAGTGACACTACCTTAAACCCGAGGGACCAAAATTCAAAGGGATATGTGACAAATTCCATTTAAACTAAAAAATAAAATTAAAACAATTTTGAGATTGCTACATTATCTGTTCCCTCTATTAGAAACAAATAGTTTTAAGAGAAACTACTCATAAAATACTAAAGTGATTGAAAAGAAATAAAGCATACATACCAGTCAACATCCACTGAAGAAAATCCAGTAGATTTATGTGGTATCACTATCTTAAAGTCATAATTACTTATCTGTGCCACAAAACACACTTTGAATTTTTTTTCACACATTAAATTTCACCACCTGTTCTATGCATCATTTTTTAAAAATATAAGTTGATATGACATACAGTTATGAACAATTTGCTTTTTAGAATAATTATGTTTGAAATTTTGCATTGGGTCATGACATTAAAAATAGAGTTTGAGTAAGAGCTCGGAAATAAAAGAATTCTTTTAATGTGAAATAAATAAAACTTTGATGATGACTTCAATGATTTTTGAAAAATCCAATAGAGTTGGGAGGTATGAGCATATTATTACTGATTACATTTAAAAATTTTTATTAGTACAGTTAAACTTAGAGCCACTTTTTAAAATAAGTTTATTCAAGAAACTGTTAGAATTATTTGAATGACTTTGTAACTCTATCTACTAAGATTTTGTCATTTTGTTTGGTTATAAATGACTTTATATGTAAAAATATAAATAAAATATATTTTAGATTTTGTAGATAGAAATAGTCTATAACTGTTTTAACTTTTCAATTGGGGATGCTAAACAGACAACCTAAATACTAAATTCAATTTGTCTTGAAATAAATAATATTAAAATTCAAGAAGAATTTGAACCAGCCTTTTGTAGATACTTAAAAAAAAAAAAAAAAAAAAAAAAAAAGGAAGAAAGGCGAAAAGAAGACAAGGGAAAAGGGTACATTTGTATGGAGAAGAATAGATCGGAATTAGAAACGAAAAATTCAGGAAATTTTAAAATTGAAAAAAAAAAATCTGAAAAAATGCAAATTTTTTGAAAATGAGGTAAAGAAAAATAGTGCCGTTATTAGCTTTTTTTGACTGAAAAAATAAAAAAGTACAAAAATTTATTATTGGAACAATGTTAGAAAGGCCTACATTTTCAACTGAAAAATATTAGACAATCAAAATCTGTGGTCTGAAAAAACATCACAAAAGGTTGAATCTTTAGATTAAAAAAAATAAAAAAAAAAAATATATTCAAAAATTTAAAAAATTCTATACGAAAAAAAAAAAAAACAGTTTATGAAGCTTGATGTTATAATTTGGAAACAGAAAAATTAAAAATAAGAACATCATCCCTTGAAACTGTACATTCAGGACAAAGTTAAAAAATCAAAATAAATGCAATTAAATAGGAATGCTTTTTCAGTAACTACTGGTGTGGGTATTACATTAAATTTAGAAACTGATAAATGCGATTGAAATCATATAGCTCTTATATATAATACGTGTCATTCCATCCATCTGCAAAACTATTGAGGACTAAGAGAATTTCTAGAGAGACAGAAGGGAGTTTATAGGGCTGAAGGATAAAGCAGTATTAAAGGACTACATCTTGATTCCTGCTACATCATATATACTCAAATTCAAGTAAATACATACTATAGTACTTATTTTAATTATTTTTTATTCCTATACAGTACAAAATAAGTTGGTTAACTTCATGAAGTAACTTAAATACAGCCAAGGATTTACACCCCCTAGCCGTTACTACACAGTTATATAAATGATCAGTAATCAGCCATCACAATTTATTAGGCCTTCCCATGATGGGGAGCACTGTAAATCAGCTTTAAAGTTCATAGACATTTAATTAGTCTGAATCAAAGAAGATGGGAAAAAGAAAACTGACAATTATGCAATAAATAAAATTTAAATGAATGTGTTACATTAAAAAAATAATAATAATAATTCACAAAAGTATGTTAACTCACTTGAGAGAACTTTCTTCCAGCCAAGAGAACATTTCTTGCTGCAATAACTGCAGTTAGTTTCAAGAAATCTTCACTGGATACAAATGTCAAAACAGATTCCACATCTTTGGCTTCTATGTGGAATTCAATAGCTTCAATTATTTCATGATAATCAAAAACAAAATGCAGTAACAGTATGCTTAAATAAATAAATAAGTAAAGCACTCAAAATAGTACAAAAATAAATATAATACAAAACATGATAACACATACCATTAAAATGTACAAGCACACACAGAGAAAATAGGAGAAAAGCCTTACCACCTTCTGATGGAAGACATTCAATAAGTGTACCACATGACTTGATTTGTTTTCCAAGGGATCCTAAATTTGTCTTTGTATTGATAATTACAGCACTGGAATCTATCTTGAATGAGAAAGCAAGAATATTTATAATATCCTATATCATTACAACTCAAGTAGAGCAAAAGAAAATAAGAATACAGCTTTCATAATGAGCAAAAAATATTTGCTATTAAAGTCAAAGTACAGTCAAACTCTCTAGGACAAACGGACTGAGGTATTTGCTCATAAAAAAATGGATTTGTGAAAAAAATCCTATTCATACATACTTATGTACGAATATTGTAATACAGTACTGTATGTACTGTACTTACTGGGTATAGTAAGTACAGAAAATACTTACTATAGTATTTACTTATTTTTTATTCCTATACGGTACAAATAGGTTTTAATTTGTTTTGACAGTCTTATCTCTTTCTTGTACAACCTTTCTTAGAGAAGATTCATGAATTGAAAAGTCAGTTGTATCCCTAGATTCGAAAAAAGTTTGAAGCTTTTCTGCACACTCAAAAACCATTGATTTTTTTTTTTTTTGGGGGGGGGGTGAGGTCAAGTTATAATTCAACATATTTGTCCTTATCATTATCACTTTCATTGACTTCAGAATATTAAAGGAATTGTTCCACAAAAGGATTAGCTTAGCTGGGTGAGGAATAGAAATTTAAAGAATCATAAATGCTGGCTGCAGGTTTATTAAGTAGAAAGTGTAAAACATTGGAAGCTCCAATAAATAAATTTATCAACATTTTGTTGATTTAAAAATGTATATAATTTTGCTTAGCAAAAAACAAAAGGAAAAGAATGATGAACAGATGAAGAATAGTTAAAAAATATGATTACTAGCATAGCAATAGAATTATTAGGTTGTAACGAAAGTTTCCCGCCACAGTTCGCATTGGCCTATTTGATCTTATTTTGTCAAACGATTTTTGGCATTTGAAAGAAAGAGATTTACTTTATAACACTATGTTGTGAAATCTGTACAAAAACATCGTTATCATTAAGTACAAGGTGTCTCAAAAGAACTATCACTGATTAGAATCACCATTTACTTCCAGTTCTGTTACGAAAGAATGCCGAAAAAAAATAATCTACAGAATTTCAACAAATTATATGTGTACAGTTTAAGTACTATTACTGTTCTATCATGTGACACTGTGCAAGTTTGGTACCAGAGATTCAAAAACAAGGACTATGACATTCAAAAAGCAGAGAGCTCTGGCTGGTCTATTGATGTTGATGAAACCAGCCTGCGAGAACTTGTGGAAGAAGACAAACTGCTACAGGAACACTCCAAAGATTTCCAATACATTATGGCAATTTTAGGGGCATTCATCCATTTCAAGCACAATATCGTCCTACCATATAAGTTAGGTAATTGTCTGACCACGGTCACGTGCCTCCCTCATGAACTACACCAAAAGTCGCCAAGCATGATTAAATATATTGAATGATAGACTCTTCTCATCATTAATTTTAAGTTGTACGTCTAAGAAGTTTATTAACTTATTATCAGTAGGATTTTTTATTAATTCTAGAGCTGAATGGTAAGCTACTGGGAAATTTTCAGAATCATTATAATTATTATCAGTGGCTATTGTAATTATGTCACCTATGAACCTATATATTATAAGAGAATTACTGTAATTTTTTTTCATAATTACATAAATATAGGTCAGCTAAGTAACTAGAGTTAGAACCACCCTGTGGTATTCCTAAAATTTGCCTATATATATTGTACAGTAAAAGTAATTTCTTATCTTGTATGATACGCTAAAATTTTACTTGCAAACATACAAATATATGGACAGTTACAAAAATGCATTGGAAAATGCACTTACAATACTGTGAAACTAATATTCAAACTGATTGGCCATTTTTGAAAGATTTAAATAATTAAAACTCAATGTAAAATTAACACTTACTTCTTGAGGCAAGTTTTTTGAATCTTGACTAATTGTGACAATTGCTTTCTTATGCAGAAGGAACTGAGCTATTGAAGATGTGGAGCTTTCATTTTCCAAAACTAAAACATTCTCGCTTTCAGAGAGTATATCTAAAACAATCAAGAGACAAGGAAAGAGAAAAATAAAAATATTATACAGAAAAAGAGAGTTCTGCTGCTACTTTTTTAGTCAAGTATAAATTCAGTACCTTGAGCATTAAGAATTTCAATAACTGCTGCGGCTGTACACGGAAGAAGTTCCTCCTCCTTATTTAGATAAATATTTTCAATATTTCGTTTATTTAACCTGTATTCAAAATTACATACATATACATAAAAAACACAATTTAAGCATGGTCAAAAAAATTTTAAACTGCTAAGAAAAGAATAATTGCATGAAATATGAAATTAATTTTATCATTCTAAAATTTATAAACATTCCAAAAGGGGAAAAATTTAATAAGAATTTTTAACACTTAAGTACTATATACCATCAACATTTTTGTCCATAAATTTATTTCCCTGATTTGTACAATTATCAGGCGAAATATTGCACCAATAAGGTTAAACAATTATGTGATTCTCTGCTACTACTGTTGATATCCCTATTTTACTATATTAAATTACATAGCTGCTTATTTATTTAATACTAGCCGCCTCTGGCAACCAGTTGGTTTGCTATCTTAATAAATCTTGTTCGGATAGAATCCTGTTCCTCACCGGCCTCCTTGGCACTGAAATCTCTCAAATTCTGAATGGAAATTAAAATTAAGATGGTTAAAAACAGGAGCGGCCCTATGGTAAGTGGCACCCCCTGCTAATATAAAAAAGATGCCCCTTTTATGCTCTACTTAGTTTTTGTGTTCGAAATGATGTCCCTTCGAAGCCGGCTCCCAGATGCGATGCTTACTGTTTCGAACGTCCCTGGTTGCAAAAATAAGATGGTTAAATGATAAAAACCTACAAAAAGGAACAAATTATTTTAGTCCTATATTAATTCTGAAGAGCTTCTGGATATATTGGCCTTTATCAAAAAACAGAAAGGAAAAAAAAAGTAAGAAAATCTGAAACACTTTCAGATTTTAAATACGCACTAAAGTGCTATATATTAAAAGCGCATTATAATCCATGGGTCTTCCCTATTTTCAATCCTTCTTTCATTAAGTTGGAAAGTATATCATTATTCATGAGTGTGATTAGACAAAATTAAAATTGATATTTTTAACATCCTTTTTCTGGATGTAATACATTAGAAATAGATGGGGAAAAGCTGCGCAGAAAAATACACAATTCCAACTGAATGAAAATTTCAAAAATTTATTCTCAGGTGTATTCAGCAGATGATAAAATTACGATAAATTGCACCAAGCATTAGAATCATCTCCTAAAATCGCACATCAACCATTTTATTTTTCGATAAATTAAAAAGTTGCACATTTTAGTCTCTGAAAATTTCCAAATCCTATTTTTCTTTTGAGTATAAAACATTTCATTCCTGCTCTGATTTCACATGCACACGATATTTTAATTAAAAAACAACCTTACAAATATTCTAAACAAAAAAATCGTTATTCTTTTATTTTTACTCCAAGAGTCTGAATCATTTAATAAACATGCCAAATATGGCAACCTAGATATGCTTAAATTCTCACTCATTCCACTGCAGGGTTACAAATGCGAAATGGCGAAGCAAAAACATGAGCCTTTTGCGACACGTTTTTTATCGATATCTCCTAAAATAATTCAAATTTCGAAAAAATCGCTTCGAGGTATATCGGAACCCGTCCTGGAAAATTTCCATACAAAATTTGGTAAGTCTACGATCACCCGTTTCGGAGCTACGCGAGACACAGACAGACAAACTAACTAACTAACTAACAGACAGTTTACACATTGTTTTATTTATATAGATATAATTTTTAATCTCACCAGGTATAAGTGTTTTTACTAACAAGATAGTTAAAGTTAATTTGTTGTGGCCAATAGTATAATACCCAAGTACCGATTTTTAAAAATTAAGTATAAAATTTCAAATGTGTAACATTATGAAAATTACTTTAAGCTAACAAAAAAAAAATAAATAAAGGTTTATCAATAATTTATCTATTTTGCAATAATCTTAAGGATTAGAGTACAACACAGCAAAGGATAAATAATAAATTCTGGGGATCTTCAGAAAGGGTGTAAGAAGCTCTTAATGTTACATTCAATAATCTGAGTTGCCCTCTCTCCTAGTTTCAAAGGGAATGTAACAAAATAAAACTTAATTTTTGAAATTCAAACATCAAGGTGACAAATAATTAAAAAAATGCGTTAAGTTTGCACACATGCTTTCATTATTCTACAAAGTTTTCTGTAGCCATATCACAGTTTTACATGAGAATTAATTGGTGTAATTTTGCTTTTACATCTTAATTTTTGTGTCAACACAATATTCTGCTAAAGTTAAAAGTTTTAGAACAACAAATTAATTTTTAAATGTTTTTATGTTTAGATAATCAAAGGTTGCTTACACAGGAGATTTATTCTAAATTGTTTTACAAAAATCTGAAACTAACTAGTAATGCATAGTATTATTAACAATGCATATGCAATCTTGTGCAAATTATGATAAAAGACCTGAAATTATATGGATTGGTTGCAGATTCTAAGTCTAGCAGAAAAAGTCTCGACTTGGATCAAATTAAACAAATAAGATAGCATTTGTTTACCCTGTTTATAGGGAAAGTTTAATTAAAACAACCCTCTTTAAGAGACTATTTTCAAACAGAAGATATCATTAATGCTTTTACAAGAGCAATGACTGAAAACAAATGAAAAGAAAATCCCGCCTACTGAATAAATAAAAACAAACACTGTTTTCATACCCAGATATATCTTTGCTTGGTAAAATTACATCAAAAACTGACTTGGAGTCCAGATTAAAGTCAGGTAGCTGAAATCAAATCGAAAAATTAACACATAGACTAAACATTAGAAGCAACAAAACTAGTTATGGAATATTAATAAATGGCCATTTTTCTTCTTTAACATACTTTATGATTACAATGAAAATAATAAGATTGAATTAATTTATTCAAAAGAAAAAAATCAGAACACGGTTTCTACAGATTTCAAAGATTCTGTTTCCCTGACTTTCCGTGACTTCTACCATATTTTCCCCTGGCTTTTTATCTCACACTTTTTTTATAGACTTCATATTCAACCTATTTCCAGTGTTACTTTGTTTTTTAAAACTAATACATTTTATCTTAAAGAATTGCCAATGATAAATATATTTTTAAAAAAATAATTCGACAACACTACAAAAAGTATGCTTTATAATAATTTAAAGCATATTTCAATTAGACAAGGCATGCTCGCATATGACACATAACACATTTAAAAATTATTTCTAAGTTTAGAAAATAAAATGAAAATAAATTAATTTCTATAACTTATCAAGATAAAAATATTTGGAGATCATATAAAGAAATGCACTTTTAAAGCAACATCTTTAAAAGCATACTCAATAAGAAATAATTTTATGAAACAAAAATGGACTTACATTTAAATTGTGTAGAAGAGAAATTCTCCCAAAAACTTAATTTTGAAATAAATTGAGTGATAAAAGTACATAAAGTTTAGATTTCAAGAAATTAAAAAAATATATATATGATAAATCAAAGAAATTCTGTTCATTTCCTTCGGGGATTCTCTAACTAAACAGCAATAATCAAACAAAAATTACATCTTCCCTTAAAATATAAAAAATTTTAAAATCTTTGCTTAAATTTAGTACAAAAAATAGCTAAGTAATAAACTTGCTGAAATAATTGTAAAGAGGTGGTTTTTCTTTCCAGACAACTCAAAAAAAAAAAAAAAAAAAAAAAAATCAAGTTATAAATACATTTAAGATTTTTGCAGTTCTTGCATTTTAATGTTAATTCAGTATCCAAGGATTCCACATCAAGTTTTAATTGCTTCTTTTTCTGGTCCAGCTCTTTCATTTGAAACTCTAATTATTATTATTATTTTAGATTTTTAAGATAAGTTACTTTTTAGTCCAAACTATAACTAATAAGTTGAATTTCACTATGCAATCTGATTTTTCTTCTATTTCCCCGACTTTTCTTCATTTTCCTTGATTTTCCCTGACTTTTTCCCATTTCCCTAACTTTCCAGGTCTGTAGAAACCCTGCAGAATGAATTTTCATACATGTACGATACATTTTCTCCTGTGTGAAATAAGGAATTTTCACACACATACACACACACAAGTATAATATGCAAGTTCTAACATTTCAGAAGATTTCAAAATACAATTATACTATATTTAATCTTTGAATGAAGTAAAATGTTTAGTTTTAAATGAATCCTATTCTATTGCTTTTAAATTATTTTAAATTAAATTTAAATGAATCTTTTAGGTAATTTGTTTATTTAATTGTTTTCAAAAACTATATGATGTATAGGAGCTATCAAGCATGTATTTTCTAATATAGAAGACCTAAAACTTTTGCATTTAATACCAATTTACTTTTTAAGAACACACCAACTTTTATTTCAGAAAGACTTGATTAAAGGTGTAACAAAGCAATATTGACAGGGCCGTACCCAGAAAATAATTTTGGAGGGGTGGGGTCAGACTTATATTGAATATCATAATATTATATATAAATATACTCTCACACACATATAAATATATACATAATGTAATGATTTCAGGGGGGTTCGGACAAACAAGACCACCCCCTGAGTACGGTCTTGAATACTGATTTCAAAGTTTACTTGAGAAAATAATTAAACATATTCTACTTACATCTACAAAAATTCCATGCACATGTGGATCACCATTCAGCTTCTTAATCGAATCCAATATCTACAAAAAAATTAAACACAAAATTAATATTGCTGCTTTATCTATGAAGTTAGTAAGCTTCTAAATCAATTTATCTTAATTATAACCAGAATATAATTATCTTAATTATAAGTTAAAACCATAGTTTTATGCATTAATAAATATTAATAAGAAACAATGTTTCAGAGGAAATAATACTCTTTTTGTTTTTCTGGCAATTTTCATTGTTCTTGCTGTTATATTTTATTTATAAATATTCATAAAGTAGTCTATTTACCAAAATTTATAGTTTTTTAATTTTCTTTAAAAATGTTTAAGGTTTATAGGCTATTTCATGTCAAATAATCCCATGATTTTTACATAGATGGTATAAGTTTGATTGACTGCACAAAGAACGTTGGTTACTGAGAAAGTCTTATAAACATGAATACATTATCAGCAGAAATATTTCATACTAGCTGAAGTACCCGTCCTCGACGGGTTAGTGAATGCAAATTTCCAAAAAGCAAGAACTTTCGTCAGCATTGTAGGAGTACACAGAATGGATGTAGAATGTTGCCAAAGTAAAGAAAGCGAAGTTATAATTTTTATGTATTGCTAAAATATTACAGGTTAGAGAGTAACTAAGTAAATATCATTTCATTCGCTTTAGTCGTAATTATGTGATGCGCGAACAAATTTTACGCATATTGAAATAATTTTCGCAAAATCTCAAAATTTAATCAACATTTTTGAAAAATTCGAAGCCCAGAATTTAAGTTGAGTGACAACCTATCATGTCACCCAAATTCATTTCATTCCCTGCAGTCTTTATTTCGTGATGCTGGAAAAAAATTTCAGCATTTTAAAATGATTTTCGAAAAATCTCAAAATGTAATCAAAATATTTTAAAAATTCTCAACGCCTATAAATTAAGATTAGCAACTACCTATCATATCAATAAATTTCGTATCATTCGTATTAGTCGTTATTACGTGATGTTTGAAGAAATATAAACTATTTTGAGAGAATTTTCACAAAATCTCGAAATCTAACAATAATGTTTAAAATTTGGACTCCTATAGTTTATGTTGAGCAACCATCTATCGTGTGACCAAATTTCATATCATTCGCTTTAGTCGTTATTACGTAATGCGGGAACAAAGATTCACTCAGTTTTAAACGATTTTCATAAAATCGCGAAATCTGATCGATTTTTTTTTAATTAGATGCTTCTAGTTTAAGGTGAATGACCACCTATCATTTCACCAAATATCATTTTTTCACCTTTGCAGTTATTACGTGATGTGCGAACACAAATTTACGCAGTTTGAAATGATTTTCGCAAAATTTCAAAATCTAATCAAGATTTTTTTTAAATTCGATACCTATGTTTTAAATTGAGTGACCACCTATCATGACACCCAATTTCATATTATTCGCTTCAGTGCTTTTTACGTGATGCTTGAACAAAAATTTATGCAGTTAGAAACAATTTTCGCAAAATCTCAAAATCTAATCAAGATCTTTTTAAAATTCGACGCCTATGTTTTAAGTTGAGTGACCACCTATCATGTCACCCAATTTCATATCATTCGCTGCAGTCGTTTTTACGTGATGCTTGAACACAAATTTACGCAGTTTGAAAGGATTTTCGCAAAATCTCAAAATCCAACCGGGATTTTTTAAAAATTGGACGCCTATGTTTTAAGTTGAGTGACCCCCTATCATGACACCCAATTTCATATCATTCGCTTCAGTCGTTTTTGCGTGATGCTTGAACACAAATTTACGCAGTTTGAAACGATTTTCGCAAAATCTCAAAATCCAATCAGGATTTTTTAAAAATTGGACGCCTATGTTTTAAGTTGAGTGACCCCCTATCATGACACCGAATTTCATATCATTTGCTTCAGTCGTTTTTGCGTGATGCTTGAACAAAAAAAGCGTCACGGACAGAATGACAGAATGACAGAATGACAGAATGACAGACAGACAAACTTTTTTTTGAGGGTCACATCAGATTCCCAGGTGCTTGAAACGGATAGAAATCGCAAAATTTTTGAATTCCAAGAAATGTACAGACAAAAGTCTAATTTTATTTATATAGATATCTTAGTCAATTTAACAACACCCTTTTTTAAAGATCTTAGTAAATAAAATATTTTTTTATGAGCTGTATCACTTTGTAATTTATGTTAAAATTAATAGCTACAATACACAATGCAATGATGTAACCAGAGTTCTTTTCGTCAAGAATTGTAATTAATCTTACTTAACCGAGCTAAAATGACAAAAACCAAATCTCATTGTGAGAAATCCTGTTTCTTCAGGATAAAAAAATCTTTTGCAGCTATATTTTTGTGTGAACAGTAACTATTTAGGTTCGGTTCAACTTTTGTTAATGCACACTCATGCTCTTGACCATCTTGATAGCTACATTCAGAAGTAGCTGGCATGGATATATATATACACACATACATCTTATTTTTTAAAGCAAAGTTCCCACTAAGCAAATTCAAGGACTTTTTTAGGCTTTATAAAAATATTAAGGGTCTCGGTTTGCACAGATTTGACACGTATGTCTTTCAAACTTTCTCCTTTTCCAATGTCAGTAATTCATAAATGTTATAAAGTTCATTTAGCAATGATAGTTATTTCCTAATATACTGAACTGTAACTGATTGTTACGAATGAAGTGTGATTTATTCCAACACAGTGACATTTTTTAAAGCTTGCATACTTTTCAGTTTAAAAATGAAAGAATACCAGTAGCACAGCAATGCTCAATTGAACAAGACTTAGTTTCCAATGTGCGAGAAGGAAGAAAAGTTAATTATATATTTTTTGAGGAAGATTTGTTTTCTCCTTTGCTTCCAGGGGAAATGATAAATGAAAAGTTACTTTGTGGTCATATTAAAAAATAAATCAATTATTAATAAAGGTCTAAAGGTCTTTTTAAGGACCCTCTGAAAGCTTGAAAGCTAGTGAAAATTTTTCAGGATCCTGATTTTCTAAATAAAAGTTCAAAACTTTCAGTTTTTCAAAGACTGTGGGTACCCAGCATAACCTACAAATGACAACATCTTGATTCACCTTCAAATGCTTCAGAACCCTTTAAAAAGTACTCCACCGAAGACATCCCAAGCAGATAGCCCTGGTGCAGCTTTGCCTTAACAGCACTCACAAATAACAAACCCATTTACTTAAAATAATAGTTCAGCTCTGAATTCGTAGCTTCTGACCTTGGATTCCATTCCAAAAGAGAAGTAGTGGTGAGATTCCAGATTAAAGGTTACAATATGCTAAGACTTTGGAGATAAGCCTCATTTTAACTATCACATTTCCTCTTAATGAATAGAATCTTTACCTTCATGGAATCTCATCATCTCACAGGCACGTTTAGGTACCAACTTTATGGAACCTAATTCGTTTTTTTCCCTCTATCGGGGAGAAACCTATCACCGAATTTTCTCAATAGAACCTTCTGAAATTATATGACTCAGGAACCATGCATTCAGAGCCAGACTATAATTTTTTTTTCTTTTTAATGTCGGAAAAATTGATTCATATTATTCAGGGAATATATTTGTTAAGGGTGTAGAATAATATTTTAAAACAAATGTTTAAGTAAAGAAAATGGCGTACCTGAAATTTGTTGCATCCTTCTGGTAACACTATACATTTTGTATTTATTCCACAGCTTGAAGCGACTGCTTTAAAATATGGTAATGATATAATAGGATTACCCTTGTGGGTTGTTTTCCCAGTTGCATTCTAAAAAATGAAACAAATTCAGCAATTTATGCACACATCTATATAATTATCTCATTGTGATGGATAATGGTGTAAGGATAAACCCACAAACTCTGAAACCTCTCATCTAACGTTCAGAAGTTTAATTCAATTACTGATCCACTTTTTTCTTTCTTGTTTTTACTTCCTTGTATGGAGTATAAGGAAGTAATGTGATCCCAAAAAATTTCGGAGGCCAAATTTCGACGACCAAAAACCGATTTTAACTACCTCTAAATTTACTTTCAAGAATTTTTTCGATGCATCTCATCGTAAGCTAGCATGCACAATCATATAAACACATCTGCAACTCATTTTGACCAGCGGCGAGTCTATTTTGGCCAGTTTTTCCATGTCTTCTGTACATACGCATGTATGTAACTCGCATATCTCAGAAACTATTGGTCGTAGAATGTTGAAATTTTATATTTAGGATTGTTCTATGATCTAGTTGTGCACCTCCCCTTTTGGTCTCAATCGAATGGGTAGTTTATGCACAGGACCGCCCAAAAGATTCGAAATACATTACAATCTATGGGCCGAAATTCATTAAACTCGCATATCTCAAAAACTATTATGCATAGAATGTTGAAACTTTATATTTTGGATTGTTGTAAGATCTAGTTGTGCACCTCCCCTTTCGGTTCCATTCGACTGGATAGTTTATCTATAGGACCGCCCAAAATATTCGAAATACATTATGCTCTATGGGCCAAAATTCATTAAATCGTATTTTCGGGGTATTGGGCTATTTCAGACGAATCAGATGTGATATATGCTGTTAAGAGTTACAAAATGAATTTCTCCATTAAAAAAAGTGTCTTTATCATGTATAGTTCTGCTACAGGAACACTCAAAAGATTTCCAATACATTATGGTCAATGGCAATTTTGGGGGCATTCATCCATTTCAAGCACAATATCGTCCTATCACATAAGTTAGGTAATGGTCCGATCATGGTCACGTGCCTCCCTCATAAACTACGCCTAAAGTCGCTAAGCTTGGCGACGTTTGGTGTACGTGTGTACGTACTTAACTCTCAAATCTTGAAAACTATTAGTCAGAGAATGTTGAAATTTCATATATAAGATTGTTGTAACATCTAGTTGTGCATCTCGATTTTGGGTTCCAATCAACTGAGAGTTTATTTACAGGACCACCAAAAAGAATTTCAATACTTTAATGTCTATGGGCATCTTCAATATAATACAACTGTAGACAGTCATTGTTTGGTGCATGCCCAAAATCTCGCCGTCTGTCGTTGACCTTGGTGAGTTTTGCCAAAATATCACTAAATTTGGCAATAGTCAGTCAGTTGGTCCATGCCCAAAATATCGCCATTTGTCATCGTTCTTGGCCAGTTTTGGCAAAATATCGCCAAATTTGGCGATATTCTGTCATTGTTTGGTCCATGCTTAAAATCTCGCCATATGTCGTCGACCTTGACGAATTTCCCTAGAGTATCTCCAATTGTTTTGTATTTTGTATAACTCTACAACTTTAAACCCGTACAATTTTGAACTTTTGTATTTAAAACTATTGTAATAGCTAACTGTTTTCAATATCTTTTTTGACTGCAATCGACTGGGAATTTATTTACAGGGTGAGCCAAATGACTTTAAATATATTAAGGCATATGGATGCTTTCAATTCATTGAAAGTCTGTGGTCAATGACTACTTTGGCTATCCCCAAAATCTTGCAAACTATCTCAAGCTTGTCGGCTTTTGGTGAAATATCGCCAAATAAAGTGTCAGAAGGAAATCTTTCAAACTGAACTCAGCTTGCCGATTTCGAAATATTTGGCTAGAAATTGCTAAACCTTACTATTACTGATATTTTATCTCTTTCAAACAAATAAGTTTAGATGAAGTGTGTCGAAAATAGTTTTGATTTAATAGATGTGCAAGGAAGTCATGTGTTGTCCACATCAGATTTTTTTTTTATCCTTATACACTTGTTCATCCAATATGGAGTCATTTTCGAGAATACTCTAGAGCAGTGGTTCCCAACCGGGGGGTCGCAACCCCCAAGTGGGTCGCCATGCCTTTTTTCAGGGGTCGCCGCAGACCGCTTTTGTAGGAAATTAATAGTAAACTATTTTCACGTTTCTTTGCCATGAGACACCATTTCCCCCTTTTCCTTTGGAAAGGAAAAATCCTTATTCTCGTCAGGGCTTTTGTATCAAAGCTACAAAAACTGACGTCGGTGAAGGTGAATCTAGGAGTGATAACTAATGCTTGAGAACCCATGCATTAAGACTGAAGAATTAGAAATAGGAATTGCAATTAATTTAAAGGGGGTAAATAGTAGCCTCCTTGAAGCCCTTCAATCTGAATCGTGCGAAATCCATTTCACACATCTTTAGATGTCGCCGATCCTCCTGATGAAGTGCAGGGTGAATTTTTGAATTTGCAGGCTTTGGTGTGCTCTGCGTTGCTCATATCCGATCATTTTTCGTGTAAAATGCTAACGTCATTTGCATCTATACTTATCTGCATGAAGTTGGATTTTCAACTTTTTTTCTTGCAGAAGAAGACAAAAGCCAGTAATAAATTTGATGTCTAAGATGACATGCGGTTGACTTTGACCAATATTCAGCCAAGAATAGCCAAACTTGTCAGTCAAATTCAGCCTCAATCATCTTTTTAAAATCAGTACGTACTAAAAAGATATCAATTTTAAATCTCAAGATGTATTTTTTCATTATTAATTTTTTTTTTATTGGTCAAACATGGCAGATTGGAGGGGGGTCGCGAAAATTTTGAAAAATCTAAAAGGGGTCGCGATTGAAAAAATGTTGGGAACCACTGCTCTAGAGAAATAGAGTCGATTCTCCATTTTTTTTCTTCCATTGATTTCCATCTTATGATGCAACGTACGTATGATTAGACCATGGCTGACTGTGATTGATGGTTTGAGCTGGCATGCGTCTTTTGTCGATTCTGAGGGTGGAGTTACATGATGCGAGAGGCAGAGCAAGAGCTCAAAAGTCGATTGTTTTCTTGCAAAGAGCTTTCCTGGGCACGCCATTTGAAATGCCCATGTAATTAAAGATGGAGTGCATTAGCACCAATATAGTATGATACTTCTCCCATTCCCTTTTATTCCAAAAATCACACAATATCACGTAACTCATATTTACTAGATGGATTGTAATTTATACATACATTTCAATAATTCATTTGAGTAATCAAGTTATTATCAGAGCCTTATTATTGCATGGGCAAACCGGGACTTTGCTCAGGGCCCCTGGCTCAAAAGGGCCCCAAATTTCAAATATTGTTCCGAATTATATTTTTTATACCATAATTTTATGAAAAATAAAATAAATTTCATAATTAGGCTTTGTCATAATCAGGCTCTGGTTATTATGCAAAATAAGTAAACTAGTTTACTTGAATCAACTGAAAAATTATACTATCTACTTCTCTCATTTTCAGAGATTTAAGGACACTTACTCAGATTTAAACACATTTTGAATGCAAACATCATAAGCACAGTCAGTCTAACAAGAAAAACAAACAAACAAAAAAAAAACATGCATTTCATATTATCATGCTACTTTGCTGATTTTTTATTCTATATCAAGAGCTTCCAAATTATGTAACTCGTTAAAGTAATTCATACACTGGAAAAATTATGTTACATTTAACTGCACTTTCACAATGCAATGTGCACGTTAAAGTAACCCTTTTTATCATTCTCTAAATGTTTATTTTTTTTTCCAGTGGCAGGCATATACCTTGGAGGCATTGGCCATTACTAATGCTGAAGTTGTTGGTTTCTTTATTATGGAGGCACCTGGTAGGTGGACGAACTTTGCCCCCTATGAAGGGACGGACACAATGACAGCCACGCCCAGTCAGGGATCGAACCCCAACCACCAGAAATTGAACCTGAAACTGCAGTACGGTGTGTTACCCAGCATACAATCTGTTTCCCTCCCCCCCTATTATAGATAAAATGATATAGATGGTGTCACAAAAACACTAACCAAGGTTTATATTCCTTAAATATTGATTACAGACATATACAATAAATTACAACGTTATGTAAAATAGGAACAAAATTTTAGGGTATCATTTAATATTTCCCACAGGTTAGATCTAAATAAGTACAAAATTTCATTCTTTATACAACTTTTATACAAAAGGGAGTAAAAAATGCCCCATACATTGATTAGGTAATGTTCAAAATTTCAGCCTTTTATCATAAAAAGGCTCAGAGATTTCTGGGGTGGTACACAAATTAGGAAAGAAAATGTTGATTAAATATATAACATTTTTCCTATTATTGATATTGTATACCCTTTACCAACTTTGTTTAAACATTTCTCCAAGCCTATTATGATGAAAGCCTGAAATTTTGTACATCACATAATTAATACAAGGGGTACATTTTACTAACTGGAAATTTTTTTGTACAAAAATTTAAATCATATATTATTTTAGATTTAATCTCCTGAAAATTTTATTCAATACCATAAAATTCTGTATCTTTTTTGTATAACTTTGTAATTTATTGCATAGGTCTATAATCAATATTTAAGGAATAAAAGCCTAGATCAATGTTTTGGGGACATCCAGTATATTTTCTAATAAGATCCAATTAGATGTTAATTTATTTTGAATATCTTTTAACTTTATAAATATTTAATAACTTAAAAAAAACTAATTAAATAAAATGTAAAACGACTTTTTTGATTCACAATAATAGCTGGCTTATTTAGTTTTCTTTTCTAAACAGTAATCAATATTAGTAGTTTTGTAAGTGCTGTAGTAAGTATTATACTATTAACCACACCAAATAGAAGTTAATGTTTTTGGAGGTTAAAACACTTACAGCTGGCAAGATAAAAAATGATGATTATTAAAGAAGTAAACAGCAATCTAATCCAAGGGCAGATTAAAGGGTGGGGTGGGGTGGAGGGGGCGACTGCCCCCTTTCCCGAGATAAAAGAAATTAATGTAATAGATCCTATTTCACTTCCATAAAATGGATGTATATCTCAATCTTCTAACAGGGGGGGGGGGCTATGAAACCCCCCCCTGGCTACGCCCCTGTGCTGAGAAATTTGCATAGTAACTTTGTCAAGAGCAAATGAAAAACAAAATAAGATTTCTATCATTACATTCTTCACAAAACAGTGAGGGCAAAATATCTTTTTGGGGGGCAATGTACTAATTGTAAATCTAAATAACATTAAAATTTATATCCATTCTTTTTCTTTTGTATTAATTAAATTAATTAATACAAAATATTAATTATTGGATTGCAATAATTAAATTATTAAGTATTGATTATTTGCAGGTCAAGGAATTTTCCAACCATCCCAGTTAATCGAGAGTCTACTATAATAGGCAAATTACTATATCGAGAGTCTACTAAACAATTAGCAAATTACTTAATCGAGAGTCTACTACACAATTAGGCAAATTACTTAATCGAGAGTCTAGTATAATAGGCAAATTGTAAATCTCTAAATAACATTAAAATTTATATTCATTCTTTTTCTTTTGTATTAAATAAACTATTAATTAATACAAAATATTTAATTAAATTATTGGATTGCAATTAATTAAATTATTAAGTATTGATTATTTGCAGGTCGAGGCATTTACCAACCATCCCAGTTAATCGAGAGTCTACTATAATAGGCAAATTATTTTTCAAATGCATAATTATTTTCCATATTATGGCATTAAAGTACACAGGTTGAGAGAAAAAAATTATTGCTGAAAATTTTCAACGTTGTAATGTACATCAGCATTGCAGTTTCTTTAGGTAGTAAATTAAATAATCAGTACAAAGGTCACAATTTGTATGATAAATAAAAACATGAGTAAAAATACAATAATTTTTACCAGAACTATAACAACCAAAGGTTGAAAGTCTTCACATTGCTTCCTGATGTTGACTAACTTTTTCAGGTTATTTACTAGAGGCCTTAAAAGAAAAGGAATGAAATGTAAAATATAAACATATGAATTGTTGAAAAAAAAAAAAAATACACTGTCCTTTCTATAAACAAAATACACCTAAATATACAAATAAAAATTCTAAAGAAGCTTCATTTTTATGTTATACTTATGACAGTATAAACTAGAAGAACTATCCCTAGTAGCACAACTAGCTCAAAAAAACATTCAAAATATGTGTTTTGAACATCAAAAAGCATGTTTTGAACATCTCTGAAACTAGTTGTGCTACAAGGAACAAGCATGATGGCTAACACTGTCATGTCAATGTTATTACAACAGCAGGGGTCGATCCAGGAATTTTTCGAGGGTCACATTTTTGTGAATTTTGATACTTAATTTTGTGAATTTCAGCACTTATTTTTGTGAATTTTCAGGTGTGTGTGTGAAGGGGTCACAAACGGACCCAATTTTCGTCTGCATCAACCTCTGAAAAGTATAATTAATAATAATAATTAAAAAAAAAAAACTAACTCATACTCAAATTTTCAGACTACAATTTAGCAGCTTTTATAGAATCCTACAATTCTTCAATAATTTTATCAGATCCTTTGTTGGACTACTTGGTACTACTTTTCTGGGTTCTCTTTCAATGTGCAAGTGTAAGGTAGTTACCTACGAAAAGACCTCCAACAAGGCACCTAGCTTTCCAACCCCAGGGAAGGGAAGAAGAAATTTAAGCAATTTTCAAACCGTGAGCTACCTTCTTCCATTATTTTTAAAAATGCAATATTTACATCGACTATAAACAGGTATAACATACTATTACTTTAAGAATGTCATGTTACCTATAGTTTAACTAAAATTATGTTTTAACTTTTATAGTGAGATACTTAAGGCATATATGCATTGTTAAAATCTAGTAACTAAGAGCACAATAAATTTGTTTGCAACATACGTATATATATATATTTATCAAAGTGAGAAAATGTAGAGTCTGAGTTGAACATAAGTAACGGAGTGGGTGTACACTAATAAATAATTGAAAGAACTGCATTTATTTAAATATTATGGAACATTTGTGTTGCTTTGCCTGCTAAAGTATGTGTGTAATTTGATTATTTTACCCCATTTAAAAAAATAATGTTTGGTAACAGAGTGGACTTTTTCATTTTAATCTTAATTGTATTAAGCAAAAAATAATATTTAAATGTGGTTGCTTACAATGAGAAATGTATGAAATTTGAAACACTGTAATTTACGAATTAGCTTTCTAGCAAATAAAAGCTGCAGAAAAAAAGAAAATTATTTTTAGCACATACTGAAAGGGAAAATTTCAACACTTTTTGAGAATAACCTTTATACATTTGTAATATAATCAGAAAATTTAAATGGATCGAGCATATAGTGATAATTGAAATTATTTAAAAATAATAATTAGTGATCTTTTAAAGAGGTACTACGGAATTCAGGAAGATTACAAGATTTTTAAAGAATTAATTCAAAGCTAAGGATGTTTTTTAGGTATGAGCAAGCTCTGAAGATCTGTAACTTTGAGATGGAAACAGTATCCAAAACTTAATTGCGGAAATCTATATAAATAGTGAAAAATTCTTACGTGAACTTCGAGGAATTTTGAAGCATTTCAATACTTTCCTCCATTGTGCCTATACAGAAGGATGAACCTGTGTTCTTATGATAAACTCCACCAATTTATCTCAAGAAGTGTCTTTCGTAATTTATTTTTATTTGAAAGTGTTTTGTTTACATAAGATGACTATCACGTGTCTTATCGCAGTTTACCGATTGGCTGAACATTTCTGCGAACTTGCCTGGAGAGCATAATCTACTGAACACTAATGCAATGCAACAGTTTTCTTTTTGCACATCACGTGATTGAAATGGTCTTCAATTTGTGGAGGAGGAGACGATCTCTTACAAACATTCAATCCAGTCATACGTGCGAAGGCAGTTTAAAAAGTAAGGTAACAAGTCTTTTAACCGAAAAGTTTATTCAAAAATCAAAGAGATACGCAGTTATAGCAAGCCATTCAGTACAAATTACTTTTTCAACAGAACTTCCATGGGCATCAAAACCATCAAAGCATTTGCTTCTCTTGAAAACGTATTCGAGCGTAAATCAAATTTCATATTTAACATATTGTTCTCCATAAAAGTGAATCATGTCATATATAATAACTTCTTGTATTTCTTTCAGTTTTGTGTTCTTCCGAAAACTAATTAATTACAAAACTGAAACAGGAACTTTGGCGAAATGGCTAATCGGACCGACGGTGCCATTAGTCGCAGGCTATTCGGCCCCTATTCTGTTAGCGTATATTTAGAATTTTAAACTAATAGTGTTCTAATGATGCATTTAAAATAGTATATATATTTACATGGGGGCCCACAGGAATTTTTCTAGAGGGGGCAAATTTCAAACTTTTAACAAATTTAGTTCTGGTTTTGCCATTTGTTTACATCATGAGACATTAACCTAAAACTCTAGGGGGGGGGTCAAGTGCCCTACCCTGGGCCGTTGCGGATGTGTCAGGCGCCTTTGTGCAAACTGCAAACACCGATTTAGCGCCCCTACAGAAAAAAATTTCAGTCTACGAAACTGAAGTATCATTCTACTATTCGACGTACTTATTCAGTTGGAAAATATCATAATTAAACCGAGTCTCGGGAGGTGGCACCCCTATAAATATTCAGCTTTTGAAACAAAAATATGATTTTACAGTGCCATATTACTTTTCAGTAGAGAATATACGGCATTGCTCCTGGACTGTAGGGTTGCCCGATGGATATCCGGCACCGCCGAAAACTCACCCAATACATTCGGTATACGTGCTCGTAAAGTAGTGGAACCAAAAACACTGTGGTAGGTAGCTAGCAGTTACCATTGGTGCTGAGATCAGATTTGCTTCCATATAGACTAGTCTTTTGCAGAGTTCTAGAGCTATGGAATTCATTAAGTTCAAGCGCGGACTTGGGAGGTATTCTTCAAAGGGAGGTATCAAAGGGAGATATCCTTCAAAGGGAGGTATCCTTCAATGCCTTGCTCTTTACATCCCCCTCCCCCCCAAAAAAAAGCACGAAAGAAAGGGGAGGGGAGAATAAAGTGCATTTTTTTCAACAATAATTATAGAACACTGTCATAATGTTTAACGAGTGAATGCGCTTCACAACTAGAAAAAAGCTCACTTTGGTATAACGTTTCCGATTTACACAGAGACACCTTTTCTACTAGAGAACACTTTTCTACTACATAATTTAAAAATTTGCACACTGTTCTAAATGTTTTCAAAGGCATGACAATTCATTAATAAAACGTTTAAAAGCGTGGTGTAGCGACCTTTATCAAATAAATATTTTGTAAGGCCTGTGTTACATGCAGCGCCACCCCACAAGCTAAGTACTTCAACTTCTACTCCAAGAATGTTTTGCGCGCTCTTTCGAGAGAAGCCCGCTCTTCCCTATTGGAGTGTCCGCACGTTTTTCTCTGTACGCGTTGTGTTGTGTTTTTGGTAAATAAAAGTTTATTTTTCTGTTACAACAAGTAGTGATGTGTTAATTCTATCTTTAAATCCTACAATGGTGACCACGTAAAACACCATACATAACCTTCTGATCGAAATACGTTCTTTGCACTACTTGAAAATTTTTTTTGTTCCTGAACGCCGGAAAGCTGAACTGAGCTAAACTCTCCTTTCTCGCATGACGATGGCTGAAGTATCTGCTGTCAAAATACCAGTTTTTATCCCTACTGACCCGGCTCTATGGTTCACGATGGTGGAATCCACATTCGAATTAGCGTCTCCAAAGCCAATTACTGAGTCGCGTACTAAGTATAACTATTGTGTAGCACATCTACCGCCGGACATCGCCATGACAGTTCGTGACATAATTATCTCTCCGGATAAAGCTGATCCTTACGGCAATTTGAAGGCTGAAATTATAGCTCGTTGTGGAGAAAGCAAAACGCAAGAGATTCGTCGTTTACTCGCCGGTGAACAGTTGGGTGACCGCAAGCCTTCGGAACTTTTACGTGTGATGCAAAGACGTGCAGAAAACACCAACGTCACTGATGTGCTTCTTTTAGAGTTGTTCCTGCAGCAACTACCTTCAAACGTCCAATCCATTTTGGCTTCAATTACACCTTTAACCCCCCAAAAGGCTGCCGAAATTGCAGACAAAATTTTAGATGTTTCACCTGCCCAGGTAAGTGCTGTTTGTGATACAACTTCAAACGCAACACCGTATTTGGAGCTACTGAAAGAGCTTCAGTCTCTGCGTAAAGAAGTTGCTCTCTTACGACGCTCGAGAAGTTTTTCTCGCGATCGTCAACCTCGTGGTTCCAGGTCGCATACCCGGGAAAGACCAACTGCAGATATATGCTGGTATCACCAAAAATTCAAGTCGAAAGCCAAGAAGTGTATTCCGCCTTGCAACTTCCAGGGAAACGACCCCGGCAAGGAGTAGCGGCGACATACACCTCGCCTTCCAGCTCTCGTCGCCTATTTGTTCGCGATCGAAAAACAAATACAAACTTTTTAATTGATACTGGCAGTGACTGTTCTCTAATTCCAGCTTCACGGTGTGACAAGCTGACTACTCCCACCCAAACCTTTGTTGCTGCAAACGGTACTAGTATACATGTGTATAAACAAAAATTACTATCTTTAGATCTAGGGCTACGTAAACAATTTGTTTTTCCATTTTATGTATGTAATGTTCAATGTGCTATCATTGGTGCTGATTTTTTACATAATTTCAATTTGCAACCTGATCTTAGAAATCGTCGTTTAAACGACACTTGCACAAATTTAAATTCTCATGGTATTCTTAATAATGCTAGTATATATTCTGTGAAATCCTTATTTTGTGAAAATATTTATTCTGAGTTATTAAATTTATTTCCTAATATTGTTAAAGCTCCATGTGCAAACCAAACTGTCAAACATTCTGTAGAACACCACATTGAAACATTTGGTTCTCCTGTTTTTGCTAAACCACGTCGGCTTGCACCCGATCGGTTAAAAATTGCAAAAATGGAGTTTCAACATATGTTGGACTTAGGCCATATACGCCCATCCAATAGCAACTATGCATCGCCATTGCACATGGTCCCAAAAAAGGATTCAACTGATTGGCGTCCTGTTGGCGATTACAGAGCCCTTAACGCTCGGACTAAAAAAGATAAGTATCCAATTCCTAGCATTACCGATTTTACAAGTGAGCTCCATGAGACCAACATATTCTCCCATGTAGATTTAGTAAAAGCGTTCCATCAAATTCCGATTGCTCCCGAAGATGTTCACAAAACTGCGATTTGTACACCCTTTGGACTCTTCGAGAGCACTCGGATGCAGTTTGGTTTGTGCAATGCATCAAGTACATTTCAAAGATTTATTGATGAAGTGACAAGAGGTTTAGTAGGGGTATATGCATTTGTTGATGATATTCTAATTGCTTCTAAAAGTAGTGAAGAGCATATTGAACATCTAAAAGCTCTCTTTAAACGTTTAGATCATTATGGGCTGACAATCAAACCCTCAAAGTGCACATTTGGAGTTCCTACTTTAAATTTTTTGGGATTTAAAGTTTCTAAAGAAGGTGTTTCTCCAATTCCAGATAGAGTTGATGCAATACAAAATTTCCCCAAACCAACAACTTTAACTCAACTTCGGAGATTTCTTGGCCTATTCAATTTTTATCGCAGATTTGTACCACACGCTGCACACATATTATCCCCCTTAACTAAGTTTCTTGAAGGTCATGTTAACAAAAAGAAATCATCCCGTCCAACTAAACAAGTTGAAAACCCTCTCGAATGGTCCGAGGAAGCTGAAAAGGCATTTTTAAAGGCTAAGGAATCGCTTGCCAAAGCAACCCTTTTAAAACATCCAATTCCAGGTGCTCCTTTAAGTCTTTGGACTGATGCATCTATGTTCGCAATTGGCAGTACCTTACATCAGTTTTCAAATGGAACTTGGGAACCCATTGCCTTTTATTCCACAAAACTTTCAAAGAGTCAAACTAATTGGTCAGCATATGATAGAGAACTTTTGGCCATTTACTCCTCGATAAAAAAATTTCGACATATGCTTGAAGGAAGAGAATTTTCTATCTATACCGATCACAAACCATTAGAACATGCATTTACGCAAAAGCCTGACAAATGTTCACCTCGCCAACTCAGGCATTTAGATTTCATTTCTCAATTTTCAACTGACATCCGACATGTAAAGGGAAAAGAGAATATTGTAGCTGATGCCTTATCTCGCATTGAAATTCATGCCATCTCAAACAAAATCATAGATTTTCATGAAATGTCTGTTGCACAATTGAATGACTCTGAACTACAGGCACTTCTGAATTCACAAAAGTCTAATTTTAAAATTGAGAAGCAATATTTTCCTCTTGAAGATGTAACTTTGTATTGTGATGTATCTTCAGATTTCCCCCGACCATTTGTCCCAAAATCCTTTCGCTCAAAAATATTTGAAAATGTTCACAATTTATCTCACCCAGGTATTCGAGGTACCAGAATGTTAATAACAAAGCGTTATTTCTGGCCTAACATGAATACCTTTATAAAAAAATCTGTTCAAGCTTGTCAAAATTGTCAACGTTCTAAAATTCAACGACACACTAAATCTCCAATCGGCACTTTTGCCCTACCAGATGCTCGTTTTGCTCACATTCATCTTGATTTCATTGGACCCTTTCACCCATCTGACGGTTATACATATTGTTTGACAATAATCGACCGATTTACGAGATGGCCTGAAGTTATTCCAATAACAGACATAACTGCAGAAACAGCATGCAAAGCATTGGTTCACACATGGATTGCTCGTTTTGGTTGTCCCGTTACAATAACCACAGATCAAGGTAGATCTTTCGAGTCTAATCTATTTCGAAATTTAACAGAAATATTCGGTACCAATCGCATCAGAACCACTTCTTACCATCCTGCATCTAATGGACTAGTGGAACGTCTTCACAAGCATCTCAAAAGTTCAATTACAGCCCATAGTCACCTTAAATGGACTGAAGCAATTCCCATAGTTTTACTAGGAATTCGATCTGCGATAAAATCTGACATAAACGCAACATGTGCAGAATTAGTTTATGGAACAACCCTCAGATTACCCTCTGACATTCTAAATGTTCCAAATAATATAACTAGTCCAACAGAATCTTATATAACAAATCTCAGACATACAATGCAATGTCTCAATCCAGTTTCTACTTCAAAACACTGCAATAGATCTGTATACATTCATCCCTCCTTACAAACCTGCTCACATGTATTTTTACGTGTTGACTCTACAAAACCTCCCTTTGCACCACCTTACACAGGTCCACATCCTGTCATTTCAAGAAAAGATAAATACTTCACAATCAAAACAAAGGAAAAGAAGATGACTGTATCCATAGATCGACTAAAACCTGCATATATATTGTCGGAATCCGCAGATTTTTCTGATTCCTCGAAACAATCAAATATTCAACCACCAAATGTCGCTAACAGTAAACCTGAAATTCTTCCCCCAACAAGTAAACCTGAAATTCTTCCCCCAACTTCAACTCGGAGTGGGCGGCATGTACATTTTCCCAAAAGATTAATCACAATGATATAGTGCAAGTTAATTTTATTTTATTAAGTATATATTTTTTCTTTTGTATTTGTGTTATTCTTTCATTTCCATTGCATTCATATATATGTATGGTGGCAAAAAAAAAATAAATAAATAAAAAATAAATAAATCTGTATTCTTTGATCGTTCACCCTGTTCACTGGGGAGATACTCATGTAGCGACCTTTATCAAATAAATATTTTGTAAGGCCTGTGTTACATGCAGCGCCACTCCACAAGCTAAGTACTTCAACTTCTACTCCAAGAATGTTTTGCGCGCTCTTTCGAGAGAAGCCCGCTCTTCCCTATTGGAGTGTCCGCACGTTTTTCTCTGTACGCGTTGTGTTGTGTTTTTGGTAAATAAAAGTTTATTTTTCTGTTACAACAAGTAGTGATGTGTTAATTCTATCTTTAAATCCTACAGTGGTACAAAATAAAAATACGTATGATTACGTATACGTAACGTCAACTTTGGACTCGAAATACGTTTACGTAAATTAAAAATTATGGCTCTATCAATAAAAACGAAATAAATTCGTTTAATGTTGATGAAAAAAACGTTGTAGGTCAACTCTTGAATTAGATCTTTCTAAAATTGTAAAACAGTTCGCACTAAGAAAACTACGAAAGTCACATTATAACGTCTAAAATTCTTTTAAAAAATTAATATCCTTAAAAGAGTACTAAAATTTTGCCTGCATATCTAAAATGTGTTAATATGTCAGAAAAAAATATATTCACAGAAAAAATATTTCTTCGTGAGTAGAAAACTTAAAATTACAATAACAAATTTACGGAAAAAACTGGTGTTAAACGATAAAGTAAATAAAAACTTTGTAAAAACACACATAAGATGTTATAGGTAAGAAGATACGTACGTTTCGGCCAAAAATTGTTTTGGCCTTCATCAGTCCAAGCCCTTCGTCGCAAGGAACACAGGGAACGAGTCCCCTGTGTTCCTTGCGACGAAGGGCTTGGACTGATGAAGGCCAAAACAATTTTTGGCCGAAACGTACGTATCTTCTTACCTATAACATCTTATGCGTGTTTTTACAAAGTTTTTTATTTACTTTAATAACAAATTTAATTAATTGATAATTATGGCTGGTATTGCTTGGAATAAGCTGGTTTAGTTTAGAGATTTTTTTTTAAAAAGGAAGCACTAGTATTATTTACAGTGAAACTTTTCTAGCTTTTGCACTAGCAAACTTTTCAGTTATATTACATTTATGTCTACTTTATGTAATTCTTGATATTCTATTGAAATGATTCATAAATTTGGCACCCGTTCTTGGCTCATTGATGATAGTAAATAATTTTTTTATAATTTTTAATTTGGAAAAACTTCTTTCTTCAGAAGCGACTGTAACTGGAAGTGATAAATATATTCATAACGAGATTGCGGCATTTGAAAAACATTTTAACGATATTTGTTCCTCGAAAAGAAATTCACCATCTATATCATCAATTAATTTTAAATGCAAGTCTTTGAAATGTTTTAAGATTTCTTTTTCACTCCAATCAGACAACAAGATTATTTGTGATATAAGTAAAAACATATCATTATATTTCTCTAAAATTTCGAATGAAATTGTTGAATTAACAAAATTGTTTATGACGAATATATATAATAATAATCCTTCGAATCATCTTAAACAATTCCAACCTATTGCAACAATTCCTTTGTTTAAAGCGACAGAAACTGTCAGTTTAAACCTTTCTTTGCCATAGTTCACACAAGATAAGGCGTAATTAGTTTTGAATACATAGGTTTGTTTCAAAATATGAAAAGTGTATTTAAAATGAATTATTCAAATGTCAATAAAATTAACTATTATTTTGTTTTACAATTGTATCCACCTATGCTACTCCTTACTTCTTTATAAAAAGTGTAGTTGTAAAAAGGAAGAAAATAATTTACTACTCTATATACGATAGGAGAAAAGTAAATTAAAGTTAATAGTAGTTACATTAATTTTGAGTGCAGTCACGAATATAAAAAAATTTTGTGTGGAAAGGGCTAATTTTAATGATAAAGCTTATTTAACGTAAACAAGTTGTGCATTAAAGCAAACTTTTACCCTAAAGCAAAGTAATCAGTTTCAGTTTGGTCTAATTTTTAAAAAAAGCTTATTTTACCTATACAAAATGCATAATAAAACAAAATGTTACCCTTTAGGATTTATTTATTTTTTATTTTTAGGTTGGGGGGGGAGGGGTGCAGCAATGTTTGAATATGCTATGTAAAATACTACCTGAATCAAAAGTTATTTAAATGTGGCTCGACTTGTTAAATTTCTTATCAGTAGTGGATTCAGAAATGCTTCAAGGAGGGGAGAGATAAGTATCACAAAGAATTTTTCCCCTGTTGGGTCTTCCCGCCCAATTCATTTTCAATCTTGAATCCAGGTTTATTCCGTCTGCTCTCATCATTGAAAAGATACAATGGAGAAGTCTCTCCTTCTGTGACCAGTTTTACTTCCTAGCTTGAGTTTTTTGAATGCTGTCAACGATTTCGCAACTGCTGGGTCTGGGTTCCGGCGCAGCATTTAATGACCCATGCCGGGAAGCAACACTTGTTACAGAAGGAGAGCTTTCTCCATTGCATCTCTTCAATGATGAGAGCAGACAGAAAAAAACTGGGTTCAAAAGTGGGTTAAACTCCCCAGCAACTCCGCAAATTTTTAAACGTGCTCAGGGAAAGAGAGATCGCCCTCCCTTGGATCCCATACTTCGGATTTCAATTAATGTGTAATACAAATAAAGTAGATTGTATTTATGTATTTTAGAAAATAATTAACAGTTGAACGCCAATTCATGTTACTTTTCTGTTAGGTTGGTAAAGCATTTTAAATTTTGAGACCCATGCAAGAATGCCTATACTGGTGTTTCTATGAGGGAAATGCTCTTATCAGGCTGTAAAATACTAGAGACTGTCCTTGTACTAAAACAATACAAATTCAGTATAGAACAAAAAAAAAAAAAAAATTAACGTCAGAAACACCTAAGGAAGGGGCACGATCTGATCTACCTTTCTATATGAGCACTCATTTACGTACCAGGCAACTTCGATTAGAAACAAATATAAAATGTATTTGTCTTTGCGCCCCTTTTGGGTCCATTTCCATTCCCAGATTTGCATTTGTCATCATGGACTTCCGGATCGCCTCTCCCGAAGCCGTCGGTATAGTGAATTAGTGTACTCAACTTTTTTGCATTATTTTACTACTGAAGTGCGGGAAAGTCCAAGATGAGCCCCTCCCATCAGCAAATGCAACAGTGCTTCTCTCTGCAACATCTCACCCCTCGTTTAGATTCATCCCACTTTCACGGCAGCGAGCGGGAGAAATGGCAGTAACAGGAGTGTAAGAACCTTTCTCGTCCTGCTCATGCCATGACCTTTCTTGCTGACCTCTTTGCCCGGCACGATACCTCTTCAGGGGATTTTTAAGGTAGGAGGACGGAAGTACAGTAGAAAACTACATACAGGAGACGGCGAGTACAGCTGAATGTATATGCTTACAGCTTTTGGTGCTGACGCAGAAGTTATTTCCTGGTAAAAAAGCTGCAGCGAGAGAAGAAGTGGGAAGGACTGAATGTAAATGGGGCATTAGGACCTCAGGCAAACGCCCATGAATGGGAAGGAATCTGAAATCGATCATCCATATCATCACCATAGTAAGTATGGTATCACATATCAGTAAATTTCACCTTGTGGATAGCACTGAAAGACAAATTTGGGGAAACTCGTCTTCAGTGGGTTTTTGCCTGGAGAAGAGTTTTTGCCTAAGGCAGCAGTTCTCAACCTTTTAACGTTGCGCCCCCCCCCCCAACAAAAGGCTAACTTACGGGGGTGCCCTCCCTTCACATTTTTCAGCATATATTCAGTTTTTTAATCTTCAGCAATGAACATTTAATCGAATTTTCTACAAAATAATGTTATCAGTAAAGTTTGAATGAACATTTTAAGTGAAAATGGATAGATTTTTTCGTAAAAATGAGAATAAATAAGATTATCTTTTAAAAACATGCATCACTACTTGCTCTTTGGTTTTTCTCGCCCCCCCCCCCCCTGAAGACGCTCTGCGCCCCACAGGTTGAGAAACGCTGGCCTAAGGGATTGGGGGGGGGAGGATGCTAACAAAGCAGTGCTGCATATAAGAACTTGTAAGAGAAACCTTGCAAAAATATTGTAGAGGGGCATTTCAAAGGGGAAAGCCCTTTCCTAAGTGTCTGCAATATAAACTTAAACAAAAAAATAATTTATTTTTTCAATTTTTTTTTCGGAAAATGTTAATTTTTCGCTAAACTCTTCTTTAGTCGTTTCGGCGCCCCTTTTACCTTGGCGCCTTTGTGCGGTGCACAACCTGCACACCCGCTAGCGACGGGCCTGGCCCTACCTTGCCCCCCCCCCCTTATGGGCGCCCATGTATATTTAGACCAAAAAGAAAGCGCATTTCGTTTCAAACATCAATTTTAAAAATTTGCATTAAAGCTTTTTTATTTTAATTTTTAAATCTGTTTAAAATTTTTCCTTTATCTTGTTCAGAAACGTTTCAGCGGCTCTTGATTTATGGCGAAAAGACGCTTTATCGTTTTCTCTGAATCATGGTTTAAATTTTTTGTCTTTTACACAAAACATTGTAAGTAAACTGAAACAACTGTCAGAATAGCGTGTAAGCTAATGGCACCGTCGGTCCGGATAGCAGCGGCGGTGAAGTCCGGTTAAACGGTGAAGTACAGTTGGAACATGCCTTGCGAAGATTGTAAAACAGTTTTAGTAGACGATTTCAAAATAGATTTCGATATCAAATATGTGTTTTATGGAACAAGAGAGAAAAATATCGCACACTCATATTGGCATTGTGGTGGTAAATCATCGTAAAAAAATGAAGATGCAGTTGGATTAAAACTTAACAATTTATTTTGGCATTTTATACAAACATACAAATAGCTAGTGCGCGGTTCAGTGACTGACTGACTACTGACTGACTTGGAGATCGTAAAAAGAGGGGAATACCTGGGAGGTAAGTTGTTGCCAATATCTAGATGTTAAAAAATTCCGGTGCTGCCAAAACATGAACTATGAATGTTTTCCAGATGAAGGCAATTTTCCTATGAGCCTGCTACGGTCAGGCAGCGCCATCTCTCGTTAGTATTGAGAAATATTTGAGTAGTAATCAAATCTAATTGTATAATCACAACAGCATTACTCAATAATGATACACTTTCCACCTTAATGGAGTAAGGAAAGAAAATAGGGAGGACGCATGGATTATGATATACGTTTCTAGCACTTTATTGCGCATCTAAAATCTGAAAGTGTTTCAGATTTTCTAATTTTATTTTTTTTTATTATCTCCTAACATTTGTCTGGATCAAATATTGTAATCTGAAACTTTCTTCAACTTCTCAATCTCCAGTTGAGTTCAACTATTTCATACCAAAATATCTTAGTGAGCACTCATGAATCAATTATAAAAAAGTTTTAATTGCCGGTTTAATATTTTTAATTCACGTTTTTAACTAATTTATTAAAATTAGAACAAGTCAAGAAAAGGATTCATTGGACTCGTCCTTTTTTAGCACTGAAGTGCTATTTCGTTGACGCCGGTATTTTCTGCCATATAATGTGTGGACAGATTTGTGTCGACATATTTTCGTTGCATCTTTCAACTGGGTAACGCCACGGTGCATTCGATTGAGCTCAAATTTGGTATACATATTATAGACAGCCGTCATACGACTGGTGTTGATTTTGGTGTTTTTAGGATTGCATTGTTTTTTTACAGGGCTACAAAAATATTTCTTATACATTACGGCCTATGAAGAGATATACTGTTGCGGAACTGCTCTTCTTGTTTCCGGGGTTCGTCGTTCTAAAGTCCAGTTGGTGTAAAAAGTTCAAGTAAAAAGCCACTTGTCAGGATGGAACACAAACTTTATTGCTTCTAGAACTTCGTAGAACAATCAGCTGTACACAATTCACAAGCACAATCTAGCAGTAACGTGCTTTTAACAATCCGCTTAGATCAGAAGCTCTCACAAATGCTGTATTTCTCACACAAAATAAGTCACTTTCACAGGCAAAAATTCAGTGAAAATATTCAAGAGATACCGTACACAATCCCTTAAGACACAGCAATGAAGAATTTACACACAGCACTTTGAAAACAGCTTCGTAAAGCAAGCTAAAACACGGCTTCTATAGCACTATCAAAGCAAGCGTACTCTCACTGACAGCTCTTCACACATTGAGCGTTCAACTCGCACTGAACTTTCGGGGCAATGCGCGGTTCTATATATATCCGAGGCAGAAGCTGCGAGCAGCTTCCAGAAATCAATTTCTCGAGGATTCTACATAAAGCGTGAATTTTGATTATGTCATAGAAGAGAAATGTTAGGTTATTATGCGTTTTTAATGCAGGAAAAAACAACTTCCAGGCCCCATTGGGAAAATCGCGCCAAATGACCAAAAAGTCGCCAAGCTTGGCGACTTTTGGCGAAATATCGTCAAATTTGGCGCCAAAAATAAGTCCTCAAAAGTGAAGAGATCTAAGCTCTAGGACCAATATTTCTCGAGATTTCTAGAACCTCCATGGAAAAACAATGGCAAACCGAAACCTCAATATTTCCGGTTCTAATTGGCCGATTTTGATGCAACAAAAAGCAAAATTTATCTATTTGAAGCGTAGAATACGAATTTTAAACCATTTTAAGCCACAGAGCAGCGGGTTGCCCCGAAAATTCGTAACAATACTTTTTAGTGCCAGATAGCGCGGGGGGTGGGAGAGGGGATGGAGAATAATATGTTGAAAATCACTAATGTTTGCAATTTTGGATGATTTATGCCAAGTTTAGCACCAAAAAATAAGTCCTCAGAGTTGTACATGGCTTGATGATATCTTCCAAATTTGACTAGAAACTGGCAAACACGACATTTTATTACGAAGGAGAAGTATAGTTAGACTATGCCTGACGAAGATTCTAAAATAATTTTAGCAGGGAATTTTAATATACAATTCAGTTCTGAAGAAGTGTTGTAGAACAAGAAAGATAAATACGGCACACTAATGGATTATGATGCACCTTTCAAACAGTATTTATAATGGTGAAGTTTCCCAGACAGCACAGCAAACTTGCATCAAACTTGCAGCAAGCTTGATTTATCAAGTCAATAAGCTTGAATTAAGCTTGAAAATTCCAGTCGTGTAAGCTTGATGCAAGCTCGAATCAAGTGTTCTAGTTTACACTTGCCCAACTTGCATTAAGCTTGACATTTCAAGCTTAAAAAATTTCTAAGCTTGACATTTCAAGCTTAAAAAATTTCTAAATGCACGGGGCGCCCGCGCCCCACATACTTTATTTTTCCGCGCATTTTCCCCCTTTATGCTGTAATTTTAAGTTATTTTAATCTGTTTCCATCGAGTGTCCGTGGCTATAATAGAACCCGGGACCTTTCGATTATTAGCCGAGCGCGTTTTCCATTCAGCCACCAGAGCCTTGTGCAGCTATGACTAAAGTTTGAAGTGAATTATTAAGCGGTTTTCTGGCCAGATTGATAAGTGGGCGATATGCTATTTGTTTTTTTTTTATTTTTCCATGGGATGCATCAAAATTAAAATAATTTTATGTGTGATTTAGAGACTCTACTAATAGGGAAATAAACATAATATAAACTTAAGAGCAACACATGTTTTAAAACTTTCGAAACACTCATGAGCAATACTGCCGCTGGCCAAAATCGAGACAAACGACTGATTTTGAAATCAATTTCGTAGTATAATTGTATTTTATTTTGAAGAATTTCCATACTTGGAAATATAGAATGGGTTTACTTACTTAACACAAATTTTGTGTTAAGTAATCTGAAATCAAAGAAACAGATAGTTAAACGTTACTTCCAAATCCTATATCACAGTTGCTAACATAACATGTATGGAATACAAACACTTTAGTCATTTTTGTAAATATTTCTTATAATAATAAATAATTAAAAAATTTTGCTATTTTTTAACGCTAAAAATTCTCTTTACAAATGTGGTTAGTTATTTTCCTACATATATTGGTATGCTATATCGATATAGAGCATTTCGAAGAATTAAAAATAAGTTTAAATTAATTTATACAAATGTAAATTTGAATTATTTTCATTGTTCATACTTTATAATTAAAAAAATTATTTAACTTCTGAATTTTTTTTTATCCTTTGTAATTTTATTTTAAAATTACAAAAGTGTAAGATGTAAGATTTTTGGGCCCTAAAATCTGTAGGCCCTGGGCAGTTGCCCCGTTTGCCCTGCCGGTAATATGGCACTGGTAATAAAAAACCCATCCCCGTTAAAACACATCTTTTACGAACTTTCAACAAACTATATACTATTTCATGAACATAGTCTTGTTACGATTTTCATTTTAGTGATTTTTTTTGGCAGTAAACAAGTCCCTTTTGTCCCCTCAAGCCAACTTCATTCCAGATCATGTAATATAGTGTGTATTTAAGTCAAACATGCACATTAAGTATCTGCCTGGGGTGGGGCGGTGCCTCGGGCGAAGGACTTTTAGGGGATTTAATGCGTATTCACGCTACATCTGGAGGAAACCGCCCAAGAGGCCAGAAAATCGGTGTATATTTTTGAAAGCATATTGGTATATATCGTCAGAAAATTTTGTCTTTACACCCCCCCTCCCAACATTTTTGCTTAAAACCGGCTCTAGTCCCGTCACTAACAGAAATGTGTTATTTTCAAATAGTAAACGATCTGTCAAGTTACAAACATATATTAATCTGTAGAAAACTAACCAATTTTGCAATATGAGGAAAATTACTATTGCAGGCGCAACTTATGAACTGTTAAAATAAAAGGAGGTGGGAGAGATCGGAAGCAGGAAAATATTTAGAAGGTCCTTTCAGAAGCTATCCTTTACATTTTTAGAGAACCAGGACGGCAGGCAAACCAAAATGATAAAAACTTTACGAATTAATTAAAAGAAAAAACATATAACGTTAAAGGAAAGAATGCTTATTTTTTGAAATATGATTCACATCCCTCCTTCTCCTTTGACAGTTACTTTTGTAAAGTGTCCCTCAAAACCTCTGAAAATTTACTCCATTGAAACTTTTGTAAGGAGGCTTAATCTATTTTCTTTTTAAATATTCATGTGAGGAAATCCAATAGGAGTATTAAGTCACTGGAGAATGTCACAGAAATCATTCTTTACAAAAATATTTACTTATTATTTTTTACATTTATTTCAATTTACGTAATTTTTTAGATTCTTAATTTTTAGTTTGCCCGAATAAAATTGGTATGGAATACAATGACATTTCGTAGTTCTATTTTTATTTTCAGTTAACTGTAGATATTGACTGCAAAGTAAAAGAAAAAAGAAATATTGCATGCGTAATGCATATGCATTACGCATGCAAGTATCGCAAGAACGCATGCAAGTATCAACACATGGGTGCATCTATATTATCTGACTATGAGAAAGATATCAGTACAACAGAATGTATTAGTGATGCTGCTTATACGCTATAGCACATAAAATGAAAAAAAGTCGTTGACGGTACGCAAAAAAAAGTTACGACGAGTCCCGCATAATTACCATTGCACAAAATTTTGAAAAAAAGAGAGAGAGAGAACTTTTTTTTTCGATAGCGCATCCTTTCTGTAATGCAAAAAATAGAATGTCTGAAGAAAAGTTTTAAAAAATTAGTATTGATTTCAGTTCAAAGACCTGAACTCTCAGTCACAGCCTATTACTTAAAGAGCTACTGATATTTTTCATTCAACTAAAACCCAGATAACACACTTGTCCATTTTATGTCTATTTCCGATCCAACTCATCCACAATACATCCATGTCTATACATAGACATCCATAAGACATCTATTTATGGACATAATCTGGAAAATCCAGAATATGTCCATGAATAGACCAAAACTAGAATTAGAATATCCAGAATAAGTCCATTTATGGACGTATTCCAGATGATTCACACTATGTCAGTGATACGACATAAAATGGATGTGTGTCCAGAAATGTACAGAATATGGAAAAGTTACTTTTTTGTAATTGATTTTCATTTTACCCAATACTGTACTTACGACGCATTTATTTATTATACTTTATGTTTTTATTGATATTACATTTTACCCCAAAAATGTTTAAAAACATTTTAAATTTTAGAGAGTTTTTTTTTTTTTGTCGGGGAACTTTTGAAATTTAAAGTACTTTTTATGTATTATACTCCACTATATATACCTATAAAAGCGGTATTGTGTAAAAAGAAACTCATATCCTCATACAAAAAAAGAAAATTCTCTAGCGACTCAACATCCAAAAACGAATTGCTGCATATTTTTTTCTAAGTTCCCAGTCCGAAACTAAAAAATCTTCACTTCAACATTTTGACGCATCAAACCAAGTCCCACTGCGTATAGTGGCTAGCACACTCTACTGTGAAGTTCATGATTAAGGGTTCGAATCTGAAGCGAGACAAGTAAGAAATAAAGGTTGGTTTTAAAAAAAATTAGGTACGAATATTTTAGCAAAATTCGTTATTAAGATGTAACGATAAATTTAAATTAATCCTTTCATAAAATTAGCTAAAAATTATTAAATGGTTTTTGTTGATGTCCAGGATTCGACCGTAAAAGTCTATAAATAGACAAACACGTCCATTATTACGTCCATATGCATGTCTATAAGACGTCATATGGGCGTCCTATAGTGCCATATTGACGTAAAAAGGACGAGAATTGGACAAATTCTGGATGTTTAATGGACATGTCAGCTTGTCTATATGACGTCTTCTAGGCGTGTTCTGGACAAGTCTGTGCTATCTGGGAATACGCAGAAGAGACTTGCCAAAGCAATAAAAATGTTTTTTCTTCCAGTACTCTCAAAGAGTATTTGATTGCATATAGATTATGTATTTTTCTCCATAAAATTTGAGTAGTGTAGCATATAACAGGTGTAGATACAAAAATCTCTTCTAAAATAATAAATAAATAACAAAATGAAGTTGGTAAGTATAGATATATATATGAACTGTAAAGTACTATAACACATTTGTAAAATATTCAAATAACTGAATTCTTAAAACTGTAAAATATTTTATACACACCTTTAACAACAAAACAATTTTGATGCACAAATTTAAATCCTTGTTGATTAACCACTGTCAACCAACTAGATTTCAAAATTGAAGTAGTGTTAGTTTAATAACTACTTCTAAATCTGAAATCTCATTAGTCATTATAATTTTGCAAAATATAAGCACGGCTCAAGTTGATTTTTTTTTTTTTTTCAGAATAAACTTGTTAGGAGAAAACAATTTTGTCCAATTTTACCTTCTCGACTGTTGTAAAACTATGAGCAAATAAAACTTTATTATTAAGCTGTCTAGCATTGTTTAGTAATCCAAAAACGCATCTTTTAATAAGCACTGTGCAATTATTATATATTTATTACCATAGCTGCATAGTAAGTTGTTTGTTTACATACTTTGAAGATCGTTAGGCTTATGGATAATCGAACTATAATCAGTGCATCAATAATAATAGTTATCGTGATTCAAATTACTTCGAACCTATGCAACGAATAAAATTCACAGAAATATAGCTGAAAAGATAAATATTCGTTTCAGATTTCAACTATCAATCACTTTATAAAAGTGTATCAACACATCATAACAAGCAATGGCGGAAACGGAACGGACATGAATCTATCGCTTCCCGGTTTCCTGAATGTGTGTCTCTGCGCATGCGCAATCGTCGTTGTTAAGCTACGGTTATCCAACACAACATTGAACCAACCGATGGCGATTCGTTGTTTATCTACGGTTGTCCAACACAACATTCAGCCATCAAATGGCCAACGGTTGTTTACCTACGGTTGCCCAACACAACATTCAGCCATCCGATGGCCAACGGTTGTTTACCTACGGTTGCCCAACACAACATTAAACCATCCGATGGCCAACGGTTGTTTACCCACCGTTTGCCATCACAACCTTTAGCCAACAGAATTCCGACATTTCCATATGGACATGCCAACGTTTGCCCTAAGTAACAACCTTGTGCCAACCACGTGCCAACAATAACCCAACGTATGTGTGCTAGTTGGGTTGAATATATAACTCTTTAATGCGTGTTTAAAATATAAGTGTTTCAGAGTTCTAATTACTTTTTTACCTTCTTTTTTCAGCAACTAAGAAGTAAAGGGTAAGTATGTTAACATGTGTGCCTATAATTTTCACGTGTCTGTAAAAAAAAAGAGCCTTTTCGTCAATACAAATGCATTTGTATTCTCCACCAAAATTAAATCAAAACTAGGAAGACTATTGACATTTTACGCTGTCCTTTTTTTACGTTATTCTTTTTTAATAACTAAAAATTAGCTAAGTATATGTATATTACACTCAATATTATTATTATAATTTTCAAATTTCTGTAAGTTATAGTCTTAATTAATTAATTAAGACAATAACTTACAGAAATTAAGGTTAATTACTATTATTATTAAGGCTAAGCTTCAATAATAGTACTTAAAACTTCTTTTTTTTCTGTTGGCCGTTTAAAATGAAATTCTAAGCTTAATGAAATGTCAATCCCTCTGGATTAATGAATCTGAATCCTGAAATCCCGCGAATTTAAAAAAAAACAGAGCGGGATTGGATTCTCTAGTTCAGCGGTTTCCAACCTTTTAACGTCGCGCCCTCCCAAGAAAGGCTAACTTACGGTGGCGTCCCCTACCTCACATTTTTAAGCATACATATGTTTTCCGTTCTTTAACAATGAACATGCAGTCGCTTTTTCTACAAAATAATTTTATCAGTAAAGTTTGAGTAAACATTTTTAGCGAAAATAGATATATTTTGGAGTAAAAATAAGACTAAGAAAGATAATTTTTTAAAACATGCATTATCACTGCCTTTTGCTGTTTTTCTCGTGCCCCCCCTACGAGGAAAAACCGATTGGGAAGAGCTACCCTAGTCGATATAGGCTTATTTTTTGTTCACGAACCAACAACTAAGCCTTAGATTGTAGAATGTCATGACATTAACAGTGCTGTTATATAGGAAATTAATAAACGTTCGACACAAAATTTCTAAGAATAAAAGCACAAAGATAAATAATTTATTGAACAATTTAATTCACTGTAAACACTTTGATTGAACACTAAGCAGCTGAAGAAATGACACAGGTGTTACAATTGCCAGGCTTTCTCCATCATAGTCACAAAATATTCATCCAGATCAATATTCGAGCTGACACCTATATAGTAATCGATGAACTCTTGTTTTGTCACCTAAATAGAAGAAAAAGTAAATAAATCACGCACTTATACAGCTTATGCCAATACAAATGTTCTGGCTGTACAGTATTTAATTTAAGAAAGAAACATTCATCAGAATAATTTTTTAAAATTTATGAAAAAGGAAAGCTCATCAAACTTAAGGTTTCCAGGTTTGTGTTATTTTGTTACCTAACCATACATTATGCAGTAGTACTGAACATGTGCTACGAAATGTTTGCATTAAATTTTCTTTTCGAAGCTTTTAGGACCAAGACAATTCAAGCATCCAAATTAAAAAATATTTGAAGGAAATAAAGATTAAATATCAACATTAAATCAAAATTGATCAAATATTTTATTTATTTATTTTTTTTTTTTTTTACGGAATTCGAGGCATTTTAACATGAAGTTTTTACGAAGTGCAATCCACACTTTAATTTCTGCAATTCGTATCCGAAATCTGGTATCATCAGGGTGAAAAAATGTATTAGAACGCAGAACATTAAAAAATAAAATAAAAAATACACTGCAGTTCTGGAAGAATCTTTTAACTGGCAAATTATTGGAAACTAATAGACAGGGTTGACACTTGTAAAAAGAAATCACAAGTAAATCATGTGTGCAAAAGCATACGCACAGTGGCGCATTGTGGACTTATTTAGAGTAAATCTGGTATCGGAAAAAAAAAACAAAAACAAAACATGGTAATTCTGGAAGAATATTTGAACTGGTAAATTATTGGAAGCTAATGCAGACACTTGTAAAAAGATATCATAATTAAATCATGCGTGCAAAAGCATACGCACAGTGGTGCATTGTGGACTACAATTTAGGAGAGGCTACGAATACTGTTGAACACATTTATAAAGTCAATTCTCTAATTATACAAGCATATTATATTTTTCACAACTCCAGCAACCCTAAGAAAACTAGAAATAGAGCTGGGTTATTCCAGCATTGTTTGTTTCCAAGCAAAACGAAATTAATATTAATGCATTAGGGCCGATGTATCCATACTGTTGAAGTGTTGAAATCATCAGCTTACTTTTCCGTCTCCTTTGTTTGGTGTATCAAAGCTGTTAAGGAATTCTCCCAGAACTTCATCCTCGGTCTTCTTGCCGTCTATGACGTCAGGGTGCTCCTTCCCGTTGTAAACACCTCTCAAGTCATCCAGCATGACGCTACCGTCGCCAGTCTTGTCCATCTTAGCAAAAGCACGCTCAATGATGTCCAGTCGGTCTTGAGAGAGAGGGGGCTGTGGAACACAAACAGAAAAAAAAAGTTACTGATTTGGAATAAATTTGATAATCAAAAATCCGGCAAATAGAATTTCAGTGTTCCATGTATACCATGTAGTACCATGGCCGAGTGGAAGGCACTGAACTTGGTAGATGGCTAAGTGTGAAGGTCAAGTGTTCTAACCCGTCGATCTAACGATCTGAAGTTTTGGTCATTTTTTTTTTCCAGATGTAACGTGAATATGGGGTAGAACTTCTTAGAAAGTCTTCCAATCAAGCCCTCCCCCCCATCCTAGGCAGATAGTCCATGCGTAGTTTTCTCTCTATGTTAAAAAAAAAGTTACGGCCGCTGTCAAGAGCTTGTTGGGCTATCTCCTCCTAAACCGTGGGAATTTGTATTTCGAGAAACATGTCTACGGATTCGGAAAATTCCGAGGAACATGATAAGCTGACTTAAATTTCGAAAATCGAATTATTTTCGAAGATATTAATAAAAAACTGAAAACATAAAACATAATGGTTGCCAGATTTGGCTTAAAATTATTCATTCCTTTGCAACAAAGCAATTCCAAGTATGTAGAATCGCGTGAAATTGACAAACATGAAATAGAATTACACCATTTAACACCAAATTAAAAAGGTATATGAAATAAATAACTCAAAGTGTGTTACACAAAGTTGACAATTTTCAAATAGTAAGTTCGTTTAGACAACAGGAGTTTAGAATTAGCGATTATTCGTTTTTCCAAAACAGAATAACTAATTGTAACTGATTTTAAAAGTGCCATCTTGGCATTAGGTACTATCTGGCAAAATGGTATCTTCCCAAGCAGGGCGAATCTAAACCGCGAATTCAAAAATGTTAGAACCCAATATCTTGAAAATGAAAAATAATTAAAATGCAGATTATTTTAAAGCCGGTCCAGTTGGAAGTTGGGTCCAGTTTCGGTCCAGTTGGAAGTATTTGCAACCAGTAGAAATATTTGGTGGCGTTCACTATGTCATTATAGCAGTTATAGTACACTTTGGATATTTGCCAGCGCGACGAGATGATATAATTCGTGTTGCTAAATACACCAATCTGCAAAGGATTATGTATATGAAAATATGGATAACGGTTTTCCGGGAACCTTGCATGAGCAGTAATTATAGGTTGTGAGCATGTGCAAATCGCCAAATAATGAAATAGCCATTGGTGGCAAACTATCCTAGCTGTTCCGTAGTTTTTATCAAAGACAACATATGAACTAATGTTTTCCTAGAGCTGATTATTAACTATACATATACGCAAGTCATCAAATTATGAAAAATCGCCATAATTGGCTAATACGCAAGGTGTTTCATGGGTTTCACATAATTAAAAATAGTGGTAAAGTTTAAATAATATAGTGGATAGTTTAAAGTAATAGTGTTATAGTAATAGTGGAAAAGTTTAAATTTTGATGTTCCAAGCAACATGCAAGAACCAAGCAATGTGTACGAATAAGCCTTATTAGGGGCCGAATGCCTCATACGAAAACCGAGCCTAGCCAGTCTAGGGGGCCTTGGCCCCTAGTCAAGTGCCATAAAAAAAATCAACTCACTCTGATGGCTCTCAGAAACTCCTCAAGACTGACTGTACCGCTGCCGTCCTTGTCTATTTCGCTGAACAGTGCGGCGATTTGACCGTCGTCCATGTCGGCTCCGAACTCCTTCAGTCCGATCGTCATTTCTTCGAGATTCAGCTTCCGGTCCCGGTTGTCATCCATCAGGCGGAAACATCTGATATGGAAACAGAGAATTTTGAAAATATTAGCCACTCTTAACATCTTTCGTTTGTGTCTAGAAATAATTGCATTTTTGATAAACAGTTCTGTATTCAAATTTACGGATGTGGAAAGAACACTTTATAGAAGAGGATGTGAGGAAAGAGCGTCCCCCCCCTTAACATTTTTAATTAATTTTTTACAGACCGAATTTAAATCTAGGCATATTTTAAATTAGTTTTTTGTATATTTTGTCTTCTAATGCTTTAGTTAAAATATATTAGTCATTAGATGGGGAAATTTTTTAAAAAATACTATGTTAACTGTGCTCCAACTGGAAACATGGGTCATTTCTGACTACATTTTTACATTATTTTCAAAAACGGAATATAGTGATGGTTGGTTTAAATAATAAGTGAAATATTAAGAATTAATGAAGGTTTCTTTTTAAATTTAAGTAAAGATATGAATTAAGTTTGATGGGGGCGGGGGGTGCAACAAGATAGCACAGTAAAAATTTATAAAAATGGCTATTTTTATGAGTTTTTAATCCAGTTTCCCACTAATGATAGAACTGTCATATTCTATTTAAAAAAATCAAGTCATCTTTTAACTATATCTGCTAATTTTTTCAAGTCCATATTGATAAAATTTAATTTTTCTACAAATTTTACTTTGATGTTCCCAACTAGCAACATTCGCCTGTAAAAGGCTAACTTATTACACATTACTGTATATATTTTTATTATGCAGTTGTTGTATTTCAAAAATAGCATTAAAGTGTAACTTTTATCTAATTGTATGATAAGTCTGATTTTTGGGGGAAGCACATTTTTTGTGTGTGTCTGAAAATGTGCTTTAGTCCACAGCTTGGCGACTGTCAACAAACTGCCAAGTTGGCGCGTTTCCATGGAGTGTCTCAGGGATTGTTTCCCAATATGTAAGTAATATATAAGTTGCAAAAGTAATATAAATCTTTAATGATTCCCTTTCATAAAAAGAAAAACATGTAAACAAAACCATATGTCTAAATCGAAGATGACACAATGAACGGGCAGCATTTGTTTACATTCTCCAACCATCATAGACCTTAACTAGCCTTGAGCAATTTCAACATAAATTGAAGTTTTAATTATAGAAATTCAAATTACTCCAAACGTGCACAATAGATGAAACTTACTGCACCGCTACTGAGAAGCAACCTCAAAAGTCTTATACAGCGAATGCATTTTAATAAGAATTCTCTTTAGAAAACTCTAAAGCAAATTAACGTTGGAACCATTCAGCTATTAAATGGTAAATTAAAAAAAAATTAAAATTGTTTTGAGTTTATAGTCGTTCATTCTTAATTTAAAATGACAAAAGAAATGCATTCGCAGCTCCTGGTACGCCAAAAAAGTGGAAACAAAATTCGCTCTTTGCTCGTCAATTCAAATTGTTCAAATTCAAATTTTTTACAATATCATTCCATTGCTAATTATTCCTCACCCTCTTTAGATTTCTTTTGTGGGGTTATCGCAAAGATAGGGTTTTCCACAGAAGTCCTGCAAACATCGATGAATTAAAGCAACTCATAACTGAAAAAAAAATCTTGTCAATAACACCAACAATGCTACGAAGTGTTTTAAAAAAAAAACTAGGTTCGACATGTTAATTTTTGCATTAAAATTTGGTGAAGAATATTTTCAACATTTTCCGCAAAGAATGGTGATGTAAACAATTTGAATTAAATTATGTTTTTCAAAAATAAAATCATCGCAGGATCAAGTAAAATTGTTCGTCTCCTGTTTAACCTCACAATTAAAATTGCAACAGTTTAATGTTAGAAATTGTTCCTCACACTTAAACAAGGTTCAAGCAATTATAATTCAGAGTTAGAATATTTGTCAAATCCGTGAGATTTAAGGGTAATAAGAAAAACCAACGTGCGGGTGGTTTCTTTAAATTGTTTACCCTGTATAAAGGGAAAAATATATATCCTAATCGCGTCTACAACCTGATCGAAATTTTGCTTAATTGGTGGAAACATATCTTTAATGCTGCAAAAAGGTGTTGCATTAAAGATGTGTTTCCACCAATTAAGTAAAATTTCGCCGTCTTTTGCACGATGCTCTTGTATTGTATAAATATGTATCCGCCATGTATGTAGGTGTAATTTTTTTTAAACATTTATTTAAATCGTTGTAACGGTTGTTGCAAAATTTTGATGAGTGAACAAAATTTTACGATTACATACCTTGAAAGACCTATGATTCCTTGTGCTCCTCTAGACTTGCAGATTTCTCTCAGTTGTTCGACGGCCATTTTTGTAATCTAGAAAAATAAATAAGTAAATAAATAAACGTTGGATTTACTTTCGGTACAAGTGGTTATAATTTAAAACAATAATTTAGAATATATTTATGTGACTGCAGCAAACAAAAGTCAAATTATAACACTTTCCGATTAAGTCGATACGTGTTTATGATTTTGATTTGTCCATCTGTCCGTGTCCTATAACTTTCGCAAATGTGTATGGATTACCACTAAATGTAAAGTGTGTTACTAATAGGTGCTACTCTAGTGAAAATAGAGTTCACGCTGCATTTTAAGTCTTTTATAGAATAGTAGCATACAAAAGAATTCCATGAAACAGCAATTATAACTAAAGAGCATTTTAGAGACATTAATCCAGTGGTGTGGTCCTAAGAAAATGGAGGACGGAGGAAATTTGAGGAATTTAACTTAAACATGTATAATTAGTTAAAAGTACTTATTTTTAAGAATAATAAAAGACATTTCCTAAATTATTAATTTTGACTATTTATTGATTTATTATTATACTTTGGTGTAATTTTATCAAGTGTTGATTGTAAAAACAATATAATTTTAATCAACCATAAAGAAAAAAGTCCCTTAAGAAAAAAATAGACAGCGCGGGAGGGGGAGGGGAAATTACAATGTTGAAAGCCACCAAAGTTTGCAATTTTTTATGATTTATAGCCAAGTTTTGCTCCAAAAAATAAGTCCTCCAAAACTGAATCTAGTTTGGCGTTATGGTCCACATTGGAAAGAAACTGGCAAATGCTACTGCAAAGGAGAAATATAGTTAAAAATATGCCTGATGAAGATTGCAAAACAGTTTTAATAAGCGATTTTAATATAGATTGCATTTCTGAAAGTGTTTTATGGAACAAGAAAAATAAACACGGCACATTCATGGATTATGATGCACATTCCAAACAGTACTTATAAAGGTGAGGTTTAGTTAGAAATGCTTGGCGAAGCTTGTTAAACAGTTTTAGTAGACGATTTTAATGTAGATTTTGATTTCAAAGAAGTGTTTTATGGAATAAGGAAGAAAAATATGGTTATATTCATGAATAATGATACACTTTCCAACTTAATGGAACAAGGTAGACATATAGGGACGACGTAATGGCTAATGACAGGCTTTTTAAAAAAATATATATATATACAGCACTTTAGTGCGTATTTAAAATATAAAAGTGTTTTTTTTTAGAAGGGGGGGGGGCGTTGTTACCTTTTTGCTGACCTCTTGCTACTCGAGGTCCCCCTGGCGTCCCTATTTAACTGTCTAGGAAGACATTCTTTGACCAAGATGTATTCCATTTCTGGGGATATGCTTACATTATTTGGAATTTATAAAGCGGTTGAAAGTAAGCCGTCAGGTCTAGATAGTTGGTCAAAAAAGCTTCTTTTGCTCGTCAAAGAATTACAAAATGAAAATTTCAATGCTTTAAAAAGAAGTTTGGGTACCCTTCCCCATACCTAACGATCGTATCACTGCATTAATTTATTTATTACCAAACAAATGAGTTCAAAATGAGGAGATGTAAGATAACACACATCTCTCCTTCCTCCCTAGTAACGAGATGGTGTGATTACAAACGCACCCAAAATAATCTTTCACATTAATTTTCCACATTTTGTTTTTCTGCCTCGCTTAGCTTGTACTGACGTTTTACTGTCCGCCCCAATACAAGCTCACTAGATCATTAAAGTGAAATATGATATTAAAGGAGAAGACGGTGCCGTATTCATATTTGTCTATTTTCGTGAATTCATCGCAGAATAACAAGTTATGTTTTCCCTTAACGAAGATCAAAATAAACGATTTAACATCATTAGTATGAACTGTTTTTGGCCAGCGAAGAAGAAAGAAATCCGTTATATCATATTATTCTTTTTATGTTTGCTGAAAAACTGTGAGTGCTGTTATATAGCAAAAGTAAAATAAACTAATAACTAAAATATATCGTCATACCTCCTTAAAAAACAATACTATGGGAGCATTTACATAAGTGGAAAAAAAAAAGGAAATTGGAAATATTTACTATTGTTGCGACTCTTATAAGGGGGTCACACGCAGAAGATTGTTAATATAAAGACAACATGTATATAAACGCAGGGTGATTCAGAACTTTTGTGAAAAACATGCAAGGAGTGGTAGAGGGAACCAAAGATGGTTCAGATTCAGAACCACTCAGCAATGGGGGTCTAAAATGCCATTTTCATTTACCCATTAAAATATCACTTTAATAATCAATCCTGTAAACAATGTATAATCCCTACTTTAATGATAAATTCTGTTATTAATCAATTTTAGTCGAGTACTTTCTGAGAAAGATTCATTAGTTTTTGACGAAACAGGATCGGAAAATTCACTTCAAAAAAATTATTAACAAGTATATGAAGACGACGTTTCAGACCCCCCAACATTGCTATGTGACTTTAGTTTCCTCTACCACCCTTACGCTTTTCTTACTGAAGTTATGAACCACCGTGTATATTGGAAACGTCGTTTTCATGAAATCGATTGATAATCAGTCTGGAAGACGTTTCTTAATTGAATTACATAAGCAACGGGCTTTTCTCAAAGAATTTAATCAAGGATATAAAATATATTATCTAAGCTATCGATTTCGCCCGGGTGCTTTCCATGAAAGATGCTTTATAGTTTTTGACAAACCATGGTCGTAAAGTTCACTGTTACTTCAACACTTCTTTCAAAGAGATTATTAACAGGTACATGAAGACACCGTTTCCGGACCCACATTGCTGTGCGATCCTGAGCAGTGGCATAGCCAGGATTCTATCAAAGGGGGTTCGTTTTTCCGATTACTTATATATATACACACACACATATATATAATATGTACACACACACGTGAGTGAGCGTGGTTCAATCACCCAAGTTCACACTTTCCATAACAAATTACTTGAAACAAAATTATTTTCAATTGATGCATTGGTGGATCCAGAGAGAGGGGGGGGGGGGTCACGTGTCTGTGGACTCGCAAAGAGGACCACTTTCACAATTCCTATTTATAGAGTTTGTTCACTCAGAATAGCAGTTTATGCGATAAACGAGTCTCCTAAGGGCTAGATTATTTTCAAGAATTTTTATTATGCTAGATTAATGAAAGAAAAAAGTTTTTTGTAATTTTAAACAGCTTCATAGAGAAAAGATTCTGTTTGTTATGCACACTTCCCCCAAATATGTGAAAAAAAAATGTAATGATAAGCCAAATTTTCCTCATTACACTTAGTATCAAGGGGGGGAGTTACCCCCCCCCTTGGATACGCCATTGATTCTGAGCTGCCTTGTTCCGCTCTCTGACCTCTTGCATTTTTTTACCAAGCGTTATGAAATACGTCGTATATTAGAAGATCCTGGCTGACAAGAAAGACAGGCTGCGGTGCTGACATTCGGTCACACCTCTTTTGCCCTCAAAGAGTCATGCGACCTAGGGGGTATGGCCATCTTCTTGTGGCTATTTCGCATCAAGATGGCCACATCTCCAAAGTCACATGACTCTGCGAAGGCAAAAGGGGTGTGACAAATGCCAAAACCGCAGCCTGTTTTTCTCGTCAGCCACGTTAGAAGACAGAAAATTGATCAAAAATAAATATTTTTAGAATATAAAGTTGCTTTTTGATTATGCCTCAAGAATATTTTAATTTCTGTCGGGAATTATGTTATTATTGTGAAAAATCATCATACGTTTTTGATAAAAAAGTATTGCATTATATAAGAGGTAAAAGTATCAAATTCTGAAAGAAAAAATATCGAGCTAATACTAAGCTATTATACAAGAATTTGGTAAGATATCTTCAAAGCATTAATGTTTTGGGACATTTGTTAAATTGCGTCAAATATGGAAGATAATCATTTCAAAATTAGACGCGATTTTCTCAAACAACAATATTGTTTTTTTTTTTTTTTTTTTTTTCCTGAATACATGATTTTGCATATGATTAAAAACAAAATCTTTCAAAGAGAATTTCCGAAAAGTGCTTTTTTATTGCATAAACAATATTGTGGAAGTAATTAATTTTTCTAGCGGTAAATTTAGCAATTAAAAAATATTTGAAATTTAATTTTGTTCATTATATTAGTTCTTGCATGATTATTTTACTTGATTAGCACAATTATTTTAAAGTATAATTTTAACATTGTAAACCATGCACTTTTACTGAGTTATTAAAAAAAAAAGGAAAATGTGTGCTATGCAGTTTTCCACATTTATTTTGAAGCTGATTGTCCATAAAGAAATCGTATATGCGGCTGTTTTGAACTAAGGAAATGACTTAATATCAATCATTTAGAATCAAAATGGAGAAATGAATTTCCGGAAGCTTTTCCCAACTCCGGAAAAAAAAAATGCCCTTAACCTATCTTTTTCTGGATGGACGCCAGAATGGTATTATAAATGTTTTGCGAAATAATGTCCAGTGTATTTATGACAGCCACAAAATATTTAGATAAAAAAAAAGGATGAGGAACAGATTTAGCAATACGTTAATGCCATAGATGAAAAAGAAGTATAATAAATGAATAAACCAATATAAACACACAGTGTCAAGTGTAATAGGTTATGCATGTTATATAGAATTCCCCCCCCCCCAGGTAAGCATAAAACTAAATGAAAGCTGTAATCAGTTTCTATTTAGTAGTCGGCTGAGTAGCCGGGCGCAGGGACCTAACGAGAAAAAAGTTCAGGGGAGGTCCCAAAAGGTGGAAAAGGTAGAAATTCTCATAAAGAAACTTGATTATTGACATTCAACTAACAGAAATCCAAAATTTAGAGGATGAGGGCCCCGTCAATCGTGCCCCAACCCCTGGCTATACCGCTCTCTGCCCTGGTGCACTAGGTATTAGAGCATAATTTACCGAAAAAAAAAAATAATAAGTCAGCTGATGTCAATCACTGATGCGTTTTGTTTTTCATAAATACTCGTACTTTTAATAATATCTACGCGTTTTCTCCATTTCCAACCGTGTATGATTTTGCCAAACAAGGCTGTGTTTGCTTAATCATTTCAGCTAACTTTTCATTAATTATATTTAATCGCATTACATCAATTATAGTACAAGTATATACAATGAAACCTCTGAATAACGGTCACCCGCGGGACTATCCAAAAGAGATCGTCCTTTGAAGGTGGCTTTTGTTTAGAGGTTTAACATTAAAAAACAAAATCAAAATAAACAAAGTTAACTATAGGGACACAAATACATTACTTTAGCTTCACTAAATCTCATTTATTTTGATTTACATTAAAAAAAATCAATTATTCCTGATTGCTTTCTTTTTTCTTTTCCTTCCTTTCTTTCTTTCTTTCAAAAGGGCATTTATCCTGATATTCTTCACGCATTCTGAATTTGCCATAATAAAATCTATTTGCTTTTTGGTTTTTCCCGACATCCAAAATTAACCGCAGAATTCCTCTTCGAATTTTCTTTATCGTGTGACTCGATCGCGTCAATATGGTACTCCGACAGTAAAATAACTTGCTTCTTAGACACGTCCCTTCTCACCTTCAATTCTCTTTTCCATTTTCGAAAAATTCTCTTTTCCGTTATTGAACTCTACATGTGCCAACCCCGCCCCCGCAAAAAATAACATAAAATAAAATGAATAAAAAGTACAGTCCATTAGTACAGGTACAGCAGCGATAGAGTTGCTCGCGAGGCTAAGGACAGTAGTACAGGTGCTCGTGAAGCTGACGTCGTTTACTAAGGGTGCCTTGTAGGCTTTGTGACTCTGCCTCGCTCAGCGCCGGACATTGGGGTACCAGTGCGTGGCCTATAACCTCTTCTTTCCGATGATAGCCGTGATTTATCTTTTCGGCTGGCTCAAGCACGGGATGAGGGCGACATATTGAATTTTGATAATTTTTTATATACTTCCTGGTTATTTTCACCTATAAATATTGCGTAAATTACAGTTATTTTTATTTGAATCAATTGGTCTAAATAAACTCTATAAACACATGGAAGAATCACCGCGTTGTCACCTTTGAGCCGTGCGTTCTACTGAATAGCGAGAGCACCGGTTTCGGTCATTCAGCGCAGTGGACGAGGGTCAGTTACACTCGCGCCAACAGCTATCGATCAAATCGAGAGGCGAGTTGCACCGGAATCCTTATCTTGCTTCCCCTCGAAAATATGCTACCGCTGGCCCTTTGAGAGACCCAAAAAAACATCACTGGGTCCTGCCATCGCTCCAAGGGGGCCCTCAAAAGTATGCTATCGCTGGCCCTTTGAGAGACTCAAAAGACATCACTGGGGCCGGTCATCGCTCTACAGAGGGGGGGGGGGGGCAGAAAAATATGCTACCGCTGGCCCTTTGCGAGACCGCACGCTTCCCCTATGATTGTCCCCCTCCCCTCCATTCCGCGGTTGCAACTTGCCCGTAGATTAAATTCATCAGCGGTGTAACTCGTACTTTTCTCCCTTCAACTAACCTATTCCCTGCGCAATCCCCCTCCCCAGTCACCCCGCCCGGCCTCTACGCAAACTCAAGGTCATAACAGCTAAATAATGACGCTGTATTTATGTTTCTAAGACTAATAGTTTTCTAATTATAAAGGTAAGACGATACAGACCTCTTCGTTATGGTCCACTTGCTGGTACCCGGGTGTGATTTAAAAAACGCTTCACATCAAAAAAAGATACCAAAAAATTTTCATATGGATTCAGTAAGGATATTATACTTGTATACGCAATTTCGCATCTGCTGCAAACGGAATAGGGAAGTGACATTTTAAATCTTGAATCAGGGTGTTAATGGATGAGAAATCAATGCAAACTTGCTAGCTGACATGCAACATCTTCACTTGAAATCATTATGCAAAAACGCTCGAGGTAGACTTCCGAAGGAAAACGATAAAAAAAACAACACAAAAACGATCTTGCATTGTTATTTTCCAGACGAAAATGAAGCATTACGTTTCATCAGTCTACAGTTGGGTCATTCATTGTAACACAACGCTACGCAAACGCGTATGAGTCACGCGAGTCATGCTGGTGAAACAAGATGACGTCTGAAGGCCGCAACCTGTTTAACCCCATTCAGCGGATAATACAACATAATAAATTTAAAATCAACACGTTTTTGTCCGGGTAGAAGAAACGTCGATTCAAGATCATCGTAAAAGTACAAAACTATATTAGTTAGCGCTTGTACAGCTTTAACCCTTTAGCGCGCAGTGTTCCCGCTCTGGGAACACCAAACTCTGACGTTTTGAATGTTGCCAGTCACGAAGAATAGATTTGATTTCTATAAAAATAGTTGCGGGTGACATAGCTCCACGGGAATCCTTTACTTTTTAGCACGTCATTTCCCGTAAAAAAATTCTCACGATTATTTTTAACAGCACTGACATCTGCTGAAGAATGGAAGAATGCGAGAAAAGCTGGATAGATTGCCCAATGCTGAAAAAAGGGCAGCCGTTGCCATCGCTCGACTTAACTACCAGCAAGATGGCGGATGAACGTTTCGATCGTCCGCCATCTTGCTGGTAGTTAAGCCGAGCGATGGCAACGGCTGCCCTTTTTTTCAGCATTGGGAAAGGGTTGCGCCCCAAAGGGTTAATGAGATGTTGAAAAAATTGTCTTCCAGGAAGGTAAAATGATCTTATTAATATCCATGTACAGTGAAGTCTTGACTTGTGCAAGGAATGCGCTCCAAGATTCCTCGCGTAAGTGAAAATTTCGCGTATATAACTTTCCGAAACACATACACAATATTTTGCACTTAAGAGCACACCTCTAACTGTTTTTAACTATTTCCTCACTATATATTTCTATTTCCCACATAAATTACTGAAATGAATGCTCTGGTGCTTCTAACTGTCGGCGAAAATCACCACGTAGGGGGTTAGGAGTAATATCCATTCGCGTAAGATAGATCGCTTTTTAGAACGCAGGTCCAGTGTACCGTCAACAGGCGCTACATTGGTCCTTGCAGGGGTTATGTTGGTCCAGTTCGAAAAAAGAAGTTGTATTGAACAAAAATTGCATGATAAATAAGAGTTTTGGGGCTTGAAAAATAATTGGCATTCTGTTTGAGGGTAATTCAATAATTCTGGGTAAATTTAACTTTTTGTTACTGGCAACAGTGTTTTTTTTTAAATAAATATTTGTTTGCACGTGACGATTTTTATCCACTAAACTTTTTCTGGGGCAGTCACGAAAAGAGTTAATAAAAAAGGTAAGTATGAAAATATAACCTTTAGTAATCTGTTACCAATGTTTGATCATAGTTTGTCCTTACATTTTTTTTTTTTTTTTTTAACGCAGTGTATCGAGTAGGCCTAAAGTAACGTCACAAGGACCAAATTATCCCTGGTGGACGGTAATTAATAAATTAATATGATGCGACTATGTTACAGTTGTACAGTACACTTTTATTCTGCCGGGTTCCTTCATGTCAATAGAGTACATAAGTATTTATTTATTTATTAGAGCGGGGCAGCTTATGCCACCTAATACGTGTTTCAGAACTTGAGATTTTTCTTCAAAATTCGTGCTCGCATCATCCATGAAATTGAACTTCCCTGAACATTACTTGGAAACAATTGTGGATGTTTGTATTTACGATCACATAATTTAAGAACACTCGCTAATTTAAGAACTTGTTCCCTAGTCTCGACCAGTCCACCTTAGAAACAATATATTTTTAGGAACTCATATTTACGGACTAAAGCTAGTAAAAAACTCTCAATTATGAATTTCAGTTTTCTTATACTGACCATTCACGAGGGTCGAAAGTATTCTGTTCTCTTAAATTCTAAGCAATACGAGAAGGAATGAAATGAAATGACTGTGCTAAAACGAGAACAATTAGAAGAAATGACGCAATTATGTACTTTTCCATAGCATAAATCCACTTTAATCATTATGTAACATACGTCTTCAATATATCATATTATTTAAACAAACACATAATATAAAATATTAAAATTCTGGAGTTTTTTCGTTTGGTGAATTTCTGTTGCGGTCCCCAAAAGTTCTTAAAAGCAAGATTCTACTGTAGTAATGACCACCGGAAAGAACTTTCAAAATCCCCAGATTTAAAGCAACGATTTCACAAGTAATGCATTTTTGCGATGGGGTCGGCAAATTTGTTTGAATTCTTACATTTATCACCCCGAAAAGAGAATCTATTGTTATAGCTTCATACGAGCAAAGAGATAATAAAAGATCTAGAGAGGGAAAAAGAAAATTTCGAGCAATGTGGAAATGTTATAGAGCTTAATGAGTCAGTGCTCAGTAGTTGCTGTTGAGATGGCTTGACCTCAATTAGTTGAGGGAAATTTCCCAACGGAATGATGATAGATATCATCCCCCAACAATTGTTACTGCTTGTTGCCGGTGATGAACGGCCGTTTCGGAAATGGAGTAGTAGGTCGTATCGATCGTGATATTTGTAAAGATGTAGTATCTCTTCTACTTCAAAAACGCACGTTATTTATGCTTTTGAAGCAGATACCATCTAGTATCAATGTACACGAATGAGCCGACTTTCTTACTGGAATATATGCAGGATGTTTCAAAATTAGAGGGACAAACTTTTAGGAGGGATAGGATACACCGAGACGATTCAAGATTAGATAGCAGTGTGGGGGGCGGAAACGTTATCTTAAAGTACCTGTTGTTGGTAATCACGTTGGAAGAAGTTTTGAAGTGTGCGTCTAGTTCTTAACCAAGTTTCATAAACAATGGGCTGTCGTCCGACAATATCATTAGTGCAATGGGAAATTTTTTTTTTGAATTAACCGTTTTTATCAAGTGCAATATGTGAAAGATGCATTAGTTTTTGAAAATCGTAGTTGGAAAGTTCCCCATTACTTGGAACCTTCTTCTAAAGTTATTATTAACAGGTACATGACGAAGACGTTTCCGAATCCATATTGCTTTGTGATTCAGAACCATCTTGGTGTATGGTCCATCTTGTCCCCTCTTCCCCCCATTATAACATGCTCGATAAGGGTATAATTATTGAATTTATTGACTAATTTTCCAATAAGGATAAAATAAAATGTGATAATTTTGTTGGTACTTGAATCCTTGAAATTGCGGGTTCATTTTCTAGCAGACAACTATACTGCAACGTAAGTTGGACTGTAACAAAAACAGTTTTACAGGAAATACTGGGGTAAATAGAATTATAACAAATAACTGAGGAAACCGCAACAAAGATATTTCCCCACTGGTATTACACCATTATTATTACTTATTGTTGCTATTATTTTAAAATTGGGAAAACACCTATATAGGTCTGGCTAGGTATTTGACATATTATCTAGCGAACAGAGGTGTAATTTCATAGTCAACTTTAGCAATGAGTGTGGATGCACTTAACTTTGACAAAGGAGTCAGGGTTAGGAAACAATTTAAATATAATGAAAACTGCTTTATTTCGAAACATTCGCTTTGAATTCCCGTGCAAATTAATAACAGATATTTCACGCTTATATTTTTAAAGCGTAACAATTTAATGATTTTTTTTTTCTCTCCTCTGGATTCTATTTAGTTGCCTAGTCAGTACTGTACTGTACATGAATTGTCCGGAACCACGAATAAAGTCGCACTTTTCACTAATATGTTTTGCTCAATTCAAAATCTCGCCAAATTTGGCGAGATTTGGATATAGCATTAAAAAATGTCCATAATTACTTATGTATTTTTAGGGAACTTGTAAAAACAACTTTAAATTTTCCCCCCCTCCTTTAAGTGAACAGTGAGCTGTTGTAGACGTCTATGTACTTATTGTGTGCTTGAAATGTATGAATGAATCTAAACTACCATAAACCGTAACCTATACTGAAATTCTTTTGAGTACATATTTTTAATGATCATGTAAAAGAACTGTAAATGCTACGGACTATTGTCGATGGAGAGCCTTATTTTGTAATTCTTAACGACATTTACAGTCAACACTCGTTTTTACGAACTCGTAGGGACCATTCAAATAGTTCGTAAAATCGTCTATGAAAATGTATGAGACCCCTCGCTAGTTCGTAAAATCATCTATGGAAATGCAGCCGAGATCACACGCTAGTTCGTAAAATAGCAAGTGTTTGTATGAAAGAGGTTCGTCAAAACAAGCGTCGATTGCATCAATTCTGTTTTGTTTGAAGGAAATGAATGTCTCTAAAACCCACGCTTGAAGCAACGATTGGCCACAAAGCGCAATGTATTGGAATTCTTTATGGCACCTCTGTAAAAGACAAACTAGAAATGCTACATAAACCATCTTCAATAGCGTACCTGGGACAGTGTACAGCTATAACCAACATAAATTTCGAGGCTATCGATGAATATTCACGGCAGTTAGGGCACGGAAGAACGAGCAGACAGACAAACCGAAATCATTAACGCTTTTTGACTATTGGAAATAATAATAATAATAATAATAACAACAACTGTTCATTAGAGCTCTGGGAAAAAGAGAACTCCCGAATACGCCTGAGCCTGAACAATAGGAATTACATAGCAGCCTCATCTCTAGTCAGCGTGACATGTCGCATGTTTGATACTACCATGTCCGTATAGTGGCGGGGAAAAAAAGAATTTGACTGGACAGATTACTCTCTATAAGCTACGCTACATATTATACAGCAGACGAGACAATTAAGGTATAAGAATGAGATAAGTAACCAGATACACATTTGTTGTGAACTGTGTGATCTGGAACTTCGAGCTGTCCCATGATTTGAAGATGTTCACGTGATTTTTGAGATTTCTATAGCTTCACGCTGAAAACTTTGAAAGGTATTTTTTGACATTCAAAACATATTATGAGACAAAAGTAATAAAAGAATTTACAATACCATGACTTAATTTTTTTTTTTTTTTTTTTTTTTTTTTTTTTTTACTCCCGGTAGTAAACATAGAGATTTTTATTTAAAATACGCGAGAGCAAAGTAAAAACTTACCCACGCTTAAAAAATGTATCCTTCATCATTCTTGTTACTGCATGAAATTCACTTATGGTTTTTATTTTACCCTTAAGCGAGTTTTATAAAAAGGTTATTTAACTAAAAGAAGGTAATTTAAACTTTTATTTAAAAAGTTTAAATTACTACCAAAGCATTTTAAAAATGCACTCAAGAAGTCACCGAAAGATTTCTTTAAAAATCTTACAGCAAATATTAAAACACAAATAAATAAGACTATTTTTTGCTACATTTTACATAGCTAGTTAACATACCGCTTCTAAAAATAGAGGTTAATTACTAGTGTATTATTACTTTTTTCTTTTTTTAATCGAATTTTTGAATTTAAAATAGAGCATACCACAGCACTGAAATTGCGGTGGGAAATGATAACATTTAAAAAGAAATTAAAAAAACATAATTTTAAAAGTTTATTGATAAGAGTTATGAAGGAATAATAAATTTCTTAAAAAATTAAAAAGTACAAACATACTCATGCGAACACAAATTATAGAAAAAATATTAAAGAAATGGAAGGTAGAATAGAGCGTGCAACGCTTTTGTCACAGAACGAGGATGAAAAAAAGCAGTAAGAAAAAGAATCAAAAGGATAAATTCAAAAATAGAATATAGAATAGAAAAGCATATAAACGTGAGGTACCATTTGGTAAAAGAATAAATAATTGCAATAACACCGTCACTAAAATAATGAGTAAAGTAAAACAAAAGGAACGGGAAGTAGCAATGTATACAATAGTACCATGTTCTTTATTATTCTACTATTATATGTTGATTTTATGGTTATTTTTTCATTCTTTTAAAAAAATTGTTTGGCTTTTAGCATTCATATTTATTTTCACCCTTTACTCCCTTTACTCCTTTTTTCGTTCTTTTTCTCTCTTCAGAATGGCAAGTTATCATCAAATTGAAGTTTTTGCTTTGGCAGTAAAGATAGTACGAGAAGTTTACTAGCGGTTTTTTTAAATTAAATTTTGTTAGTTTCTTCTCTGTATACTTTTCTTTAAATAAATACATTCTAAACTTATTATTTAATATTGCTGAGTTTCGTTGTTAAAATCAGAGGAGAATTATACATGCGTAATTCAGTATTATTTTAACTTTTCTCGCTTGCCTTATTCTCGTACATTAAGCCATGTTTATGTTTCAAACGTTTCCTAACGAAGTTGCCAACTTTTACACTTTTTTCGAAAGACTATTAATTGCTATTTTTTTCAGCCATTTAATATTAAAATAAATCTAAATTTTTAATACATAATAAAACTTTTTTAAATTTCTGGAAGAAAATCTTCCAAAAACGCGTAAAAGTTAGCAATTATGTCTTTTATTTCCTCATAGTATTGAAATAGCTTTATCAAACTTTATGTCATGTCTTTAATTACGAAAGCAATATGCTATCACAACTTGGTCCACGGACGAAATATATTACTAATTTACACAAAACCGTTTTCGTTAGGACCTCTATTTTTAGAAGTGGTATGTTAACTAGATATGTAAAATGTGGCAAAAAATAGTCTTTATTTATTTATTTATTTAAAAGGAAATAAAAAAAAACATAATTTTAAAAGTTTAATGATAAGAGAAATGAAGGAATAATAAATTTCTTAAAAAATCAAAAAGTACAAACCTACTCATGCGAACACAAATTATAGAAAAAATATTAAATAAATAAAGAAATGGAAGATAGAATAGAGCATGCAACGCTTTTGTCACAGAGCGAGGTTAAAAAAGAAGTAAGAAAAAGAATTAAAAGGAATGAAAGGAATAAATTCAATAATAGAACATAGAATAGAAAAGCATATAAACGAGAGAAGTACCATTTGGTAAAAGAATAAATAATTGTAATAATAGCGTCAGTAAAATAATGAGTAAAGTACAGCGCTCAGACTAACAAATTTCAAAGCAGAAAAAACTTTTAAATCTTTTGAAATTAAAGAGGAAACTCTGGCGCGGTTGCAAAATCAATATATAGATGCTGTTGATGCATCATTTTTTTTTTTTTTTTTTTTTAGTTTCTCTCTACTGTTTATTAGTGGTACGTATGTGCAATGATTTTCGCTCTTTTGAAACGATCAAATTTTATTCTAACATTTTATTGTTAGAAAATTACATCACAAATCATAATCTTGGTTATGAAAGTATCGAAAAAAGAGGGAGGGGGGGGGAATCAGGTAATCAAAAGCTAAGCTTATTTATTGAATTCATTTGCTTCAGAACTGCACAACACAAAAGAGGAATCAAGAGGATTTCGTTATCCGGTTCATGTACCTGGTTTCGAAATGCTTACAAACATCAACCGGAAATTCGAAAGGGAATTAACTGTTCCATTTATCAATCTGTCTGAGAATTCTTATCTACAATACACGCAACATTTTTATTACCGAGAAAAAAAAAAAAAAAAAAACGACTGGGAAGATTACTCAGGTTTTTCTTTTTTTCCCCCTAGTGTGGGCGTTATTTTAAACAGAGGTATTTCACATAAAACCTTTTATTGTATTCGTACGAACAAAGCCCGGAAATTCAGTCTCTAAAATTGTGAGTAAAGGTATTTAAAAATTAGAATAACAGACATTTTAAGTTATATGAAAACGGAAATAGTAACACTTGAGCTAAAAAATAAATAAATAGAATTAAAAAAATATATAAAAAAGTCGCAGTTTGAAGACCTAGTCACAAAACACACATGAACATAGTTGTTATAGTGCCTCTAAATGATATAAACATATAAATAAAAATTAATAATTTATAATTATTCTTATTTGCGTTTCCTCATAAACTGTTCGCACGTTTCAGAAGGTTCAAAATTCCCATCTCCGTCAGTAGCAAAATATTCCCCAATTAAATGTACCCAGGAAATTAGGTATAAAGATAAATGAAAGAAAACTCGAAGATTTTTCTTTAAAAAGTTAAGTCTTCATTAAGAGTGTTATTTATCTTAACATTTGTTTTCCTAGCTACGAGGGGAGTGGTGAATGTTTTACTGTTCATATTGCAAATTATTTATTAATCAGCTGTTCTTTCATCTCCTTGCATTGTTAGTTTAATTTTTTTTGTGTGATTTCTTGAATGTGAACATTAGCATTAAACTTTCATGATTTAGCTTTCTAGATCAGTTTGGATTTTGTTAATGTCTTACTTAGAACTTGAGTTACAGGAATTTTAATATTAGTCATTACATAGGCAAAACCTAGTATTTAAGTATAATTTTCAGCTGCCCAGGTGGTTAAGGCAAAGCTACACGAGGGTTACTGCCTAAGGCGCGATGCCTCGTGCAGAAGGGGGGAGGGGTTCTAACATGTATTCCTTTTATATCTCGAGAAAACCGCCCGAAACTCCAGATCGAATGTCACGCCTCCGGTTAGATGGACAGACAAGCGGTAGGCCAGAACCCTGGAACTTCAGCCCATCTATCAATGCTCATTGTCTTATCCACTCTGCCATGGGGCGTCGAACAGTCGGTCATGAACAGGGGTGCAAGCAATGGAAATAGTGGATTGGGCACAGGTAAATTTTGTGATGTCTCTGGAGTATGTTTGAAATTAGAAATAATAATAATAATTCGGGAGTGGTAGGGGCGAATTTATTTTCTTGTATTTACTTCGCTAGCCCAAGTTGGCATTTTGTATCATTCAGGTCATCACTGGGAGAAACTTTAGATAACTCTTACAGTGCCCAAGACCGATTAAAGAAGCTTAAGATACTTTTGTCAGTTCTTTTTCTGGATAATAACAGGAATAAGTCTTTTGGAAATATTTGGACATTCTTCGGTTAAAATTACTTCTAATAATAATAAAAAGCAATTTAAAAAATAATTTAATAAAAAAAATAAGAAGAACGGAAGATGAAGGCTCAAAACGGAAATTATGAACGAACCTTCTTGAGATCCTCTGAAAAAACGTTTAATCATTAAACGTAGTTTACTTTTCAGTTACGCAGATGTTTTTTTTTTTTTTTTTTTCTCCTACTGTATGGTGCACTATGAAATATTGATCTTACTACTTTAAGGATTAAATTTATAAGATTGCTTATTCAGTGTTGTTACATACACAAACACAAATTTATTTATTGATAATGCGAATAATGCAATGAATAAAAATTTAACACAAAAATTATATAGCTCAGTAGAATAATTATATGGAATGTTTTATTATTTAGTTTATAAAATTAAAAAATAGAGCACGAATTATTATCAAAGAAAACTATTTTGATTCACATAGAATCTTCAAAATTATCAGGCACGTATCCAGAAAAACATTTTTTTTTGTGTGTGTGTGGGGGGGATTTCGGAGGAGGTCCGAACGGTAATAAAGGCCGAATTTCTCACGAAAAGACATTTAGTATTTCTCATTTTAGTAACAAAAATCAAAAATTAGGGCGGGGGGAGGAGGGGGTACGGACTCCCTGCCCCCCTTTAAATACGTCCTTGGAAATTATTAAGGATCGTACCAAATTACATTCTTTCATAGGTGCATAGATAACTGGAGGAGCTCAAGGAATTATTAATAAAAAATAAGGGTAGGGGATCAGAGCATCCGATGACAGATCATGTATCTAAAAAACAAATGTAACCAAAAGAAATTTCCTGGATAAATGCCAACAGCCATTCATAACATACACGAAAGGGCAATTGTCACGTACAAGAAAAATCATTTCAATTAAATTACTGGAATACTTAAATAGAAAACTACACCAAACCTTACCTCAAGATAGTTTCTAGCAATCGCGCAGACGAGCTTCCTTGCGGTCTGTCAGTGAGAAATCCCCGCTTCAAAGTGAAGTGAATTACAAACAACCGGGAAGAAATTCTCTCTGCCGGCTCTGAGAATGACGTCAGCCTGCGCTGCGAAATGCAAGGCCATCATGCGGCCATTTGCGAGTAGATCGAGGTCAACGAAAACTAATAACAATAAAAAAAAAAAAATTTCTTGAGAAAAAAAGCGGGAACCAACAGCGGGCGTAGTGAAATGGCGTTTAGTGCACGCATCGCCAGCAAACAGGAACGGCAAAAAAGGCGTCATTCTAAAGAAATGTTAACGAGGAATTGGTTTATTATTCATAATGAGTAATTCGAGGTTTTCTTCAAAAAGAATGAAAACTTTGCGGATGTAGAATGTCTGCGAATTTCATTTATTTATTCTTTTTAGAACTCATTAAAGCGTTTGTTTTTGAAGATTACAAATTGCCTTCGAACAATATTCGGTCAGAATCAGGATATTTTTCTCCCCTGCCCAAGGAATAAAATAAAAATCATTCATACTCAACTCAGTTTATATCTAATCTTGGTTCACTTGGAAATCTAAGTTATCTCACCGTTTCCTGTAAAACTGTTTTTGTTACAGTCCAAGTCGTATTGCAGTGCAGTGCATTGCAGAAAAAAAAAAAAAAAAAGTTACCGGAGTTGGAAGATTCATAAAGCTGGAGGTCGTGACACACGGTAAGCTGCCAGTCCAGGGCCCAATTATGACCTACAGGGGCCCCGGGAATTGATGAATTTGGGGGTCCCCATCTATAAAATTTGTTTTCTTTTTCATAAAATTTTAATATATAAAAGAATATTTCAGAACAGCATTTGAAACTGGGGGCCCTTTCGAACCGGGGTCCCTGGGCAAAGTCCCGATTTGCCCATGCGATAATAAGGGTCTGTGCCAGTGTTATCTGTTGCAATACTCATTTAATATACAGGGTGTCTCAGCACCAAAATACGAGAATAGTACAAATTCTAGGGTGGGTAGGGCATACCCAGGGCCGGCCCGAGAGGCGTGCGGGGGCCCCAGGCGAACCAGGCCTCTTTTCTATCATGTCTTATGTAAGTTACTGCTAGTACATATTAGCTTTATCTCTCGGCTTTTTCGGAATGTATCATAACCATCTACCAAGCTCGGACTAACTCGGTGTTAACTAACTAAAAAAAAAAAAAAAAGAAGTCCCAGGCGAGGGGCTTTTTCTAAGCAGGGGGCCTTAGACGATCGCCTACATTCGCACCTCCTTGGGTCGGCCCTGGTATACCTAACATCTAGATGACTCGGAATCATTGAGGAATGTGGGGTCGTAAACTTATCTTCGAGTATCTATTAATTATCATATTAAAAGAAGTGATGAAGCAAGAAATTTCTTAACGGTTCATAAACAATGAGCTTATGGATGGAAAAAGACTATAGTCAGAAGGTTGACTATTATTTCAACGCGTTTTTCATGGTGATTATGATGAGCGTCTGCAACTCAACATTCCTATGGGATTCTGGATCGTCTGATTCAATCTTTTACACTACAAATTCAGTGGCGGAACTATGTAAGCATATCTTACGCCATGTATATCATACACGCGATACCATCGTTAAGAAAAGTAAAGGTCTTAAAATTCATTAATTTTCTGACAAAGAAAAGTTGAATTAACGAGAGAGGGGGGTGGGAGTGTAAACGAAAAGTTGAGTAACAATGAAACATCTGAAACACAGGCACGTACCAATCAAAGCAATAAAATCGAGAAAGGAAAGCCCAAAAAGCGAAAACATCAGAATTTCTGCAAAGTGGCCTGATTGTTTTGATAAAGTACGTTTAAATCTCTTGGAGCAAGAGGGATGACAATTTTCTGTTTTGTCTCTGTAACTACATCTTGATTCAAACAGTCAACATGTTATTTCTCCCCTCAAAAATGTATGTTTATGTTTCGAAGCAAAATTAATTCAAAATCCCTGTAGTTAACCATTCACATAACTTCCACGTCCTTTCCTTCCATCCTACTATACAGTTAAGCTGATTCCTGATTTACTGACTCGCTAACTGTTCCGGGCAACCACTCCAAACTCCAAAAAGATTAAAAAGTTAAACACAGAAAGCGTAATAACATTTACATCGTTTGTACGATCCGCTCGAAACTTTTCATAGTTAAGTACGGTAGCGGATCCAGAAACTTTTTTGGGGAGGGGCTAAATTTTGAAAAAAGCTTATTTCACCCAAGCAAAATTTTAGTCTAAAGTAATGTAAAACATTTTGGGAGGGGCTAAGTTATAAAAAAAGATCATTTTATCTACTTAAAATGTATAATAAAGCAAAATGTTACCCCTTAGCAATCTCTTTTGGGGGGGCTGAAGCCCTCTAGCCCCTCCCCTAGATCCGCTACTGGTTAAGTATTAAAAAAAAAAGAAAACAATTGGTGCGGCTTTAAAATTTGAAAATCCACCCGTTCCCTAATTTTTAAGTTTTCCTCTTTTTTTTCTTTCTTTCCATTTTCAGCTCAATATTATTTTCGAGAGTAGAGAAAAGTTAATCATTTGCGCGACTAAACGAGCCGTCACAAGTGACATTACTTCATATTAAAGTCACAGTCATCAGGCTTTGTAGGGAATGTTGCGATTCCAATTTCGTTTAAAATAGTTTTTCCACGATAACATCAATGATATCGTCTGCACGAAGCATTGATATAATAGGAGCTGTTTACACAAAACAAAATCTTTCGAATGTGAAAAGTTTCCGCATGTTTCCAGAAGAGCATGAAATTCGATTTGGGTATATAATAAAAAATGAATATGAGGTTATTTATTTTAGATGGACGAAGATTAAATACATTGAGTGTAGACATATTTTTGCCAAATGTTTTTTCTAGTTTCAATTGCTTCCACAACGGGCTTTGACTTCTAGTGTATACATATCGGTATAAAGAAAATCTATGCACGATTTATAAGTGAATAAGAGACCAACCAATGGCTGAGTGGATGAGATGCTGAACACTGGTACATTGCGGAAGTGTGAAGGTCTAGGGTTCTAGCCAACAGTGCGTCTGCGGATTTAATGATCTGGAGTTTGGGGCAGTTTTCTCCAAATGTAACTTGAATATGTGTCAGAACTCCTTAAAAAGAAGTCCTCCGCCCACGGCATTCCCCCTCCTCTTTGACAGAAATCCGCGTGCTTTTCCTTAACAAAGCAGCAACATTTGCAAGCGAATCTGAAAGAATCGATATCAATTATAATACGCAGTTAATCGATATCGATTTTCACAGAATTCTGCAATCACCTAAATGGGAAAATATTTGCTCTTCACAAACTTATACAAAAGAAAAATATGTGTATACACCTAATACAATTTTAGATTAAGTGCAAGACTCCTAAACAAAAGTTGACAAGCAATTTCAGTAAATTAATTCCATTATAGGAAACACACTTAACAAAAGACTGAAAAAGAAAATGTCAATTTTCTTATAGAATTTATCGATAGAAATAGTCAAAAGCATACTTAAAAAGGAAGGGGGGGATGTACAGTCTGTCGAGTGTAGTGAACAAACATCTACGAATCCTGCTGAGAATTCTCATCAGTCAAGATTTAATGAATATTCCTGATACAAAAGGTTTTTTGAGGACAATATTTGCTCAGTTGACAACAGACTGATAACAGAAACGTTAATAATAATAATTTTTTTTTTTCTTTTTGACAACGAGAGTGAAATAATGTCAATATATGAAAACGGATGAATTGAAAATAATATAGTAGTAACTTTAATGTATCTTTGCAGCAACAAAAGTATAATTTATCAAATTATTTAGATGGGTAGCCGATGACTGAGAAGTTAAGGGCCTGTCCTTCTTTCTGCTAATTGCTTAAGTGTACGGTCGAGGGTTCGATTCCCACTCATCCCCTGGGTACTTGTATTTGTCCTGTGACCTGCAAATATCCTTTCTCTGTGCTAGTAAGAACTGTCATTGTGTTGTCCACTTTATTCGACGAGGATTTATAAGCGAATTTTTGGATCCAAGCACACAGGCTTGAAAATAAATGTTTCAAATACAACAACAAATTAAGCCTCACCATGGCACAGTGCTTATATCACTGAACATGGTAGAAGGCCGAAGTGTGAAGGTCCCGGGTTCGGGCCCCATCGCGCGGCTGTCGACCTAACCGTTCGGAGTTTTCCGTGGTTTTCTCCGAAACTAGCGTAAGTACGGGTTAGGACCCCTTAGAAAGACCCACCACGGAAGACACCCCCCCTTGTGTTGTCCTTCTGACATGGATTTATAAGCGGATTTCGGGCCAAGCCCACAAATCCGAAATACATGTTCAACAAACAAACAAATTATTTAGACAGCTATGAAATCTATTACTTACAGAACCAGCCGACCAATGGTGGATAAAGTACCATACTACGGTTTCGAGTACAACTCCGGCCTCCAAGGCCTTGTTAAGGCCCTCCATTTGGGAAAAAAAAAAAAAAACCCTTACAGAACAAAAATTCTAGTCAGTAAAGTTGATTTCACTTTCATTAATTTCAGAACAGTTATAATGATAGATATGGACATGTTACTCATATGTATTATAACTCTAACAAAACTAAAGATTTTTAATAGTAGTATGACGTATTAAAAAAATGTAAGTTAAAAGACACGTGATTCTCAATCGTCTTGGTTCAAGATACCGCCCTTTCCATTTTTTTTCTCCAAGAGTTTTGAATCACCTTTTTATAACGTTATTTCTTACCAATTTTCTTTTATTAATCTTTTCATATGGAGCTATACCTTTCTTAATGACTCTCCTTTTGCTGCATGAAAAGATATTAGTTTTTGACGGACTTCAAAAAGTAGGTTATCAAATCTAAGTTTTGATGATGTTATTATTTAGAAAATCGGAAAAAAAATTACGTTTTTACTTTTTAAAATATTGCCTGGAAGGTTGCTGGTAGTGGCAGTGGTTTGTCAAAAGTCGCATAGGTTGGAAATTTCTGGTGATTTATCGCTAAGTTTGTCGCAAAGAAGTAAATCTCCAAAACTGAGCCCAGATTAACGATATCTTCTAAATTTGGCGAGAAATTGCTAAACCTTGTTGTTATTCGTCCTTTTATTTAACCGACTTTTTTTTTAATGTATGTTCAGCGATAGTTTTAAATAAGTGGACCGCTTTCGACGATTCTTTTTTTATTTTTATTTTTTTTTATTGTAAATGGACTACCCTAGGGCTGGTTCTTCGCAGAATCCCAGAGATGCCTACCCCTAACAATTTTTGGGAAGTGGGACCGCTTTACAGAAATGGGGACCCAGGACAAAAATTTCCCCTCCTCATGAAAGCTTCTTTATATCCCACGACATAGCCGCACCGACGGAGAGGGCTATGGGAGCTGAAGCCCCTCCTAAAGCTATAGAGTTAGAGGTGAAAATCTTAGCTGTATTGATGTTGTATCTAAAAATTGATAGCTGTCACTAATGAATAAAAAATATTTTGTTTTTGAAAATTGTCTTCAAATTATTCCTAAGATATTTTTTGCCAAGCAAACAAACAACAAAAAACATGTTGGTTTTTAAATAAATACTTACAGTTAGCGTGTGAAATACAGTTAAACTTAGTTCACTGAAAAGATCAGGCAATTATTTATGACTCCAAAGCGAGTTACGCTGATAGTGGACTTGTGTTCTATGGGCAAATGGTACAGAATATTTTGACATTATAAGAGAGTTATAACTGTAATCGAGGTCACTATAACCGAGTTCAGTAATATTTGCAGCCCCAGCCCTCCTAAACTGAAATCCTGGGTGCACCACTGCCCCACGAAGTAACTTTCATATCACCTCATACAAAAGGGGATGTTATAAAAACATGAAAATCATTATTTAACCCTTTGAGGCGCGACCCGTTCCCAATGCTGAAAAAAGGGCAGCCGTTGCCATCGTTCGACTTAACTACCAGCAAGATGGCGGACCCAAGATGGCTACCAGCAAGATGACGAACGACAGCTGGTTGTGCGCGAGCACAGCCAGCTGTCGTAAAAAAAGGGTCCCTAGATCTGTGGCACGCGATGAACGTTTCGATCGTCCGCCATCTTGCTGGTAGTTAAGTAGAACGATGGCAACGGCTGCCCTTTTTTTCAGCATTGGGCAATCTATCCAGCTGTTCTCGCATTCTTCCATTTTTCAGCCGATGTCAGTGCTGTTAAAAATAATCGTGACCATTTTTTTACGGGAAATGACTTGCTAAAAAGTAAAGGATTCTCCTGGAGCTATGTCACCCGCAACTATTTTTATATAAATCCAATCTATTCTTCGTGACTGGCAAAAGTCAAAACGTCAGAGTTTGGTGTTCCCAGAGCGGGAACACTGCGCGCTAAAGGGTTAATCCAAAGGCGGATCCAGAAACATTTTCGGAAGGGGAGCAAATCGTGAATACACATTTTATTTAGTGTAAAGCCCACTTAATATTGGTGAAAGCACCGTTTATTTAGTGTAAATATATTTCACTAGGAGGGGGCGTGCGCCCCCTGGATCTGCCTTTGATTTAATCAAGATGAAAAGTGAAGTGGAATGGTTCGACAATAATCATATTTTAATAATAGGATTTAATTATCAATTTTCATTTTGTACTTTTCAAGTACCATGTCCTAGAGTATTTTTGTATTTGCTTTACTAATGTTTTTGTAGGAGCATTTATTTACTGGGGTTTGGAAAACATTGTAGAACTGTCTTTTTGTTTAAAAAAAAAAAAAAAAACCGAAAAGAAGGAATTTTCTAAACTTATAGAAATTGAAAATAATAGGATAAAAATATGTAGCTATGGATAGCTGTACCAGAAAAATTTATGAATGACATTCTTTTAATACAACATAACCTTAAAGCAGAGAATTGCGTAAAATATTAATAATTCCCAGTAACTTGACTTACATTAAAATCAGAATCTGAAATCTTTTTATTTTTAAGAATAATCCGGGGTTCTGGGCACTTGCCCCGAATGCCCTGCTGGAAATCAGTCCCATTCTGGGAAGCAAAATCGGTAAAAGAAGGTGAGTTTCTCTGTTACGTTTAATGATGAGAGGGAAGAGGTTGTACATGGGTTAAAGATTTAGAAAAAAAAAAAAAAAAAGTGACCCACATCTCTGATAATATACTTTGTCCTACTCATTGCTACATTCTTGAAGATTTTCTGGATCCGTCACTGTTATGACGTGGAATACATAGTCATTAGCATGAAGAGATTTTAGTAAAGGTTGGATTTTTTTCACGTACTCCTCTGCTTTTGATGAAGGATGAAAGAGGTGTCGGTTCTTCCCAAAACTTTCCAATATTTTATAGCATAGCCAACAATCAGTGGCTGGGAAAAACTACTCTTTGTACTTCCTTGTACGGAGTAACCGGAAGTAATGTCATAGCGAAAAATTTCGGGGGCCAAATTTCGAAAAAAAAAAAAAAAAAAAAAAAAAGACGGTTTTGACTACCTCTAAATTTACTTTTAAGAATTTTTTGCATCTCATAATACGCTAGCATTTATGTTTATATAAATGCGTGTACAGTGGCCGCCGCTTAGTAGCATCATGCTCGTGCGACTGATTTTTGATCCAATAAAGCGGCGGATTCGAAAAAGCGGTGATTTTGGTTGAAGCTTTGAAGAGAATGATCCTACTCCGTTTTCCGTGATTTGATTCGATAAAGCGGCTGATTCAATTAACAAGTGATCTAATTAGCTGGCGAAAACTGTACAACCCATTTTGACAGACCACGAGTCTATTTTGACCAGTTTTTTTATACTGTCTGTATGCACGTATATAACTCGCATTTCTCAAAAACTATCAGTCGCAGAATGTTGAAACCTTATATTTAGGATTATTGTAACATCTAATTGTGCACTTCCCCTTTTGGTCCCAATCGACTGGATAGTTCATCTACAGGACTGTCCAAAAGATTCTAAATGCATTACGTTTTATGCGCAGAAATTCATTAAAGCGTATTTTAGAGGTACTAGCCGCTAAGGCTGCCAGCCAGTGCAGTGTTGATTAAATTTCTGGAGTCTCAATGAAAGTCACGTTTCTTTGTTTTAACAAACAACTATCCTATTATATCTCGTTGGTTTTAACAGTATTTGTCATTAAATTTATTTAGGTTAGGGTTGCTACACATTTTGAGTGTCATCATAAAAGCTGATGTTGAAACAGCAAATGGATAAAATGCGCTTTAGCCCAATGCATGTTAACATTTTTTAGACGGGCGATGAATGTGCCAAGTATTGTAAATTCGATATTTTAAAGCTGTGAAAAAGTCCGAAAGATCTTGTATTTTTGTGTATCCATTATTAATTTCCGAACATGTACCATGTAAGGAAAGTATTGTAATCATGAAAAAATTCGAATTCGAGATTTTGGTGTATTGACACGTTTTGAGGTCTTTTGAATTCATTTATGCTATTTTTACGAGATGTATGTATGTATGTGTGTGAACACGATAGCTCCTAAACGGGGCATTCGATTGAGCTCAAATTGGGTATGTATATGTTATAAACCACCGTCGCAAGACCGGTATTGATTTTGGTGTGTTTTGGACTTATAGTTTTTCTACAGGGCTACGACAAAGATTTCTTTTACATTATGGCGTATGGGGAGAAATTCTTGAAAGTGCGCTAGCGTTTAAACGGCGCCTTCGATTGCGCTTCAATTTGGTGTATATGTTTGAATTATGCATCGATTAAAATTTATTTAAATGCTTGGTAATGATCTTAATCGTAAGTGTTCGGAAAGTCGAGTGGAATCACTCCAGATTTTTGTTGTTTTGTAGTCTATGTGCGTGACATATGCTTGCTCCATTTGACGTCATTGAACTTGGATTTTTGCACATGCATTATTGTTATTGGGCTAATGTTTACATCTAGCTGTTGATATTCGTAGCGTGGAAATATCATCGATTTTGGTACCACATACGTTAGCGTAATTTTTAGAGGTATAAGGCTATTTCAAACGACTCTGAAGTGATATATATGTCTAACCCTTTGAGGTGCAACCCTTTCCCAATGCTGAAAATAGGGGTGCGCATGTGCGGCGCAGCTGGCTGTGCCGCACAGCCAGCTGCGTTAAAAAAGGGTCTCTAAATCTGTGGCACGCAATGAACGTTTCGATCGTCCGCCATCTTGCTGATAGTTAAGCCGAGCGATGGCAACGGCTGCCCTTTTATCAGCATTGGGCAATCTATCCGGCTGTTATCGCATTCTTCCATTTCTCAGCAGATGTCAGTGCTGTTAAAAAGAATCGTGACCATTTTTTGACGGGAAATGACGTGCTAAAAAGTAAAGGATTCTCGTGGAGCTATGTCACCCGCAACTATTTTTTATAGAAATCAAATCTATTCTTCGAGACTGGCAACAGTCAAAACGTCAGAGTTTGGTGTTTCCAGAGCGGGAACACTGCGCGTTAAAGGGTTACAAAATGAATCTCTCCATCGAAAATAGTGTCAATATCATTTATAGTTCTGCTACAGGAACACGCAAAAGATTTCCAACACATTACGGTCAATGGCAGTTTTAGAGACATTCATCCATTTCAAGCACAATACCGTCCTACCATACAGTTAGGTAATGGTCCAATCACGGTCACATGCCTTCCCAGGCCCTGATTACTGAATAAGCCCATGAGGTCTGGGCCTATAGTAAAAAAAAATCTGGGGCCTCCAAATGATAGCAAGCCTATAGTATCAGAGAGTCTTAATCAGGCCATGTGCCTTCCTCAAAAATTACGCTAAAAGTGGCGATTTTTCGTGTACGTGTGTGTTTATGCATTTAACTCTCATATCTCAAACTTAGTCGTAGAATGTTTAAATTTCATACATAAGATTGTTGTAACATCTAGTTGTGCATCTCGATTTTTGATTGCATTCTATTGGAAAGTTTGCCTACAGGACCACCCGAAAGAATTTCAATACATTAATATCTACGGACATCTTCAATATATTACGTCTGTTGTCAGTCATTGTTTGGTCCATGCCCAAAATCTCGTCATTTGTCATCGTCCTTGGCAAGTTTTGCCGAAATATCGCCAAATTTGATGCCAAAAATAATTTGGTATTTCACTTAACTCTAAAACTTTTAACCGTAGAATGTTGAAATTTTGTATTTAGAACTATTGTAACATCTAACTGTGCATTTTTGAATTGCTATCGACAGGGTAATTTATTTACAGGGTCACCCAAATGACTTTATATACATTAAAGTACATGGAGGCATTCAATTCATTGAAAATCTGTGGTCAATGGCTACTTTGGCTATCCCCAAAATCTCGGAAACTTTCTCAAGGTTGTCGGCTTTTGGCAAAATATCGGCAAATAAGTGTCAAAAACAAGTCTTTCAAATTGAGCCCATCTTGGCTATATTTATTTATTTGTCAGGAGAGGACAGTTCGCGTCACTGAATGTGTCGCTTAGAGCCACATATACTTCCTTCCCGGAATTTCCCGCCACAATTTGGAACCTCATCAGAAGGTGGGGGACTTCTGAATATTGGCACCCCTCGGAAACTACTAGCGACCGCCGAGATGACTTTCGGAACCACGGATTTAACGTGCACGCACACCGCATGTACACGGTGGTCTTTAATGATACGCCGGTATCGAACCCACAACCTTCCGGAAGGTTGTGGGTCCGGCTATATCGGAAATATTTGGCTAGAAATCGCTAAACCTTAGTATTACTGCAGTATTTTATCTCTTTCAAACAAAATAAATTTAGATGAAGTGCACCGAAAATATTTTCGATTTCAAAGACGTGCAAGGAAGTCATGTGTTTCCACATCAAATTTTTTTTTTTTTCGTAGAGAACTACAACTACTTTTCGAAAAATGTAGTTAATTACGGATACATTTGAAATGTAGTCACTACTTAACTACTTTTAGGAGGCAAATTTTGTTAAAGGATTCAATTTACACTAACATTTAAGGATACTGATATACCAGGGGGTGAGCCTATGTACCCCCGCAATTTCGAATTTTTTTAATTGGATATCAATAATCAAGCTTTTTTAGTGAGAAATTCTACCTTTTCCCTCCTTCTAGAGAAAACGATTGCTCTAATTATCAACTATAGATAATTATTAATAAACCATAACTAAATTAAGTTTTTAACGACTCTATGAAATCACAATTTTGACTACTTATACTCAACACATAATTTTTCTTAATATGCAATTTAAAACACTAATATATATATACACATATGACTTAGACTACTTCTATCAACAATCTACAGATTTTGCAAAGGATAATTTTTATTCTAAGTGTATTAAATTTGAACTAAAATGAATAAAATATTTTTAGATAAACTTGAAAGTTTCGCAAACTACGATGCATTTTGACAATAGCGTATGCGGAATTCCTTCAAGGTGGGGGAACGTTATAGACAAAGTCTGCTTGTAAAAACTTTTCGGAAATTGGGGGTGGGGACGTTGATTCCTCAATAACCCTCTGACATACGCCACTGTATTTTAGATAAGGTCATATTGTCTTTTTTATTTTAATCGCGACCCCTATCGGCTATTTATTTTTACTACATTATTTTATAAGGGCCGCCCAAATGAAAGTGGCATCACAGGCAGTTTGAAAAAAGGTTACAAGGTATTAATATACAAAAGAATGAGGTAATACAGGCGTAATAGGTAGGATAGACAGTCACATTGTAGGTTGAAATAAAGTGTCCCAGAGGTCAACGAAGTGATCGATACCTTGGGTGAGAGGCTCCGGTGAAAGGGACAAACTTTCATGCAGTATTGTGTGCACACTTCCTTTGTTCATTTCCTCCGCTATTTCGTCAGTGACGACTGGCTGAATCCTTCTCAAGAGGCAGTCGCGAAATAGCGGAGGAAATGAGTATGAGGAAAGGAAGTGTGCACACAACACTGCATGAAAGTTTGTCCTTTTTCCCGGAGCTTCTCACCCTGGGTATTTATCATCTCATTGGCCGTGCCACTTGTTTCAACGTGCAATGTGACTTTGTCTATCCTACCTGTTACATCTGCATTACCTCTTTCTTTTGTCTACTAATTTATATTAATACCATTAAATCTTTCCTCAAACCGACTGTAGTGCCACTTTCATTTGGGTAACTCTTATAAACGCTCATCAGTGCTCGCCTGATATTTATTTCGCAGGCTATTTCATTTGTGAAGGCAAATTTTGCATTACACGCTCTCAGGGCTGCATATGAGGCAAGTGTCCTGGGTGCCTTGCTGAAGGGAGGCCAACAAAGTCAATAAACATGCATAGGTGTAAAACAGTAACAAAACGAATGATCAACAATAAAAATGGGTTAACAGGGAGTATGGTCCCCTCTACAGACACGCACGCTTCATACTATGATTTCATTTATGGAAACACGGCAGTTTAGAGCTGCTGTGGCATTTAGTCCAGGGATGCAACTAGAGGGGACAAATCGGTCACTTGCCTAGGGCGATGAGTTGAAGGTGGTGCGAAAGTCAGTTTGCCTCAGGTATCGCAAACACTTGTTGCGGCACTGCACCTTCTTAATAGCTAACATCTAGTTTTTCTTTAAAATCATCAAACAAAAACACTTAAAGATGAACAAAAAAATAGAACTTCATATCTGATTTTTAAAAGAAATCTTATTTTGCAGTAGTTTTATTAGTTTATTATTTAAGTATTATTAAGCATACGATGATAAAATTTTTTGATTAAACTATGTTTCAGCGATCATTACCCAATTTTATAATTAAAACAATTTGAAACAGTGATTCACATACAAAAAACAATGATGATCTTAAGAGAATATCCACAAAGGAAGATGGACTGCAAAGTCTTCGGATCTCAGTCCTACATAACATGTTTGGGATGGTCTAGGAAGAACCACTGCTCGGCATACACACCCCTTTCAGAACCTTAGGTGTTAAATACCTTCCTTTTTGAAGAATGAGATTTATTATCTCAAGCATTTCTTGTTGCCCTTATTAACAGTGTACCAGCGTTTTAGCAGACTCCATACAAGATGGACCTGTCTCCGAGATAGACGAATCATGATGTGACAGTTTTTGATATAGCCTGTATATTAATTAAAACCTCACCTCTTTTTGATATTGTTATGATGCTATGTGCTCTCGCCATTATATATCGATAATAAATGTGCCAAATGCCGCCCACGCAGTGTAGTGGCTAGTGCGTCTTACTACGAAGCCTCTGGGTCTGGGTTCGAATCCTGGCATGGTCATGGATATTTGTCTGCCTCATTATTGTCCTGTTTGTTAATAAATGTTATTAGGAATAAATATTAAATGGATATTCAGGGGTGTAATATCATCTTTGAGATTGTAGTTAAAACCTCAAGAAAAACACATCAATCACAACAACAATAATGTGCCAAATTGTTCAGAATATTTCTCCAGTTATTGCAGATTTTGTATTTGTAACCATAATTTTGGACACCAGTACACATTAAATAACTATTCATAGCTTAATGCATTTAAACACTTTTGTGCAGCGTTTTACAAGAGCAAGTAGTGATGCATGTTTTAAAAAAATCATCTTATTTATTCTCATGTTTACTCAAAAATATATTCATTTTCGATTAAAATGGTCATTCAAACTTTACCGATAACTTTATTTTGTAGAAAATTACAACTAAATGTTTTGTTAAAGATTAAAAAACTGAATGTATGCTGAAAAATGTGAAGGGGAGGCGCGCCACCGTAAGTTAGCCTTTGTTGGGAGGGGAGGGAGGCCCGATGCTGCTTTTGTGGGTACCCTGTAAATATACATACTAGAGGTCAAAGCACATTGTGCAGGGATGAAATCGGCAAAAGAGCAAAAAAGCTGAAATCATACAAGACCAAAAAATCTGTACATGTGATATTTGTATATAATTAATATGAAAGAAGTTTTAAGAAGAAAAACATTAGAACATGCTAAAAAATAAAAATATCACACAGTTAACTAATAATTACAATCAGGAATTCACAGAAAAAAGTAGAATTTTCAGAGAAAAAAGACAAAAAAGTGAATTCCTCTTTATTCACAAAAAGCTGAAGAATTTCATCCCTGATTGTGGTGGCAATTACAACGGCACTAGAAAAAACATTTGATGAAAATATGTCTACAGTAAAAATATTTAATCTTTGTCCACCTAAAATAAATAAGTTCATATACCATTTTTATTATATATCCAAATCGAATTTCATGCTCTTCTGGAAACTATTGGCATTCAAAAGATTTTGTTTTGTGTACATAGCCTTACATCCATGTAGACGATTTATTTCGGAAAAAAAAAAAACAACCCTATGTAATCTGAAAAAAACTATTTTAAACGAATAGGAATTACACTTTCCTTTCAAAGCCTGAGGACCGTGATGAATATGACATCATATCGATTGCAACAGCTCATTTTGTCACACTATAATGATCTACCTTTTTTTACTCCTGGAAGTAAAATGGAGCTGAAAATAGAACAAAATCGCTGAAAAAATAGGAAACTGGTGAATTTTCAGATTTTTAAAATAGCACAGATTGTTTTTTTTATACATAATCATGAAAAATTTCAAGCAGATCGTATAAATGTGCAGATGTTATTACACTTTTTAATCTTCTTGGAGTAGTGGCAGTAAAACATCTATATTGAAGTGGTTGCCCAGAATGGTTACAGAGAGTCTGTGTAACTATATAGCAGGATATGTTTCTAATGTTATATTAATAATAGAAAAATCCTTTTGAATAAGGTATATAGTACAGTCCATAGCAATAACTTATTTAAACTGCACAGCAAAAAAAAAATCTAGCTTAACTAGGTATAATAAGGTGGTTCTGTTTTTTTTTTTTTTTTTTTAAATTAAAAATCTACCCCAAGCTGGAACATTGATAAAATCAGATTTATTATCAAAATGTATTGGCATCAACATCTTTAAATCTATATCAACTTAAAAACTAAAACCGTTTAATCAACTGCTGTATATATTTGTATATTTTGCAATAAATATTTCCTCAGTTATCACAAATTTTGTTTGTAACAGTATAATATTTTTTTTTTACCCTTTCCGGCACAAGAACTTTTATTTTATTTTCTCGTTTATGCTGATGCCTGGAGTAATAGTCAAATTTCTGATGTCAATATAATGAAGCATGGATAACTTTTCTGTAAAATATCTCTAACATTTTTATAAATATACACGACACTTTACCTCCTAATATCATTTTGCGCAAATTTCATTATTATCTAGTAAATAGACATAGGAAAGTTGACTAATGCTTCTGAAATTTGTTGTAGTAAGTAGGTGGCTAGAACGTCTAGCCACCGCCCGCAAAAGGGTTAAAAGTATTTTTGAATTAATTTGAAGATAATAATTTTTAAAAATTCATCAAGTACAGATTCTTCCAAAGAAAAAAAAAAAGATTTTCACTTTTATTTCTTCTCACTGAAAGGGGAGGGGGCATTGCCTGTATTGTCCAGCATTATTTTAGAAGAGAGTATTATACATCCACATAACAAGTTATAAGTCTTGTACAGTCAGAAACCTGGCTAGACAGTGAGGGTGAGAGAAGAGTATCTCCTTCCTAGAATTTTCACATCGTTATACTTGGAAGAATTTGAAACTTACTTGCAAACTTTAATTTTTTTTAAACAAAACTATAATTTCCTTATTTCTGATAGACTTCAAAATTCCAGCTTAACAGGGAATATTAAGCTTTTTTTTTTTAATCAAAAATTTATTTTCTGTAGGTATAAACATGGCTTATTATTATCCTTGGACACCACGTGATGTTTCCCCTCATGATTATCTCAGCTGAATGTATTGAAGAACTGCTTTTATAGCGGTGTATATAGAAAATGGTGAGCATTCAGTAGCATGAACATTGATGACTTTTTATGTAAATGTAAGTTGTGTTAATTAAATGTTTGTTTCTTCGCTTAAGTCTCATTGCTGCGTGACTCTACTAACCACATTTTCTAATCATGGTAGACTGGAATTCAGTTAGTAAACCTGTGAATCTTTCAATAAAAAATCAATAGGTTTCACAAATCCCTTTGGCAAAACATAGTATTTGATTTTGCACTTCCATTTAAGAACCATTCCATTCCATGATTTTCTGTTAACAGACTGTTTCAAAAATGCGCCCTAATTTTGAGCACTCGTACATAATTCTTGGTAGTGTGAAAATTTAAATATCTTTCTAGAGCATATTTAGTCCAGTCAAATTAGGAAAAATGGGGGAAATTTTTTTTAAATATTTTTGAAACTTGGGGAAAACACTAATTGGGTATGAAGTTGTATGAAACAGAAAAGTTCCCCCCTCTCAGGGTGCCGCACCCCCCCAAAAGATCACTTTTTTAGATTTTCACTTCTATCTTAAAAACCGTTCGTCTTAACAAAAAAATGTCAATTACAAAATGAAAGCTGATAAAATTTCCTACAAGATTGTAATTGGTTATTTTTTTCTATATGCAATAGCTTTCGAGATATGTTTTAGACAAAATTGCAAATTTTTGGAAAACGCTTCTTTTTATCCCGATTTTTAACCAAATTTGTCTTTTAACCCTTCAACTTCTAGTTTTACAGCAACTGTTTTCGTAACAAAGTCGTAGAGTATTCAATTACCTTTAAAGTGAGTTATTATATGTAACTTTATCTTTAAATTATAAAAAGTTATTGCAATTAGAAATTTTCAGTAAATTTAGCAAATTCGAATAAAAACTACATTACGCATCAAAGTACGACAAAATCTAGGAAAAATATTATACAGATTTGAAAGTTGAGGAAAACATTGATTGGGGATGTAGTTGTATGAAACAGAAAAGGGGGGGCACGTCCCCCTTTAGCCCCCCACTAAAAAAAGGTCCATTTTTGGGATTTTCACTTTTATCTAAAAAATCGTACGTCTTAGCAAAAAATTGTCAGTTACAAAATGAAAGCTGAGGAAGTTTCCTACAAGATTGTTGCGGGTTATTTTTTTCTAGATACAGTAGAAGACCCGAAATCCGCACAGCTTGGTTCCAGACCTAGGGCAGATTTTAGAATTTTGGGCATATTAGGAAATTTATTCTATTTCCCTCCACCCCATGCAGAAAAAAACAAAACAATAAAGATCACATGTTACTTATAATCAGAATCATGATATAAAAAAAATCTGATGTGTCCAACACATGACTTCCTTGCACGTCCATTAGATCAAAAATATTTTCGACGCACTTTTTCTAAATATATTTGTTTGAAAGAGATAAAATATCAATAATAGTAAGGTTTAGCGATTTCCAGCCAAATATTTCGATATCGCCAAGCTGAGTTCAATTTGAAAGATTTCCTTCTGACACTTTATTTGGCGATATTTCACCAAAAGCCGACAAACTTGAGATAGTCTGCGAGATTTTGGGGATAGCCAAAGTAGTCATTGACCACAGACTTTCAATGAATTGAATGCATCCATACACCTCAATGTATTCAAAGTCATTTGGCCCCTGTAAATAAATTCTCAGTCGATTGCTGTCAAAAAAGATATTGAAAACAGTTAGATATTACAATAGTTCTAAATACAAAAGTTAAAAAATCTACGGGTTAGTTCTAGAGTTATACAAAATACGAAATAATTTTTAGCTCCAAATTTGGCGCTATTTCGGCGAAACTCGTCAATATCGACGACATTTTAAGCATGAACCAAACAATGACAGATTATTGCCAAATTTGGAGATATTTCGCCAAAACTCGCCAAGAACGATGACAAATGGCGATACTTTGGGCATGGACCAAATGACTGACTATCGCCAAATTTGGCGATATTTCGCCAAAACTCGCCAAGGTCGAGGACAGACGGCGAGATTTTGGGCATGTACCAAACAATGACTATCTACAGTAGTATTATATTGAAGATGTCCATAGACATTAAAGTACTGAAATTCTTTCTGGTGGTCCTGTAAATAAACTCTCCAGTAGATTGGAACCAAAAATCGAGATGCACAACATTCTTATATATGAAATTTCATAATAGTTTTTGAGATTTGAGAGTTAAATATGCACACACGTACACCAAAAGTCGCCAAGCTTGGCGACTTTTGGCATAGTTCTTGAGGGAGGCACGTGACCGTGGTCGGACCATTACCTAACTTATGTGGTAGGACAGTATTGTGCTTGAAATGGATGAATGCCCCTAAAATTGCCATTGACCGTAATGTATTGGAAATCTTTTGAGTGTTCCTGTAGCAGAACTATAAATGATAAAGACACTTTTTTTAATGGAGAAATTCATTTTCTAACTCTTTACAGCATATATCACTTCTGAGTCGTTTGAAATAGCCCAATACCTCTAAAAAACGCTTTGATGAATTACGGCCCATTGAGCGTAATGTATTTCGAATGTTTTGGGCAGTCCTGTAGATAAACTATCCAGTCAAATGGAACCAAAAGGGGAGGTGCACTACTAGATGTTACAACTATCCAAAATATGAAGTTTTGACATTCTACGCCTAATAGCTTTTGAGTTAGGCGAGTTTAATGAATTTCGGCCCATAGAGCGTAATGTATTTCGAATCTTTTGGGCGGTCCTGTACATAAACTATCCATTCGATTGCCACCAAAAGGGGAGGTGCACAACTAGATCATAGAGCAATCCTAAATATCAAATCTCAACATTCTACGACCAATAGTTTTTGAGATATGCGAGTTACATACATACGTACGTACGTACAGACGGCATGGAAAAACTGGCCATAGTAGACTCGCCGCTGGTCAAAATGAGTTGCAGACGCGTTAATATGATCGTGCATGCTAGCCTATGATGAGATGCATCAAAAAAATTTTTAAAATTAAATTTAGAGGTAGTCAAAATCGGTTTTTTTGTCGAAATTTGGCCCCTAAAATTTTTCGGGATCACATTACTTCCTTATACTACGTACAAGGAAGTAATAGAGAGGGATAATACAATATACAAAATTATGAAATTATAGTACAACTTATTTAAACATGTATATTCAATAGTAGGTTAGGACTTTGGGATGTTCTAATTATAGTTTTTTTTTCATTATTTCCTGTTATATAACACAGCTTTGCTGCTCTACAAATCAGAGATATTTCTTTCTGAGAGCCTAATCTTCATTAAATGTTATTTTATCAATTTTTTGATCATCCTCAGTTGTTACTGTGTCATGTGACCATAATTGAGTGTTAATTATGTCACTGTCAGTCACTTGAAGGATTTCAATGTTACCATCCGAGCTCACTAACTCTTAAAATATCTTTTTCAAATGGGAATAGCTTATTTAGTTTTACTTTGTGGTTACAGTGTAGTTTTCTGAACTTGCAGCTGGCAGGCCAGATTTCATTGTTACATTGAACAGACAGTGCGGATTTTAGAGCCTTGCAGATTTCGGGTCTTCTACTGTATAAGTTTTAGAAAAAATCGCAAGGTTTTCGAAAACGCTTCTTTTAATCACAATTTTCCACTATGCGTTATACTAGCTCTTCAACCCTCACTTTTACAGGAGTATTCAATTTCTTTAAAATAAGTTATTATTTGTTATTTTATCTTTAAAGGATCAGAAATTATAGCAATTAGGAATTTTCAATAAATTTTAGAGAATTCGAATGAAAACTACATTGCTTGACCAAGTACGAGAAAATCTGAAAAATAATATATTAAGATTTAAAACCTGGGGAAAACACTAATAGGGGGTGCAATATTAAGAAACAGGAAAGTTCCTCTAAATTGGGGGGCGCATCCCGCTTTCCTCCAAATTTTTTTAAATGCAAAACAGCTCTTTTTTTCAATAATAATTTATATTACATAAGCGTACGATTTGGTTTTATTTCTTCCTCCTAGTGTTTCTGCTGAACTAGTTACATTTTATTCGTATATAAACGTATATTTAACACATAAATGTAAGTACTAAAGTCTAAATTAAACCCCTCTCCCAACCCCCGAAAAATGTTTTGAGAGTGATATTTTTTACATCAATAGAATTCTGCAATGCAATACATCTGTTCAATATTATGTACTTTGATATTTGCATTTCAGTGATCATTCATCATCAGAATTAATAATGTCAGCAAAATTAATAAAAAATTACTGCATAGTCATAAGCGTAAAGTTTTCAAAATTATTGGGGGGGGCCGGGCCCCATAACCACATATATTCACGTCAGAGGCGTAGCCAAGGGGGGGAGTTAGGGGGTCATAATCCCCCCCATGAGGAATTTTTTGCCATAGAAAATGTATATTCTTCACTCCCTTATCATACACCCGTATACATATATGTGAGTTGCAGAAGTTGTAACCCCCCCCCTCCCCATGAAAAATTTGTGGCTACGCCACTGATTCACATACATATAACTTACTTACTATATATAAGTGTAAATTATTGGAGGCGCTCGAGCTCTATGGGTCCATAAAATTCTACACCCATGTAAGGTAAGTATCCATGTTAGTATCTTCCTACCATGTAATAAGTTAAAAATAGAAGCAAAGTAAAAAATCCAAAGGAGGAAAAAAAAAAACATTTTGGATGAGATAGTACATTTTAGACACATCTGAACTTCATTTCATACATTTCTTCATTTCATACTTTACATTGCATAATCTGATTTTAATTAGCCAGAGCCTGGCGAGGGCAGCTTATAGTAACATTGTGTGTTACGTGGCGTCACAATGAATACTAAATCATGATTGAAATCAAAAGAAGAAAATTTTTAAAAGTACAAGTAAAGGTTTTTTTTAAACCTTTGTAATTGGCGTGAAATATTTTTTTTATGTTTGTATAAATTAGTTTTCTGTATTTAGTGGTAAATTATTGGGTGGGCTCAGCCTCTATTCACAATTTATTGGGGGGGCTCGAGCCCCACGGGCCCATATAACTCTACGCCTATGTGCATAGTTATAGCCAACTTACTTTCTCTTGTGTGCAACATCTGTACAATAATAGTGCAACAAACCTATGGGACAATTTCATTTTTATAAAAAAGTATCTTCATAGTCTTCCTGCACATTGTTGTACAGCGCAAATTGACCTTCACACACGTGCATTTCTTTCCACAAGTTTGAATGCAGCCTCATGAAATTAGTAATAATATTGTTTCTGGAGCTGGTTTTCGTTTCATATAAACTAGAGAGAGCTACGAGTTCAGTTCTCTCCACCCCCAGTTTCTGGGTTCCAAATTGTTCTTTGTTATCCCTGCTCATTTCACTTGGCCGTCTTTTGAAGAATTTTTCCAGACTTTCGGTCAATGATTTAAAGATAAGGAAAATGTAACAGAAGAGAGGGGAATTTCTTGAAAAAAGGAGACTACAAATTTTGATAATTCGTCTGTTCGATTCTCTGAATTAAGAATCAGCAGCTAGAAGGAAAGTTAGTCGAAACATGGGATGAATAAAAGCGTTTTCCATAAATTTGCGAGGTTTACTAAAACATATCTCGAAGCTATTCGATATACAAAAAAATACTAATAATAAAGAATTCGATACATAAAAAAATAAAAATTATAATCTTCTAGGAAATTTTATCAGCTTTCATTTTGTAATTGGCATGCTTTTGCTAAGAAGCCCCAATTTTGAGATAAAAATGAAAATCTAAAAAGGGAACTTTGAGGGGTAGGGGGCTAAGAGGGGGGACGCGGCACCCCTAGAGACTGTTTCATACAACTACATACCCAACCAGTGTTTTCCCCAAGTTTCAAATGTTTATAAGCTTTTTCTTGCATTCAGACGCACAATGCATTTTTCATTCAAATTCCCCAAAATGTATTGAAAATTTCAAATTGCTGTAACTTTTGATCATTTAAAAATACAATTACATATAAAAATTAAATTTAAAGGTAATTGGATACTTTAAAACTTTGCTTTAAACCCATTCCTGTCAAACTGATGGTTGAAGAGCTATAAGGCAAAGTTAGTGGGAAATAGTGATAAAAAGAAAGAAGCGTTTCCAAAAATTTGCGATTTTTTCTAAGACGTATATCTTGAAAGCTTTTGCATCTAGAAAAAATAACCCATAACAATCTTGTAGGAAATTTCATCAGATTTCATTTTGTATTTGACATTCTTTTGCTAGCGTGCACGGTTTTTGAGATAAAGGGAAAACACACACAAAAAAAGGTCATTTTTTTTTTGGGGGGGGGGGGGGGAGCTAAGGGGGAAGCGGCACCCCGAGAGGTGGGAACTTTTCTGTTTCATACAGCTACATCCCCAATCAATGTTTTCCACAACTTTCAAATCTGTATATTTTTTTCCCCTACATTTTGTCGTACTTTGATGCGCAATGTAGTTTTCATCCGAATTTGCTAAATTTATTAAAAATTTCAAATTGGAATAACTTTTGATCATTTAAAGTTACAAATAATAACTCACTTTAAAGGTAATTGAATACTCTACAACTTTGTTACGAAAACAGTTGCTGTAAAACTAGAAGTTGAAGGGTTAAAAGACAAAATTGGTTAAAAATCGGGATAAAAAGAAGCGTTTTCCGAAAATTTGCGATTTTGTCTAAAACATATCTCGATAGCTATTGGATATAGAAAAAAAAATAACTAATTACAATCTTGTAGGAAATTTTATCAGCTTTCATTTTGTAATTGACATTTTTTGCTAAGACGAACGGTTTTTGAGATAGAAGTGAAAATCTAAAAAAGGGACCTTTTGGGGGGGGGGGGCAAAAAGGGGGAACGTGGCACCCTGAGAGGGGGGAACTTTTCTGTTTCATACAACTACATACCCAATTAGTGTTTTCCCCAAGTTTCAAAAATATATAAATTTTTTCCTCCATTTGCTGTTTTTTGGTCTAATTTTGATAAAATCAAAGAAAGAAAGAGGCATATTGTTCATATCTTATATCAGAGAATCTACTAAACCATTGTTCTTTGCAAAAAAAATCACTAGCCAAGGCACTTATTTTCTAGTTTCTTATCAAGATCTGAATGTGATTCAGAGAATTCAGAACATAATGAATATTTAAAAATTTGGGAGGGGGTGGGGGGAATTTGAACATAGACACATATTCAAATGGACAGCTAAGTGATGCATAGTAACAATGTTACTCTTTATACAGTCACAAACACACACAACTGACCCCGCCCAATGAGTTAATAGGAAACTACTACAGTAAAACCTCGATACAATATTTAGGGGACTAAAAAAAATTAGCATTCTTGAGTGACGTATCGTTATATCGAGGAATGATTACAGTGTATGGAAATTCTGCATGGGACCGCAAAGTTTTATCATTATAGAAGAATTTTTAACTTTAATTATTTTACACATTTTTTTTTCATATCTGAACCTGTCCTTTTTTGTAAAGTTTTTCCCCTTACTGATTTCTTTGGGGGAAAAAAAAAATAATAAATTTGAAATAAAAGTTAATTTTTATTCTCGCAGCATTAGAGATTTAAAGGAATGTTAAAAGAAAATATTCATTTTCTAAAGGGATGAAAAGAAGAAAAACAGTGGAATTTTTGGAAAAATTCCGCTAATATGCAGAAAGGATAAAAATAAATAAATAAAGAATGGAAATCTGCTGATCGGTGGAAAAGTGGCATCACTGTATCAGCAGATGTAAAAAATAAAAGTTTACTCAAATTTTTGATAAACAATAAATGTAAGATTAAAAAAAATCAAATCAATATTGCTTCAGAACTTTTATCCCATCATTTTTGATGTCAATAATATAAAATTGTAATTAATCAAATTTGTTATAAGAATTCAAGAGGAACTATCCTGGATACAAATTTTTCCTTGAATGAAAAATTACTAAATGGATAGTTCATTACAATAGGTTTATGGCTATGGTAAAACTACACATGGGCTATCTGCCCGTAGGATTAGAAGGGAAATAGTTACGGGGACTCTGTACAGAGGTCACAAACATTTTTTTGGACTGGAATAGCTAATTTTCTTGACAGTGGATGGTTCCAGCCTCCTTGGTAAGTGAACTACAACTTCGCATTTATGAATATTTAAGAATTAATTTGTTTAATAAAAAAAATTTTAGTGCTTGAAACTTTTAGTTTTATAATATAGGTAAAATAATTAACGCATATAAAATCTTAAAGTCACCGTATTCCTATTTTACAAAGTTCTTCATTATTTCAGTTCTAATACATCAGGGTGCACATTTTCAAGGAAAAAATAAGCACCTATGTTTACATGCATATCTTAAAAATTATGCCTGAAGTATAATAATTTAATACTAATTTATCATGACCTTTAAATCAATTTATCAATATTTTATTAAAACATATCGGTTTTAAAAGAAGGTTGGGGGGAGGGAGAGAGAGAAGAGCCAGAAGTTTGGAAAATGATAATCAAGACTCGGACTGGATTAAGGCTTTTACCCCTGTAGTATTAAACACCTCAACATGTGTTGGAATTTTAAAGAATTTCGCTCAAGTATTTTTTGAGCGAAAAACTGATTTAAATAGATAAAACACAGATCAAAAGTAGGATAAAGCCTGAAACATTCTTGCCACATTCATACTTCTCTTACCACAACGGGCAAATAATGTTTTTCTTGGTACTATGTTTGTGGGAAATTAATGATTCTCCTTTACAAATTACAAGCCAAAATAAAGCAGTTACTCACAACATGTGACTTTTTAGAAGCAGTACCAGGTTACCGAGCCATGCTCAGAATCTAAAGGCTCCTTAAGTGTAAAATAATGAGTACGTAAATGCCTTGGCACATATCAATAATCTTCATGGCTGCCAAAGATTTACACAGCTGTCGGATCGCTCATTCATTATCAGGTAAGCTTTGATCGACATTCAATGTTACAATGGCACATACTTTGTTTAGAAGAGGGATGCTAAATATTCGATGGTCGGTGCTATTAGAGTTAAGCAAAAAGTAGTTTAACGTAAGGTGCCTCCTTTCCTTCTGTAGCAGATTAGCGAGGGCATCAGCGAAGATCTTGATCAATGCATTCACTAACAGTATTTTCAATACTTTAGAAATATATCTGTCCATATTCAGGACATTCAAATTCAGCATCAAGAATTTGAGTTGGTTGAACTGTCAAATGAATGAGTTTATATAAAAAAAAAAAATCAAGTCTGTTATACACTGTTCGCAACGTAGCTGTACACACCAAAATCGTTAATAGTTTCACTCATCATATACTGTTAACAAAGCCATTGTAAAGTATACTTTCAAATTTCGATTAATTTGAGTTTTTACTCTTCAGAAAAATGCAAAGCTCAATGGTGAATGCAATCCATGTTAAAAAAATTTTAAACTATGATAGTAAGTATCCACATTTGTGGCAGCTTTGTAGATACTTAGCTGTTTAACCGAAGTATTTGTCTACGTCTAGCTGTTCTATGTCGTTCTCCTTCTAAATACTAAACATGTGTTTCATCTGCTTGTGTTTGAACTGTATGTTCACACATTTGGGCCAAGTGCTGCTGCCGATGATCATATATGTTTCACAGCTCGTTTTTGAGCTACACTTTCTTGCATTTATGTCTTATAAATTACATCTATGATGATAATTCTTTACGATTGAAATTGTAAATTTCTCTATAGTGCTTCAATTCAAACATAAAATACTTATTTTTTTCTAATTCAAAGAAAATACATCTTACATAAACAAATTCTACAAACATAAATATATAGGTGCTATAAAAGTATAATCTTACCTAAATATGCTTTAACCATAATTTTCTTTTATAAACTCACGCTTAAGAAAAAAAGTGTAACACAATTTTAAATGATTAGTACAAAACACTTCAAAACCATGAAATCAAAATTCTTTTATAATAACCTTAACAATAATAGAACAAACGGATGGACTGAAAAAAATGGACATCTAACCTCAAATAAATCAAAAATACATCGCATCCTACTATATAGTTACGCTGATCCCTGACTCTGTCACAATTCCAATTCAACCACTCAAAATAAAACTTTTACCATCATTAATCTAAACAGATTAAAAAGGTATTGTCTAATAAAAATTTACACTGTTCGTTCATAATTATGGGTAAAAAAAAAAAGAAAAATCTGATAATCCACTCGTTCCCTGATTTTTTGGTGTTTTCAGCTCCATTTCATTCAAGAGAATAAAAAAAAATAATCATTTGAGTGCCAGAATTATCTATTGCAAGTGACATTGACGATACATTGAAGTCATGGTTGTCAGGCTTTGGAGGAAAAATTATGATTCCAATTTGCTTAAGATAGTTTATCTAAATTACTACACAGTTTAACTTTTTTTTTTTTTTCCAAAAATAAAATGGTTTTCTATGCATTAAACATGGATATAGGAGTTGATACCAAATGAAATGTTTCTGCAGATTATACAATTCCGATATATAATAAAAATTGAATATTCTGAGTGTAGACATTCTATCGCCCGTTGTAATTGTCTCCAGAAAGAGCTTTAGTTTAATGATAGTAAGTAGACAACACAAAACAACAGTCTAAATAAGAATTGAAAATTTATTAGAAAAAAATCTTAGTAACCAGATTTCGGCCTCCCAATTTACTGCTTCCACATATGGGCAACTTCCAGCCAGCGGGCCAGATAGGGCCCGCCATAGCTTTGAACCAGCCCGCAGAACAAGTAAAAACCTATATAAAACATTCAAACTTCCATATAAATCCGTGTTATACGGCCCGCGATTTCGCCAACATCCTATGAGTTTGCTAACATTGTAAAGTTCTGCCCGTAACTTTTCAAAGGTTGTCCATATGATGATAAAATAAAGGAGTTTAAATCATCAACTGCAGTGAATGAAAACTAAACTGATGGCTGAACACCTGCAAAATTAATTTGAATTTTGGCTGCAAGCCCAATTTAGGAATCGATCGTATCGTTATAAATTTTTTCATCGGAGTATCAAAGATCGTTTCATTATAAATAGTTGTCTCATTAAAAAAAAATAAAAATGTCAGGATTAAATATTTATTGTCAACTTGGTGGAATAAAGCAGTTAAAGTAGAATTCAACCTAGTGCCGTTATAAAAAAAATAAAATCAAAAATCAGAATTTTCATGTTACGCCACGATCTTTTTTCTTTCTGCATATCACTGAACAGGGTGCAATTTTCATTTAAAATATTTGGCTAAGCTGAAACTTTTATGCACTTTGAAATTTGCATCATATGGATCAATAAAAAACATGAAAAATATTTATAGTTTTAGTATATATACAAAAACACATTTAGCTTTACGTCAGTTACAAAAAGATGAAGTAATAAATTCAGGCAATTTTTCACATAAGATTTACGAATAGTTTTGTATTAATAACTATGAAGAATAATTGAATAATTTACGTTTATTCCATCAGGGTGCTTGCGGGGATATTTTCTATTTTTCTTTCGCTGGTTGTCAGGACGATAGTTTGAAATAAAAATAACTTTTATTCTAAACAAACTTATGTAGCTGAAAGGTATAATATATCTAGTTACTAAAATATTTGTCTGTGTACTGGATATCAAGTTCCATTTATTTTGTTTTTTGCGAAATTAATTTTTACTATTATATATCGATGACGTGTATTTTTTAATCCGACCCCAAACTTATTTGAGCGTCCCTTTTAGGAAGATTGCATCAAGTGTGTTTTTCAAACGCTCAATAGTTGAATGTGCCCTTTCTGTCCAAAAATTTTAAATTTTGAGTGTTTTATCAATCATGTGACCTTGCTCAATCGTTTCAGGGGCCCAACCCCCCCCCCCCCAGGTATGAAATTAAAAAAGAATCCTTAGAGCCATTTTCGAGATTGCTCAGACACACACACACAAACACTCCGTGTTTAATATAGGAACGGATAAACTTAAAAGACAAAATTGCACTCTGTAGAAGTAAAGCATTTCGAAAGTGAATAGATTAGTTTCCAAAATACTTTTTAAGTTCTTTTTTAGAGCACAAGTAATGACTTAGTTTTTGTGTTACTATTTTGCAGTACACTATGCATCATCTCAAGTTAGTATCTGAAAGGCAAAATTTATGTAATGAGTTAAAGAATTTTGTATTTTTGCAATGGTGGAATTAATTATAAGTAAGAAAGGTACATGATTATTTCAATGTGAAGAATAGGTATACAGCTAGTAGTTAGTTAAATAAAATTTAACAATACTTATGCTATTATTCATAGCCTGGCATATAAAAAGGTCCAGGTTTTACGGACAATTTTCACGTCAGTCCTTACAGTGTTTACTGACTTATAAAGTTGTTTCAATGGAGACATAAAATGATCCTCACTACAGCACATAATACTGCCTATCTTTTAAAAATCTGTGTTTTTACTAATTTATAGTAGTTTTTTTTTTTACAAAAAGTAGCCTGGTAGCACACATTTAGTAAAAACAGTAACGTGCCTTTTAATAGAATAGAGAAGGAACAGCTTCCCAATTTTAACAAAGTAAATGCACAATGTTTCTAACAACTGCAGTCTTAAAACATTTACTAGGCTAAATTCCATTCATCAGGCTTTGGAAAAAACATTTTAATATTATATGACATTCATTTTCTGCACAAGTGAAATTCCCTGACCCATGGAAATCCTGATTTAGAGTTAAACATTTGATAAGCATATTAATGTAAGATTTCTTGTTGAAAAAGCATAAGCAATTTAAAATTAAAAACTAAGCCAGAACCAATAATTAATATTTATTGATGTAATTTGTCTCGTAATACTTCACTGATGTGTTAAAACTTCAAATAATCATAAAAAACAGCTAGAAATATGTTTATACAGAGAACAAAATATTTTAACAATGGACAGATATTTCCGAAGATACAAGATATTTTTGTGGACAGCAAAATGACAGTTTGCAAAATTACTAAGAGATTAATTTATCAACAGCATATTTCATTTAAAAAATCGTTTACATTAGTACAAAATAAGTTACAAAGCAAAACAAAAAACAAACATTTTTATTTTGGTGACAACATTTGCGGGACTGAACACACTTTTAGATGACACAGTAAAACTGTTGCACGTAGTAGAGATAATATGAGAGGGTAAATCATCATACAAAGTTGAGTTCACTACGTACATTTTGATACACAAATTTTGGAGAAGGATAATGGCTGCAAGCCATCAGCGAATAAAATTACAGAGTCATTACATATTTTACTATTTTTTTTATTTTCTTCTTCTTTTTTTTTTTAATAATTACACACCCTCAGCTTTTGATGGCTCATCAAAGTTTTCAACCAAATCTAAAGGGAGTGAAAAAAAAAAAAAATTATTAATAAATCTTTCAAATACCATTATACATTACATTTATATAATATCTCAGCAATTTTCTGAGAATATTTTAAATGAAACTTCTATATAAATGGTATTTTTAAATACAATAAAAGAATTTAAGACAAATGCGTAAAATAAGCTTTCTTAAAAGAAAAAAAAAAAAAAAAAAAAAAAAAACAATGTAAATCAAATTTTTGCAAGAGTCAATTTTCTTGTAAAAATAATTTACAAAAATTAAAATATAGGGTAAAACGTCCACGGAGGGTTGTTTTAATTGTTTGCAATTTTGTGAAGGGGCTACAAATGGGCCCAAATTTGTCTGCATCAATACTTAACCCTACAAGGCTAAAAAAAATTTTTCTTCTGTGTCTGAAATAAATATATGTTATAATGTTATCTATTATTGTTCCTACACTGGGCCTTAGCTATACTTTTTTTGCATTTCAGTATTCAAACCATTTCTGGATATGACAAACTCCAACACACAGTAATTTTTTCTGGGTCACAACTTTTTGCTAACCTGCTTGTTAATTTTCTAAAATAAACAACAGGGTTTCTACAGATTTTGCAGCTCTTGCTTCCCTGACATCTATCATGCTCTTCCCTGATTTTTTATCTAGTGTACTTTCCTGAATTTTTCAATTCTATTTTAAATATTACATCCTTTTAAAATAACTTTTTATATATATTTGCCCCTTTTTTACAAATAATAATAATAAAATCAATATACACAAAAATATTATTTGACATCACTGGATTCTAACAAAAACCATGTTTGATAATAATTTAGGATAAAAGTAAGAATATTTCAATTGAACAAGATATTATTTATAAGGAAATGAAAATAAAACAATTTCTACAATTTGGTTCAAACAGGAAGTAGTTTCTTGATTTTGCTGCAAAATTCAAATATTCTTGCATTTTCCTGACTTTCCAGGTCTGCAGAAACCCTGAACAAAACCACATTTGAAAGATTACTGCTCAAATTTCAAGCATTTTTGGCAGTAATTTGAACAGTAAATACATCTACACATTACTATCAATGATTTGAATCTAATCTACCTGTCTTTCTGTTAGAAGCATTATCTTAATGAAAGGGACACTAGCCAGTTATTAAGGTCTGTACAGTACAAGAAGAGTACAAAATCTCATTTAAATAATACTAGCATCAGAAGTAACATGTAAGAAGTCATAAGGCCAAAATTGACATATGCTATAAACAAAGCACCACAGATTTGCTATTAAATATCCAAAATGAAATACAAAAGACAATACAAAGAGCTGTAAATTACATTATGATTTACAATTGCTAACATAGATCATTATTAACCCTTTATGTTAAGTAATTAAACAGTACAATGAATTTATGGCAAATGCAGAACTAATTAAATAAACACTTAAGATCCAGAATCAATTTTAGACAGAAATTTGCAAATTTTCTGACTGTTTTTTTATAAAAATAATTTTCTTGACTATTCTAAGGTGACTGCTTTATGCCAAATCAGATATCTTCTAATGTTTTGAGAATATTTTTTGTATCTTAAATTCAATATGATATAACTTGACTGACTGACTACTTATGATTACTTTTAGGTTAAAATAATCTCATTTTTGAAGCAACTGAGAGGGTAACACACACAGTTGTAACAAAATCCTTGATAAACAGACTTTTTGCTAATTTTTTTCTTTAATTAAAAAAGCAATTTCACAGAAAAATAAATATTTATAATAAAATAATAAAACACTTAATTGCAAAACATATAATTACAGGGTGGCTACAGAAATTGAGAAAAGTTCCCTGATTTTTCCCTGACTATCTTTATCAAATTTTCAGAACTAATTATATACATACCATAACCTTTCATGTAAATCACCATTGTGAATCATGCACCAACTGGTGAATGCTTCATATAGGGAAATAAATAATAGAAAACCACAAAAATGCTTAATATTAATAAAATTGTTGTTCAGTTTCATAAATCCAAACATAAAATTTAGTTGAACACAAGGACGTACCCATGGGGGTGGTCCAGGGGCTCCGGACCCCTCCCGAAATTTCAATTTTTCTTAGCAAAATAAGAATGATGAAGTCTTTTTGTGGAAAATTCTCCCTTTTTCACCGTTTGGACCCCTCCGAAATTTTTGGACCCTCCCCGAAATTTTTTTTCTGGGTACGTCCCTGTGAACACTAAACTGACAATATGTAGCAGAAAGTTTTCTCGTTTTATAAAGATAGTATTCAATTTTAGGCGTAAGGATGACTGATCAAAATAAACTGGCCACCTAGTCAACTTATTTTATTTCAATCAATGTACCGTTTCAAAATTAAAAAAAAAAAATATGTAAAAAGGCTAAAAAATGAGCACTATCTATTTAAAAAAAAAAAAAAGTCTTGCGGCGGAGCTAAGCTCCCCCGTAAGACTTTTTTTTTCATCACTGAAATGTCCCACTGCAGGCGTCAAATGCAAGCATCACTCAAATGTCCCATCACTTTAAAAAACACAACGGCGCAGAAGACTAAATTATCTTTTACCATTCATTTTACCTACGACTTTATTCAGGAAGCAATTCACATGCCAATATGATTCGCATATCTGGTTTCTTGTTATGATCCGCATCTTAGAAAAAGTCCGAATACATGGGCTTTTTCGGATTCGTATAGTGATAGTGTCTACATCACTTGAGTCTGATTCATACTTCTATGTTCTCGTATGATCTGTATTCTGGTTTAGGATTCGTAAAATGTCTGTATTTGTGCATCAGTTGAGTATCGTGTGATCCAGAACGGAGCCACGCATCAGATTGACAATTAAAAACGATCTAGTTCACTAGGCAAAAATGAAAGTTCCCTGATTTTTAAATATTTTTGCGAAATTCCCTGATATTTCCAGATTGATAAAGTACCCTGATTTTTTCCATGATTTTCCTGATCTGTCGACACCCTGAATTACACAGACAGGGTATCTACCAATGGTCGGGAGGCAAAAATAGTATCATTAGTAGCCCCACGAACATAAAAGTTGCAAGTTTAGTAGCTATTTTCTTAATTTTAGTTGCCAAAATAGTAGCATTTTTGCATGATCTCATAGTTAAGAAATAAACATTCATTTAGTTTCATTTAAGAAGGAATGAATAAAATGATAAATTAAAAACTTTATGTGCTATATAACAAAGCACATAAGTGCACCCATGGAAGGGGCTATGGAGTATAGTACATTCATTTTTATGAACAATTGAAAAAGTTCATATATATTTTTAAAAATCAGAAGATAATAAAGATTTTTTTTTTGAAATACCGGAAGATATTGGATAAAAATTGGAAGGCGGACGATAAGCTTGAAAAACGGAAGAGTTGGCAGCTATGCACATACTGTTAAGGCATTCTCCACAGTTGCCAGAGGGCGTCAGCAACAAGTTTCAGCTCAATAGAGGAACCAATTTTGGCCAACTGGAGAGTTAACACTTGCTACCACTTTTCCCACAAGCTAATAATAGTAGTTTGTGATTGACAGTTTGAGATTCACTGTTATAAGCCTATGAAGTGAATTAACTGACTTTTCAACACAAAACCTGACATTTTAACAGCCAACATAATCTAAAATGATTTCTTAGATTAAAATAAAATGAGAACAACTCAAATAAGCATTTTAGTCATTATTGAAGATACTATAACTGAAAACCAACCTGGCACATCTTCATCTTCCTCTTCATCAACATTACTGTTTGTTTGTTCATTAAGTGCACCTGTATTAAACAAAGTATCTATGAACAAAAAAATGTTTTTTATCAATCAAATTCACAATACAAAGATAATAACAAAATTAAGATAATTAGTATTTTAACCCCTTAAATGCCACCTCAGGACATTCCTCTCCCCGATTCAAAGAAATGAGTGTATATTTCCGAACCTTTGTTAAAATTAAAGTTATTCCATGCCAAAAAAAATGAGAGTATTTATGTTAATATCAGCAAATCTGGGAGGAAATTGTATAAAAGACGTATATGTATGCCCGGGGCAGTGAATGCATGTATTACACAAAGCTTATATATACGCCGACAGGAGTTAATTCAGTATTTAGCATTATGATTTTTTTTTTTGGGGGGGGGGGGAGGAGGCTATTATTTGAGTTTTTCTGATTAATTATAAGTAATAAATTTTCAGTAGATTTACATTTTAAATTGCCATTTTTAATTTTTTCAATGCTTGACTGACCCCCCCCCCCAAAAAAAAGGGGGGGGCTCTAATACATTAATGTTTTCTGGACTTGTCATAATGTATAAACTGTTTACAGGCATGAGAATACACAAATATGAAAAAAGAGGGAAAGAGTGAACGTAATTTCGACTTCGAGCAAAGTTCAAGCGCGCGGTGCCCATTTTTGATACATATATATTACAATTATTTTATATCAACAATATATATGTTATAATTATTTATTAAAATATTTTTATTTAAATTATAATTTTTATTATCTTTATAAATTAAAATTCATAAACATTTATGTGCAATTTTAGATGCAGAACATTCAATTATGAAACAGAGGTTATCATTATTTAAAGGATGATCTTAAGCAATTTTACAAAATCTACAGTCAAGACAAAATCCTAGCTTTAAAAAACAATTTTACTCTATTCTTTTGAAAGTGAATGCAATGTAATTTCTTTCGGAGGGGGGGGGGGGGGAAATTATTGAAAATTTTCAACATTAAATTTTACTATCTATACAATATATTATTATTTTAAATAATAGGATTACACAACATTACAACGTTTCAGAATTGTTTTCCTCTGGTTTTGAAACAGAGGAAATTATTTCAGCACTGGTCAAATGATTAACAATTTGTGACTTATTAATTACCAAAAATTCAAAATGTTTTCTTCATGCAGGTTTTCAAACTGAGTACCTTCCATGTTGTGCACAATGTATTACTTCAACAGTTTTGATTTCAACTAATGATGGCTTAAATCCAGTTATAAAATAGTGTTAAATTGAGAACTCTTCCTTCCCTACTTAGACTATTTAAAAGTACTTTACTGCTAAGTTGAGACATAAACATATCGTCGGCAGAGGGTGTGTGTGTGTGTGTCTCCCGAACTTTGTTTAGAAAACCATTCATTCCAAAACCTTTTTTTTTCTCTTTAAAAACATACCTATTTTTACTTTAGAATATGCTATGTGTGCTCCCCACGCACACTTAAAAAAAAAACCTTTCGTGATACTATGCCTATGATTCAGGAAGCCAAATAACAGCCTATGATTAAATATAAACAAATCAATGTTTTTAATTTACAAAGAGGAATATTATTAAATAAATAAACGACTGTTTGGGTAGTCAATGGCAGAGGAGGGAGAAAGAAATTCCATTTCTTTTAATGTAAACAGTTCTTTCCCCTTCCACCGGGCGGGCCAGCTGCTATGCTGACAATGCATAATGTGTGCATCGGAGAATAATTGTTTTAAGCTTGGCATTTTGTGGGATTTATCCGATGCGGCAAAATTAATTCACTACGAAAGAAAAAAAAAAAAAAAATTGCAGATTGTAGAAATTTCTTAATTGTGGTTTTCTTTGTTTATTTCCGCAGCGTTAATGCGTTTTATGATATCCAAATGATTGCTTTCCATTACCGAGAACAGAAAACCGCAGAATGGAACAAACCACCTTGGAAACAACAGAGAGAACATGCAACAAAATTCAGCGCTTATCAAAAGGAATTCTACAAACTTCGCGGAGGCTCTTTCGATTTCCTCATTGGATATTCCCATACTTAGCTAGCAATACGGTCTTGATATCGGTAAGCAAGATGTATTTCGGCGAATACATCTTTAAAAAAGAAAATGGCACTGGAAATATTTTTAAACGCGGAACACAAACATACAAAAAAGCGGAAAGTAATGTTTTTTAAAAATGCGGAAAATTAAAAAAATAATAATAATAAAAAAATACGCGGAAATAACCAAATCGCGGAAGATTCTCATCCCTGTGTTTAGCTGTACCGTAGTTTCACAAATATTTTTAACAGAGTAAAAAATAAATAAATAAAATAATAATTAATGCAGATTCCTTTTAATTAATACGTAAGTAAGTATGATCAATTTTTCATATATCTAAAAGATTGTTTTACTTTGTATAAGTAGAGGTTCTTTGATTAACAGAATTTTAAGGATTTGGATTTATAGCAGTAATTATCCAAAAAGATTTTATTATTATTTTCTTTAAGTCCTAATGAAGGGAATAAAACAAAATAGTTTATGTTACCTGTCGCACTTTGGATTGTAGCAAGTCTTTTCAAGTGTGTAAGACTTTCAGCTCCCAACTGATTCAAAATGCCAGGAAGCATTTCTGTGATTTCTGTAAAAACAAACAGTGTAATTTAGAACATTAAAGTAATTTAAAAGCATTAGCACATTAGTTTCATTCAACAAACAATTTTTATAAAACCAAGATTGACAATCATTCTCTGAGTTAGAAGCACAAATGAAAATAATTATGGATCAATATTCTATAAAGCAGGCTTCTCACAATTTTGCAAAACAAAAATAAAACCAGAACCGACAAAAGCCCTAATTTTGGATTTCGAAGAAACGTGCAACCTTGAAATGGAAATTTCACTACAGTAGAGTCCCCCTAATCTGGCATAGCGCTAAACTTTCTGCTAAAAAATAAACTTTAGATTCATTTTTAGTAAGCGTGATACTACCAAAAATACTTTTTACAAATCTGTGTGCTCGTTCTTTTTTGCTATCCGATATCTCTGCATGTATTGAACATAAAACTAAATTTTTCTCTTCACAGTACACTTATTGAGCAAACATAAACAAATGTTTGTTTGGGATTACGGCCAATTAGCTATGCGTGGGCTCTAGGCTGAGGGGTGGGGTGCCCTATATGAGGGTTCGAAACCCATATTTAAGCTAAGTTTCGGAGGCAACCACAGTAATCTCTAAATGGTTAGGTCGGAGGACATGATCTAGTTTCAAACCAGGCACCTTCCGTCTCCCACTCCCAGTTCAGAGTACTATGTCACTGGTTGGGCATATATTCAAATGAAACAAGGAACAGCTATTTTAGCCCCAAGTTAAACTAACAGCAGATCATTCAAAAAAATTTGTACCAATCGGCAAAAATAAGAAAGGAAATTTAATCATTTTCTGTATTCCACAAGTCCTTCTTTCAGGAAAACAATTACATATTGGTAAAACACTATATAATATGCTATAACTCAAGCTGATATCGATGTATAAGTTTTTCTCATACAGAAAAAAAAAAAAAAACTGCCATAATTTCTTTGGGTACTTGTGATGAAATTAATACCCTTAAAATAAACTTGACAAAATCTGGACTAGGAATTAAGTTGAAATTGAAAGTAAGACTTAATGCTTTAATACACACACACACACACACACACACTTTTTCAATTGTTTGATCCTCTTAGAGCAAGAAGTATATAAAAAATACAACTTGCGTGGAAAAATCACAATAATTTTGCACTTTTAATTATGGTAGAAATTAATACACTTTCTATACCTCATAGAATATTAAGTGCAGTCATTTAGTCAAGAAGCAAGAATAAAATTTCTTACTTTTTATGGGACATCCGAAGTAAATTTTGATATATTTTTTTTAATTTTGGAGTCAGTAGTTGTTAGTTTGAAAACACTTAAAACCTTTCAAACAAACCATGCAATCTATAGAGTCACATGGCTTCCGAGACAAAACAAATTACCTTCAGATAGGAGCGAAAGACAAATTTTACAGATTCAGCATTTTTTTTCTCAGCTGAACTATAATATCATCATCTAGGTAATATATAAATGATTGGAACAATGCTCAATGATTTTGCTCAGTAGTAGTCATCTTCACAGATAATCAGGTGAAGAAATTCATACTATAACACATCATTGCAAAACAATTTAGAAATATATAGATGCCTTCCATTCAGACAAAAGCTTCAGAAAAACAACTATTGGTGGTTGTATATTTCATCATTTTCTCAAGAGTAGCAAATTATTCATCATACAGCTTTCTGAAAATTTGAATGAATTTTTTTGACAGATTTAAAAAATACGAAGCTTAAAGTTTCTATACAGACCTGAAAACAGTTGAAAGAGGAAATATACAAGGATGCAATAATAATAATAATAAAAAAGAACAGTGTGCAAACTTAATAATTGATAAATTGCATGACATAGGGAACAAATTTCTACTATTAAATTTCAGACTGAAAAACCAAGACTTATTTTGAAGAAAATGCACTTAACTTGTTTAAAAATAAATGTTTAATTATCCATTTTAGAAACAAAAAATTTGATAACGGAAAATAGGCATATTTAATGAGATTTGCTTTCAGTAATATGGTAAAATTCACGGTTAAGACAAATCCAATCTCATGTCTAAATTTCAAACTACTCTTTTTATATAAAAGTAAAACAAAAAGATTGATTCTAAAAAAAAAAAAAAATAGAACATATATATTTATTTTGATCAGAAATGAAGGAAAGGTTATACATATGTATCGAAATTTCTCAATCCATAGTTAGTTTCAAAAATAAGCATTCAAAGGATTAGAATAAAAGGAAAATTTTTCTTTTTTTGTTAGGAAATTAATAATTCTATCAACGTCTGCCCTCAATTTTCATCCACACTACCTATCATTATCCATAACACAGAGATAAACAAATGCTACTGAGTTAGAAAGGTTTCATAAGCTCAGTCAGGGGTCTGTGCACACTTTTCAGACAGAGTCCTGTTTTGGTGAAATTGTGAAAAATTTACTCATAATTAGGGCCATACAAAATATGCAGAAAATTTTTCGGAATTATGCAGCATCGATGCGGTAGTTTTCCGAAACTATGCGGTATTTATAGAAATGTATTGAAGTAATTCATTAGAGTAGGGAAATAACTATGTTAAAAAGAAAGCAATATTTTAATTTACATTAAAAAACAAATAAGTGTGCAAGTCTCACTTTTTCTCTAAAGTTTATTAAAATAAAGAGATGTTAGTCCTGCAACACCGATGATTCCTTCAAACCCTGCCCTTGTTTTGTAAATATTTGGCCGTAACATGAAACTGCTCTTTCACGGTCTACAGCAGGTGGGCAAAGTAGCAGGACAAACCTTAGGATGTTAACGAAGTCGCGGGCCGTACAATAGGGATTTCTGAGATTTTGAAAGTACTAACTTTGCTTTACATGTTAGTTTTGGAAACCTCTGTGAACCAACCTCTGAATTCCAAAATCTTATTAAGTCTTCAGCGGAACATTCCTTGCCATACCCTTGGAATATTGTTCAAGACTTCTTCATGATCAACATATATGTTGGGCAATTGGTCTTGGTCAAACACTTGGGCCGCTTTCATGAATTTCAAACCAGGTTGTGAAAACTTAGGTTATAGCTTTCTGGAGACGTCCATTGCTGTACAATAATAAACATACAAGAGGTTTTGGAGGAAAGTATGTCGAGAAAAACTTAAGAAATGAAAAATTTGCCGAAAAATGCGGAGAATTGCAAATTATGCAAAATTCTGCATTTTTGCATATTTTACAGGGCCCTACTCATAATTATCTGAAATTAGCATTCAAGCACGTTTTTCTAGCTAGGGTCCTGTTTTTGTGAATTTATGAAAATAAGGTCCAGTTTTCGTGAATGTGAAAAAAAATTTTTTTTTCAAAATTATGTTCATAATTGAGGATTTGAAAAAATTCCTCCTATCCCCACCCCATAAAGAAGATAGAAAAAAGTCAAGTAGTGTCACCAAGTGGAAAAGTCTTCATTTCTGTAATATTATTTAATACATTAGATTATGTTTCATTCAGCTTAAAATTCAATGACTTATGCTAATTTCATATTATAAAATATCCTATTAAACTATAACTAAGCAATATTATTTTTAAATGCATTTAAAAATACATTTTTCCTCTTTGTTCTGAAATTATTCAGTTGAATATGTAGTAACATTTGGACAACTATTCTGCCTAATATCAGGGATGAGATTGGCAAAAGAGCAAAAAAGCTGAAATCATACGAGAGCAAAAATTTTTACATGTGATATTTATATCTAATTAATGTGAAAGAAGATTTAAGAGAAGAAAGACATGGGAACATGCTAGAAGATAAAAATATCACACAGTTAACTAATAACTACAATCTTGAATTCACAGAAAAAACAGAATTTTCAGAGAAAAAAGACGAAAAAATGATTTTCTCTTTATTCACAAAAAGCCGAAATCAGCTAAAAATCTGAAGAATCTCATCCTTGTAATATCTGTTCAGTATTCGGCTTACCAAATATTCAACAAAACAACCGAATATTTGTTACATCCCTAGTATAAACAAACACATACAGATTTTATCATCAAATTTATCCAGGCATACTGATTTGTATAAATAATACATATAGAGTAGAACCTCGGTTATTCGATGTAAATAGAACCGAACCTGCATCAGATAATGGAAATTTCCGGATAATAGATTCTTTCACTAATCAACTAGTTTAATATGAACGGTTTAGTAATAATATTTTACATTTTTTTAAAATAAAAAATATATACACAACATCATTATTTATAATTAATGATAAATTTGATAAAACTTGTAATGTGTGTGACAACTTTATTGAAATATGTTACCAAATTGAACAATTAGATTTGTGAAGGGGCTGTTTACCAATGGAAGAATTTTGTGAAAGGTCCGCGTTTAAAATGAAAAATATTGTTAAGAGTCTGTAAATGGACCTAAATTTCTTCTTAACAGACCTCTAGAAGTTAATATTAATAGGCAAGAAAGTTTTTTGAAAAGTATGGAAGGAAGTAAATCCATTTTGAATGCTTCATCATATTTATTCAAGAGTAGCAAATAACTCACCTTTCTTAAAAACATAAAATTAGTTACATGCTCACACTAATATGATTAAACAAAGCATTGGTCCGTCTTTCTGAATATTTGATCATGCATCTCTGATTCATGTGCTGCATATCTCAATGATATGCGGTACAACAGCACCACATGTTCTAATGCAATGAAAAAAGAAGTTTAGCATTAAATTGTTTGTTAAATGTGAAAATACATCTATATGCTCAGAGTTAAAAAGCTCGTATAAACAATCAACAGCAGTTTCAGATAAATAAGTATATCATCACTGCATACAGACATTAAAACTTATCATTTACCAAGTAAAATTAAAAAACTGCTATTAAAATAAATCTGATGCATAATCATCAAATACTCAGATACATGGACCATTGCTTTGTTCATCATAAGCAACACTCAGCAATTACAACATTCAACTATCTTCACATTGTTGAAAAATATTATTAAAATGAATCAGAGATGCATCATCAAATATTCAGAAAGACGGACAAATGCTTTGTTTAATCATAAGCAAATTAAAGAATTCACTGCAAGAGTGCAACGAGAAATTTTACTGTTAATATTATTTAGTTTAAGGTTAACCAACTCAAACATGCAACAAACCTAGCCTTTGAATGAATTTTTGACATTCTGATTGCAAATGCATACTGATACAACACGGGTGGAAAAGCCACCTTTACTTTAGCACTATTTACATCTATAAAAGAAAACTTGATGTCACATGTAAGTAAATGTGCAATGGCTGAGATCATCTACGTGAGTCAGTTTCTTTACATAAGTTATGGTCAATCACCCATACTGCAGTTAAACACAAAACCTACATGAATACCAAATGTACAATTCAGATACACCTTTCTCTTCATTACTGTTCAGTAACAGAACTGGCAACTGTATCATCATAATACTGTTAACAATGTCCCACAGACAAAAGAACACATTAGTTGTTAAGTACATAAGCAAAATTCAGATACCTTACTATCTTCACTGCTCATCAGTAGCAGAACTGGCAATAGTATCATCACTACTATTACTTGGAAAGAGCAGTAAAAAATGTGTACTTTCCCTGCACATAACCATTTTAAAAGAAACAAAAGGCTGATACTCAAGCTGGCAGTTAAAATACACTGTTAAATTCAGAATTTTACTGCATCTTCTGGACCACTTTCAATAGCAAAACCGGCAAATTTATCACAAAACAGATAGTTAAACAAAATTGCAAACCAGAACACAATAGCTTCAGTTAATAAAGTTGTCAGCAACATTTTCAGACATATGCTTGTCAATATTCATCATCAGCTATTTTTTACTTTGAAAACCTGAGATAAATTGTTTTACAGCAAACTTATGAAATTAATTTTTAAATAGTGGCTCAACATTAAATTACTACAGTTTTTAACACTGTCTTCAAATTAAAATGATTCATTCATTATGGTTAATTAAACACAAATAGAACAAACATTCAGATTTTCTATCTATACACAAAAATCTTTAATTTTAATTTCATGCTTCTTTGAAATTCTGAAAATGAATTGTTAATATCAAGAAATGCATCCTTACAGAAAAATCTTGTTACAACGAACTTCACTTTTTACAAATATTTCAGAGTTATGAATTTGATCTTTAGTTCCCTTAAATTCTCTGTACTATGATTTCAATGCATACATACACTTAGAATGTAAAAGAAGTAGCTAGTTTTAGTAACAATCAAAAATGATTTCTGATTTTCCCATTGGGAAATCGGTAAAACTTGTCGGGCACTACACCTGGGGAGAACCCTAGTTTAGGAGCAATGAGCAAAGCAGATTGATTGTGTCAATTCAGCAGCTTTGCACAAAAAGTGGACCTGGAGATGGAGGCTCAGAGGCGATGGAGGAGTGTACAATCACCTTCAAGCAAAATAGCCAAGGTAATCAGAACCTGTTGAACCATGTGACTGAACATCATCTGCAAACCATTCCATTTCTTAAACTAGGTAACATATGCTGCATGAGCATACACAATGCAAAAACAGTATGATTACCCACTTTTACATGTAATGTACTGATTATGCCTCTATAGGTAATTCTGTATAATTTGATATTATACTGTATGTTTTGTAGAGCTTTTAAATAAAGATTGTAGATAACAGGTTCAACATTTTTCACTAGAAGTCAAATCTAAATTCTGTACCTCCATCTCATACTGGAGGTACATAACTGGCACAGCTAAGTACTCTACACACTCAATTGCATACTAGCATTTCTTAATCTTTCTCTTTAATGAACACCCCCCATAATCTGAACACTTTCAGTTTCTTTCATGAGTATTCAGGATTGAGGAAGTGCACCACAATAATAAAAAAATTTACTAAAATATATCCTCCCCTCCCAAATCTGGGGGTTTGTCATTCCCAGTTTTAAATGCATAAAATATTGCTTAACTAAGTATGAACAATTCTTCCCAACTTAATTGAATAACAACATAATCTTATAAAATAATAATTTTTTCAACCACAATGACACAGTAGGATATTTCTACTGTCCATACCAACTTTTGATTTTAGACGTCTATAAAAACTTTTTTAACCCCCCCCTTTTTTTTTCTGATCACTTTTAGATCATAGCTTGAAAAAGCCTTTTCAGCAAAGATTGTTATGGGGGGAAACTTTTGCTAAATTCAAATATATTTTCTCTATTTATAACAGAATCAATGCCAGCTCGCGCTGCATATGAACAGTTAAAAAAGTACCCAGAAATCAGTTTACACCAGCTAGCCTGGCCTATATAAATCAAGAAAACAATGATCTTTCTGTACAAACAAGACCAACACTGTAAGGCTTTACCAAGAAAACAATGATTTTTTATGTTACGTAATTTATCAAACAAATAAAAGGAACTTGTTTTAACTGAAACTTTGCACGAATTTGTTTTACGGGGACACCAATGGCGTAATTGCAGTACATTATGCTACAGGTGCAAGGCTTGATACTTACGCTACTCAAGGCCAATAATCTATTATTCTTTGAGTGGATTAATAAAATAAAGAAGCTTGCCAAATACTCTATTGTTCCCATGTTATGATTATGAAAACTAAATAGTAATTTTTGATAGTATCAGTAAAATGTTTATCGCAATACTTACGTTTAGGTTCTGCATGACCAGTAATTGCAAATGTATTGGCCGCCAGTGAAGCTTGAACTTTGGGATTATTAAAGTGAATAACTGTTCCATCATCTTTAATCATATTTACCTTAAAAACAACAGATTAAAATATTATAAAGGAAATTTATTTTTCTGATTAAACACAGTATGCATGTAAAATACCTTTACATGGGTCATTCCATGTCAAATCAACGAGGCTCACAACCTGACCCCCTCAGAATTCAATGAAATTTGGTATGATAGTTGTATCTATAGAGAAAAAAAATTAATGTGAAATTTCTAGTCCATATCACTATTAGTTTTTGAAATATTTAATTTTAAAGTTTGTGAAATTAATGAAATTTTAGAAATTCTTGCACTATACAGTTGGCTCCAATTTCTCTCCTAATTATCATAGAAATTCCATTTAAGTGTCTATAGTAAGTAAACAGGTTGCCCTTTCTTATCATATGTAACAGGATTACATTTTTAAAAAATTTAATTTAAAGTTCATCATTTTAAATTTTTAAACTTTAAAATTTCAAAAAGTATATTTTTAATTTTTTTTATAAAATTATATGTTATTCTTCTATTTATTGTTAACAATATCTGAAAGTTTCATTCTGGGATTACCATGGGTTTTCAAATAATAAATTTAAGAAAATTAAGATCATCTCGATTTAATAACACCAAAAGAAAATTTTTGTATTTTAAAATAAAATTACACTTTTAACTTAATATAAGAATTTTGCGAGAAAACAAATAATGTTAATAATGTTTTTCAACTTTTTCATTGGGGGTACACACAAGGCAATGTCTCTCCCCCCCCCCCCCAATAAAAAAATAGAAATTTACTACAATTATTTGTTTTTAAAATTTCAAGAGCAGTTGAGTCCAAATTTGTTTTTGCTGGGGGTTTTATTGGAGGTGCTTTCAAAGTAGGAAAGGGGGTGTGCCTCCCCCCTTATAAATAGGAATTTTCAGATTTTATCTAACAATTCCATTTTTCTTTTTTATTAATAATTTAAAAAAATCATTGTTTCATAAAATGCTTCCACTATTCCAATGTGTTACAACTATTCCTTGTGAATTTTTAAATAATAGCAACAGTAAAATGTTATTTATATGTTGCATGCATATTCTTAACTATTAAGTAAATATTTCAAGTGTTACCTTTAATTGATGTGTATTTTTTTAAAATTGAGTTTTAAATTTGAATGTAGTAAGGAAAATTACAACTTGCAGACTATGCACAAAGTAAAATAAAAAAGAAAGTAAACCAAATGTGCGATTTTTTCTTCAAATTTATTGGATGCAAATAGCATTTTTTTATCATATAATTTATGGGTAATAAAATGATGGGGATAGATTATGTGGATGGAGAAAGTTTACTTTAATTTCATCTGTATATGGATAAACATCCAGAACACATGAGCAAAATACCAAAAATTTGCAAAGGTTAAGTTCATTCTTTAATTTTATCATGATCTTATTGTAATCCGTATCCTTTTAAGATCAATTCTCTCAAACTCTGTTGAAATTCTTCATAGCCAAGTTTTAAAAGAGCCTTGACCTTTTTATAAATGTGTAGGGTTTCAAATTATGAGATTTCGGGGTCATTCCATGTCAAATAAACAAATCCACAACTTGACTAAAAATAAATTTGGACTCAACTGCTCTTGAATTTTTAAAATTTTTTAAAAATTTAACATTTATAAAAAAGTCAAGGCTCTTTTAAAACTTGGCTATGAAGAATTTTAACAGAGTTTGAGAGGATTGATCTTAAAAGGATACGGATTGCAATAAGATCATGATGAAATTAAAGAATGAACTTATATTTCGTATTGCTTCCAAAGATGGATACAAAGGATTTTTTTTTTTTTTTCTAACAACTTCTGGTTAGGACTATCCATTTCTTGCTTTGAGAGGTTATAAATTTCCCTGTTGGAAAACAATATATAAAAAGAGAGGTGGAAAACGTTTTATGGAAAAAAATGTCATACGATTTATTTCTTTTAGTTTAATATCAAGCAATCTTTTAATTTAAAGGTAACCTTTGCAAATTTTTGGTGTTTTGCTCGTGTGTTCCGGATGTTTATCCACATACAGATGAAATTAAAGTAAACTTTCTCCATCCACATAATCTATCCCCATCATTTTATTACCCATAAATTATATAATAAAAAAATGCTATTTGCATCCAATAAATTTGAGGAAAAAATCATACTTTGTGCATAGTCTGCAAGTTGCAAGTTTTCCTTACTACATTCAAATTAAAAACTCAATTTTTAAAAAATACACATCAATTAAAGGTAACACTTGAAATATTTACTTAATAGTTAAGAATATGCATGCAACATATAAATAACATCTTACTGTAATTATTATTTCTATTTTTTTTAACCTGAAAATGCTATTATTTAAAAATTCACAATTAAAGGAATAGTTGTAACACATTGGAATAGTGGAAGCATTTTATGAAACATAATGATTTTTTTTATTATTAATAAAAAAGAAAAATGGAATTTTGTTAGACAAAATCTGAAAATTCCTATTTATAAGGGGGGAGGCACACCCCCTTTCCTACTTTGAAAGCACCCCCAATAAAACCCCCAGCAAAAACAAATTTGGATTCAACTGCTCTTGAAATTTTAAAAACAAATAATTGTTTTAGTAAATTTCTATTTTTTATTGGGGGGGGGGGGGGGGAAGACATTGCCTTGTGTGTACCCCCAATGAAAAAGTTGAAAAACATTATTAACATTATTTGTTCTCTCTCAAAATTCTTATATTAAGTTAAAAGTGTAATTTTATTTTAAAATACAAAAATTTTCTTTTGGTGTTACTAAATCGAGATGACAACAATTTTCTTAAATTTATTACTTGAAAACCCATGGTAATCCCAGAATGAAACTTTCAGATATTGTTAACAATAAATAGAAGAATAACATATAATTTTATAAAAAAATTTAAAAATATACTTTTTGAAATTTTAAAGTTTAAAAATTTAAAATGATGAACTTTAAATTAAAAATTTTAAAAATTTAATCCTGTTACATATGATAAGAAAGGGCAACCTGTTTACTTACTATAGACACTTAAATGGAGTTTCTATGATAATTAGGAGAGAAATTGGAGCCAACTGTATAGTGCAAGAATTTCTAAAATTTCATTAATTTCACAAACTTTAAAATTAAATATTTCAAAAACTAATAGTGATATGGACTAGAAATTTCACATTAATTTTTTTCTCTATAGATACAACTATCATACCAAATTTCATAGAATTCTGAGGGGGTCAGGTTGAAAATCCCAATTTTTTCGTTGATTTGATATGGAATGACCCACATATATATCTGTTCAAAACTAAAATAATAAAAACCACATTTAAAAAAAAAATCGCAAACCCTTTATTTGTTCCAACCTCCATTCAGATTTTGAAACACAGCAATAAGGTACGAGGAAAAATAGGAATAAAAACCAATTTTTAGATATAAAACTATTTTATAATTTAGTCTGATGAAGGCATTTGCCATCAAGCATGAATATACAGAAGGGTGAAGTGTGCTCTGCGAAGTACTTAATGCAGATGCAGTAAGTGCTCCGCAAAAAAAGCCATCTCATTGTCCAAGACAAATTAACTGCACTCAGATTTCTACAAGGAACTTTGTACTTCAAAGTGCTTATCAGAGAAAAAGTTTGAAAAACCTTGATATACTCTAAACAGCTAAGTGCTACTCCACAGTAATGCATGTTTAAATGTAGTAAAATGATAACGCTAGCTGCTGATGCTTGGGCTGTTCTTCAACTGTGCTACTTTTATTGCATGTAACTGAGCCCGACTAACAGACTTGGAGGCACAGTTACATGCAAATAAAAGTAACAAAAAATAATAAATACCCTGATTTTGGGTGTTTACCTGAGGCAGGGATAAGTAACCATTTATACCTCACCCAAATCTATAGTGAAAAATTCTCACCCATTTTTTCTCCATAATGAAAACCCTGGTTGCTAGAAGCAAATTAACCACCGAGCTTTTAAAATTCATTCTTTTCAGCAATTTAGGGTATCTACTAAATTGCTGAAAGTCAATTTCCAGACTTTTGGAAGCTTCTGGGAAAATTTTCTGATGATACATGCATTTCACTTAAAAACATCCCACAACAGCACCACCCTTTTTTATATTTAAACATTTTGTTACAACTTATTTGAAATAACGTTTTAGCTGTATTATAATTGTTGATGTACTTAAATTAGATATAAAAAGTTTCAAGTAAGATAGTGGTTGGTTCAGATTTAACCAATAATGACCAGAGTGATAATAATGGAAAGCTTGAGATTTAACCACTGGTAGACTGATAACTTTTAGACCTTAGTGTTACAAGAAACAACAACAACAAAAAAACCCTGTCAAGAAAAATTTACTCAATTGGAGAAAGTACACTTTCAAGTAAACTTGAAATGATTTTCAATGCCTCACTACTTTTTTATAACTCAAAATACTGGCACTGGTGTCGACTACATAACCAGGATTTTGCAGTTCTCCCCTGTGTTTTATGCAAAATTTTAGATGATTTAAAGTGTATAGTGCCACATTTCCCCCCTATCGGCAACTTTTTGAATTTCTTTTTTTGCAGATTTCTTTTTCTCATGTCGTCAATAGTCCCCTTTCAAAATTTAGTGGCTTTGCGGCTGATAATTCAAGTTACAGATGTCTCTGAGTACCGTAAGGGAAAAAACACCCTGTTTGTAGATGCATATTCAAACAAGAAACTAAAAATACAAGTGAACACATTTTCAAACAAAAAATGAAAGGCACATATTTTCAGATATACCTATTTATACAAGGGGTAAAAGTGAAAAATGTGAAAAGGCAACTGAGCTTAAATTTAGTTACTGATTAATAGCATTAATGCATTAAAAAATGGAAATCTATGTAGCTCATAATTAAAATTACAGATTAAGACTGTTTTTGGTTCTGTATTTCACTACTGCATTTGGGCTTTGACAAGAAGACTATCACTTATTGAATATATATTTTTTCTTAAAATGGAAAAAAAAAAGAGAAAAAAAGTAAATTATCCACTGATTTTGGCAAAACAAAGATCTTATATTCTGTTCTTATGAACTAAATGTTCCTGCCACAAAAGTTTTTAGTTTACGTTGCAAACAGTGATCGTGATAACGCCTCTAGATGCGTATTTCATGCCTTAGAAATTTAGAATATGCCTTAAGAACTTCAGAATGCATGTTTTTACGCATTGCTTTTCCACATAAAATTCTGTTTTATGATCGGTGATATTTCCCCTTGAAAATTATTTTTATTTACAGTCAACTCTCTGAAATTTGCGATAACTTTTAATGTAAACAGCGAAATTTACAGTTAATACTAACAGTGTACCTAGATTGTGCAATCAGTTCTTATATATGATTTATGTGTTTGATGCAATTTAATAATGCATTTGAAAATGTAGTATAATTGTTCGTTGCTTTAATGACTCTCGTGGATTGGAAAATACTCCTTCTAAAAAGGTTAAGGAGTATTTTTACTCTTCTGAAGAAATCTTAGATCAATCACTGGTTGCAAAATTCTTTCTTAAACATGCTTTATATGTAACATTTCTATTATACTATTACTAGCCTTAAAAATAAAAAAATGTATGCTTAACTACATACAACTGTTTGTCACTGATGACAATTACTCAATAGAACTTATGCAGGGTGTTTACCATTGTTAGGAGACAAAAACAGTAGCCCCACAAACATGAGAAAGTTATCAAAATACTATACTTAATTTTAGTAGCCATAATAGTAGCGCTTTCTGCAAAGTTTGTTCAAAAATACATTATTGACAATAACAAAATTAATTTCTTTTTATTGGTTCATTATACTTTCTCATTATCCCTCACATATGAAGGGTTCACGGGAAGAACGATGAGTCATATACAGCTGATTTTCCAAAAAATCGAAAGGAGCGTCAGTATTATCAGTTAAAAAATAAAAATAGGCTCAAAATTGTTTTGTAAGGGCAAAAAGACATTTATCATTTAAAGTTTGTGATAACATATTATTTTATTATTTTTATTTCACGTGAAAAGGTTTTATGAAATGAAGGAATTTTGAAATAAAATATTTGAGTAATAGTTAAAAACAAAGTAAAACAAATAAAGAAAAATAAATGACTATCTTATTGCAATAACTTTGAATGCAATGAATTATACTTACTTCTTCAATACCAGGAATATTATTAACAGCTAACTTTTTCAGTGAACCTTGTAACTTTTTATCATCTGTAGTAGCTGTCCTGTGAACAACCTTCTTCTTCCTTCTGGCAGTACCCTATAATTTGGATACATTCATTTAAGAATTCGTATATTAAGAGGAGAAGGAAAAATTAAAAGCACATATACTGCATGCTAATAAAACATACCTTTCCACCTATGCGGACCTGAGCCTGAAGTTTGCTCAATTTTTCAGGATTCATCTGAAATAAAAAGTACTACAATATAACACAGAGAATACATTATCAATAAGATCTATAATTTAAGCAGTACTGCAATTGAGCTATATGCTATTAGAACTTGAGTGATAATCAATCAAGCTGTGAAGTGAATAAACGTGGCAGAAAGCAGCTATTACATGTATTCACCATATAAAAAAACTAATTAACCTTTTTTGCCCCAGCTCACTCTGTAAGATTTCATTCCCCTACTTTTCAGCTGAAGAGCACGCCTTGTCTTTTGTTTAATAAGTGAGGGCAAATATCACTGACCACACAAATCCCCAAATAAAATGCAAACCTGATATTGAATCCAGGTCAATTGACTACCACTTGTTCCCCAGTCAATTATCTAACAAGCCGAAATCTGTCACAGCTCAAGAAAAGAAATTCTTTATCCATCTTCCATGAAGGGCGAATCAATTTCTAGTCATAAAGAGGGGAAAGAAGTTTTTGGGTAAGGCTCTTGATGCACAGTACATCAGCAAGTACACTATTCTCATAAGCAGGGTCAATTTATTGGGGAGGGGGAAAAGTAACCAAATTTATACCAGGGCCGGCCCAAGGGGGATGCGAATGTAGGCGATCGCCTAAGGCCCCGCTTCTGGGCCATTTTATCGCTATCTCATAAGACATGATAGAGAAGAGGCCGCCCCCTCTTGCGCTTCGCTTGGGGCCCCGCATGCCCCTCGGGCTGTCTCTGTTTATACAAAGATTCAAAAAGCAGTGTTTTTTTTTGCACAATATTTTCTCCCACAAATAATTAACCGCAATCTTAGAACAAATAGATGTACTTTATTTCCTCCTCCCTCCATTTTCTATAAACGATAAAAATACATTCTAAAAAGTATTGAAAACAAAATCTTTTTACAAAACTTTGTTTTTCTCATTTTTTATTAGTGTAGTTTTTATAATTTATTCATTTATTATGCTTATTAATATTATTTCTCAGCATATAATTTTAGGGTGGATATTTGTAATATCCGGCATATTGGCCAGATATCCTTTGCATCCCTACTTTCTACATCCCAATCAATAGCTCTACAGCCATGTTTGAAACTGTTATTTAATGTGTGAAGACAACAGCATCCTACATTAACTAGTAAACTGTTGTAGTCTTTTCTTAATGCATCTTGTAATAAAGAAAATACCTTTCAGTTAACTGATGGGCAATCCCTTGACAAATTAACAGCTTTGGAAAAGTTAAGTTTATTAGTTTTGCTACAAATAGCAGATAATGTGTCCTCTGTAGTGGAATGTCGCATAAAAACTAAACTATAATAACGTATTCTAATGTTTTCCTCACCATGTCAAAATTGAACATAAATATCCATTCTGCTTCTTTAGAACTGCAGTGTTCAGAATTTCATCAAACAGGTTGCACATTTTGTTAATCGTGACATCGCTTGCTGTGAATGTAAAATTAAGGAGTTCTTAAAGAGTGCCACCTAATAATTGGAGTTTTAAGGGACCTTAATTTTGTAAAATGAATATTAAGGAGTGTATGAACCCCGTAAAAGCACTTCTAATCCCCTCCCCCCCCCCCCAAAAAAGAGGAGTTCTATTACCATAAAAGCAGCTCAAGCTAATTATTATTTTCAAATTTAAATGGTCTAAGTTGGCTCCTTTATTTTTTTTTTAACGTAAGAATGTATTTCTGTATATGTCAAGCATTTTACTAGAAAAACGCAGTTATAATTCCACAAAGTGGGCCTAATTGAGAGCAGCTTTTGAATGAATATGTGTGCGTCTTAAGATAGTTAACAGGGATGAGAAGGACAAATTTGAAAAAAAAAACCGGTAAATTACACGTGAAGGTAATTTTGAACGAAACTGAAAATAACGAGAAAAGTGAAATTAGGGTCACAACTGAAAATGTTTGAAAAAACAAAGAAATTTCAACAATGGAAAGGCTATAGGAAAAATATTCACTCTCAAAATGGATGGGAAAAGATTGAAATTGGGATGGAGGAGCAAAAAACAGCGATTTTTGCCAATCTTTAAAATAAACAAAACCGCAGTTTTCCGCGAATCTGCGGAAAACTCTCATGCCTGAGTTAAAGAAAGAAAATGTATATATTGGAAAAAAAAAAAAAAAAAAAAAAGAAGAAAGTCCGATAATAGATACTTTTATCTATTATCGGCCTTCTGATTTTACCTGAAGATATTAGATAAAAATCGGAAGGCGGAAGAAGTGCTCAAAAAACGAAAAACTTCAGGCAAAAATGGGAGAGTTGGCAATGCTACTGTCTGCTATCAGGGATGTAACTAAAGCTTGAGATTAGCGGCCGCCAGATCGCCAGTGGCGACTGTGGAATTATTCCTGGCGACTGCAAAACAGTCTGTCAGTCGCCAAAATTGGCGACCTGCAAAATTTACTCAGCAAGCAACCCCCCTCGTTTCCGTCCCCGTAACAAAAGTCGGTGCTGTATGTCCGAGCAAAGTAAAGCAAAGCAGTTGAAAAAACGTCTAAAATTGATGATGCGCAAAATTTACTTAGTCCCGCCCACCCTCGGCCTCGTAGGAAAAGCTGAATGTCAGCGCTATATGGACAAGCAGGGGAGAAAGGGGAGGAGCTCATCATAACTGATAACATACATGTAACATTTTTTTGGGGGGGGGGGGGGGGGGGTAGGAACGCACCGGAACAGAATACTCAGGGTCCCTCTCTGTGACCTGACCCGTTGGTTGACCTTGACCCTTTGCACCATCTCATTATTTTATTACATATCCACATCGACATTCCAGTACGCAGAGGCATATCCGTGGGACATTACACGTGGTCGCAAAAATCTGAACAAAAGTATTATTATAATTATAATTTGTTACAATTTCTACAATAGACGGCCGTAATAAAAGGAGAAGAGTGAAAAGGACTTTTATTTAAAACTAAATTTGGCATTTGCCTACTGATACAATATATGACTGTATGTGAAAGATGCATTAAGTATCTCATTAATAAGACATTGTACTGAAGGAACGAAGCTAATATTTTTCTAAATTATAGTACTCCCCTTTGTATATTTTCTGTCGTTCGACTCAGTCAGGGTCCAGTCAACTTAAGAGTAATCGATTATATATAAAAAAAATTTCATGTGATCTTTACTATGACCCTTCTAAAACTGTAGACGGGAAGCACGTGCATTTTTTTTTTTAATTATTATTATTAACTTCAAAACAATACACAAACCCTCTGCTTTGAAAGGTCGATGAAGAGGTTGGCATTCTTTGCATCCTGATTTACGCTACAGCCAGAGGCGTAGCCGGGGGGGGGAAGGGGGGGGGGGAGGGGGTGTTAGGGGGTCATAACCCCCCCATGAGGAATTTTTTGCCATACAAAATGTATATTCTTCACTCCTTTATCACACACATGTATGCATATATGTGAGTTGCAGTAGTCTTAACCCCCCCCCCCCATGAAAAATTTCTAGCTACGCCCCTGGCTACAGCAGATCGAAAACTACCACGCAAGATGCTTTATTTAAAACGAACAAAGATGTTATTTTGTACATTCGAATACGCAAATAAAAACTAATGTCATAAACATACCGTTTTCAGTTTTAAATAAATCTAATTTCAGCTGCTTTCATATTATTACGTTTTTCCTTTTGCAAGAGTTTTGGCATCTCTACAATAGCGCGAGAGGGAGGGGGAAGAGAAATAGACAAAACACTTGATTTTGTTTTATTTTGTAATCACTGGTAAAAGCGCTCACTCTTCAAAGCTTAAATAAACAGATCTCCATGCCTTCAGAATTCCATTAATCAGCATTACAGCTGTCCGAGAAGAGAGAAGTGTTCCTCCCCCCCCCCCTCCTGTTCACACTTCAAGCTTTTTTTTTTTTCCAGTTCCGTTTTAATGACGGAACTGGAAAATTCCGTTTTAATGATTGTATTTTTGGTCGGCCGAAGCAAAAACGTATCCCCCCCCATGGGCGCCGGCAGCAGGCTCCCCCCTGGATTTTTGTATGCAGTGTTTTTAGTTGCTTTTTTGCTCTTTCCAACATGTTGAAGTAGTCTTCCTTCCCGCCCCTTGGAAATATTCTGCCTGCGCCCATGCCCCCCCCCCCCCCCCCCGCAAAAATTTCTCCCTGTTTAAGTTATTTCTTTTATATGATTCACCTTTGTAAATTGAACCCTTAGTATGTGTAATGTTTGTTAAAAAATGTTTTACATAATCAGACACTTGATTATTTGAAAGTGGAAACCTTCAAAATGGGCTGTTTGAGTAACACATGCTTACGATTTCCCCATCTTAAAATGCATCTGATTTTCCTTAAAATTTGATAAGATGCTTAGTTTGTTTTTTTTTTTTTTTTTTATTAGGAGGTTGGGGAGCTACTACCTTAAGTAAAATAACCGTTTGTTAGCTTCTTGCAAGTCCAAAATTAGTAAATTAGGAGGAAGCGTACTGTCGAAATTAATAGAAAATTGGGGCCCTTGATTCTCTTTCTTTTATTAAGTCCCAATTCCTTTCCCCCCATAAATTCCATGAAAGAAAGGAGAGATAAATTAAATAAATAGTACTTTATTATGTGTACACCATAAGTTGAGAAAATGGTCTGCAATACTATATATATAATATCTTACCTCCAGTTTCTTACTTAAAAAAAAAAAAAAAAAAAAAAAAAGTCCACTGTATTTATTTAATAACCAACTATTTTCGTAAAAGATACGTTTGAATTAATCACAATTCTCTATTTTAAAGAGATTTTCACTTTTAATTTGGGTTTGGGGAGGGGGGGGGGGGGGGTTAAGCTCCTATAGCCTCCTCCATGTGTGTACCTATATATAGTATAGACACAGACAGTGATGTGATGATTCTAACAAGGAGCTGCAGCCAATCAGGAGGAATTAATAAATTTTAAATTCTTAGTACTTAGATTTCTTTAAATACAGCTAGTTATTTCTGAATGTAATATATGGAACATGCCATGCATTATTACTAAAAAAGCATTGAATCATTAAATGTACAAAATAAAAAATCTCATTATTTTCATATATCTGAAAGGGGGGAGCAAGGGTGTCGAAAACAAAAATTACGTAAGTACGGAAAATTTTGGCCACTGAACTTTGTAGGGTCACTGGCCACTCTGAGGAATTTTTTTAATCTCAAGCTTTAGATGTAACCAGAAAAAAAAAAAAAAAAAAAAAAAAAATCAGATGGGGGGTCCAAACAGTAAAAAGGGTAGAATTACTGACAAAAATACTTTATCATAATTACTTTGTTAAAAAAAAAAAACAGAAATTTTGGGGAGGGGCCCACAGACCCCTTGTCTGATATGAATTATGTTAAACACAAGTTTTTCCTTCATAGCATACACACATATGAATATCCACCATCTAACTGTTAGCACAATGCACAATTTGATTTTCTGAAATTTTGATATTTTTTTGCTTATTAAAAATGCATTTTAAATTGGACAATTGAAAGTAACGCTTGGGAAGCGAAGAATTTATATATATTAATTGATAGAACTGTATCAGTATAAAAAGAGGAAAAAAAAATATCTGCCTTCCAACTGCAGTCTAAAACCTAACTAATCATCCTATATATGGAATTTCAGTAAAGCAGGCAGTAGGAAAAGCACTCCAGATATTTTGAAATAAACAGCAAATGAAGTTGGTGGTTGGTGACATGTTGAAAAATGGATTGCTGTGTTATGAAGAAAATGTTCAGCCAAAGAACTAGAAGAGGTGTCTGAAGCAGAAGTAAACAACTTTTAAAACATTTGAAACATAACAGTATTCAGTGGAACACACAAAATCAACATCAAATATTATAATTAATTTTTAAAAAAAAACTCAAGTTTGCCTTTATTTATCTTTTTATTATCAAGAAAGATCATTGGCAAATGTAGCTGGAACGAGGCAACTGTCAGTTGGGGAAATAATTTACCATACAAATCATTAATGAGAACCTATCCAACACATATATTGCATTGAAAGTTTTAAAAGCCCAGATAACAAATTCTATTATTTCCATCAAATCAAGTATACAATTACATTAATACTACATATGGAAATATAAAAGAGTAAAAATATTACTTACTATTATGACTTGAAAAATTAACTAAAAAGTATTTAATAATTGATAACCTGAAACACAAACAATATATAAGTTTTAAATGTGATTAAAATATGAACAAAAGATAGTCTAAGTGTTTATTTAATTCAAAAGAATACACTTTATACTGTAGAGCTTTTATGATGTTCTATAGGAACTAATTGCGCAACTCAAAAAATATAGATTAACAGTCTACATTTTTCTTTCAGTCATTCATCTTTTAAAAGTTTGCAACATTGTAAATTAATTAGTAAATTTGAAACGTCGCTGATAGTGATGAAATTTACAAATTTCATAAAAGTGTAAATGCTACCTTACTTTTTAAAAAAGTATAGAGTAAGGAAAAAAAAAGCTAATATTTACCTAAAGGGCTCTTCAATAAAAAGAATTTGCAGCACTAGTTTGTAAAAATTAAAATTCTTAAAAAGGACCATGTTGTTAAGGGAAAAATGACAAATTTCCTGAATTTTGGGTATTTTTATGAAATTCCCACTTTTCTAGATTCATAGTTTCTTGAATTTCCGTTGATCTGCAGCTATCTTTGTGTTATATCCACATTTACTCTTTACAAAGTAGTCATGCAACGGATATCGATTTGGCCGGATACCGAATATCTGGCAGTAGTATGTTTTCTTTGTTGTTTTGTCTTCACTAGTTTTTCTTAGATGATTGAGCTATTACTTTTTTTTCTTTAAATTTTCACATTAGTTTCAAATGACTTAGTTAAAAAATCAGAAATCCTCTTGGGATTGTTTCCACGAATTTAGTTAGTACCAGTTTTACTTCAATTAAAGTCATACAAATAACAATCCAATTAAATTCATACAAATAACAATGTCATGGATATTCTCTGTCAAGAGTTAGATAAATATCTTAAAAAATCAGTTCTTGAAGGAAAGACATCTCCATTCAACTGTTGGAAAATCAATGTAACAAATTTCCTTACTTTATCAAAATTAGGGGAGGGGAGAAACATTTTCTCACCAGCCATCAGTACTACAGCAAGTACACTATTCTTATAAACAGGGCCAATTTATGGTCGAAAAAAGAAAACCGAATTCTTACAAAGATTGAAAAACAGTGTTTTTGTATAATTTCTTCCAGTAATAATTTACTCCAATCTTAAGAAAAGATAGTACTTAATTCCCCACGCCCTTTTTTTCTATATGATAAAAATACATTCTGAAAAGTATTCAAAACAAAATATTTTCACAAAGCTTTGTTTCTTTGTAATTTTTAGAGTTTATTGACTTATTATGTTTATTTATGTTATTTCTCTGAGGACGGATGCACTGGTGGATATCCATTGCATACCTATTACAAAGTTTGTTAAAATACAGCTGCAATCTTGGTTTAATCTGAATGTTCCCAAGGGGCAAGTTAGGTGGATACTTGTCAAACTTTTGAAGATTTCAAATTTTGGATCATTTTCGAGCAAGATTTTTTAAGGCAACACTTCTAAACAACAAAACCTTCTCATTTGTTCACTAATTATTGTTATCTTTTAGAAATTTTGTACCCTTGTTGATTCAAGTATAAGGATTTTGCATAAGATAATGGAGATATATAAGCTTCTTTCTGAACAAAATGCTTTTTGACTATGGTTTTTCCTTATAGTGAGTTTTCACTTTTAAGTGAACTTAAATATTTCTCAAAAAATCAATTCGTAATATTAAAAAAAAAAAAAGTCAAGTTTAGACATTTATTCCTAAAATTCTTATACTTTAACAAGGGTTTAAAATTTCAAAAGGTAAAATAATTAGTGTTAACAAATAAGAAGGCTTTTTGTTTAGAAGTGTTGCCTTAAAATCATGCCCAAAAATGACCCCAAATTTGAAATCTTCAAAAGTTTGAGGAGCCATAAATACAAAAGCATAAGCACCGGGGGTAAAAAAATTAACAGGGTTCCTCATTGCCACAAAAGGGACATTCATGTAAAATTTTAGCAAAATTCGTGATCAGGGATGCAAAGACCCCATTTTTTTGGTTGATTTGACTTGGAATGATCTGGATGGGAGATTGAATTTATTGCTAGAAATTAAATATAGATTGGATTTTTGTTGCAATTCTGTCCTGCTAGACTCTTTATCAGCTGTCTTGGAGAATTTCATCACTAGAACATATGTTTGGAATTAGAAGGACTAATATATATTATTGACATATATATATATATAGATGTGAAGGTTGGGTTGTATGTGCCTTTATCACTAATGTGGTGTGAATATGAAAATAAATAAATAAAGCATTTTAGCAATGGGTGTGTTGATGCTGGTGAAAGAGGAAATAGTGATGTACTCACTATTTCCTAAATACATATATACAAAAGTCATTAAGTTCGTATTCAATAAAACAGTAGACCTGAATATTTATTAAGATGTTCTTATTTACAGCATATCACTATCATGAATCCGACATCATTAAAGAACTCCTTTTTGAATTTCATTCAAAAGTTTTTTCTCGATTCAACAAGAAATTGCATTTAACATTTACATGAAGAATGCCTGTATTCAGCCGTGAAGAATAGAGATCTTGGTAGAAATTACAAAGGATAATAATTTTAGTAAGAACCTTGTTACAATAAAATTTCTTAAAAAACATTACGACAAATATACTAAACATCAACTGATCAAGAAAGTAAATTACATAAAAATTTTAGATAAATGTTTCAAAGAAGCTATCAGCAATGTAAACAGAAAAACATTCTACAGATGGAAAAAAATATTAATCAGCGACTGATTTTAAAATATAAACAGAATGCTTTTTCCAATCGTAATTATAAACTATTTTCAAGTTCAAAGCAACCACTAACACACTTTGGGGATTCAAATACTTATAAGACTAAAACAAAGAAAACGAGTACATAGCATACGCGATACTATATATAGAATCACATGGTTTAAAGAAAATTAATTAATCTGCAGCCGGTAGAAACATTCCAGAGATTAAAATACACACAAATTATGAGAAGCAAAATTAATTGGTAGCATTTCTGACAGCTAAAATTCAACAATGTGTTTTGTTTTGCGATTCTATGTACCTTGAACAATGATTAACACTAAATTTCGCCGGATAAGAAAAGCGAAACTAAGCAACCCAAAATGAAATTAAATGAACTGTTTAATAATTATTTCCAAAGATCAAGTTTCAAGTAACGAAATACATTAAATACTTAACAAAATAACAATAATCTTACCGCTGTTTATTAAAGCGATTTTAAGAAACACGAGGGAAATGGTAGAACTGATACCGTTGCCATTCACCATTAAAGAAAGTTTCAATATGATGTTGCCACCCATAACAAATTTTTAGTAATTCTTAAGAAAAATATAATAATATTTAAGAAATAATTAATAATATATAAGAAATATAATAATAATTAAGAAATATCGCATACTGTTTACGAAAAGCACAAATATAACATTTTTGTCCTGACGTTTCTCATAGGCATGTTGAGTGATTTCAAACCCAGACAGCACAAACTTGTCCAGAACATGTCCATATGATATCATGGACAAGTTCGGGACATAACTGACATCCCCAAATTTGTCTATATCTTGTCCATAATACGCCCCAAACTTGTCCATATGGCACAATACGGCGTCCATAATGATATCCTCTGGACAAAATATAGACATCCATATGGACATGTTATAGACATCCAGAACTTATCTATATGGACATGTTATGGACATCCATAACTTGTCCATATGGACATGTTATAGACAACTAGAATATGCCCATAAAAAGACATTCTGTGGATATTTATCTCATATCCACAGTTTATTTTTATGCTATGGATAAGTTACTACCATAAAGGAACAGAAGTATCTGTTTCATCAGTAATTTCTGAAATGGAGCTATTACAAGAACTGCTTGTGGGATCACACATATTTGAATCTTCAAAAATATTTTCATCGATCCTATTTTCAAATTCATTATGAAAATAATTATAATCGTGCGCATTAATAGCCTTCGATTCAATATCATTCACATTACATTCAGCTTCAATCAGGAATAATTCATCATTAACTTCTTGTTCAACATTTCGCCATTCCTGACGAGTCGATTCAATTTTTTTATTAAAATACATATTAAGTCAAAAAGTTGTACATTACCTCGTATTGTAAAGAACAGAACAGTGATATAGGCAGGCAAAATGCAAGAAGTGCGCATAAAAATGTTATAATTGTCTAACAAGGAAACTTCAAATATGTGCGTACTATCTACCACAACCACCACAGATTATTAAAAACAACGTGTATACAAAAATGTTACTGCGCATGATCAAACAAACTAAGCCAATCAGAGTTTGTCGCCGATAGATTTTCCCATTTATGTCATAAAATAGACATGATTGGGGTGTTTAGATGTCCAATTCATGTCATATTACAGACATAATATGGGTTTTCCCGTTTTTGTCGTAATAAGACTTAATTGGGGTGTTACATGTCCCAATCATGTCTTATTCTAGACATATTATGGATTTTCCCAAAGATGTCGCTAAAATGATGTCCAGGAGATATCTTATCATAGACATAGACATGTTTTGGACAAGTTTGTCCATATATGGACATAAATTGGGCAAGTGTGCTGTCTGGGAAGATTCTTTAATAAATGCTGTTCACTAAAATCGCATAACAATTTGAATTTCATACTGTTTTATGATCCCAGAAAGACATCACTAGAACTTTTAGTTTTTTACTTAATCGTTATTTATCGTATCGCACTTATGTGACCAAATTTTTGAACAGAATTGGGGACAAATCAATATGGTGTGCCCAATTTGGAAATAAAAAATTGGGCCACATTTTATAACTCAATGCTCTTCTCAATTAACTTGTATTTATTCAACTAAAGCGTTATTGGCAGTCAGAAAGTGAAGGAAATGATTGATTTTTTAAAAATTTGGGAAGAAATAGTCATTGTAATTAAAATTTTGTCCTCAATTCCTGTTTTACATTTTGGGCCAAACTGAAAAAAAGATTGCATTTTCACAAAACCACCAGGTTCTTCAAATGAAAGCTCCTGATTCGTCAAACATATGAACACACCAAGAAGACGTCATATAGACAAGCTGACATATCCATTAAACATCCAGGATTCGTCCAATTCTCGTCTATTTTACGTCAATATGGCACTATAGGACGCCCATATGACGTCTTATAGACATGCATATGGACGTAATAATGGGCGTGTTTGTTTATTTATAGACCTTTTACGGTCGAATCCTGGACATCAACAAAAACCATTTAATAATTCTTAGCTAATTTTATGTAATGCTTAATTTATATTTATCGTTACATCTTAATAACGAATTTTGTAAAAATATTCGTACCTAATTTTCTTTTAAACCAACCTTTAAGTACTTGCCTCCGCTTCAGATTCGAACTCTTATTCATGGACTTCACAGTAGAGTGTGCTAGCCACTATACGCAGCGGGACTTCCTCTGCTGCGTCAAAATGTTGAAGTAAAGATTTTTTAGTTTCGGACTGGGAACTTAGAAAAAAATATGCTATTCCTTTTTGGATGTTGAGTCGCTAGAGAATTTTCTTTTTTTGCATGAGGATATGAGTTTCATTTTACAGAATACCGCTTTTATAGGAAATAATAATGCATAAAAAGTATTTTAAATTTCAAAAGTTCCCGACGAAAAAAAAAAAAAAAAAAAAAAACACCTCTAGCATTTAAAATGTTTTTAAACTTTTTGGGGGTAAAATGTAATACCAATACAAACATAAAGTATAATAAATTCATGCGTCGTAAGAACAGGATTGGGTAAAATGAAAATCAATGACAAAAATGTAACTTTTCCATATTTTGTCTCTTTCTGGACTCAATGTCGTATCACTGGCATTTTATGTCGTATCACTGGCATAGTGTGGATAATCTGGAATACGTCCATAAATGGACTAATTCTGGATATTCTAATTCTAGTTTTGGTCTATTCATGGACATATTCTGGATTTTCCAGATTATGTCCATAAATAGATGTCTTATGGATATCTATGTATAGACATGGATGTATTATGGATGAATTGGATCAGAAATAGACATAAAAATGGACAAATGTGTTATCTGGGTTATCCCTATGTTTTTTAATTGATACATATATGCATGTCCAAAGAAAAATTTTGGACCCCGCTTAGGAAATCATCTTAGGAGGCAGGTAACTTTCCACTATACCCAAAATTTAATAACACTACTCGATAGCTAAAGGATTAAAGAGTGAGTGAGGACTGTGACTTATCACTTGCCGCAGAGGGGGAAGCAGCACCATTTTGAAGTCGTTTCGCTATATTTTTTGGGGGAGAAGGGGAGGGCTCAAAACCAATTACTTAAAAGGATCTTAAAATCAGAAATTTAAATTAAAATAGAAAAAGTCTCTATTAATAATAATACTGCAATGCAAAATAATTATACTGTTTAATCCATATTTCTTCAAATTGGTATTTAAAAACATTTTAAAAGACAATTTTATGTATAGATTTTTTAATGTTCTGTCATAAAAAATGTTGAAATTATTCTACGTTTGCGTACTTAAACTTATTTTTAGACAAATTTCGCATAAAGACTTTTTTTTTATACCTATACTAGTTTCCAACTTTCCTATTATTTCCCCTCCCTTTTTTTAAATGAATTTATTTTATGTTTTATTAATTGTGTGAAGATTCTGTGTAAACAAGTGGAGATTAAAGGATTTTTGAAGATTGAAAGGTTAATAAGTGTAATAAAAAAATAAAAATAAAATAAACGACTTCAAATTATTCAGCATGACGAAAAATTATTCCAATCATAAATTACTATGGCTTGAGAAATTCTCCTCAAATAGAGCAGATATCACCAAGCTGGGTTCAGTTGGCCAACGTTGGCGACTTTTGACATATACCGGTACCGCCAAGCCTTTCTCAGATATAGCATTATTCTAATAAAATATTAGGGTTTGGCAAATTCTCGCCAAATATAGCATATTTCAATAGCAGAGTTCAATTTTGCGAACTTATTTTTTGACGCTAAACGCTACGATAAATCGCCCAAAGTGGCCAGACATTAAGACCATCAGTCCCGTGCCGCTACTGGCAACCCTTTAAAGAATGCTTTAACCCATTTATGCCTAGCGTCCCTTTTTTGGGACGGCATTATCGCTATCATTCGAAAACGTTATTTATTTTTCCTAGCCTTTATTCGCGAGTATTGAACCTCAATTCCACAAAATATTCTAATATGGCAAGTAGGATGTTGACATTTCAATTTTTATACATAACGATTTTAAATGAAATCATCCCTTGTTCAAAAAGTTGACATCAGAAATTTATCAATTACTTCTGGTGTTAGCAAAAATCGAAGAAAGTCGCAAAAATATCCAGGCACGAATGGGTTAAAAACACGATTTTATCTTGAATTTTGGGATGATATCATCTGAACGTGACCACACTGATTTCAGACTACCCCTAAGCTATGCCCTTTCCAATAAAAAAAGAATTCTTGAAATAGGTCCATGCGGTAAAAAATTATCATTGTGCACACACACACACACACAGGATGGCGCCCCTCCCTTCAACATAAAAAGGCACCCCTTTTTTATGCTCTTGATTAATGTTCTTGTTTTTTCCCAATTTTTCAGTTTGAAATGTCGTCCCGATGCGATGCTTACCGTGTCGGGTTGCCCTTGCACACACATATATACTCGTTGAACATAGTACTAGTATCTCCTCCTTTTTTTGAAGTTGGTAAAAATAAATTATCACTCTTAATTTTCAGAGTGACATGCATAGGCGTAACTTACTAAGATCATGGGGAGTCAATTGCCCTCCCTTAAAATTCAAGAAAATCAGATAATATCCATTTGAAAGTAATATTTTCTACAATTGGAAAAATTCGCCCCCCCTTCCCGTTCTTCTACCAATGTTACAGGCCAATTTACGCCAATGGTGGCATGTGGCATGTTATATTTAGTCACTCAAAGTCTACCCGCTTTCCCAACACGTTAAAAAAATGCGGGGTAGAAAGATTCCTAGCTCAACGAAAGGTAAATGCAGGGAACAGGTGCGTAGCCAGGAAAATTTTTCGGGGGGGCATATGAAATTATATATGTATAAATAGACGGAACTTCTGCACGGCGTCAATCTTGTGATCACTAATCCAAAAATTTCGGGGGGGGGTACATTTCGATATCTCCCCTGGCAGGGAAGGCCTCCTTTTCCCGTATTGCGTCATTTCCTTGGTACTCTAATTATACTCGGGCGTAGAAAGTCCCCCACGGACGGCATTCACCCTATAGGCCTCAGACTCTAGTGCAGTCAATTGGCCTCAATCCACAAACACGAACAAACGTTATACTACGGGCCGTGGTAGCCCAGTGGTTAACCCATTTATGCCTAGCGTCCCTTTTTTGGGACGGCATTTTCGCTATCATTCGAAAACGTTATTTATTTTTCCGAGCCTTTATTCACGAGTATTGTACCTCAATTCCACAAAACATTTTAATATGGCCAAGTGGGATGTTGACATTTCAATTTTTATACATAATGATTTTAAATTAAATCATCCCTTGTTCAAAAAGTTGACTTCAGAAATTTATCAATTACTGCTGGTGTTAGCAAAAATCGAAGAAAGTCGCAAAAATATCCAGGCACGAATGGGTTAAGGCGCTGGACTCGTAACCGGAAGGTTGTGGGTTCGATACCGGCGTACCAGTAAAGACCACCGTGTACATGCGGTGTACGTGCACGTTAAATCCGTGGTTCCGAAAGTCCTCTTGGCGGTCGCTAGCAGTTTTCGAGGGGTACCAATATTCAGAAGTCCCCCACCTTCTGATGAGGTTCCAAATTGTGGCGGGAAATTCCGGGAAGGACGTATATGTATCTCTAAGCGACACATTCAGTGACGCGAGCTGTCCTCTACTGGCAAACAAAAAAACGTTTTACTAGGGATTTTCCATTTTCCTGTGCAAACAAGTCTAAAATGTAAACGTATTGTTCCGCTTTCTCAGATGCTGTATTTCACACACAATGAAATTCTTCCATAGGCTGAAATTCAGAGGAAATTTTCGGGGAAAGTTATCAGCAATTCCTCAGCATTCAACAATGAAGAATTCACAAACAGTTTTTAAAAATAAGCTTCTCAAGAAAAGCGGATAGGTCGCGTACAGAAGCACACAATACAGAGCCTTATGTTCTCAGCAATATCAACGTCTGTTCGCAATAGCTGACTCCAGTAACTGACCTGAACTGCTGGGAAGCGATCCGCCCTTCTTATATACTCTCTCAAACTTTTAGCACTCTTGCGGTTAATTCTACTACTCTCTACTACTTGTACATTCCAGAGATTTCTAGCTATTTGACTGCTTAATAGAAACGTAATTGAGTTATAGTAGGCTAAATACAGGTAATACTAATACAGGTAAGTGAATATAGGCCCCATTAATAAAATATAGTGAAGCTTGGCTACCTTTTGGAGAAACATCGCCAAATTTGGCGCCAAAAATAAGTTTCCAAAACTGAAGTCAGCTAAGCGATAGTGCCAATAGAGATTTGAAAAAAAAAAAAAAAAAACGCTACGTTAAACAATGGGAACCAAAACTTCCTATATCATCTCACTTTCTAGTTAACCGAAAAGGGTGCAAAATACAATGTGAAAGGATTTTCTCCGGTTCTGCGTTTGCAGAATTTTTAAGGTTTCCGATATCACTAACCGATTTCAATGTGTGTGCTGGGAATAATACCAACCCCTGGGAATAATACCCATCCCCTGTTTTATTTACTTTTGAGAAATCGTTACTCGTTGGGGTATCGATAAACGGAAATAATTTCAGCCGATGCAATGGTTCATTTGTTGTGATTTCTACCGTACAAGGATCACCAACTCTTGAATCTTTTATTACCGTGTTTACTCGCGTAATAGTCACCCTCACATAATAGTCGCACCCCGTTTTGAAGCAGAAAAAATAGCTTTAGAATTAGAATATCATATAATAAATTTTCCCCGCATAATAGTCGCACCTAGACTTTTACCATGAGAAATTGGCAAAAAAGGTGTGACTATTACGCGAGTAAACACGGTAGTTTATAGTTTAGTGTAAAAAGAATTTGCTTACAATCATCTATGCTTTTCAGATTTAGGTTAGACTGCTATACCACTTGCTTTTCGCTTTTAATGAATATTCTTAAATATGCTCATGTGCGCTTTCAGTTCAAAGCCTTCCAACTCTATTAGCTGGTCTTTGGGCATTCAAGTCTCTGACACTAGATCTTGTCTCTGTCACAATCTGTTTGAAGGAATCTAATGAAATTTCTTCAAATAGATTGCTTGATAATTTCATTGTTTTCCAAATTGTTAGAATGAACAACTAATCTTTGCATGCACATTCGCACTTGTTATGATCAATAACATTTCTTCGTTATTAATCATAAAAAGTTTTTATCGATATAGTTTTAATATAATAAACATAAAATATTTATTAACGTAGTATATTGTGTTTCAATCAATGTTATCATAACAAATTTTCTAATAAACCATTACTATTTTTAAATTCAAAATCTAATGTTGCCATTACATAACTAAAAAATCTGGAGTGACTCCACTCGACTTTCCGAACACTTACGATTAAGATCATTACCAAGCACTTAAATAAATTTTAATCGATGAATAATTCAAACATTTATACGAAATTGAAACTCAATCGAATGCACCGTTTAAACGCTTGCGCACTTTCAAGAATTTCTCCCCATATGCCATTATGCCATAACATAAAAGAAAGTTTTGTCGTAGCCCTTTAGGAGAACTATAAGTCCTATACACACCAAAATCAATACCGGTCTTAGGATGGTGGTTTATAACATGTATACCGTAACTATAAGTCCTATACACACCAAATACCGGTCTTGCAACGGTGGTTTATAACATGTATACCCAATTTGAGCTCAATCGAATCTACCGTTTAAACGCTAGCGCACTTTCAAGAAATTCCCCCCATAGGCCATAATGTAAAAGAAATCTTTGTCGTAGCCCTGTAGAAAAACTATAAGTCCTATACACACCAAATTCAATACCGGTCTTGCAACGGTGGTTTATAGCATATATACCCAATTTGAGCTCAATCGAATCTACCGTTTAAACGCTAGCGCACTTTCAAGAAATTCCCCCCATAGGCCATAATGTAAAAGAAATCTTTGTCGTTGCCCTGTAGAAAAACTATAAGTCCTATACACACCAAAATCAATACCGGTCTTGCGACGGTGGTTTATGACATATATATCCAATTTGAGCTCAAACGAATGCTCCGTTCAGGAGCTATCGTGTTCACTCACATACACACAAACACACATACACACACACACACATACACACATACATACATACATCTCGTAAAAATAGCATAAATGGATTCAGAAGCCCTCAAAACGTGTAAAAACACCAAAATCTCGAAGTCGAATTTTTTCATGATTACAATACTTTCCTTACATGGTACATGTTCGGAAAGTAAAAATTAAACGATAATGTCCATCTCCAAAATTAAAAACAATTCATGCGGAATCTCATATACTCAATTTAAATACAGTTTAACCTGGTAATGTGACCACCTTAATTAAGAGACCATCTGTCTATAGTGAATATTTTTGTCTTTACAACCACCATATTTTGATACCTTTGTAAGGCGACCATTTTCGTTACGTTCGAAAATGATCATATTTGACAGGTTTCACTGCATTTAAATCCTCCATGGTTCAACAGAAGAAGAGAGTTTATTTATTTTAATCTAGTATAAAATGTCCAACTGTGTAATCTGAAGGAGCTATTCAGAATTGCCCAAATTGCTAGTTTATTTTGGCATGATGCAAATTTTGCGACTGACTTTATCAATATCAAGCAATTTTTGATTTATAACGTCATATTTCGACTGCCATAAAAAAATCCCAGTTAGTTAGTTTTGTGCTCTGAAAAACAAAACTCAGTTGCGCAACAGACCAATGTGGGGCCAAGGCATGCATCGCCCAACCGCGAATTTGCAACCGAGCTGTAGAGTACGGAAGCATATATGCCCTGGCCAAATGACCATTTTGATGTGAAGCCCCAGGCTTTAATTCCCCAAGCAAGCTTCGTACTCATTTTATGAACCACTCAAGGGATGAAAGGCTGAGCTAATCTTGGCTAGCCTGGTAATCGAACCCCTGACCTGTGGCACAACAACACATAGTGCTAACCATTACTGTCACAACTCTAGCGACCGTGGAATTGCGAATGGTAGATCGTCTGTTTCCGAGCGGTTATATTTAATTGAGGCATTCCTTTGGTTCCGATCCACTTGCGGTAAAAGAAAACATACTCAATAGATCACAATTAACTCTTCTGGATTAAACTAATTTTTAATATTTACAGAGAACTATGTACAAAATGATGCAACTATGCTTTCCCATAATGGAAAATAAAAAAAAAAGTAAATTACACATCATATTTTGTTTCCATCGAGAGGAGAGACACATTGTCCTCTCTCCCTCCGTTCGAAACTCAACTGACTCTTCTTTTTTCTCTCGCCCCCTTGTCCAAGCGGGAGCTTGCTGAGTCGGGGGTGACGTCAACTAGGGTCAGGGGTCAGCATCGACCCTCCCTGGTGAAAGCACATAGATAGAATAATACTGTGAGAGAACACGGGTTTCCAAGGGCGCGACATTACGCCCCCACCTAAGAGCGAAATTTGCCCTTAAAGGCTGATTTCCTCCAATTATATAATATATACGAAACAGTCTCACAGGTGATCTATGAATGACCTATCCTTACAAAGTAAGATACAGGGATTTTTTTTTTTTTTTTTTTTTTTTTTTAAACTTTCACTTTGATTAAAAAAAACATTATAGTAACTCAAAAAAACACCTACAAAAATAATAAACTAAAATACACCTAAACAAACAAAAAAAAATATTACCTGATAAATTACAAATCAAACAGAAATTAATTTTACTCATCCTGCTTTAGTCTTGAAATGGCATCTGCCGCTTTATGATTTTTACCTGGCCTGTGGGTGATTACATATTTCCATCTTTGAAGCGCCAATGCCCAGCGTGTGAGCTTTGAGCTTCTGGGAGTCACTTCATTTAAATATGTTAGCGGATTATGATCAGTGATGATCTCCACCGTCCCCCCGTGAATCCACTTATCAAATTTATTGAGTGCAAAAAGTACTGCCCAAGCTTCCTTTTCAATACTTGCCCAATTTTGCTGAGTTTCAGTTAACTTTTGGCTGGCAAAAGCTATGGGTTTATACTCTCCATTCTCGTCCTTTTGTGTCAGACAACACCCAACAGCTAAATTGGAACTATCGGCATGCACCTGAAATGGTTCTGAAAAATTAGGTGTCGCCAAAGCAGTAACCCCACACAGTAATTTCTTTAGCTTTTGAAAAGCTTCCTCATGCTCTCCTTTCCATGGAATATTGGTACTCGGTGAATTTTTCTTGGTCAAATTGGTTAAAGGTACCGAAATCTGAGCAAAATTAGGGATATATGCTCGATAAAAACCCATAAGACCTAACACTGACCTAACTTCCTTTTTGGTAGTTGGTTGTTTTAAATTTTTAATAACAGCAACTTTTTCTTCATCTGGGGCGTGTTTTCCCCCTCCAATTCGATGTCCTAAATATTTTATCTCCGTTGCCGCAAAAGTACATTTTTCTAACCGAACGGAAAATCCTAATTTTTCCAGATGACTGAAAACATTTTCAATGTGTTTCATATGGTCAGCGAAAGTTTCTGAAAATATGATAACATCATCGATGTAGGCCTGCGCGTACTCGCTGTGCTCTTGTAAAGCTAAATTCATTTCCCTTTGAAATGTGCCGGCCGCGCCTGATAAACCGTAAGGCATAGTTTTAAATTGCCACTGTCCTGAATGTGTGGTAAAACTTGTTAATGGTTTGCTCTTTTCTTCCATGGGGATCTGCCAGTACCCTCTTAAAAGATCTATGCTTGTTAACCATTTAGCTGACCCTGCAACATAAATTAACTCTTCCCGATCTTTCATGGGAAAGCTGGGGACCTTAGTTACCGCATTTAACCCTCTGAAATCCACACATAACCGAGTCGTTGCATCTTTCTTTGCGACACAGACAACTGGATAAGCAATTTCTGCGTCTGAAGGTTCAATTAAACCCAAACACAGTAATTCCTTTACCTGTTTATCTACCTCTTTACGATATGCCATTGGTATTGGATAACAGTGAGGCTTCTTCCTACTCACTCCTTCTATTAATTCTATTTTATGCACCCCAACCTTAGCTGGCTGTACTTCTCTAGTAAATAAATTTTTATACTTAAGAATAATTTTTCTTAAAATGTTTGACTCCTCCCCTTTCAGTTCTGGCAATTTTAAATTATCCAAAGTGGTACCAAAAATTTCTGGAATTTTCTGTTTATAAGGTACGTTTTCTACCTCCCCAAATTCTTCCTCACCTTCAAAAATCATATTAATTGCATTAGATCTTACAACATATTGTCTAATTTTGTTTTGATGGACATGTTTTCTAGACCCGTCCTCCATTTTAACTATAAAAGAATGAAGACCCTTTTGCTCTTCAATAATCGCCGGACCTTGCCATCTTGCGTAGAGTTTATTCGATGAGTCGGGAATTAATACAATTACTCTGTCCCCTATTTTAAATTTCCTATCGCTCGATCGTAAATTATAATATCGAGCTGTCCTTTGTTGTTGGACACCTGCTATCAAATTTGCCTGCTCTGCCGCATATTCGAGTTTTGCTTTCAACTCCTGCAAATATTTAGAAACAGGGGTCGTGCTTAGTTGTAATCCCTTGTGTTCTCCTGTCCAAGTGTCCTTTAAAATTGATAAAGGACCTCGCGGAGGTCTTCCATACAAAAGTTGGAAAGGTGCCACCCCAGTGGTACTGTTTGGTATTTCTCGATACGCCCACAACACATAAGGTAAAAATAAATGCCACTTTTTCCCTTCGCTCCTTATAACATGATGTAACATCCTTTTAAGGGTAGAGTTATACCGTTCCACTAATCCATTGCTCTGGGGGTATTGGGGTGTGGAAAACCTGGGACTTACTCCTAGCCGCTTTTCAAATTCCTGAGTTAATTCCGCCTTGAAATTCGTCCCGTTATCTGAAGCAATAACATTCGGGATCCCCGTCCTAGAGAAGATTTCTAACAACGCTTCACAGGTTGTCTTAGCTGATAAATTAGTAATTGCAACCGCCTCTGCCCAACGACTATGGACATCTACAAGACAAAGAATAAATCGGTGACCTTTAGAGCTGATCGGCTCAATGGGTCCTATTAAATCTACATTTACGACCTGGAATGGCAATTCAGGTCTCGTAACGGGAGTAATTGGGGTTCTATCTTTTACTTTTACTGGTTTTGTCAACTGACATTCGTGACAACTGCTAACAAAATCATGGACATCCCTCTTTAAACCTTCCCAATAAAAAGAGTATCGTATTCTTTCTGCTGTTTTCCTTTCCCCCATGTGTCCAGCAAAAGGAGATTCATGAGCTAATCTTAAAACTTCAGCCCTCCGCCTTTCGGGCAAAACCAATTGAGCACAATTCTCCCCAAGAATTTTTTCCGTGTGAAAGAGATATCCGTCAGATACATAAAAATTGCTCTTATTTTTTCTTCCTAACTCCCATTGCCTAACAAGCTTTTCACACTCTCTTTGCTGATGCAGAAAAGATAAGCTTTCACTGTGACTGATTTCGTCCCGATGTCCATCTATCTCTGATTCATTATCTGCGCTCTCTTTTTCGACCTCTGAACTGCAAGAATCACCTGTTTTGACTTGAGTTGCTCTCCCCCCTATACAATCATTCCCTGATTCTACAGCTTCGCTGAGCGGAACGTAATTTTCGCCTTGACTCACGTTACTTTCCCTCTTGTCTCCGGGGGGGTCCCTACAATCTAATCCTGACTCGCTTTCCTGTAGTCTTTTTATGATAGCCGGAGGTATCAACATATCTTCAAGCAATTCAGGAGCAACAGCACACAATATCTCTTCGTGAATCACATTCGTTCTGCCATCCTTAGCTATCGCCAAAGGGATGTTTACTAACGGACATTTTATTGCAGGGCCAAAAATGCCCTTTAAATAAATTGAAGGCTTGTCCCTGATATCTATTTTCGGGACAATACCTCTTCTAATTACTGTTATTTCCGTTCCTGAGTCCACTAAACAATTCGTGACCACCCCGTCAACACTAATGTCAATTTTTTCTAACTTACACAATTGATTTTTTATTGTGTTTCCCTCGGGTTTTGACTCTAGTAATTTACTAACTCTAGCAATAACTGCTCCTTCTTCGATCTCATTGTCTGACTGAGGATCTTTTTCTACTCTCTTTGCTCTGGCTGACTTAGCGCTTCCCGTATTTTTGTTTTGGGGATTCCTATTTAATCTCCAACAATCCTTTTTTAAATGGTTCTTTCCCCCACAGTGATAGCAAGAAAAATCCTTTCCAACCCTCCTGTTCAGATCTATTTTACCTTTTTCCTCATAATTTCCCCTATTGGAATTCTTAAAATCCAAATGTTTCTCCCAGTCCTTACTAGTTTCTCTTTTATGCCCGTTTTTAGGAGTATGGTACGTTTTTCCCTTCGCCATGTAGAACACATCTATTTCCTGGGCCAACTCTTTAGGTTTAAACCAATTATCCCCTTGCCTAACCCCTATGTGTACAGCCGTTTCTGAGTCAAGCGTTTCAAATATCCTGTCAGCCACTACCAGCTGCTTTATCGTCTCAAAATCTTGTGCCTTCCTCAACTTACAATAGTAGTCCCACATAGAAGATAATCTAGAGGTGAATTGGGCAAACGTCTCACCAGGCTCCCTAATCGCTTTCTTAAAATTTTCCAAACATGTTCTAGCTGACGGTTGGAACTCCCTTAAAACTACCTTTTTTAATTCCTCATAATTTTCATACTGTTCCCCTTCGACATATGACAGTAATGGAGCCGCTTTTTCTCCTAACAAGCAAAGCAAAATTTTCCCCTTTAATTCATCTTCCACCTGTTCACTACTGAACGCTTTTTCCAGACTAGTGAAAAAATAATCCCAGCCTTCGGCTTTGTTTGGAACTTTGACCGTTAAGAGTCTAATTATCTTAATTACTTCTTCAAACGATCTTTTTCCACCTTGCCCTTCCTGACCTGTTACTATAATTTGACGCCCCTCTTGATCTGACCTTTGTGACTTTATTTTTTCCATTTCTATCCGTTCCTGAGATTGAAGTTTTAAAATCTCCATCTCATTTTTTTCCCTCACTTGCCTTTCATCAATTATTGACTGTAACAGTTCTTTCACTGTTTCCTCGTCATAATTTTCCATTCCTAAAATAATCTTTTTTATATCTATCATCGTTTGCTCTGGTTGGACTTCCAACCCCAATTCCGATGCTAGCAAAATGAGTTCTGCTTTCCTCCCTCTCATTAAGAAAGCCATATTTAACCAATATTGAAATAGAAAATTTTCCTCACAAAAATGTTAATCAATGCACAAAAGTACGTCCCTTATATAGATAGCATAACTTCTCAATACCCGGACAATGGAAAAAATACACTGATCATTTGAAATAATAAAAATAACATGCTTTTCATGCAACAAAATAAAATAACATTAAATAAATATTCAGCATTCTATAAATACGTATTTCATATTTACTTATCATTTCACCCACAACCCAGTGCTGTGAAATTAACACTACGCTTTTCCTTAAAATAGGTAAAAAGTATTCAGCATTCTCTATAATATTTACTCTAATTTTAATCAACATTCAGCTGATATTAATTTCTAATAAATGCGCTCCAACATTTACTTAAAATTATAAACATGTTATTTATCATGTCACTTATCCCTGTATCAAACAATCAAGGAAAAGTCACTCACCTTGTCTGTTGATTTCTTCAGTATCAAACTTTAGTTGTCAGGCTCCTCTCCATAGTAGCAAACACACACGCATACTGTAAACGTCGATTCTTTATATCCGTACTTGATGATTTGTCGTACCATCATCACAGCAGCACATTTATCCAGTAAGTTGTAAGGATTTACATATTAGCTCGCCATCATTATATAAGCACACATATCCAGAAATCGGAGTTATAAGGATCTGAGATAGACTTTTCTTTTATCACACCGCTGGCACCACTTTATGTCACAACTCTAGCGACCGTGGAATTGCGAATGGTAGATCGTCTGTTTCCGAGCGGTTATATTTAATTGAGGCATTCCTTTGGTTCCGATCCACTTGCGGTAAAAGAAAACATACTCAATAGATCACAATTAACTCTTCTGGATTAAACTAATTTTTAATATTTACAGAGAACTATGTACAAAATGATGCAACTATGCTTTCCCATAATGGAAAATAAAAAAAAAGTAAATTACACATCATATTTTGTTTCCATCGAGAGGAGAGACACATTGTCCTCTCTCCCTCCGTTCGAAACTCAACTGACTCTTCTTTTTTCTCTCGCCCCCTTGTCCAAGCGGGAGCTTGCTGAGTCGGGGGTGACGTCAACTAGGGTCAGGGGTCAGCATCGACCCTCCCTGGTGAAAGCACATAGATAGAATAATACTGTGAGAGAACACGGGTTTCCAAGGGCGCGACAATTACACTACTGGACGACACTTTTGTAAATCGCATAAAGACGTTGAAAAAAAAATATTTTATTCCTTCCAGATGATCATTATGGAATAACAGAATCCTATGTTAAAACAATGTCTGAATTACATCCAGTGATATTGATTACACAATATCACTGGATTATTCACCGTTATCACGTAAGCAAATATACCTGTTTTGGTTTTTACACCATGACCTTTATATATTACAAAGATTTCAGGCAGAGTCCAAACCATGAAAACGCCAAATTATCACAAAAGGGTTTGATTTTATGAGAAATTTGGCCTTATCATTTATCTCCAACTAAAAAAAAAAAAAAAAAATTGAAATTTCGGAAGGGGGCTCACATATCATGGTTTAAATCCATCTGTGTCCCTCCTATGACTTATGCTGGCATCAGGTGTTATTTACAGAACATTTTTGCTTCCTTGCACGAAATATAAGGAAGTAATGCAATCGCAAAAAATTTGGGAAGCCAGAAAAAAACCGATTTTGACTACCTCTAAATTTACTTTTAAGAATTTTTGCGATGCATCTCATCGTACGCTAGCATGTACATTCATATAAATGCATGTTCAGCCCATTTTGTCCGACCGCAAGTCCATTTTGACCATTTTTCCACTGACGTCTGTACGTACGTGCGTATGTATGTAAATCGCATATCACAAAACCTATTGGTCGTAGAATGTTGTAACTTTATATTTAGGATTTTTGCAACATCTAGTTTTGCACCACGAGTTTTGGTCCCAATCGACTGGATAATTTATTTACAGGACCACCCAAAAGATTTTAAATACATTACGCTCTGTGAGCAGAAATTCATTAAAGCGTATTTTAAACATAGAGAAATTAGGCTATTTCAAACAACTCAAAAGAGTTATATATTGTTAAGGGCTACAAAATGAATCTCTCCATCGAAATTAGTGTCCTTTATCACTTTTAGTTCTACAAGAACACTCAAAAGCATTTCAACATATTTCGGTCAATGGTAGTTTTAGAGACATTCATCCATTTCAAGCAATACCGTCCTACCACATATAGTTAGGTAATGGTTCGAAAACGGTCACGTGCTTAGCTCAAAAATTGCGCCAAAAGTCGCCAAGCTTGGCGAAAGAAATTTTCTCGAGTACCGCAAATAATAAGACACTTTAGGGCAATTTTTCTAATGTTGGGAATTTTAACAAATTAAGGACTCGTACGAATCCTGCTCATTTTTGAGCGAGTTACAGCTATTTTTGTAATCTTCCTTTAATTTTTGGAAATCAGTGTATTTTTCTCCAAAAAAACAACAACAAAAAAAAATCAAACAAAACACAAAACAAAACAAAAATTATTATTTTTCATAAAATTCATTCTTGTATCAGACATCAGTTTAACAAAATATAAAGACTAAAATTTTATCAACTTTCACAATCCTTAAAAATAGTTTTCAAACCAGAACTGTATGTATTTATTCCTCAGTCCATCATTACTGTGCAAAAATATTCTATCCATTCCAACAAAGAAAAATATTTTTGTCTTACCAAATCTTCGCTTGAAGGATGAAAGATTATTTATTTCAATACGCTTTTCTCCAGCAGTAAAAATATTTCCGTATATTTATAGATACAAACTTTAAACAAGAAAATAATTTTCTAAATACTATCTTCTCACTAGTACAGATATATCTTTATAAAACATATTATAATTCTCAAATTCAACGAAATTTAATTCCTTCTGACCCTTTCAGAATGAACTATGAAACTATTCGTTTTTAGACAGAATTTTCCAATTCCTTCTATATTAATAGAATTTCTGTGAAATAGCTCTTCTATGTGAAATATTTATTCCATAAAACTTTTTCTTGTATCGTAATACACTAAGCTTTAGTTCTGTTTTGGAATTCAATCTGCGCCTGTATTATCAACAATTCTGTGTATTCCTTTGAAAGCATCACAGTAAAGAAATAGAAAAAAATCACGTAGTTATATTTTCATGAACAATGTCAAATTTAAAGCTACATGTCGTAGTTTGAAATATGCATGAGACTTTTCTCACTAATTTTTACTTTCCGAACATGTACCATGTAAGGAAAGTACTGTAATCATGAAAAAATTCGACTTCGAGATTCTGGTGTATTTACACGTTTTGAGGTCTTCTGAATTGATTTATGCTATTTTTACGAGATGTATGTATGTATTGTATGTATGTGTGTTTGTGAACACGATAGCTTCTAAACGGGGCATTCGATTGAGCTCAAATTGGGTATATATGTTATAAACCACCGTCGCAAGACCGGTATTGATTTTGGTGTGTATAGGACTAATAGTTTTTTCTAGAGGGCTACGAAAAAGATTTCATTTACATTATGGCCTATGGGAGGCAATTCTTGAAAGTGCGATAGCGTTTAAACGGTACATTCGATTGAGCTCAAATTGCGTATATATGTTATAAATCACCATCGTAAGATCAGTATTGATTTTGATGTGTATAGGACTTATAGTTTTCCTACAGGGCTACGACAAAGATTTCTTTTACATGATGGCCTATGGGGAGAAAATATTGAAAGTGCGCTAGCGGCGCATTCGATTGAGCTTCAGTTTGGTATATATGTTTGAATTATTCATCTATTAAAATTTATTTAAATGCTTAGTAATGATCTCAATCGTAAGTGTTCGGAAAGTCGAGTGGAGTCACTCCAGATTTTTATTTTTATTATTACTTAAAATAAAAGAAATACATATCTATTTAATTTATAAATTTCAACCATGCCTTTTCGCAAAGTGTTTGATTTTAGTTAAATACAAATTAATATTAATTCTTTATTGGCATACCAGAAAATTAAATATAACGGAAAACTCGAGAAGCTGATGATATGAATAACAGGAGTCACTTGTTCGTTTCAACCCACTTTTAACGCTTAACGTCGCATTGTGGTAGTATTTTAAAGATATTTCATGAGACTGAACCAGTTTTAATGAGCTGAAAATACTCTCTTCACCTCGGTATGCAAATGAAGAAAATTCAGTGCCCTCTTTAGTTCTCATCTTCCTAATTGTTCAAAGAGGCACTTCGATATTATTCTACATCTATTCAAAATGTCATGGTGTTTGAGGAATTTGAATTTGCACACTGTTTGTCTTTAGTGCTAATTTTACTAATTATTCAAATGGGCATTTTGAAACTGCTCTACATCTGCCCATGCCTATGGGCAGAAAGGGGCCATGGCCCCTAGCTCTCCGGAAAAATACATATTAGTGTAATAATTTACGTACAAGTATTACATATATGGGATTCAACACTGTGCCCTAACATGGCCGAGTGGATAAGACACTTAAAACGGTAGACGCTGAAGTTTGAAGGTCCAGGGTTCGGGGCCCATCGCGCGGCTGTCGATCTAACGGTCTGGAGTTTGGCCGATTTTCTTCAGATGTCACGTGAATACGAGTTTGAACCTTTTAGAAAGTCCTCCGACCAAGGAACCTCCATCCATGAACTTTTTTTCTTCATGACTTCACTGACTTTGGGGGGATCAACATCACTGACTTTGGGGGATTTCGATTTCAAGTACAAGAATCCATCAGAAAGTTTATCCATAGCTTTGAAGAAATTTTTCATTATTCCTAACTTAATATGCAATGGAGGTAAAAATATTTTTTTCAGGATTCACTAAAGGGACATATGACACATTTTCCTGGCCAGGGATAAGAGATTCACGTTTGGGCCATGATTTTTTAAGTGATCTTCTATTGATTTTTTAAGTGAGACTTCTTATCTCTGCTGTCCCATTCGCGCAAAAAACAGCAAAATTTGGTGAACCCAAGTTGCAAACCAAGCAATAAAGCAATGACCTTTAAATCACCACAGATATTCCATTAATATTTTTCATATTCTATTTTCTCTAAAACTAGTTTCATATTTTCATATGTCTCTTTCATCTCAGTGGCATGCGCTACTGGTATTCATGGAAGTCCATTGCCAATATGTAGCAGCACAGACTTCAAACTAACTTTAGAGGAGTCTATGAACAATCGCCACTCATCTGGCCGGTGTTGATGCCCAAGAGTTTCCATAACTGAACAAATATCATTTCAAATCACAATACCATTTTCTTCAGAGCAGTCTTTAAAAACATTATGGCGGATACGATAGCTACATATTCTTACACTTTTTTGTAGTAGATTCCACCCTTTGAGTCTGGAAGTTAATACTTCAGCTTGCTGTTTTGACAGATTTAAATCCCGAATCAGGTCATTAAGATCTTGCTGATTGGGAAAGTATGGTTCTGATGAACAGCTACTGGCTTCATAAGTTGATCATTTTGATTTTCATCTGAATTATTTCGAGTCTGAGTCAGCTCAATACTGACACATTGCAATGCCAGATTAACAGGTCTGAGTATGACCAAACATGAATGAACCTGCACAGTCTTTGTTTTACGGTGCTTCACTGTGATATTACAAATAATTTCCTTAAATATAGCTTGGGTAAAATCGCTACATATGAGGTAACGGTTCCTATGAAAGGTCAACGAAAACGCTAAAATCAGATTTTGAAAAGTAGCTTTCACAGAAAAACTATGCCTGATGGGAAAATTCTGACTATGTATCTGAATTCAGGATGAAAAAATGCACTAGATTCACAATTCAGATTTCTTGTGAAAAAAACCTTGTGTAATAAAACTTCGCATCCCTCAAACATATGCGCACTCACCCACTTACACACATTAGAGTCTTTTTTTTTATATAACGACACACTACCCAGTGTTCTCAATGTAAAGACGATAACGATTAATTTACTTGAACCGTAAAGTGAATCTTAAAAAAATTATTAATAACGGTTGTCTATTGTCGAAACTCATTGTGCCGACGCTCTTCATAACATACGTGCTGTGTATGATACACAGGCATCTTACATTTAACCTTTTTATAATACTGAGGGCGCCTCAGTAGCGATCCCTTGATGAGGTTTCGGCTACTTTGTTTACATTGTAACCGATTTACTTGAAATTTTGATACAACCACCCTTTCTCGTTGGTTTCTTCGTGAAGGGACGTTCAGTTAGGGAATTTTCACTACAAAATGAATTTTTGACGAGCTATTTTTAAAACACCGCCGAATATAGAAACAACGTGTCTCAGTCAAAATTTTCGGCTAAAATGCTATTTTCGTTACGTCACAATGACGATAGCAATGTACGTCTTCTTTTAAGTCGTGCCCGTGGAACCAACGCCCCCTAGAGAGGAAAGCCGCGGCGCTTACTTGTGACGTCACACCGAGTAGGTCGTAAAGCAAAGCGTTTCCATTGGGTTTCTCCTCTCTCCCGCGCCGCGAGAGAGAGGAGAAACCCAATGGAAACGCTTTGCTTTACCTACTCGGTGTAACGCCACAAGTAAGCGCCGCGGCTTTCCTCTCTAGGGGGCGTTGATGGAACGTGCCTTACGAACTTTGCATATCCTATGTGCCCCGTACGCCATTGCATATAATCAGAAAAATTGGCCTTTGGCGGCTCCCATACAGTAATTCAAGAAAATTGTGAGGTAAAATTTTGTAAAAATTAATAGAAGCTGCTGCTGTGCTTGTCCCGTGTCTGTGGTTGGGGTTCATCAGGACAGTATATACGACACTTTAGGGACTGTAACAGGCTTAAAACCGAATAGGTAGGCCGTCCCTGAAGGTAGTATCCTATAGTATCCTATACAGTAAAACGTAATAAGGAACTTTGATCACTTTTATTTCTTTTCTGAAGTACCACTGACCGGGTTTTAAAAGTTTAATAGAATTTTGGAAAAAGGCTCCCAATTTAAGAACAAAAAGACACCAAATTAATACTCCCTAAATAGAGTAGAAAAATTACTAAAAATGTCGCTATACCCAAAATAGCCCCCACCCCTCCAAATACAATGAAAAGTCGCTAAAAATTTTGCGACGAATCCCCTAAATTGATAACTAGTCTTGTCTAGAACAATTCTAGTAACTGTATCTTTTTTTTAGTACTACAGTGCTATTAAAATCAAGCAGGTTTTTCAGCGTCGACATAACTTATGTACGCGATTTGTCACGCCGAGGCACTTTTTAAAAGTGTTTGCCAGATAACGCGGAGGGGAGGGGGGGGTGGCTGAATAAAATATTGAATGTCGCCAAGGTTTGCAATTTTTAATAATTGATCGCCTAGTTTGGTGATAAAAAACAAGTCTTCAAATCTGAGTCAACCTTGGCGATGACTTCCAAATTTGACTAGAAACTGGCGAACGCGACAGTCTATTACAAAGGATTAGTATAGTTTGAATATGCCTGAATTAGACTGTAAAATAGTTTTAGTAGGCGATTGTATTATTGGTTTCAATTCCGAAGAAGTGACAGGGAAGATAAATACGGTACACTCATAGATTATGATAAACTTTCCAAATGTTATTTATAAAAGTGAAATATAGTTAGGATATGGATGACGAAGATTGCTAAATAGGTTTCATGGGCGATTTCAATATACATATCAATTCCAAAGATGTGTTTTAGGGAACAAGGAAGAAAAATACGGCAGACTCTCATGCATAATGATACTATTTCCAACTTAAAAGAATAAGGAAGAAGAATAGAGACAACGCATGAATTAGGATACGCTTTTAATATAGAGCACTTTAGTGCGTATTTAAAATAGTGTTTCAGACTTTTTATGTGAATAAACATAGGTCATTTTGTAGAACTAAATTTCAGGATTCTGTTTTGAATGTTTGTTTTCAGATAATTAGAAATAAAACCATACGGAAAAGGTTTTATAGTATTATATTTAAGATATTTTTTTTTTGCAGTAAGCAGAACAACTAAAATCCTCAAATAAGACCATTTCGCTGAACACAATGTTGCATTTCTTAAATTAAAACACACTTATATTATTCAACGACGATTATTCAGAAACATTCAAAATTCTGATAACAGAATTTATAAGATTACTGAATTTATTTTTTTTAAAGTTTAGCCATTGCGTATTGAGAATTCAATAACATCCATCGATCTCAACTTTAAGGAATTTGAGAGATAATAACTAAAAATGAGGGAATTTGCAGTTATTGAAAACTTATCTTTAACTTGCAGATTATCAGAAATTATAAAGCCAATACTGAGTTGAGTAAAGTAATGTTTTTGAAGGCTTTCCATATTTATCGGAATTGATTTAACTTACAGTTTGATGATCGTAATTTGAATAGTAAAATGGGTTTAACGATGTGGGGGGGCCATAATCTCAATACCTTACTAAATTTAAATGTATTTTCAACTTATTAAATCGGAATAACTTTATAAATTTAAAATTGGTTCGTGACTATAAAAAGATTTTATGACCGCACTGCCGACATATTTAACATATGTTGAAGAAAAGACTCCTGTAAGTGATTTAATTTCTTTATTTTTATTTTATGGAAGTATCAAAAAGCTGATTTCATTTTTATAATTCTGTTTTCGTTATAAAACTTTCACACAGCGCATTATTTTCGATTGTACGCCCTTGAACTTAAAATTTGCTGTACGACATTTTTTATTTTAATAATCTCAGAACGCAAACAGAAGTTGGATGCAACTTTCTTACTCGATTTTCTACATATATGTGCGTTAGAGAATTCAAGAAAAAGTTAGACATGTGAACCAAATTAGTAATAATAATTTTTACTATGCAATAGGAGAAACAAAATGGTTTTGGAAAACATTGCAACTGTCAGTAAGGAACAACTGACAAAGTAGAATTTTAAGGCAATTAATTCAAATATTTAAAAATATATGGAATAAGAAAGCACCTTTTTTTTAACTAATGGTCGACATTATCTGCTTATAGGGATCAACCACCACTAGGCTGGAAGTGCTAGTCACTTTAATACGGAGACACCTATTAGGTAGGTGGACAGCGATGCTTCCAATGAATGGACGGAAGAAATAGCACCCAAGCTCATGCAGGAGTCAATCCCGGAGCCGTGGTATGATAGAATGATTCTCCAGCCACTACACAACCAAGGCGGTAGAAATAGATGTAGTATAATTTTTCATTACTGGCGATAAATCACATAGTTTGTAAGGAAAAACAGTGACAAGAATGGTTGATGGGTTAGTATGAAAGAAAAAACATATTTACTAATCCCATGCGATTAGATTTAAGAGTTAAACATAACTTGCTTGCATTGTTGATAGCACTATCGACATTCACCATTCGTAACTATTTTTACTAGCACGCAAATTTTATGCGAGGGATAGACTAGTTTTAAATATTTCTTAAAGTGCATTCAAATGCACATGTTAAAGCAACCATAACCTATCATTTATAACGTAGGTGGAGAGTTTTCAATATTCTGTTCCGCTTCGTAGGGTAACATAAATCGCACCTTTTCCCTCTGACACGTAACAATCCATCAACAGGAGAAAAAAAAAATAAATAAAATGGAAAAGCTCTCGATTCCATCACTTGAATCGATAAGGCGAGAGAAAACAAAATCTTGAAATTGAAATTCAACACTTTTCGCCTGTCGTGAATATCACATAGACCTAATATCCATTTCGAATATGGTATCTCCACTTCAATAAACAAAATTCTGCACTTAATGTCAGTGAAACTTGTGTAAATTTTTATAATTAGTTTGTTAGCTATAGTATTTATCGCATGCAGATATTTAAAAAAAAATCTCCCGTATGCTTTAACTAACAATTTATTCTCCATATGATACACACTAGGGGAGACCCCGGGGAACATTGATACAAAGTAAATATTTTTAGTTAATTTATTTGAAAATTTAAAATTCCTCTTCTAAAAGTTAGAAAGTGAAGAAATTCTTCGCCGAATCTGTGAAAGTTGGCTGGATTCGGATTTGCAATTTCTTGATAAAGGTAACTTATTGTTTTTCTCTAATTTTGGAAGTCTCTTTTATAACATCATAATTAGAATTTAATTTAACATATCTCTTAGAGTACAATAGCACATCATAACATATGCTATTGACATTTATTTTTTCACTGTCTTGAACCACAATTAAACGACAAATGTATTTAATGTAAACAAAAAATTCAAAAGCTTTACTTTTAGGTAAAAAGAAAAAGATTGAGCCATTTTGTAATCATAAAAAGAGACAACTTTCTGCAATATGTTCCAACGTGTCTTTGTCTCCCTACTATAAAATAAACTCGGAAAAAAAAATTTAGGTAAAAAGAAAAAAAAGATCAAGCCATTTTGGAAAATAGGTGAATTCAACCTTACCAATGCTCATATTAATTTGATGTGTCAATGTTTACATAATTCATGCTAATTAATTATTTTTGTTTTGCTCTAGAATATATCCAAAATCACATAATTTTTCAATTTACAATCTTACTGGGCCGACCAATAACCAAGTGGATAAACACTGATCATTGGTAAGGGACTGAAGTATGAAGGTCTAGGATTCTGGCCTACTGCACGGCAATCAATCTAACGGTCTGGAGTTTGGGGCAGTGTTTTTCAGATGTAACTTTAATACGTGTTAGAACCTATTAAAATGCCCTCTGCTCAAGGCAATTCCCCTGATACAGATAGCTTTCGTGTAACTTTGCCTTGACCAATACGAGCAACTACAGTCTTAATGGTGATTTTGAAGTTCTTATTTGGATAGAGGTGTTCATATTTTTTTATGTTGATTTTTTTTTCTATATTAAAATATTCAGATATAAACTGTGTAGTTTTTCTTTATTAGTTCAAATTTAAGCTTAAAGTGTCTACCTGAATTTTAAAATATAGTTTGCAGACAAAAATCCGATTTCCTTGTTTTGGTTTAATATTGAACCTGGATGTTCCAGTCTGAACTTTGTAGCTATCTTGCTTATAATTTGAGTTACAAGAAATTTTAATATTAGTAATTTCACAGGGAAAGCCTGGTATTTGATTATAGCTTCTACTTTAAAAAAAATGAGATCTTTTTAACATTTTGCTTTATTGAAAAACCCCTCAGTCAAAAAATTTTGATTGTAATTTTATGAAAATTTAGCAAAATACTCTAAAGGAGTTGGTTTTGGGAATGGGATTTTATTATGAATGTAGGGAAACTATTTTTCATTTTTTAGATATTCCAAGTTATGAATTGCCATGTAATTTCATCATTTTTCTGCGCGTAAAAACATTAACTTCTCTTATTTTTCAAATAAAATTGTTAAAGCTGTGAGAGTGGTGTGTTCCCAGACGGAGATTTCAAACTTCAAAATAAAATTTACAGAAAAAGACACCTTCACTGGAACATAAAATTGGATATTTTTCAAAGTGGCATTTTATAGCAAATTTTATGCATGTTTTGAACCTAAGGAAACCGCAATATTTAAAGATATACAGTTTTTCACATGTTAATATCAGTTTTTAACCACATTATTTAATGCAATGCTCATAAGCAGATAATTTTTCAAAGACTGAAAAAAAAATATCCGAAGGTAGACATTTAAAAATAAATATTAAAGTAATTTTTCAAATTCTAGTTTAATCTTTAAAAACTATTTAAATTTTGATATTTTTACCTTTGTGCGTTGTAATTCATAGAAAATTTTACTGTACAGCAAGCATTTTCTATCAGAACTTTAATCTAAAGACAGTATTTTACAGAATTTTACTAATTTATAGTATTTCACAGAAAAGTAAACAGCATGTGTGTTTGAAAAAAAATTGACAGAATGAAACAACTTTTTCCAGAAAATAAACTTCTTCTCACTTTGATCTTACTCAAAGTATGAATATTTAAAACGGACATGCCCATTTATAAAAGAAAACGAATCCGCGCATCATTGAAGAAAAAGTTCTTTATTGATGATGTTCCAAAAGTTTTGAATTTTAAAACTGTCTAGACATCCTAGACAAAAAAATTAAACTGAAATACTTTGATAAATTTCTTAAGAAAATATTTCTGAAAAAAGTTGTGCATCTTCATGATGTACAAAATTTTTGAAAACTTAAAGTTTTATTTTGCTTCCTAAATGTTTTTCTGGTAAAATATAGAGATGATGTGTATTTTTTCAAGGTTATCAGGCATATTAATATAGTATTGTATTGTTCTACGCCTTTATGTAGAAATTCATAAATGTATGTAAAAAAATCATGAGATAAAAAATAAACAAAAAAAAATTCTTAGTTGTTGTCAGGTATAAATTACAAAACCAAATACCAAGAAAACATTTTAAAAGCAATTTACCTGTAATTTTTAAGGATGAAGCTCAGTAAAACAAAAGTGATTTCCTTCTTTTTGTTACATTTAATCTCCCGTGTTTGAACAGTGTGGAAATATTATACTACTTCTTTTCAAACTTACGTAAAAATTTCAAAAATTTTAATTTGCATATTTTTAAGAGGTACTTTTAATGAACAAAAACCCCCTCTATTTTTTGGGGGTTGATTAATAAAGTCAGAAAGATTTTCTCTTTTTCTAATTTATTTTAAAAATAAGGCGCTGTGAGCTAACATGTAAGAAAAGTGAATTTGTAAAAATAGAACTGTATTTTGGACGAAAAAGATCTTATATAAAAGACTATCACTCAAACGTCCACTGAAAAAAAAAGCATAGTAACAAAGTGCCACAAAATGTTACCTTTAACCTTTAGTTACCTTTAAAAACTGGAATATTTTGCATAACATGCCTCTTCGTACATTTATTTTTTTGTAAATTTTAGGAATATTTTGTATTTTCAGCTTTTATTTATGTTTGTTACATTGTTCTCTTCAGTTTGACATTATGCTGTCAGTGAAAGATTTCAAGCAGCAACAACAAAAAACTTAATTAAAAGCCTGAAACTGTATTGCTCGTAAATCGGGGAAATTTGTTATTGTAAAGCCTCACCTTTTTAATGGTGATGTTTTTGTAAATTTATTAAATGTCATCTTCATACTTTACTGAAAAATAATATAGCACATTGTGCTACATCGAAATAAAAAATATGAAATGAAAACTAACTAAATAAATATACTGTAAGTGTACAATAATACTGTGAATTACTGTAGACTGCATATTTACTTATAAATAAATACAGTGTATTAGTAAATTGTAAATAAAAGAAGTATGTTATTTACGCTCTTTGAAAATACTCTTTGTTACTGAAAAACAGTGCTTAAATCAAAATGTATAAGTAGTAACCTTTTAGGAAAACAATCACAGCTTTCATTTACTTTGCACTGTAGTAAATTATAAAATAAAAAACGTAAAAATACCCCATCCCTTAACTGAATTTTAGAATCTTGAAAAACTCCTTTTTTTTATTTATTTATTTTTTTTTTTTAAAACGTAAAGGATACACCAGCAATGTGGCTCTTGCTACCACTTTCATTTTCTTACTCATGGAAGGTGAAATAGAATTGTAAAATTGTTACGTCTGGCGCGATAACAAAGAGGTGTTTTTCTTCAGTTTGAAGCTAATATTCTAGACTTTTCATGTATATAATTGTTATCTTATAGAAAAGTTAGGGGAGACCGGGATACAGTGGGTCAATTTTCAGATTTTTAAATAAAATTCTAAAAATATTTTAAAAACAGAATATCAAACTAATGTATTATATTTTCTGATCGATTAGCTATCCAAATTAATTTTAATTCAAATCTAATAAAAGTTTTCGTACAATAAAAACCGATTTTTAAGTACTTTTCCTTAACTGGGTCAACAAATGGGCTAGAGTGAGCAGCTAACGAGAAACACAATAAAAAATTTTCTTTCACTCGTCGGTAAGCAATTTAAAATTTGCCTGACAATATTTAGTATTTAGATATTAAAGTAGTTTAAAATTTAGAAAGTAAATATTAATTTTATGGTTCTAAAAATATACACACACTGAATTTCTTAATAAAATTAAAGAAAATGGTTTTAGATAATATCAGAGTCCCATTAAGTTTACAAAATTTTTGTTTTATAGTTATTTTTAAGACATTAAATCAAAAACTGTTATTTTACATTAGAATGTTTATATAGTCTAAATTATTGGGCATTACATAACGGAAAATCTACAAAATGTCAACACTATCAACTGCGCTCTCAGTTCGTTGCAATACATTTGCTTTTGGCGACTTTCTCAGGATATCTTTACTGTCTGCTGTATAAATGTCTGCTTCATCAAAGATAAATGCATAACCTAGCTGAATTCCTTTCATGTAGTGCACTTCAAATTCATTTTCATTTTTGCCTACAACTTCAGTAACATAGTGTTTAAAGTGCATTTTTTGTTGCCGTAGACCTTGAATAATACTAAACCCCCAACGCTAGCATTAAGGTCTACTACATCTCCAAATCCTTAAAGTCAGATTCACTAGATGATTCTTTTCATTCTTCCTTTTCTTCAATTGAGCTATTCTTGTAGTTGCTTGCAAATTTTTTTCCTTGTCATGCTTGATATCATTAAGCCTTTCAATCTTCTTTTTTCAATCTCCGCATTTTGGCTTGTGATTTTCACTGTAAGAATTTCTGTTTTTCTTTAGGTTGTCTTTCAGTTTTTTCGCTTTTGCATGAGTTAGAAAAAGGCTTTTAGTTATTTTTTGTTTTGCATAATTTGCTTGAGAAACTGAAGATTTTATGGTTGATGTGGAAGACTTATTTAGATAAATGTAGATCATTCAAGCATCCAAAAGTAAGAAACTTACAGAAATACATAGTGGGGACACAGTGTGTCACTGACCCACTGTAACCCATTTCAGGTGATCCAGTGTGCCCCAAATGAACCAATGTATTGTTTTTTTTTACCTGAAAATTCCAAATCGTTAAAATAGTCATTTCAATACAACATAATAGAAAAGAAGGTAATTTAGACTATATAAACATTCTACATAACTCATATTTACTTCACAAAGGGTGTAGCCGTATTTCCATGGCGAAACTGCCCCCAAACGTAACCTGTATGTTATATTGTAGAGGGCGCTAATAGAGTTGATCGAGTAAAATATCTTAGTTAATTGAGGAGCTATTTGAAAAAAATTGTCCAGCGACGACTTTTTTTAAAAAGCGATATATCCTAGTTAATTTTGAAGCTAGGAAAATAAATCTAAATGGAAGTGTTATGGTACATTTACAGTTTATTTTATAGCAGTTTCCTAATGCTCCCTCCTTCCTCCTTTCGTATTTTTCATTAGACATTCCTTTTTTCAAGAATATTTTGTTTGTTTTGATGACATCATAAAAATCACAACATGACAGTTCAGAATTAATTTTGACATTTGGTAGATGTTTAACCTTTTAACGCGCAGTGTTCCCGCTCTGAGAACACCAAACTCTGACGTTTTGACTGTTGCCAGTCACGAAGAATAGATTTGATTTCTATAAAAATAGTTGCGGGTGACATAGCTCCATGAGAATCCTTTACTTTTTAGTATGTCATTTCCCGTAAACAAATTGGCACGATTATTTTTAACAGCACTGGCATCTGCTGAAAAATGGAAGAATGCGAGAACAGCCGGATAGATTTGCCCAATACTGAAAAAAGGGCAGCCGTTGCTATTGCTCGACTTAACTACCAGCAAGATGGCGGGCGATCGAAACGTTCATCGCGTGCCACAGATCTAGAGACCCTTTTTTGACGACAGCTGTCACAGCCAACTTTTTTGTCACAGCCAGCTGTCGTCAAAAAAGGGTCTCTAGATCTGTGGCACGCGATGAACGTTTCGATCGCCCGCCATCTTGCTGGTAGTTAAGTCGAGCGATGGCAACAGCTGCCCTTTTTTCAGCATTGGAAAAGGGTTGCGCCTCAAAGGGTTAAGACTATGTTAGAGGATGTTAGAAGACACGAAACATATTGAAAGTCTACCCCTTTGTGCCGACCAAATGCTCCCCCCATAATAGAAAAAACTCTCTCAACTGGAGCAGATATCCCCAAAGACATCACGAACTGAAACATGTTGCGACATGAAGCATCACGACTTCTGAAAAACCTTAAAAATAGCTTTCCACTTCTCTTCATTAAAAATCTTAACTTAAAAGAACATTTAAAAACAAAAATTTGAATTTTTATCACCATTTTTCAGTCATTTTTGCACCCCCTCTTTTAATTTTTGAGGGGTAGCTCAAGGTTACCGTTGCTTTTCGGTAATCAGGCCCTAGGCATTCTGATTTCTTAGGAAATGCGTCCTTTTAGTCGAAAGTCTATCATATCATTAATGAAATAGTTATAAGTAGTTAGATGTTTAGAGTGATTGTTCAAAGTACAATGATGCTTTTTGGTCGATTTAAGAGTTAAAAATTATAGCAGAACAATAAGACGATTTTTGGTATTGCTTAATATGTTTATAAGTAAACAAATTTTTTTACGATAAATAATTATAAACTAGCTGCTTACCCGTTCTCCGCACGGTAGGAGACGAATATTTTCCTTACACATATTATCCGAATTAAACCCAGTAATAGGAATCTCTAATAGTGAAAAATTGCTGGAATTCTGACGAAAAGCTGACTCCATGAGTGGAAATTTGAGACAATTGCAACATGATGACACAAAAACTACGTTATTGTCACTGGCGATCAGAAAAGTAAGAACTTTACAGTATGCAGGCGAAACTTTTCTCTTTCGAAAAATGCCTTATTTCTACATCATATAACTCTCTTTTTTAGGTTTAATTTATGGCATTCATACATACCATATGAATAACATTACATGATGTTGAATACTATTTTATCTTATCTTGCATTTCGTAAAGCGTGGACAATGCATTAGCACAGTTATGTTGCAGATGACTTTATTAAATTTTACCCAAATTTTAAAAACCTACACGAAACAATCGATGCACATTGTACGTTCAGAAACCAAAAATGCATCCTGTTTCCGTGAAGATTTTGTCGCTTTCGTAAATGAAAACATTTGTGACGTAACTTAAGCGGAAAAGCTTATTACCTTTACTGAACTCTTAATACAGTAGCACACTTGTTACATAAAACTAACGTTTATCTCACTGCCAATTCACACTAAATAAATAACTAATTTTATATTTTATTTTTAACATAGATTAATTGCATAGTGTCAAATTCAATATTAAACAAAATCTGAAATCGTTTCTAGAGCTCTTGGTCTTGTAACTGGAGTAACTGGAATATATATGAAAAAATAAATAGAATTTTAACATATAAGTAATTTATATGAAATATTCTAAGCACACCGGATCCCGTTATTCGGAAAGATTCCGCAATAGCCATGGGAAGAAAGAGCAATTAATTTCATATTATATTTTGTATTTCTTGCAAGCGCCTTTGTTATGTACATGATTGCAATATCATTCTCGTACGCGATGCTTATCCTATAGTCTCTGGTGATTTATTTTGGATTTTCATTTCATATTCCTGACTTTTCATACTTTCGAAATTTTGTTGCTTTGCCCATGTTAATAATCGATTATCATTTCGCATTACGGCTACCAATTAAGTAGTTTTCCACATATATTTTTTCCACGTTAACGACGTTAATCTGCCTTTTTCTAGTTTAAAAAAAGAAACGCCTACTAAGTTTCACTGCTTCAATTTAGACACACAGAGGGGTTAGGCAAATACGCAACCGACAAATTGCTTCATTATGAACACCAAAGCAGCACATACGTTAGCGTGTAATGTGCTTCTCCGGATAATCTGACAGCAAAATAGAAGACAATGACGTGAAAATGACGTCACAAGCGAAGGAAATAAAATGAAAAATATGCAGAATTGCCTGAAAAACCTTCGATTATTTTTAATGCGCAAATATGTTAAAATTCTATTTGTTTCATATTTATTGCGTTTTCACTTTTTTGGGTCTAAGAGCTGTAGAAATGAGTGGTTTCACTTAATTATTAAATTGAATAACTTAAGTGGCAACAATGGATTCCGTTGCTACGGAAACTGTAGCAGTGTTAAAAATAGAATATGAAATGATTTATTTATGTTTACTTTGCTAGAACTGCCATTTTGGCGTAATTAACGTCGGCAGTCGATGGCAAATAGCCAAAATGAATCACACATTAAACTTGACAATAAATGCAATAATTTAAAGGCATTACCAGCTAGTCTTACTGGGTTTAAAAAATATTCTCATTCATCTCAAACAGCATTCGTATTTATAAAGACTTCCTATTTTATTACACCTTGTTTGGCGGGATTAAAAATTATTTTCTATTCCTACGCTCGTAACACCAACTCATTTCAATCGGGGCATAGAATTAGCAATACAAATGAAAAAGTTTAATTTTCTGAAATTTGGCGGGGTTTCCCTAACTTAAATCAATTTATTTAACTTGATGAAAATCATTTAAAATCGCCTTAATAACTGCATTATTTCTGAACAGAAAATTAAAATTTCAGGCTAAACTCTAGTAAAACCTACACTTGTTTTTAAAAATACTATTTCTTTACGCTCTCAGTAAATTGCGCCAAGCCTAAAACTGTGCAAACCACTAGAATCCACTTTCTCAAAAATCGGCATATAAGCCATTTTTTTTTGCCGAATTCTAAAGTTATACACTTTAGTCTCTGAAATTTACAAATCATTTTTCTTTTGCGTATAAAAAATATAAAATTCCTGCTCTGATTTCCCACGCAGACGATATTTTAATTAAAAAATAACCTAGCAAATATTCGAAACAGAAAAAAAGTATTATTCCTTTATTTTTAATGCAAGAGTGTAAATCATTTAATAAATTCGCCAAACATGGCAACCTCGATGCTTATTTCTCACATTTTCACTACAGGGGTTACAATCGCGGAGAGCAAAAATTAGTGTTTTTGACGGGGTTTTTTATCAATATCTCCTAAACTAATTCGAATTTCGAAATTTAAATTAGCGGAGGCTCTTTCTCGAAATTTTCCGAATAAGTGGACACCTGGATCGAAACTCAACTCCCAGCCGTTTAGGAGGAAATGATGCTACACACACACACACACACAGACAGACGCCACAGATTTTAATAGTATAGACTTTAAAAAAAATTAATTTTTTAATAATATACGAATAATTAAAATAAAGTAAACTAACAACAACAACAACAACGATAACAATAATAATAATAATAACAACAAAAAACCCGAATGAACCATAAATTGCATACCAAAAGCCGAGCATGAACCAAACATCCTAACACGTGGGAAAAAATAAACTCAAAAATAAATGAATTTAAAATATAATAAAAACAAAAATGTCCCATTTGTAAATTGCTTTGTCGACGCGAACGACAGAGAGTCTCAAAAAACTTATACAGTATAAACCATTGCCTTCAGCCATAAATGAAAGTAAGAATACACTAAAGCTTTAAAACAAAATCCTAAAAAAAAAAAGTCAATAATAATAATAAGTCAGAAATGACTTTTGCCATCCGTATAATGAGTTTAACCTAAATTATCAACAATATTAACTACTTGAAATAATTTTAACCAGAACTGGGAAATTATGCAGCTATGAAAAAATAGAAATAGCCTGATTTATTTCAAACAATGATAAGGCAAGGAAACTCATACAGACCTCTCAATTAATTTATTAGCAAACTTCTTTTATGCCAATCATAAAAAAGTAGGATAATTGAAAAAAAAACTAAAATCGTGTACTAAATATGCACATTACACAGTTTAGCTCTGATGAGAAATATGATAACTGGCTGAGATGTAGAGGACTATGAAAGTTAGGAAATGCTATGAAAAACAGTCATTCTAAACGATTGGAAACTCTTCTAAAATTTAAATTTAGAAAAAATATTTGATGCGTTTCATTATATTTAAGGTAGTTGAACTAAAAGTTAAAATTAGTGACTTCAGCCTTTCCCCCCCTATTAATTATGTTAAATAAAATAAAAAATATATTAAATTATAATTAAGTAATTTAAATGAAAAAATAAAGTGCATTTTAACTGAAGTACTATTTTTCTCGTGATTGATAAAAATTTCCCAGTTTTTTCCTAGCAAGCGACATCAAAGGAGTCTAATTTTTGTAAGACTTAAGTTGACTCGAAGCAATGTAAATACAATGTAAAACCATGATAATAAATGGGTACCTACTTTTTTAAGTGTGCATCAATTAAAATTCACACCGACCCGGTGGCGGCTCGTGGGTTATTTAAATGGAGGTTCACAAAATAAATTTCGAAAATTAAATATTAAAATACGACGCACCTTACAAGTTAAAATATATTTCATTTCCAGCAGTTAAAGGAAAACAATGCATGCAACCGAAAGAAAACAAGTAATCTTTCGTCTTATATTTCGCCACCAAGATCAGTTTTAGCAAAAATATTGTCTTGATTAATTTTATTTCATTTTTTTTTCAAAGGATAATATTGAAAAATGTAATTGTTTTAGCTCCGAAACATTTATTTTACTGCCATCTTAGTTATTTACACTAGTTCATAAAAAATATTGTACTGAAAAATGATAAAAATAAAGAAAATAATAAGAAAATGAAAAAATGGATTAACTAACCGAACATAACAAACCAAAAGAGCGATAATGGAAAAAAAAAAATCATCCGTGAGCACACTAAAGATGTGCAAACGGAGTGATATCAGCAGCGCCTTACTTCTCCCACACTTCTCTCCGCGTCTGTTCTCAGAGAGCGGTTTAGAAGTATATTTGGCCGATCGCAAGTGCGAGTGACGAAATACTATGCTGTAGTAACCTTTCGTATAGTGCGTTAGCTATAATAAGAGTATTTAATAATAGTGGGGGAGGGGGATAGTAAAACTTAAGTTTTAAATTCACAATCTATAAGTGTACTTAATTAAAAAAAATAATTTGTTAATATTTTTATTTTTTAGTTTTTTCCCTGGGGGTTCACGTGCGCATGTGCTCAAATGGAGGAGCCGCCACTGCATTGGCCTGAACCAGGGTTTGTACAAAATGCGAAATCGGTAAATGTTCAAATACTCTGGCAAAAATTTCTTATTATTTCATCACTTCAAATGTCTTTTCTAAAACTTTAAAGCGAATTATATATATAAAATATGTCAAATATGATGTTTAGGACAAGTAAATAAATAAAAAACAAAAAGATCTAAATTTTAACAACCACAGAACTCGTTCGAATTTCGTATATAACTTCAACCTACACCAGTATCGGATTGTAAAACAAACTTTCTAACCCTTCTTTGTTCAAATTGTTATTATTCAAAAAAGATACCATTTAAAATCGAACAGACTATCCCAATTTCTTGGAAGAATAATGAATATTATCGATGTAGGTATGGGCTGTTTCTTCGACGCGTTTACTCGACTGTACACACTAAGAAAATTGGATTAGTTTAAAAAACACACCATTACTAAAACACAGAAATACGAAGTGGATGTTTCCCAATTAGCATACCGTGTTCTTAAATAAACTAGCTCATTTATGTAAAACAGCCATAATACATAAACATTCTTTTGAAATTAGCTTATATATATAAAAAAAATACTGTCGAATATTACCCACACCACCTCGAAACCTTACACTTTAACTGCTTGTAATAGTTTTCACAAGAAGCAAGAAATTTTATTCAGTTACAAATAAACAGGAACGCTCTGCCTTGTTTCAAACAAAACTTTTCGTTTCTTTTTGTAGTGGTTTAACAGAGAGAGCAAGGAAAGACATAAAGGTCCTCTTGATTAATTTATGAGCGAAATGGTGTAGTTTATGCCTGTCATAAAAGAATAGGATAATGGAGCAAAAATGGCAACAACACGCGTTCTAAACATGCATATTTTAGCTATGACGAGAATTATGACAAATGGTTATGACGCGCTGGCAGAAAATGTAAGCAGGGAATAGTACCGAGAAGGAATAGTTACGTATAATATTTTATTTTTTTTAAAGGTTAGAAATATTTCGAAAATTTATATTCTGATTAAGTTTAGCCGCGTTTTGTTAGATTTAATGTTTTAATTCTTTTAAATAATTTCTATCGCTCTTTATTTTTGCTAAATAATAGATTTTTTTTATATTTGAACAGAAAAACTTCAAGTAACTTAAAGTAATAAAACTTTGTAAAATAACACGCATAACTAAAAAATGTACCACAGGACAATCGCTTCATATGTTACGAAAAGTCCACCCTTAACATCAGCAGCTGCAAAAAGAACTAAAAAGAAGGTTAGAGCTGCAGATATGATCTTCCTGCCAGTGTGAATGATGGAGCTTTTTGCAACCGATTAAGGGTGGTTATTTTGTACCACCCAAAAGGGATCACCCTGTGGTATATTTCTTATTTATGTGTGTTATTTAACAAAGTTCCATTAATTTTCACTTTTAAATATCAGTTTTGTAATGTTCTTATTAGCAAATAATTTATTTAAACCTCGCGAGTTATTTATCATACATTATCTAAATAAGTAATTGGACACCTGTAATAAAGGAGATAAAAACAATTTATTCATATTCAATAGCTGGTAGAGCTTCCACCTGAGACAATTCCACCTAGGACATGCCTCCAGGGCATGCTTTCCACAAATCTTTACATGATTGACAGTGGTATTTTCTTCCACGCAGTTTGGAGAAGACATCTAAGTTCTTACACCAATTTTGGATGGTTACTGCACCCCCTAATTTGGCGATCCAACTCGTCCCAGAGGGTTTCTATGGGATTCAAGTCTGGACACTGGGCAGGCCAGTCCAGTTGGTTCACCCCATTGATGTCATACCAATCCATGGTGGACCTCCCAATATGACAGTGGCATTGTCATCCTGGAAGTAATAATGATCCAACCTGTAAAACTGCCACATCGTAGGAAGGAAGCACATTGTTGTCTAGAATAGTGAAGTACGAGTCGGCCTTGAGCTTACCATGAATTGGGATCAAGTGTCCCAGTCCCTTTCCCCGAGAAACATCCCCAGACCATAATTCCACCTGTGCCAAACTTTACTGTAGGCACAATGTATTCCGGCAAAAGGTGTTCTCCAGGCATACGCCAAACCCAGACTTTGTCATTCGACTGGTAGAGATTAAACTTCGATACATCACCCAAGAGAATCTATTTCCGCGGTCCAATTTCGACGTGCCTTTCACCACCTCAACAGAACAGCGCGGTTGGATTTTGCAATCAAAGGGTTACGGGCGGCAGCCTGACCATTGAAATCAAGCAAATTTGGATAGTATTTATCCGTATTTTATTGCAGCAATTTTTTCAAATTTCCTTGGACAGCACTCGTCGATTTCTATTTCTTAGTTTCGTGGGTCTGCCGGGTCGGAGCACATTCCGACATTCACCACTCACCTTCCCTACTTAATCACAAAAGACACTGTCAATTATGGAATGTTTAACTCACTATTTCCATGATTTTTGACAATTACGCTTATTTCGAAGTCAAACAGTTCTGAATTTTGGAGCATCTTGCATGCGACTACTGCCAATGCTGCTGTGTCTTGTAGGATAGTTAAGTACAGAAGGTGTGATATAGCTTTAAGGCGTTACTTAGATCAGGTGAGGTGAAGGCGTTAGGTAGATCAGGACCGCTGTTATCCTCATTTGCATGGGTGTCAAATACTTATTGGTAGATAGTGTAGTTCTCACTATCAGTTGATTCAATGAGTGAATACTATAATTCAGTGGTCAGTGGATTTAAAAATTCTGCGGTTTTTCGTGTTCGTTTCTTGAAATCGACATTAAACTTTGTAAATACATATACACACACGAATACATAATAAAAAAAGAATTGAGCTACTTCTTTAAAAGTCTTTATTAGGATTTTAAATTTTCCATAAGTAAAAACTTACTCTAAAAGATCTTTTAACATATTTAACCCTAGAAATAGATTACGAGAGGAAAAATTCTAACAGCTTTAATGAATGAATACACGCTACTTGGTAAGCTTCATATTTCGCGTCGTTGGTATTGTTTTGTGAAAATTTGTTAACATATATTTTTGGGAATTTCTTAGGAATTTATTTTATTTCTTTGCTTAAAAATCCGAACCAAAGAACATTTTCATTGTCACTCGCATGAAAGGAAAGACACAAGAAAACCCGTATTGATTTTCTGGGGAGTCAAGGTATAGAACAAACTATTTGTTAGTTCTTGACTTTTAGGAAGATGGGAGTTAAATCATGGTCGAAGAATTCGTTACAAATTGAATTTATTTCTTAAAAGACTTTTGTGGTGGAATTCAATATTTCAGTAAGTTCTGCTAAAATATTGTGATGCTTTATTTTTGCGTGCTAAAACTTCGGTATAGCGTAGTTTAAGCTAGTTTAAAATATCTATATCTATATCTATATATATATAATATATATATATATATATATATATCACATCAACGATCTTCATGCGTAACTATATTATTGGTTATAAAAGCAAAAAATATTAATAAATTTTATAAAGAACAAAACTTTCGTCTTTTCCTTTCTTTCTTTTTTTCCCCCTGCTTTTTTCTTTTTTTGCAAGAATGTATGAAAAACACTTAGGTGTTTTTTTTTTCCTTGCAAGACAGTTGAGTTGTAGTTATAACAAACATATCCTTTAGTAATGACTGTTTCTTGTTAAGTTGCAGAAATTTTTCTGAGTGCATCTATACATAAATACAGCAAAGTGTCTGTCTGTCTGTCTGTCGCTCGCATATAGCGTTTAGACGGATCGTTCCAGACCTACCAAATTTTGTAGTGGGGCTTACTAGGACAGGTGATTAACACACCGTCCAAGCGATGATTTTCAAAAACCAAATTAAAAAAAGGTTTTTTAATGTTTTATGCGGCTTTTGCCACTTTTCTCACGTAATATACGTAATAAGGGCGTTAAGTACACTTGCAGTAAAATGATAATTACATCAACCGAAAGAGGAGAAAATGTTATTTTTGAAACTCTGCTATGAATGTGTAACATAATTTGTAGTTTCTTAAAGAATTTATTAAAGAAAGATATAACTTTTGACGAAAATTTTCCTGAAAGAATTTTAAAACTGCTTGCGTCATCAAAATGAGATGAACTACCTCTTGTATTTTAAAATGCCTTAGAAACAAAATGTAATTACAATTAATTTTCGGATGTGAATAATTTTATCGAATTTATTTATAGATGATGAGAGTATCTGTTATTTTTTGAGATTCCGTTTCGCTACAAGTAGTTACGATGATAGTTTAGACAAATATTCGATTTTTCCCTTTTGAAAAACGCACTTTAATATAAAAGTACACATATATTCACATTTACGTTTATATTTATTTAAGTAAAAATGATAATGTGTTTAGGCGTACGTTTAGTTAAACCAAGGGAAAATTAACATTTCCTTTGTCAGACTCATATATCATCTTCATAAAATTAATAAAATGTTTAAGATAACGTTTAGGGATACACATAACAATCAAAATGAAATTAAAAAAATACATAATACAGCTACAAATTCAATGCAAACTGCAGTTAAACATGGAAAATGAGACTTTATTAAAAATATATAAATTGCTGACGGGGATGAGACAAAGTATGAAAATCAGCATTTTTCAGAAAATGAAAAAACATGATGATAAGCACAATGGACTGTAAATCCTAAATCAGAAAAAAAAATCATTCAGGCATCCAAACATATATTTAAAAAAAGAAATAACAACGTGATGATGATAATCTTATAAATAAAAATGAAATTCTGTTTGTTTGTTTGTTTGTTTGTTTGTTTGTGGATTTGAGTTGTATACAAATCCACAAAAATGGACCTATCAGCCTGAAATTTTGCACAGATATGTAAAATAATATAGAATAAATCATAGTCCACTTTAAAACTTTGAAAGTCCACCCGTTCCCGGAATTTAAGAGATTTTTTATGTTCTCCACGCAAAAAGCTTTCCGTAATTGTAACCCCTGTAGTGAAAAAAGTGTGAAATAAGGATCGTGGTTGCCATGTGTGGCGATTTTGCCGAATAAGATGTTTTAAATTCTCAAAGTAAAAATAAAAGAATAATAATGATTTTTTTTTGTTAGTTTATATTCGTAAGGTTATATTTTTTTTAATTATAATATCGTGTGCATGGGAAATCGGAGCAGGAATGAAATATTTTATACGCAAAACAATAAGAATTGAAGATTTCCGAGGCTAATATGTTAAAATTTTTTAGTTTGGCGAAAAAATAAAATGGCTCAAATGCCGAGAAAGTGAGTTCTAGCGGTTTGCACAGTTTTCGGCTTGGCACAATTTACTGAGAGCTTAAGGAAACGGATTTTTGAAAACAAGTGCAAAGGTTTTATTAGAATACAGCGTTAAATTTTAATGATCCGTGCGAAAATAATGCAGTTATTAAGGGATTTCAAGCGATCTATCTTCAGCATTCTCGCGATTTTGAGGAGGATTCTAACGCTTGGCGCTATTTATCGTAATTGAATCGTCTGCTATTTGTGTTATGAATACACCTGCGTATAAGTTTTTGAAATTTTCATTCAGTTGGAATTGTGCATTTTTCTGAGCAGCTTTTCTGCATCTAATGTATTACATCCAGAAAAAAGGATGTTAGAAATATCAATTTTAATTTTGTTTAATCACACTCATGAATAATGATACACTTTCCAACTTAATGAAAGAAGGAACGAAAATAGGGAAGACCCATGGATTATAACTCTTTTTATATATAGCACTTTAGTGCGTATTTAAAAATCTGAAAGTGTGTCAGATTTTCTATGATTCTAGCGCTTGGCGCAATTTAATGAGAGGGTATTTTTAAAAACAAGCGTAGGTTATCTTATAAATAAAAATGAAATTCTGTTTGTCAATTTGTTGATTTGGGTAGTATACAATTCCACAAAAATGGACCTGTCAGCCTGAAATTTTACACAGATATGTAAAATAATATAGAATAAATGATAGTCCACTTTAAAACTTTGAAACTCCACTTAAAAACGTTTTCCTCCTGAATGGTTCTCTTAATTTCCGTTCCCGGAATTTAAGAGATTTTTTATGTTCTCCACGCAGAAAGCTTTACGTAATATTAACCCCTGTAGTGAAAAAAGTGTGTGAAATAAGCATCTTGGTTGCCATGTGTGGCGATTTTGCCGAATAGAATGTTTTAAATTCTTAAAGTAAAAATAAAAGAATAATAATGATTTTTTTAGTTTATTTTTTTAGGTTATTTTTTTAATTATAATATCGTGTGCGCATAAGAAATGAGAGCAGGAATGAAATGTTTTATACGCAAAACAATGAGGATCGAAGATATCCGAGACTAATATGTAATTTTTTTTAGTTTGGCGAAAAAAAAATGGCTGATAGGCCGATTTTTAGAGAGTGAGTTCTAGCGGTTTGCACAGTTTTAGGCTTTTTGGCGCAATTTACTGAGAGCTTAAGGGAATAGCATTTTTGAAAACAAGTGTATAGGTTTTCTTAGAATACAGCATTAAATTTTAACTATCCGTGCAGAAATAATGCAGTTATTAGGGCATTTCAAGCGATGTAGCTTCAGAATTCTCGCCAATTGAGTACATTGATTTAACTTGGGGGAAATCCGCCAAATTTCAGAAAATTGAAATCTTTGCATTTAGTACATCGAGGTAACGATGAATAAAACATGTTATAGTTGATAATTTAAAAAATGCGGCTGTATTAAGGGATTCCACTTTTCAAATAAATGCCTGGCGGTCGAACCATTTCCCATTTTGATTGCTGCTAAGTCAATGCTTCGAATGATTCCCTGAAAAAACTCTTGCAAAATGGCGTATGCTGGCACTTTGGCGAGGCTTAGATTTGAAACTGGATTTTACTTGAGACTGGTATATACGTATAATAAGACTGGTTATAGATAAAAATGATTGTTGGTATGTGTGTAGGAGGTTGAAAAACTCCAGCACTGTTTCACCGATCACCATGTAATTTGGTTCACCTAAGTCTTTTATCATGGAGAAGGTTTTTATGCTATCCGTTTTCCTCTAACTTTTCACTAGGTGGCGCAGCAGAACGTCGAATTCTATTCCGTTTAGCCGTTTGGTATGCGAATATCGTCCAACCAATTTCGATGAAATTTGGTACACGCGAATATTAGAACACGGAGAATATTTTTCACTATCCATTTGCTGTAACTTACCGCTAAATAGCGCTGCAACGCATCAACTTCTATACCGTTCGACCGATTGGCATAAAATTTTTTATACTTACACATTTGAGAACGAAGAATATATTCTAACTGCGTTACTTTTGATGTTACTCACCACTAGATGGCACTGCAATGCATTATTATTTTAACTCGCCACTAGATGACGCTGCAGCAGGCCAAATTTTTGACCATTCAAACGGTGGCTATGAAAATCAGTATACATAGCTATTTGAACAATGAGAATATTTTGGCGTTATCCATTTTGCTATAACTCGCCACATGACGGCGCTGTAGCAAATCATTACTTTAATTAACCACTAGATGGCCGTGCAGTGTATCACTTCTTGACTGTGCGAATGATCGCTATGAAAATAGGTATACATAGATATTTGAACACGGGGAAGAGTTTGGCACGATCCATTTTCCTATAACTTGACACTAGATGTCGCGTCAACACATGAACTTCAAGACTATTCAGCCGATCGTCATGAAAATTCGTATACATCGATATCTGAATGCGAAGAATATTTTTGCCGTATCCGTTTTGCTAAAACTCGCCACTAGATTGTGCTACGCCGCATCGCCTTCTGCACCGTAAAAACGATTGCCTTGAAATTCAGTATGCATGATTATTGAACACAATATAACGCGATATCCATTTTGCTATATCTCTTTATTGCAATAAATAGTAATCACAACAAATATTAAGATCAAAAAGTCCATTCATTCCCGTGCGAAGAACGGGTACTTCAGCTAGTAATAATAATAATAATAAACCAATGAAAACGAATTACGTATAAAGTGCTTTGTTTGCGATTAGACATACACCCTTACGCTTACATACTTGCACAATTTATAACAACAGATGAATATTATGATAATTGTTGGAAAATTTAAATTCAGTTAATATTTGTTTTTTAAGCGTTTACTTTTCAAAATGCATAATTTAAAATTTTCTTCAATAAAAAATAACTTATAATAATATTAATTTGATATTTTTTTTAACCAGGAAAACGCTTTATTGAAAATATTTATTTTTTACCTTATTAGTGAATAAATACATGATACAGTGTAAATATAATTTAATGTCTTTATCCTCGAGATCCCCGTCAAAATTTTTTTTGGCAACTTTCTGAATAAACTGTTTTATTTGTTGCTCAAAAACCAAGGCGAAGAACATTTTCATTGTAACATGCTATAAAATAAATATACTGAAAAGTAAACATGTTAAAAAAATCCTGCGTAGAGTTTTTGGTGAAAAGCTCTAGAAGAAACCGTACGTTAGATTTTTGAATTTTAGAAGATGGGAGTTAAAACCATGGTAGAATTTGTTACAAATTGGATTTATTTCTTAAAAGAATTTTTGTAGCAAAATTCAATATTTCAATAAGTTTATCTGGAAAACTCCATGTTTGCCCTTTTATTCTGCTGTGAACCTTTTTGATTAGTTCAGCATACTTTAAATATTTTGAAAAGGAAAATAAACAGTGATCCTGTCGCGTAACTGTAATACTGCCGAAGACTTAAGGAGAGTAAACAGGACACTGAAATTCCTACTATTTACAGAGTTATTTAAAATTAAATTTCTGAGATTCTAGGGAAAGTAAGCTGCATTAAGACAGTTAACGTCTGTAGCATTATGGGTCGCTAACATTAGGTTAAAATATCAGTTAAATGCCCGACTATGGCTGGATTCCTCCTTCCCGGCTCATATAAAAACCGAATCATTACTGACTAACTTGAAATTTTTACTACAGGGTGTCCAATAATGATTAGGACAAACTTTAAGGCGAGGTAAGGTGTGCAATAAGGAATCAGAATATCATAGAAATGTGGGGTCGAAAACGCCGTTTTCGCTTACCTGTTAACAATCAGTCTGAGAAAAATCCTTAACCCTTTAACGCGCAGTGTTCCCGCTCTGGGAACACCAAACTCTGACGTTTTGACTGTTGCCAGTCACGAAGAATAGATTTGATTTCTATAAAAATAGTTGCGGGTGACATAGCGCGCGATGAACATTTCGATCGTCCGCCATTTTGCTGGTAGTTAAGTCGAGCGATGGCAACGGCTGCCCTTTCTTCAGCATTGGGAAAGGGTTGCGCCTCAAAGGGTTAAGTGTTCGTCTAATTTCTTAACCAAATTTCATAAACAGATATAATATGTAAGTACAATAAACAATATGGCAATTACATATTATCCCGGCAATCGTTGCCACCAAACTATTTCTCCGTCAAATATCCTGGCAAACTGCTGTCAATCGGGGGCAATCGTATTTCGAACCATCAACAATTTCATGTATCCGGTATTTATCTTGGCGAAAAATTGCTCATCTTTGTGGACCGCCGCGATAATACGTAAGTACCAACAATTTCATCAATGAAATGAAATAAGAATTCTAAGCTATTAGTTTCAGCCACGTTGTCTTCTGCGAAAGGTACATTAAAGTTTGAGTACTTGCTTCAAAGCGATTATTAACAGCTACATGAAGATGACGTCTCCAACCGCTCATTGATATCTGATTCTGAATCCTTAGTAAGTGTCCTACCTCCCCTTAAAATTTGTTGTAATCATTATGGGGCACCTTGTATAGCTCTTTGATAGCATTTCCTATTGAGTATTTCGATTTCACGTAGCACATACGTCATCTGAGGGCATCCTTTCGTACAGGTCCTGTCATTGTAATTCTAATGTACCAAACCCCTAAAGAGATCTGCTAAAAATACACAAAAAAAACAAACATTTACAAAGGAAAAAGTCTGATAGCATTTAAAGTTATTATTTTTGTAGTCAGTGAATTGTGTGATTAACTTAGCATTGTGAAAGCATATGAAATTAAATGTTCGACTTTTATTATATAAAGCCAGTTTCTAAATCGGATAAATAATTAAAAAAAATTATATAAATCACGTCCTTTCAGGAATAACTAAAAAATCTGGAGTGACTCCACTCGACTTTCCGAACACTTGATATTTGACAAGCGTATAAATAAATTTCATTCAGCTGAATCCGATATAGTGCACTTAAGGGTGTAGTTCGAAGAAACAAAATCTCCCTCAAGGTCTTGGTACACAAAATGAAATAAACTAATTGTCCTAGGGACTCGAAAAAATTCAGGATAAATCTTTGTAAGCTGTATTACCATCCGTAATAAATGAAACAGCGGTGCCTTTCATGAAACTTTCAGAAAAAATTCTGCAACATGGAATTGCACAGCAAAAAGTTTTCAGAAAGCGACACATCTTACTAAATTGTCGATTTTTAAGAATTTTTTCTGAAAGTCTCGCAACTGATACGGGTTTATCGCTCATTGCAATGTATGGTACAGCTTGTAAAGAGGCATTCTAAAAATTTTGAAGGGTATGACATAATTAGTTTATTTGTATCTATGTACCAAAATCACGTGGATTTTTCGAACTACTTTGATTTTTCGAACTAATTGGATTTTTCGAACTACTTCGAGTGTATAGGCCGCAATGTATAAAAATAATTTTTTGTAGCCCTGTAAAAAACTGCTGGGCGTACACTCGCTAAATTTATGCAGTATGTAAGACAGTGACCTAAAATATGTGTACCTAATTTGATGTCAATCGAATGCACCATTTAGGCACTAGCTCACTTTATATGATTTGCGTCCTTAGTCCTAATATATAAGAATTACTTTCTGCAAGCCTGTGAACAAACTATAAGTTCTATACACACCAAAATCTATGCAGGTCATGAGACCGTGACCTACAATATACATACCCAATTTCAGCTCAATCAAATGCACCTTACACACACTAGCTCACTTTGAAGAATTTCCGTCTGTGTTCTATAATGTAAAAGAACACTCATTTGTTGCCCTGTCAAAAAAACTGTAAGGCCTATATACAGCAAAATCTATATATGTTGTTTGACGGTGACCTGTAATATACAGGGTGTCCAGCCTTAATGTGACCCAATAGCTAATTCCCGAACCGTTCGGTTTAGATATGCACTTCCAATTTAAAAAATGTTTTAAAAAGGGTAAAGAATGTTTTTACGTGCTTTTCGAACCAAAAAACCCATTTAGAAAAAAATTATAAAAATTAAATTTTTATACGGTCCCCAGGTCCTATCACTTATATTTAGGAAAAGATGCAGTACACAAAAACAAAGTAAACACAAAAAGTTTCATTTTATTACGATAAAAACTGACCAAGTTATGGAACTTTGAAAATCATACATTTCATCCATTTTCTCGGCCAATTTCAAGAAGCTAGTAAGGGACCGTCTCCAAAGTGAAATTAATTGGAACTCTGCCAGGAAACTTTCGCTCTTGCACGTCACTCTTATGTAAATCGTTTTTAAATTTAAAAGTACATACATTACGTTAATATTACAATAATTGAGTACTTAAGAAACAAAATTTATTCTGTGTACGTGTAAAACATAGATAAAATAAAATATTTTGGACGAAGAAAACTTTTCAAAAGCAGTTCCAAAAAAATAGACTTATTTGCCTGCGGCTTCAGACTGATTTGCTGCGATACTGATCATGGCGAACGTTAAAAATCTGTTGTGTAGTCGCTTGCAATTGCATACAGCCGTATTCTAATATTACGAATTCTAGTATGGGAGAACGAGATGTATACAACTGGTCTCCAGGCATTAGCTCCTGCGCCAGGACTGGACGATAAGGAAATGCACCGTACGTATGTAATATCTTCCACACAGTCGATTTTGAGTAGGAACAAGCCTTGATAATATCCTGGACACTACTTTTAGGATGAGCCAGGGCATATCCTAGAACATCCTCAGCGGGTATCCGCAAGCTTGAAGGTGTGGCACGAGACAAGGGAATACGTCTATGACAACTCCCAGTTCTATACAAGCGTTGAACAGCACGGGCAATTGTACAATAAGATAGATGTCTTCGACTGGGAAATTTAATTGCATAAAGTCTTGCCGCCTCTCTCTTATTTCGATTACACTGCCCATACAACAGTACCATTTCGCAGTATTCTTCATTTGTATACATCTCGTTCTCCTGTACTAGAATTCGTAATATTAGAATACGACTGTATGCAATTGCAAGCGACTACACAACAGATTTTTAACGTTTGCCATGATCAGTACCGCAGCAAATCAGTCTGAAGCCGCAGGCAAATAAGTCTAAGTTTTTGGAACTGCTTTTGAAAAGTTTTCTTCGTCCAAAATATTTTATTTTATCTATGTTTTACACGTACACAGAATAAATTTTGTTTCTTAAGTACTCAGTTATTGTAATATTAACGTAATGTGTGTACTTTTAAATTTAAAAACGATTTACATAAGAGTGACGTGCAAGAGCGAATGTTTCCTGGCAGAGTTCCAATTAATTTCCCTTTGGAGCGGTCCCTTACTAGCTTCTTGAAATTGGCCGAGAAAATGGATGAAATGTATGATTTTCAAAGTTCCATAACTTGGTCAGTTTTTATCGTAATAAAATGAAACTTTTTGTGTTTACTTTGTTTTTGTGTACTGCATCTTTTCCTAAATATAAGTGATAGGACCTGGGGACCGTATAAAAATTTAATTTTTATAATTTTTTTCTGAATGGGTTTTTTGGTTCGAAAAGCACGTAAAAACATTCTTTACCTTTTTAAAAACATTTTTCAAACTGGAAGTGCATATCTAAACCGAATGGTTCGGGAATTAGCTATTGGGTCACATTAAGACTGGACACCCTGTATATACCCAACTTCTTCGAATGCACCATTTAAACACTAGCTCATTTTAAATGATTTGAGTCCATAGCCTGTAATATATAAGAATTATTTTTTGCAATCCCGTGAGCAAACTATCAACTCTACACACACCGAAATCTATGCGGATCTTGTGACCGTGACCTTTTACATACATGCTCAATTTGTGCTTAATCGAATGCACCGCTTAGACACTAGGGCACTTCCAAGAATTTCCGTCCGTTCGCCGTAATGTAAAAGAAATCTTTTCGTAGCTCTGTATAAAAAAAACTATAAATCTTATACATACCAAAATCAATACCGGTCTTTCGACGGTGGTTTATAAAATATATTCCAAACTTGAGCTTAATCGAATGCACCGTTTAGGAGCTATCGTGTTCAATCACATACGCACAAACACACACACACACATACATATATACATCACCGTAAAAAAGCATAAATAAATTCAGAAGATCTCGAAACGTGTCAATACAACAAAATCTCAAAGTCGAATTTTTTCATGATTACAATACTTTCCTTACATGGTACATGCCCGGAAAGTAAAAATGTACAACACAAATGTATGAAAATTTCAAGGACTTGTTTGGGTTTATCATAATGATTAGGTTTCAGCACATATGTAGTATTTTTTTTTTACTCTCATTGATGTAAAAAAAAAAAAAAAAATGTTTAAAAACCGTATCTGACTTTGAAAAAAATCATGACTTCTGTGGTTTATGAAATGACATTTAGTTTTAACCATTTTGATTAGATTAGGTGTACTGGGAAGTAATGACATTTTTTTTACTTTACATTTTCACAAGATTTTAATCACAAGCAAGCTTTGCTAATTCATATTTGTAGCATTTTAAAACAAGGATTTCATGGATTTTTTTTTTTTTTTTAATTTCAAGGAAGATGTGAAAAAGGACAGGAATGCCACCTATTCTCCTTGAAAGAGGAATTTCAAGATGTCCTGAAATTAAATTATGTATTCGTGTATATTGTATTTTACAGCAATAATTTTATGAATATCTCTTTCTTTCTTTAGATTCTTTGATAGAGAGAGATATATGAAATAAGCATCTTGGCCTCCATAACCTAACCATATTGGTTAGTAATTTTGAAAAATACTGACTAAAATAGCACTTATGTTAAAAATCTCACATATATGCTAAATGTCGTATTACTATCTTCAGTAGTTTTGGATAGGAAAAATATCCTAAGAAACGATTGTAATTTTTCAGTCCCCCAAATAATTTAGATACCTGTCTAAAACCAACAATTATAGACTAAAAATTTTTAACAATTTTTCAACATTCCTAATCTATATGCAGAGCCTGACTAAGGCAGGGGAAGGCGGGGAACCTGCCCGGGCCCCTAGTCAAAGCGCCCCCCCCTCAGCGCCTCAAATCGAGAAATGCCACTACTGTATTTTGTAGAAATATTTTGTTTCTAGAAAATTTTTCTCCTTTCTCTGCTTAATTAATCCTCTAAAAAGTTATTAAACTTTACTGAAAAAAAGTTTTAATAAAACATTTTCAGTAAAATTATGAATGCCTGTTCAATATAATTATTTTGGGCGGTACCAAAGGTTTGGCGTTATCAGTTGCAAAAAATTCCAAGCATCCAGAAGAGTAGAAAGCCTGGAACTTAAATAAGCCTCGAGTTCCAGGATTTCTAATTTTTGTAAACTGAATGGGTAGCATATGAAAGAGGCCCCCATGACAAGTCTGGCCCGGGTCCTATGCTAGCTTACTCGGGCCCTGTTTGTATCTTGATGATGACAAGAAAATTCAAGAAAAATCTAGTGTTAAAAGATAATATTAACTAAACACTGGGTGAAATAACACTTTCCTGAATAATTAAAGAGATAAGAATGTTCTTATGAAAATGTTGTAATAAACAAATCTTTTGCTAAACAGAAAGTTGAAATGAAAATACAGCTCGGCTACAGAAGTTCATAGAATTTTCATCGCATATACTTTATAAATATACCTAGTTTCAACCGTGCGTATGTGCAAGTATCTTTTTTTATGTGTGTTATTTTACAAAGTTTTTAATTCATCTTGTTTACTGATTGTGTGCTAGTGTCAAAGTGTTTTGATATGGTTAAGGTTTTTGGATACACACATAGGATAAAGTGCGCAAATATGAACCCCTTTTAGTCAATGCTATATTTTTATTATTTTATAATGCTCTTTTTCCGCGAAAAATTCTCTGCTATAGACGCATTTCCACCCTAATATATTCTGTGGTCAAGCGTTCTGAAAAATATATACGGCTTGGGAAAAATAATATATTTTTTTTGTGGTCTGCCATTTTCTGATAAAGGGGTTCTTATTATAGTACACCTTGAATCCCTAGTGTAACACTTTGTACTATGTTCGGCTACCTACTAGGCATGCTTAAGTGAACCAAGATTACACAGTTTTAGAATAAATGACAAATCGCTTTCATAAAATAACTTTATTTGACTGGAACATGTAATTGCAAAAAAGTATTTTTATCAAACAAAAGATACAGCTTTTTCAAAGGAACAAATAAACAGTTTCCTAACTAGGCTAGGCATTTTAAGTCTGTTGTATTATTTTAGCCGGGTTCAACCGTTAGTGGAAGTAGGATCCTGATGAGTGGCGGATCCAGAAATGTTTTTTGGGAGGGGCTAAATTAAAAAAAAATGTTTATTTCACCCAAAGAAAATGCGCTATAAATCAAAATTTTAGTCTAAACCAATCTGCATGCTTTTGGGAGAGGCTAAGTTATAAAATATTATCATTGTAGCAATTTAAAGTGTATAATAAAGCAGAATGCTACCCTTCAGGAATCTCTTTGGGGGGGTGGTGGAAGCCCCCTAGCCCCTCCCCTGGATCCGCTACTGATCATGATCCGGAACTGTAAAATTAACTGTATTGAGAAACTTTGGTAGTGTCCCATTGGGAAATCTATGTGGACTGCTAATGATATCTACTGACAGATAAAAAACAAATTTCAATCCAGAGGAACAGTTGGGAAATATTAACGCAAATAAACTGGAACTACTTATACATTTAAGTATTTCAGAATCATTTTATCTTTCTAGAAATAGTAAGATCTAAAAATCTAATCAAAAATTTTTTAGCAAGTGGAAGCATAGCGGAGGATCAATAAATAACTTTATAGGAAGGGTGTGAACGCGCAGCACACTGTTGAGATAAAACTTGGAACACTATCTTTTAGGGATTTTTCTCGTTAGAGTGCGACTTCATCTGTATAAGATATTCGCTACCACCACGCTAAAAACTCCGCGAACCTGCATTTTTAGTTTTCAGAAAGTTTTGCTGCTTCAGTAGCTTATGAAGATTTGTGAAACACAATGGTCAATTTTCCCATAAGCTATTCAGAATTAAGATTTGGGGATTTAGAATAGTATACACCATGCTTAGACAGAGAATTCGATGGTGCATTTAAGTAAAAGGCAAATTTGCATATTCGCTTGTTTCGTGTGGAGGTAGCGATATATGATAGGGCGATTTCGGGAGAGTCGCCGCATCCGGGACAGATGCTGCACCCCTTGTACTTCTTTTGGCAACTGTGATGTGTTATGCCTGTTCTGTACCCAATGGGATATATGCCGCGCTGCCATTCCGGTATACATGCTGCAGTTTCTTTTGTACAGGACGCCGCAATTAGCAAAATTTTAATTTCTCTCCGTGCCTTAATTTTTATATTACTGAATTCATGTTACCGGAGTATATTTGCTGGATTTGATTAAGTGTTATTAACTTTTTTCTTTTCATTTTACACAAAATGACCAAGTTCGGAATGTTATTAGTCTTTAATTGTAATTGTAATAATTCTACATTCTAATATTCTGGCTTGAATGAAATATTATTTTTTAAAACCGGTTAAATTTTTAATTTGTTTACAGATTTTATTAGAAAAGCCCACATAAAAAACAATGTTAAAACAAATAAGATAATATAAACACTATTTTACTCTTTTTTTCCCTCTTATATGTTAAGTTGTTAATGAAACAACATTTAAAATTCAATTAAAAAATATAAGAATTTAATTTTAGAAGTGAACTAAGGAGGCAGGCTAGTATTGATTCAAACGTTCTAGTACGTCTCTGTGTACTAATTTAGTCTCTTTTTGTTATTAAACAGGAAATTATAGTCCACATATGAATATTTTTTCGAATATTTTTTTGATTTATTATTTCATTCTGTTCTTATAACAGAAATGGCACAACTCCCACACAAGAGCAGCATCTCACCCGAAGTGCAATGCTTTAGGGAAAAAAAAATGTTAAAAAATATTAATTATTTTTTAGATTTTTTTGTCGCAGTACACATGGTCTATATTCTACTATAAATAACACAGCATAATTTATTTTACTGTATCTAGAGCCTGAGATTTTTTACATACACACACAAAAAAAAAACAAATTAAAAAAATATGCAGCATATGTCCCGGAACCACCATAGTGCCATGCTAAAAGACTAAACCATATCTGGGCATTTTACCCCACTGTTAAAACTTACTGTTGTGCATACACACTGTTAAAACTAGACTTAAAAGCTGGAAACTGAATAAAAAATATGTATATGTGATAAAATTCTATGAACTTGTTTATCAAGGTTTTAAATTTTCATTCCAATCTTCTGCATAGTAAAAGATTTTATTTTTTGGAAGATTTTCATTAAGAACATTCATTAAAAATTTTTAGTGCCATAGCGTTCCCTGCAACTTTTCTCAGATATGCAAATGACCCAAAACTTTTTGATTGGCATGCGTAAAATACGGTTTTAACTAACGCCTTGCTCGCACTTTACACATCAGTGCATAATAAGGCAACAGTTTAAATATACGTACAGTATTTAATAAGTATTTCTACAATGCGGACAACTGAATAAGAATGCTTTGCAACCTGACTACAAGAAAAGAAGTTCTTTAATCTTTGCTCTAAATACTTTCTCTACGATAATTTACATTTTTCTTTTAGCTATTCGGAGGACCGTTATAATTATTTCTCCAAAACAGACAAAATAAATTGAGAAATTTCGCTATCGAGGCGTAATCCACTGGGGCGAAGAAAACTGATTTAAAATCAAGTAACGCAGCACTTTCAAATTTAATTTTCTGTGTTAGGACTAATTTGGTTACAGATACAATTTTCTGAAATTTATTTATTGCGAAAAAGTCTGAGAGAAAGTACTACAATACATTAGGTTGCTGTTTTAATAAGAAAAGAAAACATACAGGAAATAATGTACGACATTATTTTCTTGAAAAGTTAATTTTCTGCTGGAGAAAATAAATGATGGTATTTAATTTCAGACTTTCTAAGGAATTCTTAGAAATTAAAATAATGTGTCAGAACGAAAAAACCTTTCTAAGAAGAAACCCGTGAAATACATACATACATACATACATACATACATACATATATATATATATATATATATATATATATATATATATATATATATATATATTTGTAACTGTAAACAGATTTTGCGTGTCCGTTTTCGGTATAATTTCGAGTAGAAATAAGTTGCTTTACTGGTCAACCAATGTCCAAGAGGATAGGATACTGATGATAAGGAGATGGCTAATGTGTGCAAGTCCTGGGTTTTGGTTTCTTGGATGGCTATCGATCTAATGATATGCAGTTTTGGGCAGTTTTCTCCAGATGTAACGTGAGTATGCGTTATTCCTTAACAAGTCATCGGCCCAAGGTATCCCCTCTTAAGCCCGGGTTTCCTGCTCACGTCGACGGCAAGCGCTCCAATTTGTCAACCGCAAAAATACGCCCGGGGTCTTTCGTTCGTCCACCAGATCTGGACATCCCCAGCAACGCTCAACGCTAGAAGGAAACCACCTTTTAATAAACGCGTTCTTTGGACGCGAGAAGCACCCGCTTAGGTCATTAATCACTCTGGTCGCTGGACGCTAGTAGGAAACCAAGGCTTTAGGCAGCAAGCCGGGCTATCTGTCTAAGGTTAAGCTTTGCAAGGACTTAGGTTAGGCTCTGCTTCCCTCAGGCAGATAGCCCTTGTGTAGTTCTGCCTTTACCAAAAGCAAACCAAACCAAAGGTTAAGCGTTCTAAGAGTATATTTACAATTATCCCATATTTTCTAATTTATCTGATTAAAATATCACAGAATAATTTAGTAAGTAGATTGATCGTGTATAAAAATTGTTCAGAATTGAAAAGCACAACTTTTGTCATAAAGTATTTATTGCTGAATTCCTACAAGAACATAACGTCATTGTCATTTTTTTAACATTACATAAAGTAAAAAATTACATTGAAAATAAAGGAATAATTTCATTTCATTCATGTTTACAGAATTTTCAAAATTTGTAAATAGCGTTTATTGCTAAGTATTACACCACCTTACACATATAAGCATAATTGGTTTCCTAGAGGACCGACAACAAGCAGAATAAGAGAAGAGGTCTTTTTTGGGTTCGTCACGTATTTCAAAATGCAGGACGTCATTTGTAACTTCATCAATAGTGTCTATGGATCTTTGCTGAATTGTTCTCTTAGTACGCTTGAAAGTCGAGTGTGTGTCGAAAGTTACAACAAGTAATCGAATTTTTCAAGACATAAACACAAATTCATTGGTTCTAGAATTTTGACGAAAAATCTCCAATACACAGTTCTCATGATTCAGAAACAGATTTTAGAATAGAATTCGGATCGCATTAATGAGGCCAAATGCCACCAAGCTTGGAGACATTTTGACTGAATACTGTCAAATTTGGCTCAAAAAAGTATCCTAAAATGCCAACTGATATCGCCAATCTTTGGCAAGAATCCGCAAGACCCAATGCTATCATATGAAAAAAAATTAAAGGTTCTGTATCTAGTGTTCTAGTTAACCGATTTACAGGCAACAAAATGTAAAAATTAATTATTCGTCGCGTAGAACATGAATTTTAAACTAAATTAAATTCCAGAAAAGTCGATCATCGCACAAATTCGTAACAGTACATTTTACCTGTTGTAAGTAATGATCGTATACGATGTCTCCATAGTTGTATATTTCTGTATATACAGAACGTTTGTTCACAAAAATTTAAATATTTGAAAAAAAAAGGTTGAAAATTTTTCTTCTGAAATCGCAAAAACATGTCTGAAATCAGAAGTGTTCCACTTTTGGTCATGAAATGTCATCTCTTCGTTAATTCTTCAGCGAGAATAACCATGAAGAGTTCTCGAAGATGAGATATATATCTTAGAGTTCAGAAAATGCTTTTGGAACAGTCTGCCCAGACCAAAGAATGTGCTAAACATTTAAACGGTGTGTAATAATTGACAGGATGTAAGGTGTAACTGAAGTGAAGCCATTCAAAATTTAAATAATTTTCGTCAAAAGATATTTCGCAGAGTTTGTAAACTGTGTCGGTTTTAAACTGAAATTTATCTTATTTCTCTAAAAGACATTGTTATATAATAATAATTGATATCGCACTCACTGTTTTATAACAATGGGACCTGAATTTAAAAGAATGTCAATTTAAAGTATATTATTGCGTGATTTGTGTTTATTAATTCATTGTTTAAAAAATATAACTGAGTAATAGCCAAAATTCAATACAATATGAAAGTTTACATTACAGGTAAGTTAGGAAACTATGATTTCTATTTTAAATTTTAATTTAAGTCAAATATAAATATGTAGACGTACCCTTCTTTCATAAAAGTAGCATATATAAAGAGTCAGAAAACACTAAACCATCAACAAATATTCAGATTCTTATGCGACAGTTAGATCACAATATATTACTTGGAATCGATTTTTTTTCATACCTAAATTTAATTTATCAGCATCATACGTGTAATGCAAAGATCAAGAAGAATTAATTTGAGCTTTATCATATTTCCGAATGCTCTAAAATGTTTAGTTTGAATTGAATGGTACAAAATCACTTTTTAACAGGCATTTTTTTAATATCATGATAAAATTTAAAAACAGCTATTGAAAATTTGAAAAATGTATAAGAAGAAGGTAGTTAATATTAATGGCCATCATAAAACTTCATTCAAGCGTAAATTTATCCTAAGAGTATGATAAAGCTTTAAAAATTATTTAAAGAACTGAATCTTAATTTCACACAAAAATTTAGTACTGTCTTTCAAAAGAGTTGCTCTAAGTTCATAAAAGTGCAAATTTTGTTTAAGAAGACATATATAAAAAAACTTTTTAAAAAACAATATTTCATTTAATTTCACAAGCTTTGTATGCCTTAAAATTTTTACAAAAAGCATTTCCATTTTAATGGCACTTGATTATACCTCATGGGCTTTGGAAGCTTTCTCGAATATTATTTTTAATATTCTTCTAGTAAAATGAAGCAAAATGTTTAAGTAATAAAAACTTTTTGCATAAGTTCATTGACTGTTAATATTTGAACAATACTTTAAATTTAATGGACATTAAAACTTAAAATATCGTAAATGAAACAGTATTGAAGAATAAACAAATTAAGTTAATCTGTCCAAACTTTATTACTTAGTGTAATTTTATTACTTAGTTGAGTCGTGATAAAATATCCGAAGAGTCTAATTTCATGAAAGATGAACACAAGAAAAAGTTTTAAACCTGAAAAAAAAGATGAAAAAAATCTGAGCATTTTAAAAACATGCAAGTAGGAAAACTTAATATGAAGAAAAAGCTTTTTAATGCTTTCACATTTGTGAAAAAAACCCCCACCCCCTCTTAAATTCTTAATAAAAGCCTAAGAGCTTTCGCAATATTAAAGTGCAGCTTTAAAAATTTACTTACATGTACAACGATATTAAAGCTATATTTTAAGATAATAAAAAGACATTGATAATTTGCCTAAGTTTGGTTAGGCTTTCTTTAAAATTACTTTAGTTTTTAGATAAAAATAGTGCCCAGTCTTCACTATCACTGAGTCAGATTATTTTGAGTCGTGATGAGAAAACCAATCCACATCTCTATTTATTGTTAAATATAATAAATTCATATATCTACATTCTTCATAGCGTAGGAGAACTAACAGTAACTTTTAGGTAATTTATAAATTAAATGCTGTGTCCTGGAGATTCAGTTCTTGTGACTGTTGTTGACATAAAAGACAAGTACATGCATATATACACCAGTAATTGGTTTACGAGCGCAAAACATAGATAGGAACTGTTTTTTGAATGCTATCTACATATACAACACACACAATGAACATCCAACTTAAAATCCATAACAATGCAAAATGCCAGAAACAGCTCTTCCAAATCATGACTTTGGACTGTCCATACTTTGGAAGGATGAACAGTGTCGATTTCAGTAATTACATCGCAGTTTAAGATTCTCATTCATTGCAACTCACCTTCCGTGAGCTTGGAAAAAAAAAAAAAAAAAAAAAAAAGAAAGATAAATCAAGCTGAAATGCACCGATTATAAAACATTCCACAAAACACTATTTCACTTGTACTGAATATCCAATCGCACGACGAAAGAATTAAAATTAATGAAACAACCGTGTTAACTGAAGTGGTAGATAATAGAATAGACATAATAGACGATAGACTATATGTCCGTGGATAGACTATCCATGGAAATAGATGCCATTGCCCCGCAAAGGGGGTTGAACTTCTGCCTGTTGATCCAATTTACTTTATCAGCATAATATCTGTAATGCAAAGATCAAGGAGAATTAATTTCAGCTTTATATTTTCGAGTGATCTACAATGTTTAGTTTGAATTGAGTTGTGTAAAATCACTTTTTAACAGGTATTTTTTTAATACCATGATAAAATTTAAAAACAGCTATTGAAAATTTGAAAAATGTATAAGAAGAAGGTCGTTAATATTAATGGCCATCATAAAACTTCATTCAAGCGTAAAGTTATCCTAAGAGTATGATAAAGCTTTAAAATTATTTAAAGAACTGAATCTTAATTTAACACAAAAAAATTAGTACTGTCTTTCAAAAAAGTTGCTCTAAGTTCATAAAAGTGAGAATTTTCTTTAAAAAGACAAAAAAAAAAAACCCATTTTCAAAAATAACATTTAATTTAATTTCACAAGCTTTGTGTTCCTTAAAATTTGAACTTCCTCCTGTTGCTAATTCTGCCTGCGGAGGTTGAACTTCTGCCTGTTGCTAAATTTGAACCAATTCCAGATGAGGGACCAACCACCAACTAAAATCGGCACTCCCAGAGGTATCGTTTGAACATGCAGGACATTGGAACCACGACGAATTTTACGTACACCAGCTCCCATTAGCGTACACAGTCCTACAGAAGTCCAGCCTCAAGACGATTTCACCCTCCCAAGAACTGGCCAAGCCGGATGCTGCTTCACTTTCCGTGTTCTTAGGGGAACGTAGTTTAGTTACTAGACCGCAGCGGGACATAAAACTGAGATACGAGTTTAATTTGTTCCTCGACCGAGCTTGTTAATCAAGACATTTATATCTCGAATCAGTTTTCACCATCGAAATTTATTAAAATGCGATTAATCTGTACCAGACCCAGAACCCAACAAAGCTAACATGGGACCCGGAGCTAACATTTATCATAAGGGGCCCTTTCATAAATACCCAATCAGTTTACAAGAATTAGAAAACCTGGAACTGCAGGTTTAATTAAGTTCCAGACTTTCTACTCTTGTGGGTACTTAGAATTTTTTTGAAACTAAAAAATGGCGGACCTCTGTACCACTCAGCATGATTATATTGACCAGACATTCATTATTTTACTCAGAATGTTTTATTGAAACCTTTTTATTTTGTCATTGCACTTTTCTTAGACATTTCTTGCACCCACACCTCTCTTTTAATGGCGGCCAGGGGCAACTGACCCTTTTTCTCCTACCTTAGTCAGGCTCTAACCAGACCCAAATAAAGCCTTTTAATTTTTATATAATAATATTTGTAATATCGTTACAAAACTGTAATGTCGCTTTCCTGTCATACGGGGCTTATTGTGGAGAAATGAGTTTTACAGGCATTGTGTGGTTGTTGAAAACCCGTATCTCTTTGACCTTTGAAATAAACTTGGCGACTTTGGAGACAAAAATAAAATTCCTCGAAAGTGCTAGAATTTACTGTCTATCTCTACCAGGAAGGAAGTTACGAGGCATCTTACATAAATTCCTATGTGACGTCAAATCCTGCCCAGAAAACTATATAACAGAGCCAGAGAGGTCAATCGTTGACTAAAGTTTTCTTTTCTTTTAAACCGGCATTTTGGACTGTTTAGCGAGCTCCCAGTCAGATATATTTGTTGCAATATAAACATATATTTTATAGATGCAAATTAAATAGATAAGGTCAGATGGGGGAAAATGGTGGGAAGTTTCCCTCGAAAAATTTGAGGCTCAGCTATAGACTTAAGCCAAATTTAATATTTTCTCTAATGTATGCTTGTCCAACTGCAAAGATTTTAAATTCGATTTATGAATTTCTTTATTTTCTTTAATTAGTCTTTATATATAAACAGGGGCGTAGCCAAGGGGGGGGGTTAGGGGGGTCATAACCCCCCCATGAGGAATTTTTTGCCATACAAAATGTATATACTTCACTACATTATCACACACACATATACATTTATATGAGTTTTAGTAGTCGTAACCCCCCCCCCCCCCATGAAAAATTTCTGGCTACGCCCCTGTATATAAATACTTATAGGCAAAATAAAGGGGTTTCATCCCCTCCTCCAAAAACAACAACAACAACAACAAAGCAATTCCTGACTGCACTATTGGTTCCACTTCTACTATAAACAGTAAATTAAGATGTCAATTTCATTGATTATAATTATAATTTCAGGAATATCTACTATAGGAAAAATAGAAATGTCAGTACTTTGCTGCGAAATCATTCAGAATTTTGCTGCTAAGTCTAACATTCCCCACCCTTAATAATATTATTATTTTTTAATATAATTCAGTTCTTTTAAAGTCTCTCTAATAATATGTATCAAAATATAAATGCTTTATCTAATTATTGGGAATCTGGAATAAAAATTTTCAATATCACTTAACAGGCAGTATGTTAAAACAAAAACAAGAAATTTTGCACACATTAATGTTATTGAAATATCCTAAAACTTCATTAGAAATACTTTTTATGTAGCAAAAATATATATCCATATAAAAAAATAATGAAATGTCAAAATTTTTATGGTGAAAAAAGTGTTCTTCAGTATACCCCATTTTCCCCCATACCACCGTTTTCCCCCACCTGACCCTACATAATGGAAATAAAAAATCCAAATGCGCATATGCAGAGCCATTTAACATACGGAGTTAAATTTTCCTTTCACTTCCTTTTTGTGATAGCTGAAGAATCCATAATATGCAGCTCTTGAGAATTTATTCAAGTGGCAGGTCATATGAGAAGAGGAAAAGCAATTGTTTTTTCAGATAATTCTCCATAAAATACTGTTTAAAACTCGCTACCTGGGCTTGTGAGTGAAAAAAAGGAACAGCCATGTTTTAGCATTGGGTCCCTCCAGCGAACGGAAATCATCAGTATAGCAAATTCTCTGCCAGTCTGGGCCAGGATAAAAAGAGTTTATAGTCTTACAAGCGAGAACCCACAAGATCTCCGAATTCGGGACCTTCTTTTAAACATCCGAGTGGTACAGTTCATACGAATAACATATGCAATTTTTTTAGTGATGAATGCATCTTTACTGGCAGTTGTCTGTATTGTTTTCATGGATTATGGGGACTTAGGCACTATTGCTTTTACAGCATTTTGTACTACCTCAAATCAAGATTAGATCGATAGTACTTGCCAAGGGTGTTAATTTCTACCACAAACTTCCGAGGAGTTCATTTCATTCGGCAGCCGTTACCTCACTCGGCAGCCGATAGATGGCAGCTCTGCCGATTGTTAGCGGGGGGGAGGGGTTCATAATTTTAAAGCCAATACCAAGCAGAAGACGCCCAAGGCTTAGTTTTGTCATCTCCAGCGGTATCGTTTTTGCATGGGAACTTGGAGGACATTGCGACCACGGCGTATTTTAACGTTTCCCAGTCGCCATTAGCGAGCACGGCGGTCTTTGGTTGGTCCCAGGATCGAACCCATAACCTTTCGGCTGAGAGACAGACGCCTCTCGCAAACGGGCTACCGCGGCCCTCTACCGGGCAGGAACAGACGGCCGGACAGTCAAAACAACCGAAACCATAAACATTTTTCAAATTTGGAAGACATTAAAAAGAGGAAGATCTTGCCGGAAAGAAGCTTAGAATTGCTTCGTGAATATAATATATCCTATCCGTGAAAGAAAGGACACATAAGATCCGCATCCGAGCAGATAAGGAAAGCGAGAAAAGCAGGGTCCCCTGAGAACACATTCGTTATAGAGCGAGAAATTCATATTGCCGAAACATTACATAACAAATCTCCGGGCGACGCTAAATCGTGGTGAAAACAAAAGCCGTTTCTTCCGTTTTGTTGCTTTGTACCGTTTTTGAATGATACAAAATTTCACGCTTTGAGAGCCCCCCTTTTTTTTAAAAGTAGGATTTGGATCGAAGTGATTTCATTAACTGTTGAAACATAAAATTTGGAAAGAGAATTTTTTATTTTGTTGCATTTGTGTAGATTTAATAGTTTATTTTAGTAAGCGTCTCATTCTGCGTTTCCGGTAACAAAACATTCATTCCTAATAATAGCTTTAAAGGGATTTCATACATGTGTCTAATTGCTGGAGTGGATTCACTGTAAAACAAGGTACTTAGAAATAAGGAAAGTGTACTCATTCTTCAGTACTTTGTTATTTTGTAACAGCTGTGAGTACTTTACTCTTAAATTTAAGCAACACATGTACTCATTTCTTGAATTGTAATTTATATTTAAGAGCACGTCATGTACTCGTTTATGACGCAAATGTACTTAAAAAGTACGCGTACATTAAAGTACTCATTTTTAAGTACTTTCTTTTTAACAGTGTTGAGTTAGTAACCTCTCATTTATACGTCTCCCAGTTGTACGACTCTCTCAGTTATAAGCTGAACTCACTTGGTGACGTCCTCTTTGAACTGGGAGACGGAAGGTGCCTGGTTCGAAACCAGAGGCTCTACCCCAATAGCATCGGAAAGCTCCCGGAATAGAATATATCGAGCCTTCTCTTCTCATCACGTCACAATCCGAGAAATATTCGATATGCCCTAGCACGATCTTATCGTAATTGTTTGACTGTCGTATTCACCATCGGAAATAAACTGTTTTTTCCTGACACGTTGGATGTCGGATGAAGGCGAAAACTTGCATTCCGGTATCGGAGAGTACAAGATGAATAGATTTTTATCGTGAGTATCATGGAGTGTGAAGTATTTCCACAAAAGAACCCTTCTCCCTAGCAGGGTGGGTCAGTCAAAAACCGGCTTCCACTCTTGATGGATGTCTCCGGAGTCTTCCGAAATTCTGAAGACAATGCCTTCGTTAAAGAAAAAGGGGAGAAAGCCGTGTGTTTTGATTGGTTGATCGGTCTAAGTGTCGGATAGACTTTGTATGCGCAAAAATACTCGCTTGTTTCATTCGACACTCATCGTTCTAGAACTAAAAGGAGAGTTTCGGCTATTTATCCGAAGTATTTGACTATCCGAGAGAGAAAGAAATATCCGTCACGGATATTCTACGATACCATGGTGCTAGAGCCCCTAGTCGTGCCCACAAACCTAACCTTTCGGAGTTTTCCGTGGTTTTCTCGGAAACTTCGCGTAAATACGGGTTAGGACCCCTTAAAAAGTCCCCCACGGAGGGCAATCCCACCCCCGGTTTAGATCCTTAGCGTAAATAATTGGCCGTAACCCACATTTCAGTTTTTGATATATTTTTTGATATATTTGAAATAATCTCATTTTTAAATCTTTTAACATAAGTAAACTGCAACTTTATATTGTGTGAACTATTACAATTATTTATGTTTCATTTTTAAATATGTTTTATAAATTTTGTTAAAATATGTTCCAAGTATTCAAAACTTACAGTTTCTAAATATGGGTAAAATAATTACAGAATATAAAATTTTAAACTTGGATAATAAGACGGTCTCTCACTTACACGACTCTCTCAGTTATAAAACTTTTTTCCCTTCACGGTCCTTCGTATAAGTGAGTCATATAAGGTAGGTCGTATAGGTGAGAGGTCACTATTTTTCGGGTTTTGCCGAATTTAAAAGCCCCCTGGCAGCCGCAAACGGCAGTGCCAGATGCCACCGAAGGGAGGCGATGGGCAGAGGGGGGGGGCGCCTTCCATTTTTTAGTGCCCCAGTGGGAGGAAGTACGATTTAGCCTGTGGTCCCCTAATTTTGGACTAATTCCAGAGGAGGGCCCAACCGCCTGAAATCGGCACCCCCAGATGTATCGTTTAGCAACTTGGAGGACATTGGAGCTACGACAGATTTTACGTGCACCAGCTCCCCGTTGCGTACACGGTCCCACAGTTGTCGAGCCGAGAGGATGTTGACCCTCCCAAGCACTGTCCAAGACGGATGCTGCTTCACTTGCCGTGTTCTAATGGGAACGGACTTTAGCGGCCAGACCACTGCGGGATAAAATCATAGGATTTGAACACTAACTGAATTTCATACGACTTCACAATAATATCTGCTGGTGATGAGGTTTTGTGACATTGCTTGCTTTTCACTATTTATTAAACAGTCAAAAACCGAATTTAAAAATGAAATGATGCATTTTAATACCGTTTTTGATGAAATTTTTGAAGTTTTACATCATATCTAGCGAGAACAGAACACTGGCGCACAGACATTAGTTTTTACCTAAGCCAATATTATTTTAATTTAGTTCATCTAAAGTATGATACAGAGAGTCCTGAATGAATAAATATTCCCTTTGTGTCTTGAGTTGTTTTATTATTGATTTATTTTATTTAGGTAGTTTTAACGGATGTAACCACTAAATCATCAGACAGTTGAGTAACTAAAAACTGAAAAGGACAGCAACCCCAAATGGCCTAAAACGGTTTATTACACCTGTATTCAAAAACTAAAATTATTTTTTATTTTATTCACATTTATTATTTATTTTCTTAACTAGAACGTTGTGTTTCTTAAAGCTTACTCATACATCCAGTTTTATTTTACTCTTAAGTGTGCTACAAACTTATTTAATTCGAAAGTTAAATTAATGCAGTATTTAATTTGAAATTGTTTCAGCGTAGCAGCGTTTCCCCTGCAGTCAGGTATACCAAGCGTCTTCAATGAACCAAGTGATCAAACTTTCAAAACACTTAATCATCAGTCTTTTATTGCCCGAAACACAGCAGTTAAAGATCTTGTTTAAAATAGTTTTTCTTCTAACATATCTTGGAAGTTCAAATTAAAGAAATTGAAAGAGTATGCAATAAATGAAGCATTAAATAGAAAACGTTTTGTTTTTCGATAATAACAGTTATCTTCTTGCTTCTTCAGGTACTTTCTCCCACAGCAGAAAGCATAAATTTACCGAAAAGAGGAACCAAAAGATAACCTTCTCAAACTGTACCGAGTGATTCTATAATAGCCTCCACAAAATATATATTTTTTAATTTGGGTAAGGGAAGTAGATTAAAATAGAGAAAGTTTTCAGACAATATGCTCGGATGGAAAAGAAGTGGAAATTATTTAGAATATTTTTACATTTTCAAAAGCAGTTTCCGAGAATAATATGGGAAGTAACTTTAAGCGATGGGAGGTGGGCGTATTGAAATATATTTCCTTCCATTCTTTCAAAAAAAAAAAAAAAAAAAGATTTGGTAAAACAGAAGGTCTTCTTTTATTTTTCTTTCTGCTGTTGTATATTTGGATGAAACTGATGGAATATTTTTATATTCAGGTAATGGATTGCGGAATAATGCAGTGTTTTTTTGTTTGAACTAGAAGAGTTTCTATTTTTGGGAAATTTTTTAGTATTTTGGTATTTATACTTTTAGCCGTTAAAAATGTGATAATAAAAACAAAAAGAATGAAACAGAATAACATTTAATGCACTTACAGGGTTTTTCGTAAGTGTGCCCATTCCGTAAATATCTCGGTGGGAAGATATTTCTCTGTATACGCTAAACTGGAAAGTTTGGTGATTTTAGAAAATCCATTAAGTTGGACCACAGAGGTATTTTAAGAAATAGACCTCCAGATTAAGATATATATATCAATTTTAGATCAAGGAACCATATTGTTCTTACTTCACTCCAACTATCATCTTTTTTTGAAGGGTGGATCAATCAGAACGTGTTTCTTTTCTTTTTTTTTAATTGAATGCGTGTGTACTTTTATTCAGTGTTTTTAATTTCAGACAAGGATTTTTGATTACTCGGCGAAACAGTGTATCACTTTTCAAGGGTTGCTAAATAGAAGTGAGGTAGTGATGAAATGTCAAAAGTCGCTAAGATTTGCCATTTTTGATGATTTATCACTAAGTATGCCGCCAAAAAAGGAGTCCTCAAAGCTGAACCTAGCTTGACAATATCTTTTATATTTGGCGAGAAAATGCCAAACCCTACTGTTTATTATAAATTTGAAGTACAATTAGAATATGCTCGACAAAGATTGAAAAACAATTTTAGCCGACGATTTTAACATAGATTTCAATTTCAAAGAAGAGGTTTATGGAACAAAGAAGACAAGTGCGGGCTACATATAGATTATGATACATTTTCCAATATAATAAAACAAGGACGACAAATAAGGTTGAGACGAGGATTTTGGTACATTTTCCAACGTAATGAAACAGGAAAGACAAATAAGGGCAGCGAATGGATAGTTATGCATTTTCCAACGTAATGAATTACGAGAGACAAATAGGATCAACGCATGGATTAGATACGCTTTAATATGTAGCACTTTAGTTCGAATTTTAAAAAAAAGTGTTTCAGATTGTCTTCTTCTTCTTCTTTTTTTTTGATAGGAAACCACATTTATTTTTCTTATGCAATCAAGTGCTCAGCTCAAAAATCTGCATTATAAACCTGTTGCTTTGTCTACTTAAGCTGTGTGCGTGTTCATAAGGTTCAGTCTTTGTGATATTACTAGACGAGATGCAATACGCAATACGCGTTAGCAAAGTATATCTGCCTGGCTTTTAACACAGTTTTCAGTCGGTGCTCTAGTATTGGTAACTTTCTTGTATATATTTATAATTGAGAAAAAGGCTGTCTCCTGGCACAAAACATCTATGTAGTAGTGAGAAATAGACCTGGCTCGTCCATTTGTATTTATCAACATTCTATACTGTACCGTGTTCATAATTTATTTGAAAATTTATTCATTAGCAAACCTCGAAAATGTCTCGACATTTTTACGAAATCGTATTTTTAATTTTCCAAAGTAGAATGCTTTTAAAATATTTAATTTTTTACATTCTGTAATTTTCTTTTTTGAATTATGCATAATGCAGCTTGGTTATAACTAAACCCCCCCCCCCCAAAACCGGAGAAGAGTTTTTAACCAATTAGTATATTAACTATTATACATGGGATGAAACCAAGGAGTTTCCGAAAAAAGTTCAAAAAATGTCCACTAGGTGGCGTTTCGCATGAAAAACAGTAAATTCGACAAAAAAGACGGGTAATTCAAAATGTACTAGCAATTTCAAAATTTATTCAATACTTTTTGAACATTTATTAACTAATTAGGTCATTTTCTGATTTCACCAAAACATCGTCTAGTGGACAGTTTTTGAACTAAACTTCTAATCTAAAAATCTAAGCTAAAAATCTTGTGCATTTCGTGTTCAGTCCATATGACTAATTTGGGGGAGCTCAGCTCAGCCGTCTCAGCTTTAGAATGCTGTTCATAGGAGAAGTTTTTTTTAATTTAACCCTATATAATATTAATTTTTATAGGCCATTCTTTCCTTTAACATAAATTACGAAATTCGAATTATTTTAGAAAATATTGATAAGAAACTGAAAAGTAAGCATTAGGGTTGCCGTGTTTGAAGATTTCCGGCAGCTTAAAATGATTTAGTTTCTTGGATCCATGCCATGGACAAAAATGCCATTTACACACAAAAAAAGAATAATGATGAATTTTCTTCCTTTGATTAATCGAAATATCGTCTGTACGTGAAAAGAGAATAAGAACAAATTTCATTGAGTGAATAACGTGGATTGTGATGCACTTTTCAACAGAATGAAACAAACAAATTTACAAACAATAAATCTATCTATATAAATAAAACGAGCGGTAAAATGTCAGTTGGTTAGTTAGTTAGTTAGTTAGTTTGTCTGTGTCTCGCATAGCCTATTCTAGACGAGTGATCCTAGACCTACCAAATTTTGTTTGGAAATTCTCCAGGATGGGCCCCGACATACATCGAAGCGATTTTTTCGAAATTCGAATTATTTTAGGAGATATCGATAGAAAACGTACGGAAAAAAGCTAATTTTTGCTCTCCGCCTTTTTGCAATTGTAACACCCCCGTGTAAAGAGTGAAAATTAAGCATATCTAGGTTATCATATTTGGCAAGTTTATTAAATGATTCGGACTCTTGAAGTAAAAATAGAAGAATAACGATTTTTTTTAGATTATTTGTAAGGCTATTTTTTAATTTAAATATCGTGTGCATGTGAAATCAGAGCAGGAATGAAATGTTTTATACTCAAAAGAAATAGGATATGGAAAATTTCTGAGACTAAAATGTGCAACTTTTTAATTTGGCGAAAAATAAAATGGTTGATATGCGATTTTGAGAAGATGTGATTCTAGCGCTTGGCGCAACTTATCATCTGCTACTTGGATTATGAATACACCTGAATAAGGTTTTGAAACTTTCATTCAGTTCGAATTGTGCATTTTTCTGCGCAGCTTTTACCCATCTATTTCTATTATATTACATCCACAAAAAAGATATCAATAAAGTTAGAAATATCAATTTTAATTTTGTTTAATCCCACTGATGAATAATGATATACTTTCCAATTTAATGGAATAAGGAAAGAAAATAGGGAAGACCCATAGATTATAATACGCTTTTAATATATAGCCTTTCAGTGTGTATTCAAAATCTGAAACTGTTTCAGATTTTCTTACATTTTTTTTCCTTCCGTTTTTTGATAAAGGTCAATATATCCAGAAGCTCTTCAGAATTAATAAAGGACGATAATAATTTGTACCTTTTTGTGGGTTTTTATCATTTAACCATCTTATTTTTGTAACCAGGGGCGGCCCGACATTGAAAGCATCGCATCTGTGCGCCCGCTTCGAAGGGGCGTAATTTCGAACTCAAAAACTAAATAGAGCATAAAAGGAGGCGTCTTTTTACATTATCAGGGGGGCGTCACTTATCCTAGGGATGCTCCTGTTTGTAACCATCTTAATTTGAAATTCCATTCAGAATCAGAGAGATTTCAGTGCCAAGGAAGGAGCAGGATTTTCCCCGAATAAGATTTATTAAGATGGCGAACCAACTGATCGCCGGAGGCGGCTAGTAAATAAGGACTGAAGCATGAATTATGTTATATTTTCTAACATAACTATGAATGTAAAATAGAGCCGTCACATACACTATGGTACACTTGCCAACATAATGAAATAAAAAAAGACAAATAGGGACGACTCGAAAGCTACTAAAATGCGCATTTAATATTTGATTGTACTAATTAAAATCGCAAAATTGTAACGTTATTGTTCGAATATTTGTGTGTAAATGTAAATAACCTAATGTTTTGTGTTCCAGCTAAGAGCCCCCCGAACTTTGCAGTATTTTGTTGGATATCCCGGTGCTTGACATTTAAAATTCAAGGGGAAACATTCTTAGCTTTGTGAGGTTTTCTTTAGAAATACTTCATTCTTACGTATGAAAATTGTTTACAGAAAGCTTTTGCATGCAGTAAATATGATCACGATCAGAGTTGAGCAATTTTGCTTTAAACAACAAGAATTCCCTGATGAAACTAAGCGTAGAATGTTTAGAAAACACTCTCAAAATTAGAAATGAATGTTAACAAAGGCGGCCGTACACCTAAGCAGTTTTAAAACAGTTTAAAAGAGAATAATAATAAAAAAAAGGTTTCGTAAAATAAAGCATTCCAGTGACGAGTATTTGCTATTCTATAAAGACTCATTAAAAACACAGTAACTAGAAAAAAAACATTTTTTTCAGCTGAGTAATGGTATATTATATTTTAGAAGAGAACGTTCTTAAAGTTTCATAAAAGAACAAAATTAGCAAATATTTTCCTAAAATGTTTCAGACATGTTTAGACTAGGAAAAAGAAATTGTTCGTAATATGTTCATGTCTCAGAATTTGAGTGCGAAAATTCCCAACAGAATTTTTAATAACAGAAAAGAGGTATCTAACGAAAATATATATTGTTTGCTTGGCTAAACACAAATTAAAGTAGGAAATGTTTTACTTATTTTGTACTATAATAAAACTGAGGAAATAGGCGAATCTGTGCATTTAAGTAATCTATTGAGCATTTAAATTATTTTTGCAAAAAAATATGTTTGAGAAATTTTTAACTATAAGATAGTTGAACTTTACATTCTCAAATTTTAAGAAAGCTATGAATAGTTAAAAAAAATTATGGATTCACATAAGATTGTGAAGTGTTATGAAAAATTAGACACAAAAAGAGGTAAAAATTAAGCTGATAAAATAAGTGAAGCGTAAAACTTAATGGAGTATTTAATGAAATCGAATTGCATTCAACAAAGAGAATAAATACGGATGAAACGTTAACGTAAAGGAACTTTTATCTTAGCAAAAAGTTTGCTATGGAAAATATATCATTAAATATAGAAGAAGTCATTTATATTCAAGATATTTTTTCTTTTTTTATACAAAAGGTTGCATGTAATGATTTCCATTTATTATCCTTATATTATAAATTAGAATATCAAGTTTCAATAACTTAACTTTTAGTTGAATCTTCGACTCGAAGAAAGAGAATATTAAATAGCATTATTTCCTTTGCATAGCATTTAATTAATAATCAACCCTGCAAAAATGAGGATTAAATATCTACAATTTTCAAGAAAAATAAATTTAGTTGTTGATAAATATTGTCTATAGCACCTAAAATCTTTAATATTCCAACTATTTAAAGAATTTTTTACTTATTAAATTTTTTTAACAAAAAAATTGGATGCATTATAATAAATCTTGAATTGTGCACTTATACTAGAGCCAGAACAAAATTTTCACAAAGAGTTTTGATTTACATAATTTGTTAACATGAATAAAATTTCATCTGACTGCATCTATACTGCAAAGAAACGGTTTCACAGGCGCCAGATGGTTAAAACAGTTGATATCTATCTATCTATCTATCTATCTATCTATCTATATATATATATATATATATATATATAGAGAGAGAGAGAGAGAGAGAGTTAAAAAAATTATAAGGAATGAAATTTTGGTAAAAGAAATGAAAAATTATTTTAATATTCACGCGAGTAACTTGCTAAGGGAAGTAGTCCAAACTTTCTGCAAATAATTTAGAGGCGACGAAGGTATAATGGAATACCATTTATATTTCTAAAAATAACTTTACTGGTTGTTGAATAAAAATTTCAAAATCATCATGAATACATACCATAATTGCTTATAATAAATTGTCACTTCTAAAAATATACTAGTTATTTTTTGTTATAAAAATGTACTTAAATACAGCTACAAATTGAGGTTAGTAGGAAGTAGTCGGGCAATTTGTGAATAGATGGTTTACACAATTGAAAATAGATTGGCAGCAAAGTTCCTGGCGTTTTTTAATTAAAAAAAATATAATAAATTCGAGTGTGAAGGCCAAGTCCCTTATCGTTTGCCGTGTAAAAGTTTTCTTAATTGCTCTTCATAAAAGTCGACTGGACGACAACCCTACCAGCAATTTTGCTCGGGCTACCAGCGGCCACGTAGCCAGCCGATGATGGCCCGAGCAAAATTGCTAGTAGGGAAGACCATGATGCGTCTTTGAGGTCATAACTTCCATTTTTGGAACTTGGCATACCAATCACAGACGGTTTTTCCATCTATGGTATGGTACCCCCTGTATACACAGCACAAATGTCACCAGCAGCTTTTGCGGCTTGTGGAAACTTGATTAAAAGCCAAAAGAAGGCGGATTGCGAAAATGCTGATTTTTCTCTAAACTTTTGATTTTAATAATACGAAAATTAGCTGAAAAAAAAGAGTTTCCTGTAGAGCAGAACGTTCTCTTTCGAATGTTTTAAAAAATTGCCAAAAACATTTAAAGACTTGCAAAATGTTTAAAAAAATCGGGAACTTAGTTGCTAACTCAATAATCAGATTTCATAGTTATTTTTAATTATAAAATATATATATATAAGATTATGCGCAAGTCATTTCTGCTTCGAGTCTATTTACAAAAGTCGCAGATATAATTTTCTTTCTCTGCTCCGATACAGTTTAGGTGAAGCTACAGAGAGAACAGATAAAGAATTAATTCCAAATTTCTCATTGACCCTTGGAGAATTTTCCGTTACATGCGATACATTCATAGTCTTTCTTTTCAGGTATTTTAGTTAGTGGCATGAAATCCATTAAAGATGATGCATTTCCTACGGGTATTATGAAATAACTCAGTATTCCATAATACTCGAGCCGCCATTTTGGAATAGGAGTCTGATTGGATTGATGGACTAAACATTGTCAGAATGAAAACAACTACAACATAACAAACTTCAACTTCTTTAGAGTACAGCAAGCTGAACATCAATTTTCAAGTCATATGTGTACTAGTAAGTTAAATGTTTGAAAACTCACCTGCAGAAAGTCTTAAGGAAAAACAAACAAACAAACAAAACAAAAAAAACACGCTTTGTTCTGTAGTTAGCGATACAACAACAACAACAATTAATTCCAAATTTCTCATTGACCCTTGGAGAACAACAAGCGATCAACTCTCACTGCGCACTGGACCATATGGGAGTCCTTCTTGAGTAGTTTTTGGTATTCCCACGTGAGAGCAAGACCATACACAGCCAAAACCTCGGTATTCCAAATTTACTATTCCTAATATCCTCCTATTCTCTACTTAATAATGTCCAAAGAAGAAATGTCGCTGGACATTTCATTGTAAGTTTGAAAATATTTGTCACATGAACACATTTTTGGTCACAATTCTAATAAATACGAGGTATCATGGTTTGATAGGTCACAATATAATAAATACAAGGTATGATGGTTTTCATCTGTGGGTTACCTGTACATTTTCATTTTAACTAGAATAATACCTGCATAGAAAGGGAAACAGAATGGCTCGTTGAAGAACAAAGACTTAGAATTCTTTTCCAAAACTTTGGGAGTAAGCAAATAACATATTTAGAATTTTGTGAAAGAACAGCAGCTTGGAATAATCGTTTTGTTCCAGGGTTGTGCTTCTTGAAGACTGGGTCACTGCGGAACTTTTAATGAACTGACATTGGAAAGCTCGTTGGACACAGACGGGAATATTTGCAGTTAATCTTTTGCAACGATGTAGTGAGCAAGTGAAACCAGGGTTTAATGCGGGGGAGAGGGGGAGGGGAGAGTTCGATCCACAAGAGCTTGAATCCCCTACTGTTATGCTTGCAACCGCCTGAACTTAAAGTGGAATAAAAAAAAACCCTTATATTTTCGTCTTTTGACAAGATGATTAGAAGTTTAACTAAATGCCAGATGCGTTTACATTCGTTGTTCTATATTTTAAATAAATAAATAATAAAGGCTTTAATTCTATCAGATTGTTTCTCATTAGTTGGCGACTATGTGAGAAATACGTTAAATGTAATAATGTCTGGAATTTTTGTTTCTGTTCGTCTGATGTAATACCCTTTTATATACGAGTAATTTTTCTTTCTTTCTTTATAAATTAGAAATTTTTTGAGAAGCAGTGACATTCAAGAGAAACACAGAATTTATTCTAACAGAAAAATAGTTTCTAATGAAAATACTAATACTATAAAACTTTTAATTCCGGGGAACATTTATTACACTGACGCATTAAATGCCAGACAAAAGATAAAAGAATAGCTGGAATTCGAGTAGAAAATAATAGTCAGCTTTATGCAAAAGGCAAAATGTTATTAAAGCTTGATAATATTTCCGCTCACGTGCTACTAAAATTGTTTATATTAAGGACATATATTAAGGAAATATTAATAAAATTTTGTATAATACAAATGTTTACATTGGATTGCATATTAAGAATTTTAATATCAAAGTTTACTGGGGTGTATGCAAGAAATAAGATTATTGCCTCCATTTTTAGAATTTATGTTTTGTGATATTTAATTACGTATATTCTTTTTCTAAAAACGTGGCAAATATTATTATTAAAATACGTTTCTTAGCATGGTTAAAAGACTGTATGTTAAAGGTTTTTGAAAACATCCACTGTTCATCTAACCTTCCATGCTATTTTAAAATAATGCATTTTAATTTATTTAAGTGATATACGACTTAAGCTTGAGCTTTGCTAAATTATAGATAAAAAAATTCGCATTTTGTAACAATTTTTAAAAGAGCACAAGAAGAAAGATAAATAATGCCGAACACACCGATTATGAAATATCTTTCAACAAAACTGTCTTTTTTGGATGTATCGTCGCCTGCTAGTTTAAAATTTGCCAGTTTAATAAACATATTAATATTTATTTATAAAAATATTAATAAATTATAAGTATGCATATCAAAATGAAATGAAATCTAGAAATATCAAACGTATTTTGAAAGTACTGTTTTAAAGTTATTTGCGAGGTTTCTAGAAAATCCCGAGCGATTACTTGACTAATTTTTTATTTAGAGAAGAATGCAAAAATGTAGTTCTGCACTGCATTCCTACGTGATTACAAATAACCTTGGCGCACCCCTTCTATAAATTTGTCGGTATATTTAAAGAACTTGTACAGGCAGCTATACTTAACCACTTTGCATAGCTGTAAGGAATTTAGCCTAGTGCATACTCGATTTATGGTAAAATGTTTCCCATGCGCATGCTAGTTTTTTCTACGAATGTGTAGCAAAACATATGACTTCCCTTGTACAAGAATGGAGCTAAAATAGAAAGAATGAAAGTCAAGCAGGAATAGCGTTGATTCTATTTTCCGATGAAGCTGAACAAACATTCGCTTTTAACTGATAACTGTTTTCAGATGAGTTTGTTATCTTTGAACAAAGTTATCTATAGCAGGGCTCCCCAACCTTTTTATCGCCACGGACCGGTCAACGTTTGATAATTTTACCGTGGCCCACTAAGGACGGGTGACATCGTTTGTTTATATTTTAGATTGTTTTGATTTAATAATTTAAATTCAATTGTATTTAAACATATTTTCAAAATGAGATACAGTTACACAAAAAATGAATGTAAAGTGATTTAACATTTTAACACTCTAGAATGCTAAATCAACGAGAACCTTGATCTTGTTCCTTTGCAAGGAGACTGTTCCATCTGGGGGTTGATAGGAGACAATCACATCTGAAATATGTTGCGTGTGTACAGTTTATTCCGTTGTTTAGTTTTGGTTGCTGTCATCGCAGAAAACTATGCTTCACGCAGATTAGAGATGAGTTCGGGCTCATTTTTTGAAGCCCGAGCCCACCCGAGCCCGAGGACTTTTAATCCGAGCCCGCCCGAGCCCGAGCAATATTATTAAATTTGGAGCCCGAGCCCGCCCGAGCCCGAAATTTCAGCTAAAGACAAATAAATTTAACTACTTCATTAATAGGATACAATAAATTTTGGAGCTTCACACATCTTCTGTCCCCCGTGCCGCTATTTTTTAAAATAAGTACGTCTATTTATCCCATGAATCACTTTTTAAAATTTGTTTCAAGGAGTATGTTCAACAAAGGAGAAATTTTTCACGAGCCCGAGCCCGCCCGAGCCCGAACGCAATCGTGAATTACAGAGCCCGAGCCCGAGTCGGGCCCGGGCTCGGGCTCGGGCTTTCGGGCTCGGGCTGAGCCCGTCTCATCTCTAACGCAGATAGAATGTCGAAAAAGGGCAGTATGTATTTAAGTGACTGCAATTTTAATGCGTAGTTTTGAAATGGTTAATAAACAATAAACCAATTTAAAATAGTTACAAAATTTGGTCTGTTACAATGTATAAATTAGTACTATCCCTACAAAGTCGAAACCTGAGAGAAATACACCACAGTAAATGAAACGGAAATAATTTAACGTTCCTTGGGATGCCCGGTATGATTTGATCGACGGCCCGGTACCTGTCCGCGGACCGGGGTTCGTGACCACTGATCTATAGCATCTAATTTTATGCCATTTTTTGTGCACAGTAAACACAGTTCAAAACCTGTATAAAAGCAGCCGGTATATATCCGTAGAGCATAACAACAACAATCAACAAAAGTTTTTGTTAAAAGTTACAAATAATGAAAACTTTGTAAAATAACACTCGGGTTGCATATGAGGTCATCCTTCTTCAGGTGCAGAGTTACACCAGTACAGAAAAGTTCCATCCATCATACTCACGATCAGAAAAGTTTAGAACTGAAAAACAAGCAACAGCTCTGCTGTTTGCTTTTCTGTACTTACCCTTTGTACCACTGGGAACGCCATTTTGTCGATAAGTATCTTTTTATGAGCGTTATTTTACAATGCATGTTGATAAACCTAGAAGTCCAGTGATCATACTTATCGTGCTCGAATGAACAAATCATTCGCATAATGTATTTAAGTGGAAGAAATTCGATTCTGAACATGAAGAAACGGTGTTCAAGTTAAGGTTTAATTGTAATGGATTGAATTTGAAAAGCAAACCTCTGAATTATATTTCCCTACAGCATATTATTTTGTGAAACACTTAATTATTGTTGATGTTTTAATTTCTTTTTTGAGTCGGGTAGAGATTTTACAAATATTTTAAACGCGTTTCTGTAGTGTACAGAGCCTGATTATGACCAACAGGGGCCCGGAGCATTGATGAATTTGGGGGCCCCCATCTATGAAATTTGTTTTATTTTTCATAAAATTTTGATATAAAGAATATTTCAGAACAACGTTTGATATTGGAGCCCTTTCGAGCCGGGGACCCTGGGCAAAGTCCCAATTTGCCTATGCGATAATAAGGCTCTGGTAGTGTAAAAGATTTTAAGAACGGATTGCCACAAAACCATTCAAAATAGCTTTCTTTTCTACCTACATGTATAACTGTTATAGTTATAAACCGATTAGAAACTGACATTGAAGCACAACACTTTGAGATAATCAACGTTTAACTGTAACTGAGTAGAATATATTTCTTTTTTCCATGGGGAAAAATGTTCAAGAATAGATGAATAGTTTTTCAATAACGAGACTGAATTTAGTTACTCCCTACGATTCCTTTTCAAAGAATAGAAGCTTATTTTTGAAAAATACCTAGTCTTGAATGTATGTTAAAGTAATTCAACAAGCTCGTAAACGAAAATAACACTTTATTCGACAAATTAAACCACTATATTTTACAAAAATAATGCATTTTTAACACATGAAACTGTGAATCATCAAAGTCATAACACAAACACTAATCAAATTGCAATATCAATCGCACAGCTGTGCTCTCTGTCCGTAGTCCGTCACACTGATCTCGACTGTGGTAGACTCCCTATTTATAGGGGAAGGTGGCCCAAAATGATCCCCTCGAGTTAAAACTTGTATGAAGTAAAAATAAATGTTTAAATAAAACTTTGTCCCTTTGCTATCATATTTTACATATTACTTTGCATCCTAAACATATTTTAATGACATTTTAAAAGAACAATGAGAGTAATGAAAAAAAATAGAATTTTTAGAAAGTTTCTAAAGGATCATTTTACCCCTAACCCAAGGATAAAATGATTCTTCATTTGAAAATAATTTTAAATTGCTTTTTTTTTAATCGTCAAAATAAAAGAATAAAAGTAATATGACTATACATAATGAAAAAAAAATTATAACCATACTAGCTGAAGTACCCGTTCTTCGCACGGGAATGAATGGACTTTTTGATATTACGATTTGTGGTGATTACTATTCATTGTAATAAACAGATATAGCAAAGTGGATATCGCGTTATATTGTGTCCAATAATCATGCATACCGAATTGCAAGGCAATCGTTTGTACGGTGCAGAAGGCCATGCGGCGTAGCGCAATCTAGTGGCGAGTTTTAGCAAAACGGATACGTCGAAAATATTTTTCGCATTCAGATATCGATGTATACGAATTTTCATGACTATCGGCTGGACAGTCCTGAAGTTCATGTGTTGACACGACATCTAGTGGCAAGTTATAGGAAAATGGATAGCGCCAAACTCTTCCCCGTGTTCAAATATCTATGTATACCTATTTTCATAGCGATTATTTGCACAGTCAAGAAGTGAAACACTGCAGGGCCATCTAGTGGTTCAATAAAGTAATGATTTGCTACAGCGCCGTCAAGTGGCGAGTTATAGCAAAATGGATAACGCCAAAATATTCTCATTGTTCAAATAGCTATGTATACTGATTTTCATAGCGACCGTGTTCAACTATCTATGCATACCAATTTTCATAACGATCATTTGCACAGTCAAGAAGTGATACACTGCAGGGCCATCTAGTAGTTAATTAAAGTAATGATTTGCTACAGCGCCGTCAAGTGGCGAGTTATAGCAAAATGGATAACGCCAAAATATTCTCATTGTTCAAATAGCTATGTATACTGATTTTCATAGCGACCGTTTGAATGGTCAAGAATTTGGCCTGCTGCAGCGTCATCTAGTGGCGAGTTAAAATAGTAATGCATTGCAGAGTCATCTAGTGGTGAGTAACATCAAAAGGAACGCAATTAGAATATATTCTTCGTGCTCAAATGTGTAAGTATAAAAAATTTTATGCCGATCAGTCGAACGGTATAGAAGTTGATGCTTTGCAGCGCCATTTAGCGGCAAGTTACAGCAAAATGGATAGTGAAAAGTATTCTCCGTGTTCTAATATTCGCGTGTACCAAATTTCATCGAAATCGGTTGGACGATATTCGCATAGCAAACGGCTAAACGGAATAGAATTCAACGTTGTGCTGCGGCACCAAATGGCAAGTTAAGGAAAACGGATAGCATAAAAACCTTCTCCATCATAAAAGACTTAGGTGGACCAAATTTCATCGTGCAACGGTGCTCAACGGTGCTGGAGTTTTTCAACCTCATAAACACATACCAACATTCATTTTTATCTATAACCAGTGTTATTATATATACCAGTCTCAAATAAAATCCAGTTTCAAATCTAAGCCTCGCCAAAGTGCCAACATACGCCATTTTGCAAGAGTTTTTTCAGGGAATCATTCGAAGCATTGACTTAGCAGCAATCAATATGGGAAATGGTTCGACCGCCAAAGAGTAGCCAAAGAGAGTTATTTGAAAATTGGAATCCCTTAATACAGCCGATTTTTTTTTTAATTATCAACTATAATGTGTTTTATTCATCGTTACTGCGATGTACTAAATGAGAAGATTTCAATTTTCTGAAATTTGTCGGAATTCCCCCAACTTAAATCAATGTACTCAATTGGCGAGAATTCTGAAGTTAGATCGCTTGAAATCCCTTAATAACTGCATTATTTCTTCACGGATCATTAAAATTTAACGCTGTATTCTAATAAAACCTTTGCACTTGTTTCCAAAAATCTATTTCCTTAAGCTCTCAATAAATTGCGCAAAGCCGAAAACTGTGCAAACCGCTAGAACTCACTTACTCAAAATCCATATTTCAGCCATTTTATTTTTTCGCCAAACTAAAAGAATTTACACATTAGCCTTGGAAATCTTCAATTCTTATTGTTTTGCGTGTAAAGCATTACATTCCTGCTCTGATTTCCCATGCACACGATATTATAATTAAAAAAAAAATCACCTGACGAATATAAACTAACAAAAAAAAAATCATTATTATTCTTTTATTTTTACTTTGAGAATTTAAAACATTTTATTCGGCAAAATCGCCACACATGGCAACCACGATCCTTATTTCACAATTTTTTCACTACAGGGGTTACAATTACGGAAAGCTTTTTGCGCGATGAGCATAAAAAATCTCTTAAATTCCGGGAACGGGTGGACTTTCAAAGTTTTAAAGTGGACTACGATTTATTCTATATTATTTTACACATCTGTGCTAAATTTCAGGCCGATAGGTCCATTTTTGTGGATTTGTATACGAACGACAATTTATTCGGCAAAATCGCCACACATGGCAACCACGATCCTTATTTCACACTTTTTTCACTACAGGGGTTACCATTACGGAAAGATTTTTGCGTGAAGAGCATAAAAAATCTCTTAAATTCCGAGAACGGGTGGACTTTGAAAGTTTTAAAGTGGACTACGATTTATTCTATATTATTTTACATATCTGTGCTAAATTTCAGGCCGATAGGTCCATTTTTGTGGATTTGTATACGAACGACATTTTATTCGGCAAAATCGCCACACATGGCAACCACGATCCTTATTTCACACTTTTTTCACTACAGGGGTTACAATTACGGAAAGATTTTTGCGTGAAGAGCATAAAAAATCTCTTAAATTCCGGGAACGGGAGGACGTTCAAAGTTTTAAAGTGGACTGTGATTTATTCTATATTATTTTACATATCTGTGCTAAATTTCAGGCCGATAGGTCCATTTTTGTGGATTTGTATACGAATCAAATCCACAAACAAACAAACAAACAAACAAACAAACAAACAATCAAACAGAATTTCATTTTTATTTATAAGATTGTATACTTATTTACGAGAATTATTTTACGAGAATTTTAAAATAAAAAAGTGGCATGAACAATAAAATGGAATATCTTAATATTATAGTTAAAAAATGATGGTCTACAATAGAAGCAGAAATAAATTAAATAATATAATAGGGAGCCCCCCCCCCCATTTTGAGAACGGTTAAAGGGCTGCCATGACGCCTAGGAGCCGGTACTGGAGTTTCTTCAGTCGAGGGATCATTTTGCCCGGCAATATGGCTTTCCACTTTAGGTCATATTACTGGAACGCGTCGAGAAACATAACAAACTAAACACGTGTAATTCACATCTAAAAACATACTCTATTCCGCAAACCAAGTCATATTTCTGTACATTAAAGACTGAATTTCTAAATAAATAGGAAAGTTAGTGCTTACCTTATAAGAGAAATGATGAAAGCCAGTTATTTCAAGAATTCTACTCAGACACGCAGTACACCGATAGCTTAAATACCGCCATTGCTTCTTCTTGACTTAGCACTACTATTTTATGCGTTACCTGGTAAATACCGCTGCCTATCTGGAAGGAAACATATGTGGATCGATTTGCACGATAGGATCATTTTGGACCACCTTTCCCTAGATTTACAAGCAAGACGTGACGTCATATAGGACGTGACATCATATTTCTGGATGTTTCTCGTAACTTCTTTCCTAATTGTGATACAGCCAAAATCTCACTACTTTCGAAAACGTTCTTTTTGCCACCAAGTAGCCAAAACGATCTCGAAGTTCGTCGCCAAGGTCAAGGGATCACATACTCATTTCAGTTGCAAGAATGCCTGTACAACTCTCTTTCCAGCAACATACATTAATGCGGGAAAACAGCATTACGATTTAGTATCATTACATATATTTTTAAGATGAATTCTAGTGGAATGTTTGCAGATTTCTTTAGAAACAGAGACATTTAATGAAAGTGACGAAACACAGGGGAAAAAGAAATAATTATTAAAAAGGACGTGAATGGACTGTTTATAGCTATGCATCGAGCAATTTCCAGCGGCCCAGGACGGTTAACCAGCGTGCCCCACTCACTCTCAAGCACGACCCCGATAAGCCGTTAGAAAATGTAACTCACTTTAAACACGTCTAAAAATGTTTGTAATGTCTGCTTTCTGATTTCTAAAAACAAATCTAGAAGAAAATACATTATTTGCCACTCGAACACTTACGAAGCACACACACACACACCTTTCCCTTGTACTTCTATTAAATTTCTTTCTGCTACATTCCAGAATTACTTCAAATTTTCGTCGTAACACGTCCTCTCGAAACGAATAAAATCGGCCCCGGGGCAAAAAAACTGCGTAAGTGGAATAAATTATGAAAAAAAAAAAAAAAAAAAACAAGATCCAAGACTAAACTCTGATCGAAGAAAAAAAAAAAAAAAACTAAAATAAAGACGCAGACGAAGAAAAGAGTTCTCTCAGCCGGTATCGTATTTACAGATTTTTCCATTTTTGAAATAAAAGGAAATTTTAGGACGAAAATGCTGGACGATAGATACCACAAAACTGAATATATGCTTTGTTCTGGGGAAAAAAAAGAAGTGAAGGGAAGAAAGATGGAATATCATATTGATTTTTTTTAAAGGATCTAGTACTTGAAAACCATTTCTCTTATTTTCCCCAGTGCATTTGCCAGGCTGTACGGTAAGAGGAAAGCAGTATTATAAATACCGATTCCAACCCCACCGCCGTGATATAAGCTATTTTCAATTCTCCGGCAAATCTCCGGAGTGCCATTTCGGCAGCGTTATCGCTTTTTTTTTTTTTTTTGCTAAATGGTAAGCAACGGGGAAGGTAGTTAGCTTTTTATGACAACTGCGAGGATGATAAAGAAAATTAGAAAAGAGATTAAATGTTGCTGCTGGCTTAGAACGTAAGACAAAACCGATAAGTATGAAGGGGGATAACACACTTCAGAATGTCCGCTCTGATCACATAAGCAGAAGAGGTTAATCTCTTGTGAGGGGGTCCGGCGAAGAAACCTATTTTCCTAGGATCAGATATTATTTTGCCGTTTTCCCAAACGGATGTGTCTGGAATTGGCTTTTATGTCCTACCTCTAGATCTTTGGGCACTTGGTATCATGGTCTAATAGAAGTAACTCAGCAGAAGTACCAGTGTTTGGTTTAAAAGGTGATTTTGGTTGGAGACTTTTTATAGCAGTGATTGTTGATTTTGCTTAGTGAAATGTTCCTTTTGCTCCCTGAGATAAGAATTTTATCTAAGAGAAAAGAATGAAAAGGAGACAGTTTAACATATATTACATTTATAGGCAATAAAAATAGTTTGTTGAAATATTTTTTCGTTTTAATAATTTTGTTTTTTGTTAAATAAACATCGTTTTTGCAGTAAACGGTGTTTATTGAACAACACCACTGACTGCTTTGAATAATTCAAACTAGATGGTGTTGAATTATTCAATGAAATTTGTTTATCTTCGTGCGTGTGTGTGCAAATATTTGCATGCCAAAAGAATTTAGTTTTATGTTTAATATTAGGGAAGTTCTAACTTAGAAAATATTCTTTCATTTCTACTAAAATTGTAAATACTTATGTTTACCTCAATAATCTACAGACTACTATATATTTTTACAGTATTTTCAGGTACCTAGAGCTATTGTAATTTGGAAATTAGAAATTAATAAGAAAAATTAGGTAACGTTCACTCAAATTTTTCAATAAAATTGCCATCGTTTTAAGGACAATTTTTACAAGGAAGAGTATTTTCCCGTCGTGTTCGTGTTGCCTGGTGTACAAAGAAATACTATAAGCCAGCAATGTTATATTTAATAATTTAACTATCTAACTCATATGCCATATATTGGCTAGAGTATTATTCAAGTAATCTTCAATAAATACTTAAAATTAGAAGTTTTGTCCCGCAGTGGTCCTATGTAATAAAATTTAAGAGATTTTTTATGTTCTCCACGCAAAAAGCTTTCCGTAATTGTAACCTCTGTAGTGAAAAAAGTGTGAAATAAGGATCGTGGTTGCCATGTGTGGCGATTTTGCCGAATAAGATGTTTTAAATTCTCAAAGTAAAAATAAAAGAATAATAATGATTTTTTTTTGTTAGTTTATATTCGTAAGGTTATATATATTTTTTTAATTATAATATCGTGTGCATGGGAAATCGGAGCAGGAATGAAATGTTTTATACGCAAAACAATAAGAATTGAAGATTTCCGAGGCTAATATGTTAAAATTTTTTAGTTTGGCGAAAAAATAAAATGGCTCAAATGCCGAGAAAGTGAGTTCTAGCGGTTTGCACAGTTTCCGGCTAGGCGCAATTTACTGAGAGCTTAAGGAAACGGATTTTTGAGAACAAGTGCAAAGGTTTTATTAGAATACAGCCTTAAATTTTAATGATCCGTGCGAAAATAATGCAGTTATTAAGGGATTTCAAGCGATCTATTTTCAGCATTCTCACGATTTTGAGGAGGATTCTAACGCTTGGCGCTATTTATCGTAATTTAATCGTCTGCTATTTGGGTTATGAATACACCTGCGTATAAGTTTTTGAAATTTTCATTCAGTTGGAATTGTGCATTTTTCTGAGCAGCTTTTCTGCATCTAATGCATTAAATCCAGAAAAAAGGATGTTAGAAATATCAAATTTAATTTTGTTTAATCACACTCATGAATAATGATACACTTTCCAACTTAATGAAAGAAGGAACGAAAATAGGGAAGACCCATGGATTATAACTCTTTTTATATATAGCACTTTAGTGCGTATTTAAAAATCTGAAAGTGTGTCAGATTTTCTATGATTCTAGCGCTTGGCGCAATTTAATGAGAGGGTATTTTTAAAAACAAGCGTAGGTTATCTTAATAAATAAAAATAAAATTATGTTTGTCAATTTGTTGATTTGGGTAGTATACAATTCCACAAAAATGGACCTGTCAGCCTGAAATTTTAAACAGATATGTAAAATAATATAGAATAAATGATAGTCCACTTTGAAACTCCACTTTATTTCCCTTCCCGGAATTTAAGAGATTTTTTATGTTCTCCACGCAGAAAGCTTTACGTAATATTAACCCCTGTAGTGAAAAAAGTGTGTGAAATAAGCATCTTGGTTGCCATGTGTGGCGATTTTGCCGAATAAAATGTTTTAAATTCTTAAAGTAAAAATAAAAGAATAATAATGATTTTTTTAGTTTATTTTTTTAGGTTATTTTTTTAATTATAATATCGTGTGCGCATAAGAAATGAGAGCAGGAATGAAATGTTTTATACGCAAAACAATGAGGATCGAAGATATCCGAGACTAATATGTAATTTTTTTTTAGTTTGGCGAAAAAAAAATGGCTGATAGGCCGATTTTTAGAGAGTGAGTTCTAGCGGTTTGCACAGTTTAGGCTTTTTGGCGCAATTTACTGAGAGCTTAAGGGAATAGCATTTTTGAAAACAAGTGTATAGGTTTTCTTAGAATACAGCATTAAATTTTAACTATCCGTGCAGAAATAATGCAGTTATTAGGGCATTTCAAGCGATGTAGATTCAGAATTCTCGCCAATTGAGTACATTGATTTAACTTGGGGGAAATCCGCCAAATTTCAGAAAATTGAAATCTTCGCATTTAGTACATCGGAGTAACGATGAATAAAACACATTATAGTTGATAATTTAAAAAATGCGGCTGTATTAAGGGATTCCACTTTTCAAATAAATGCCTGGCGGTCGAACCATGTAGCATTTTGATTGCTGCTAAGGCAATGCTTCGAATGATTCCCTGAAAAGCTCTTGCAAAATGGCGTATGCTGGCACTTTGGCGAGGCTTAGATTTGAAACTGGATTTTACTTGAGACCGGTATATACGTATAATAAGACTGGTTATAGATAAAAATGAATGTTGGTATGTGTGTAGGAGGTTGAAAAACTCCAGCACCGTTTCACCGATCACCATGGATTAAAGTTAGGCGATACAAGTCATTTATTTGAGTTTAAAACATTTGAACATCATGGATTCTGTCAACCAGATGTAACAGCATCTGATAAGGGGAAAATATTTAGTATGTATGGGCAGCTCTCGGTAATTTGGAAGATTTGTTAACACAAATGCGAAGGAAATGAAATGGACGCTGTTATGTTCACTAAATGGCATGTTAAAAATAGAAAATGAAATTTATTACTCTTGACGCCATTTTACACATGCGTTTAAAATTGCATTGGTAAGTTAAACGCTAACAAGATTTGACAAAAATAAAAATTACAATATAATCACGCTTGCTCGATCGCGGAACATGGATCCAGATAGGAATATACAAATCATTTAAGAAACTGAAATTTTACAGAGACAAGCAGATAAATCTTTAGCCAAAATATATTTAATATTTATTTATTTATTAATTTTCCATTTGTATTTGTTAGTTCAACAATATTCATTCCGTGCGAAGAACGGGTACTTGAGCTAGTAGTTGTATATTTGTGTTCTCTCTTCTTAAATGTTTCCAAGAGATATTCATGGTCATGTCTAATTTGTAGTGTTTCAATCTACCCTTGTTTCACGAGCTCAGTTTTGTACTTAGCTATTCATTGTCAAATAAGTGCTTAGCTTCCTTATTCAATTTTGTTGTATCATTTTTGTGTGATAATGCGATCAAGTTTAAGAGCATATTTAATGAAGATTTGAAAACCCTCTGTTTTACGATATCATTGCCGCCTACAGGTATGCGCTAGTGTGGACAAATTCTCAGCTTTGTAAGATGTAGTATTAAATTTCTGTGCAATCTATAAAAGTCTACTGTCTATAAACGATTTACTGAACGTTTCATTTTAATTATATGTCTATTAGTTTATGCAGTGTTTCGATGCATATCAACATTCAAACTTTCACATTATGTAAGTTCATTTAAACTTTTCATATGAAATTGATATACAAAATTTCAATTTCTACACACACACGGGTTTTTCATTTGTACCTAAAAGTCTTGTAAATGCTACATGCAGTGTTCTCGGTGATGTATGTTTTTTTTCAATGCTTCTCTAATATACATTATTATTGATAAGTTTTTTTAAACAGAAGAACGATTCCGAAATTCAGTTTAAATAATCACTGACAGTAGACTTTAATGTATTGAACGTGTTTTGGGAGATGTTACCCAGTAAATTGCAAAAAAATATATACTTACATACAAACGTCACGCAGAAATTTATCAAAATGGTTTCCAGGATGGTCTTAACGAATATTTTTTCGAAATCTGAATACCGCTGTTTTCTTTCCCGATTAATATCAACCTTAATTAAGTTAATCTTTTACTTCGTAGTACAGGGAGTAATAGACGTTTTTTCCATATTTACCAATCCACTTTCGCGGTGAAATTAGAGAAGCTTTTAAACATGCCAGCTGTACTAACAACAGCATTCTATAACTCGACAAAGAATTAAGAGTTGCAATAAAGTATCCGTTCACGAAGCAGGGAAAGGTACAGACGCATCTAATAAGAGATGTCTAAGGGAAAATTACAACCACAAGAAAAACTGCCTTATATTGGCATATGGCCTGGGTTCTATTAGATCAGGTGGTTTATTTAGAAAGCAATTTTCCTTATTAAGGTCACATTTTCAGAACAGACAATGATTTCCCCCCCTGAAATGTGAGCCAATGTACATCAGAGTACATCGGATGATAATGCCCTTTTAATCAACTTTTATCGCCAAAAGCTTGATCAAAAATGATTGGCCTGAAAATGATAACATTTTATGAACAACAAATGAAATACTACGTGCGTCTAGGTACTTAGTTAAAGTCAGCGGTACCATCATTAGGAGATAAAATTCTGTTTTAATGAAGCAAAATACTATAAGCGTACACGAATTACGCTGCCAAGTTTATAAAGATTTTTCATTTATTTATACAATATAATGCATGCTCTAAAAATTGTCGATTTAAACTTATTTATGAATGAACGTCAATAATAAAATTCAACTTCGATGGTCTAAAGAAATCTATTAAGACGCACCTTCACTAATCAATATATTTCTTAAGAACTGCAATTTTAAATGCGTTTAAAAATGTTAAAGATAAAGTAAGAATAAATTTATTCTCCTATTTTACATGCAATCTATTACACTATTGAAGTGTTAAACTTTAAGCATAAGTTAGCACTTATCATTCCCTTATTTAAATAATGATTTTTTTTCTCTTTCTATTTTTTACAGAGCCTAATTAGAAAACGTAAGTGCGTAATTCTTCAAAAAATGCCAGAAGAACTAAATGTAAGTAAAGCATGAAATAAAATACTTAAGTACTTTGCAAATGACAATTTCAGGTCGTAAAGTTAAAAATTAAACTCATTTATAAAGGTCTGTTAGGTTATAAAAGTGTGAAAAAATCGTTAATTTTTTTTCTCCTAACCAAAGTACTTGCTTATTCAAGCTTAATCTGCATGTTAAAGTGCTTTAAAGTAAGTAGGCCGTTAAGTGCGGTCAGATGATTACAGTATAAATAAAGATTAAAACCCATCTGCTTTAAAGTGTGCAGATTAATAAGGGCTTCAGGAGAAACTGGCTGATTAAATAAGTTCAAATAAATAATGGACGGTATTAAGAGAATTATTGTAGAGTACTAAAATATCTAGATTTAATTTACAAAGTATCTAATAATGAAATGTTCATTATTGATAATGATATCAAACTAACCAATAAATTAACGATATTAGTAAAATTCCAGTGTTATTAACTTTTATTGGTAAATTTAATATTGAAGAAAAATATGTAAATTGCCGTATGCTTTTAAATTAGATGTCATTTAATGATAAGACATTTCACATTGATGATGCAATGTTAATTTTACTGATACATTTGGAAAAAAGAATGTAAAATTCTTGAGAAAATTTTGCTCACAAACAGAAAATTATTAATTATTAACAATTTAAGTAGATTAATAAGGGCGTGCGTGTACATTAAAACTAAAACAATTTTATTTTCTAAAAAAATAATTACCATTACTGTGGCGAGACTATATACATATTATACCACCGTGCTATTAATTCATACACAGATGAATGAACATACACATATATATTGCACTGATCGATTATTTTTTGTCTTTGCGTATTTAAGCAAAATTCAATTGTGAATCTTTTATTTGCAATGTAACCATATTTTTTAAGCATTACAAAAGAATTCGAATTAGAAATGCATGATGAGAAAACATTGCTTACATTCTCCATTGAAATGTAATGAAACTAAAATGGAAGTGGGGGGGGGGGTACGAAAATAAGTATAAAGTGAGAAATTGTTTTCAAAGTGTCTCTAAAAACTCTTAATTGCAAAAAATAACGTAGAAACATACGCCGAAACGCAAGTCAACCATTTTGCGTAAATATTGAAAACGACAGAGGTTTTCATTTATAATAATTCAACTTAATATGCCTATTTATTTATTTAAATATTAATGTTTCTCAAGTTTGCTTACTTGAGTAGATACAATTGCACAATGGTAATGGTGTGGTTTTATTGCCACTTCATGTTTACAACATGACATAGCTATTATTGTAATTAAATAAGAGATTGAATAAATTAATAAGAATTCTGAAAATAATTTGCAGTAATGGAGAACTATTGCCGTCTGTGCTTGAAAAATAGAAGTATTTGAACTTGTATAACAATTGAAGCTGCACGTTCCATAACAGCACAAGTCCACTTTTTGACACTATAAGAATTATCTATATCGTTTCAATCGTCTAACTGAGCTCTATCGTTTGACATTCAAAACAACATAAGTTACCATACCTTCCGCATGTAACTGACTTCTTGAGTCCACACAAGGTCCATGGATCTGTGTTGTTCTGGAAAGCAAACAGCGGACAAGCAGTTCTTCAGTTTAACTACCCGTCGTTGATTGCAGTTTCCATACAATAACTCACGTGTACACATACTGTGTACGATTTCGTCTGGGAAAGAAACTAGTAGAGCAGATATAGCAAGACGCACACAAAATACTCTAAAACGGAAGTTACTCTCATTAAAATTTAAATTTCACACCTTTAGTACGTAATCCGCTTGTTCATTTTCAATGTAACGGAACTTCATTTCACATAAGTTCTTTCTTATAGCAGTAAAAATTACAAAATTACTAGAATACAACTAGTAAAAAAAAAAAAAAAAAAAAAAACCCTCTCGAATACGAAATTTTAGTTTTAACCTTCTGAAGTGCAAGCATTTTCGTATTAATATAGACGACCCACTGGATAGACTTCCCAACGTTAAAAAAGTGCATCCGTTGCCATTTATTCATTTAACTACCAACAGCATGGCGATCGATCGAATCGCTCTTCTGGCAATCTCTCTGTGTCACACAACTTCTTTAGCTCTGTGGCGCTAGATGAGTAATTCGATCAATTCCCATGTTTGTAGTCAAATGGAACGATGGCAACGGCTGCACTTTTTTAGAGTTGGGACCATTTAACCATACATTTTTGTGACTAGCAGTGAAAGCGATGAAATAAGGTGGTTTCATGGAGCAACCACCGAGCGTCAAAGGGTTAACAGGCGTCTTTTATGATCAGTTATTTGTTTTCCAAGCGGTTTGTTTAGTAGAAACTAAGGATGGAGACGGAACAAAAAATAGTCTTCTGTCGGAAAACAGCTGCAAAACCTTGTCTCGTCTTGCAAAATCCCTACACAATAATAATAAAGACGTCTGTCTCGTCTCGCATGAAATCAGTAAGTCTGTATCGTCTAGTCTCGCATCCATCAATACGAGAAACTATCCCGCGCATTGCACTACATCTTAATTTAGACGTATTTGCTGACCAAATTTCTTTGAATGAAATAATTAATGTTTCTACAGACGAGTTTTCTTAGAAATGATATAACTTTGTTCAAGTGCAAAAAGTAAAAAGCTTCGAAAACATAATCTCTCTCTCCTTTTAATTTAGACAGTGATGCTTCATCAGACGCATAATTAAACTGTATTCAATAAATATTTAAATGAAAATGAGAAATGATTAAAAAAATTAGATGCCTTGTCACTGGAAAAACGATTTACAAGCAACACACACACGATTTAATTTAATCAATATGCTTTGTCTAGTTACCTTTCGAAACTGAAAAGTAAAAATAAAACCAGGAAGTCATTAAGAATCTCTCAAAATTTTGCAAGATTTATTTTGCACAAACAGGATTATAGAAAGTACGTAGGACTTTGATAAACATAACAAAATAAAACTCCAGCAAGTATTGACAACTGCAGAATATTCCTGACGTGTATTTATAATCTTTGCTCTTAAGTATTATTTTTGCACCTAAACAATAACACATGACGGGATTATAGCACTCGATAAGACCGTCTGACAGTTTTTTTCATATTTTGAAATGCTTTAGAATTCCTAGACACGTCTAGACAAGTTTTATATTTTAGTATTCGAAGGAAGCTGTTCCTTTTATTTTAACTTAAATTATTAAGATTAATCCTTCAGCAAATTTTCGATGATTATCTTTTATATAAATATTTAGTCTTAACGCCGAGTAAATTAATTTTTCGCAAGACACTGTGTATGTGCAAAGGAAAATTTAATTTGTAACTAAAATTAAACTTTATAAATGATTTTCATGCAAAATTAATATCCAAGTAATTTTAGTTGTGTGCACGAAAATCTAAAAATATATTAGATAAATTATATATATATATATATATCTTTTATATACTTCTTTCTATATATCATCTGCTTCAGCAATGATATATAGAAAGAAGTACGCGCAAATTTTTATTTTATCATGTTTAATTAAAGATTGTTTTATAAAGAATGAACCATTTTTTAAAATTCGAAAACAGATGTTTTGTTAAAAAAAGAAATAATAAAGACTTATAATGCTAATCAATGTATGAAGGTAATGACATTCATACTAAAATTTTAAAACACAAGTATTATCATAATTTTTGTTTTTACTTTCCGAACATGTACCATATAAGGAAAGTATTGTAATCATGAAAAAATTCAACTTCGAGATTTTGGTGTATTTACACGTTTTGAGGTCTTCTGAATTCATTTATGCTATTTTTACGAGATGTATGTATGTATGTGCGTGTGTGTGTGTGTATGTGTGAGTGAACACGATAGTTCCTAAACGGTACATTCGATTGAGCTCAAATTGGGTATATATTATATATAAGCCACCGTCACAAGACCGGTATTGATTTTGCTGTGTATAGGATTATTGTTTTTCTACAGGGCTACGACAAAGATTTCTTTTACATTATGGCGCATGGGGAGAAATTCTTGAAAGTGGGCTAGCGTTTAAGCGGCGCATTCAATTGAGCTTCAATTTGTATATATGTTTGAATTATTCATCGATTAAAGTTCATTTAAATGCTTGGTAATGATCTTAATCGTAAGTGTTCGGAAAGTCGAGTGGAGTCACTCCAGATTTTTCTATTTAGAGCGGTGTATACACCAAAATACGATGCATCAGAATACTACCAAATTAGCAAGAAACCAATGAAATCACGGAAGAGAAATTTTCGTGGAGAAGAATTAGTTCCAAAAATCACTATTGGATGGCGTTTTACGATGCTATAGTTGTTGATAAGCATATTCTTTCGCAATGCCATGGCAATGCAAAGGAAAAAAAAAACATCTGCTTTACAGCTTCTGTATTGTTTTTCCTGATAGAGAATGGTTGTTACTTAGCAAGATCTTACGTTACACGCGAAACTGTTTTACCAAAATGACGTTGCCTGTGGTTTGCTTCAATATCGGACCTTAGATGGAATTCAAAAAGGTCCAGTGGCAGTTATGGGGCTGAGAAAAAATACAGCAAAATTGATGAACGGATGGTGTTTTATGAAACGGAGTTGATGAACAGATGGTGGTTTATACACTGCAATCAGCAGCGAAACATTCAATTGTGAGGTTTCAGATGGAGGAATAATGGACACTTTGAACATTTTTAGCCCTAACTACACTACTAGGTCATTTTAAATTTGTAGTACTTTTTGGAATTTTCTGTTTTCTGCATATTAAAACATTGTAAAACGCCACATATGAATGATTTTTTAAACAATATTTTTTTCTTAAAGCAGAAATCTTAGTCTCTTGATCTCATTCTTGAGATCTTGAGCCATGTCCAAAATATCGCCAACTGTCGCCAAATTTGGCACCAACTTAAGTTTCTAAAACTGAACCTAGCTTGCTGAGAAATCGCCAAACCTTAATATTATTGAAATATAGTATATCAATATCAAATAAAATAAGTTTGAATGAAGTGCATCCACAAAACATGTTTAATTGAATAGATGTACAAAGCAGTTATGTAGTATCCACATCAAATATTTTATTTATGCTGTCTTTATTAAACTAGTAAGCGGTAACAAGCTTATTTATACAGCTAACTAAATGTATATTGTTTCGAAGATTAACTTTTACTTTCCAGATGATGTGCATGCTTTTTTAGTACTTTAACTTTCGCTTACATTATTACTTTTTTTCTCCCTCTTTTGCACTTTATCAGAGAAAACTAGTAATCCCGAAATTGCTTGGTTCCTTAATTACTAGGTACACAAAGAAACATTGTTTGTTTTCCTTTTCTGTATAATTCAACGATATTTCTTAGACTCTAAGTACAATGCAGCTTTTAATCCTCTGTATACTCCAAGAAAAGATAATAGAGCGAGTTAAATGGTTTTAATGTTTACATAAATCTTCATATTGTTTAGAGGTTTACTTTATGCCTTTGTTTAACTGAGAAAGTAGAACTGGAAGTCTCGCTGCTGAGAGAGAGAGAGAGAGAGAGAGAGAGAGAATGTGAATATTAAAAAAAAAAAAAAATTAATTGCACAACATTACATTACATGGTCAAATTCATTATGAAAAAAAAAAGAACGTTTCTGAAAAGAGTTTATTACGCAGTGAAGCCTGTGTTAATAAATAAGCATATAAAAATGCGTAAGAGTACCAGTACAAGATTTAAAATAGCAGATCAATTTCGGCATGTATGACATGCCGTCGCCAGTGCTAGAATATGAATGGTAAATACTTACTCCGCTTATATAGAAAAAAAAGGGGGTATTTACGAGGGCCAAAAGGGAAGGAAGGATTCAGAAGACGGTTGTATAAGGACCAATAGTAAAGCAGGAAATTAGGGCAACTGAGAACAGAGGAATTTCAAACATTCGGAAAAGGGGGGGGCAACGAAATCAATATAAACAAGACTATTTATATTTTGAGGATATTGAAAGCTTCAAGGAAATCTAATTCACTTGGGAAACGGAGCTTGCAAATGAGTTCAGCTGAACTAAAGTCGAAAACCTGTGTTAACCCACTAAACTCTTGAAAAATGGCGTAAGTGTGAAGCTGATTTCACTCCAGTTAAAGTGTTTTAACTCAGCACTCAATGCAAGTGAAACTAGTTTACAGTCATTTTTTGAAAAGCTGCAACAGTGAAGGTTCCCTTATTGTGCTCGGTGTTGTTTTCCGACGCTGATCTTCAGAAGTTTCGCAGAAGCCTGAGAAAGTGCAACTTCAGTGGCGGATTTAAGGAGAGCGGGGCCCTAGGCGTCAAATATATGCGGGCCCTTGATTCCTTATTTTATATCCCCCACTGAAATTTTATGAATAAATTCTCTTTCGTCCAGCTACCCCCCCCCCCCTCCCTCCTCTCAAATTTTATATACAAATAGACCAAGTTGTTAGTTTCATAAACAAATTAAGAAAAGTTTCCAATATAAGTAAATTTTATTTGAATGTTTATTCGAATGGGAATATATGGGTATTTAAAAAATAATTTACAAAATGCCCATTTCCGCATCTTTGTTACCATGAACTATAGTTTTGCTGTGAACTTAATTTTCGGTGCTAAAGCGTATAAAAATTATGCAATTTAATTTCATTTGGTTTTATGTTTTGCTAAAGTTTAATTTAAACAAGATTATTTACGGAGCCATTTAAATGTTTAAATATATCCTTCAAGCACAACATACATATTTTTTAGTTCACTATTTGCAGTTAAATGTTAAATTAATTTACTCCTACATTTTTCGGCAGCAAACTTATCAATTATAATTTCAAAATCTATTTTAGTTAACTCGTCACTTTCGATGTTCAAAATTCCAAAAAGATAAGTGTTCTTGCTAAAGAGAATTTCGCAAGTAATATTTTATACGTTTTAGCACCGAAAATGATCTTTCTCCTGAAGCATTGCTAATAGGTATTGTTAGAAATATTCTTAACAAAACCTCCACGTTAGGAAATGTCGACTGTAGGCCAAAATCAATAATTAATTTTAACACATCATTTGGTCCTGACACTTTTTCTTCTTTACAAAAATGTAAAAACTGCACGAGTTCGTGTTTTAGTACATCACAGTCAATGTCATTTCTGAAAGTTTGTGACAATCTTTTAATGCATTCTTCAATATCATTATGTTCTAAATTTACTTCAAAAAATAGTTTAAATGTCCCTAACATATCGTTGTATACATACGTTGTAACATAAAAAACATTGTATTGAAAATGTTCTTTTGCATTCATCGTGATTTCATTTTCTATATTTTCATCAAAATATTTATTTGCTTTCCTTTTTCGTGTCCTTCTAATTTTATATTCGTTTTGGCTCTCTTCTGAGTGCATCAATGATTATGCTTTTTCTTCTATGGATTCATAATTATTCCCCAGGATCTTCTATGAAGTCTTGGCATGATTTTAGTAGAGTGTGGGCTTTCATAATACTTAAGTTTATATTTTGCAAGTTTAAGCATGTGCAATTAATCCTGTTTAAAATAGGATGCCATATTGTGGTGTTAGAATTTTTGTTTCAAATTGACAAAGTTTGTCTTTTAATGCACTGGCCTCAATTTTACAAATAATTTTTTGAGTTTCATCCTCACTTATTCTTTTAAGAGCTTTATATATATTTTGATAGTTTGAAACGATTCCATTTATTGCTTCTGTTCTTGAAGACCATCTGGTATCGCATATTCTTTTTAAATGCTTTGATTTTTCTGAACTATCGACAGACTTTGTTAATATATTCCACCTCTGGTTAGATGACAAAAATATATACATAAATTTTGTACAAAACTGAAATACTGAATGGTTTCTGAGCATGATTCTGCAGCTGCATTTCCCAAAAGATTTAAAGTATGATGCGGGCAAGGTATAAATGTTGCGGATGGGGAATGGCCATCAATTTTAGCCTGAAGGCCGTTGTACTTACCCGACATATTGGGCAGCGTTATCGTAGGATTGACCTCTACAGTTTTTTATACCATTTTTTAGTTCACTTAGTTTTTTTAGAACAGCGTTTTCTAAAGTTTCAGCATAGTGTGATTCAATGAGAATAAATCCGAAAAAGCTCTCTTTAATGTTTCCCTTTTTTGTAACATATCTTATGATAAAACTTAGCTGGTCTACGACTTATGTCGGGAGTAGAATCTAAAATGAGAGAGAAATATACAGATTCTTGTACATTTTTTACAAATTCATCTATTAAATAAGATGCCATCAACCTCAAAAATTCTTCAAATATTCCATGGGACAAATAATTTGTTTTGCCACTGCCAACATTCTTATATTTATCCATGTGAACTTTTAGAAATTCGCCATACTCAGCAAGATACTCCAAACAACTAAGGCAGTTCAGAAAAATTAAAATTTTTAAGTTCATATTTAGTTTATTAGAAAAAAGAATTTAAACTATATGGTCACGCGTTACATAATGTGCTTTATAAAAGTTTGTTTGTTTTGTGTGATTATGGCAACTCTACGCTAAAGCGATCTGCCAAGGATGGAGGTGCCTTGGTAGTAGGACTTTCTAAGGGGTTCTAACGCGTATTCACGTTACATCTGGTGAAAACCTATCAAAAAACCGTGAGATCGACAGCAGCGCGATGGGACCTGAACCCGGGGCCTTCACATTCGGCCGTCTACCATGTTCAGTGACATAATCACTGTGCCATCGTGAGGCGTGCTGTATAAAAGATTTCAAAACGCTTTAAAAAACGACATACATTTTGACACTTTAGGTCAAATAGCTCTTTGGTTGGAGACCTAAAAATTAATATTGCATCCAAACTTTCAGAATTCTCAAATATCGAAACTTATAATTTAAACAAATTATCCAAGTTAATAATTAATAACAATAAAAACTTTGAAAATTGAGTTTCATCATAAGATATGCACAACACACAAGCAAGAATCATTATTATCTACAATATCGACTACGAATTATTTGATTGTGGTTTAGATCAAATTATTAATGATATAATAATAATTACTTGTATTTAAAATTTATCATAATAGCACGACACCAATTTGCTTTGACACAGAATATATTTAAAATTTACAAATTAATATAATTAGGAGTGATTATGTACATGTATATATATATTTTTTTTTTTTTTTTCCTGCATACACACAAGGCTGTATGCAGAAAAAAAAATCGGGGGCGGGGTGGAGACATGTAGCGCAAAATATTTTCGCCTATAACTGATTTTTAGAGTCCACGCAAATAAAAAACTACCCATCCATTGACAAAGATTTCGGGGATGGAGGGGATCACGGCTTTGTATATATATACATACGTATAGCAGAAATAAAAGAAACTAATGAATAGAACATACCACCCAATGTCAGTATGCTGTACTATAGCTGCAATAAAATTCATGTAGGCTGAAGGTCCCAGGTTCAAGCCTACCACGCGGCTGTCGATTCAACGGCATGGAGTTTTAGTCGACTTTACTCAGATGTAACGTAAATACGTGTTAGAGCCTTTTGAAATGTCCTCAGACCAAGGCAACCCTTCACCCGCCCTCCAAACCAATAAACAGATAATCCCTCGTCTAGGCTTGCCACAGCACAAAACTTAAAATTACTATTTAATAGTTCTGAATACTTCTGAAGCTGTGATTTTTCAAGATATTAACAACAAAAATTTCTTATTTAATTTTATAACCAATAGCGATTTTTTTGAAATTTTTCAAAATATGAACCTCAGAGTTTGCATAAATTAAAAGTGGAAATGACAGTGACAGTAAAATATCTTGCGTGACTAATATTTTCCTTTTTTATAGTTCTTGAAATAATTATAGCATTACTAATTTTTAAATACCCATTCATAGTTTAAAACAAGTCACAATGAGCGGCATAGCAAAAGAGGCTGCGGGGCCTGGTCCGCCCCGGGTGCCAAGCTGAAAACAAATGTATCGGTAAAGACCGAACACCGAAAATTAGAAAAAATGGGGCAGCAGATTGCCGGAACTTAAAGAAAACACGGCGGCAATTTAAAAGACTGCACTAGGCGCCAATAATCTTTGCTATGCCGGTGGTTGCAATATTAAATAACATTTGAGAGCATTTACAATTTTTAATAAAATGTAACATATCTTATCTTTGAGGGTTCACTTGCACTGCAACTAAGTACTATATCGGATCTTCTAAATACAAATTGAGAAAAACACAACACAAAATTTAAAAAACAAAACACCTTAACAAATTTGGCAGAGTGGTAGTAGCACACAGCACTTTGAATCGGAGTGATTGACTAAAGGCCCCTTCAGTGATCCAGAGACATGTCGCGGGCCGCTAGCAGTAGGGTGCCAATAGCGGAACCAATTCTTCAATAGTGTAACCATTTCCTTTAAAAAGGTGGTGATACTCCGGTATTAAACCAACAAAAGATAATTGGGGACCGTGAATAATATTGCGATTTCGCACATCCCCCATCTGTTGTTCGGTAGAGGACACCCCAAGTGTCGCCGCCAGTCGCAGCTTCCTAACCATGCCAAACTTCCCCGTTCAAATACATTGTAGCCGCGACATGTCTCTGGATCACTGAAGGGGCCTTAAATGAAAACCTGGATGAGAAAAGCAATGGACATATGCGCTGCACACAAAGCTATAGTACTTACCATATCCATGACTCAAATTACCGTGTTTACGAAACCAATACAGCGCTGTGGGAGTTTATGGGTCGTCGAATTTCAATCGATGCATTGAAGGGGATTTGGCGGTCTTAAAAAGAGACATCCCTGATTACGACAGTTTTCTCACTGTATTGAATGCAACTATCTCTTTGTTGGGTTTGGGTGGTCCAATATTCGCCCCTCTTTTCCACTGGACAGCTATATGGCCCAGAGGCTGGGCAGCAGGGAAGAAACAGAATGAACTGTTCAAGGGATGTGAAATCTGATTCCTTCTTATCAAATTTGTACCTCGCAACCTATTGCTTCACTTTTGCGCTTATAGAACATTTCGACGGAACCCTCCTCTCTGCGATCGGTCGCCGTCTTGCGTGACAGCTTGGGGTTCTCGTAATGTATTTCAATGGGAAAAACCCGATTTTCAACATTCAAAAAAAGTATTAAATTTAATTTTTTGGATGATTGTAATAGATGTAATTTGTTAATTGGACCTTCAACTTTTGTGTCCCAGGTGGCGTTTAATATTTTAAAAAGCTTAACATATAATATTTTAATGATATTTCAAGCGACTTTTTCCGCTGGTAGTGCGTTCGGAAAGACAACATTATGTACGGGAATGAACACAACGTTTGTTTTAAGATTCGGCAGGTTATTCGGATTACTGTTTGTTTACAAATATCGTTGTGCATGCGAAATTTTCTTACGTTGTGAGATTTATGCAAGAATAAAGTTTTGTTTTTGAATTATAATTCATCGGATATTCTGTATGCCCTAGAAAACATCAAATTCCATTAATATTTATATTAAAGAAGTGTTTATTTAAATTGCTATTCATTGCAATGATATATTCAGATTGTTTTTTTTTCTTTTATAAAAAATAAATGTACTACTTGTTATTATTTATCATAGTGTTCTTTTAAATATGTAAATGCCTGTAAAATAAGACCAGTTATCCCATTAATAAAAAAGTGTAACATATGCATCGCATAACATATTTGTACACGTAATTAATCTAATACGTATGAATATGAATTAAAAAAATAATCCAATAAATCAACTAAATTAAAGACGTAGACCAATTAATGTAATCTTTACTTAGTTGCATAATTATTTAAATTGACAGTAAACATGAGTGTAAAATGTAAATTTATAATTCCATAAAGCTTCTGCCTTTTTATTATAAGATGGGAAACATTTCTGTTTCGCTATGTTAGCTCATAAAACTGTACTAAACAATTCTTCAATTACATTTTTGAATTTTGTTTCAAGTTAGAATCAGAACAGAAATCAAAAGCTGGAACTCTGACCCTGTATTTCTTTTTTCTGGGTGAATTTTTACATATTAGGCAAAACCCAGCAAAGCTCATGAATACTTTGCTCCGAAGCCCAACACTAGTATACATTAATTCATAAATTTTCCCCTTTTCAAGCACAAACTGATTTTAGCAGACACGACAAATCATATTCGCTTCACCTCGACCAGATTTGAGAGTCCTGAGACCACCAGAATTTGGGTGTTTTCTGTATAATGTTTATATTTCTTCCTGCTAATTTCCGACTATTCAATTTTATATCACTGTTCTGTGAAATAATGATTATATGGGAAAATCTTTAAATTATTGTTATTTTAATTAAATGTGCTACCAACCCCATATTACAGGGGTTTGCAGTTCGCTACTGAGTATTAACATAAGAATATTAAGGCTCCGGCACCTTTTTTTGCTAGAAATTGCCCCTAGCCCTGGAGCAATTAAATGTTTTCTCATTGAAAAATTTCTTTCATTAATTTCCAAAAAGATACACGTTTTGTACATAACCCGCATACAAAAATATCCCCAATAGGTAAAATGTGCTCCATATTCTGATGAGGTGATGCACAAAATTTGAGAATTATACCCTGAAAAGTGTCAAAGGTATGAAGATAATGAGTACTGACTTAAACTAATTTTCAGTAGCTCTTGAAAGGAAAAAAATCACAATCACATTTTAAGGGTCATACAGATATTATGAAAGAATATTTTACATTCGAATTCAAGTATAGACCCCAGTCACCTTTGTTTATAGATATCCCTTAAGACGTTATATGATGAAAGGCTGAAATTTTGTACATCACCTCATTTGTGCATGGGGTACATTTTATTTTCTAGGAATTTTTTTGTAAGGTAGTTCTAAGAAATTTTAAAAAGTGTAACTCTGTGAAAATTAACAAGAGGCATTTTCTCTTAACATAGTCTTTTTTTTTTAAACCTTATTTTAAACATTTATTCAATTCACACTGCCTAATTATCTTTAATAGATAAAGAATTAAAGCATGTTATCATTTTCTAGGGGCACTGTACGTGTGTGTGTGTCTATACAATTTATAAACACTAATATTTTTACTTGTATGACGTACAAAGAAATAATGTGATCGCAAAAAGAATTCGGTATCCAGACTTTGACTACCTCTAAATTTACTGAGTTTTTGCTTGACATCTCATTGTACACATGTATGTATGTTCATATAAATTCATGTACAAGCATTCTGACTGACAGCTAGACCATTTTTATCAGTGTTTCCTGGCGCCTGTACGCAGTAGCGGATTCAGGGGAGGGGCTTGGGGGCTTCAGCCCCCCAAAAGAGATTGCTAGAGAGTAACATTCTGCTTCATTATGCACTTTGAATATGTAAAGTGATCTTTTTTAATCACTTAGCCCCTCCCAAACAAATGTAAAAATCCTTTTTACATTTGTTTAGACTAAAATTTTGCTTTATTGTATATTTTCTTTGGGTGAAATAAGCTTTTATCAAAATTTAGCCCCTCCCAAAAGAGAATTTCTGGATCCGCCACTGCCTGTACGTATGTGTGTATGTAGGTAACTCACATATCTTAAAAAGTATGAGTCGTACAATGTTGAAATTTTATATTTAGGATTGTTGTAACATCTACATCCATACATTATGCTTTATGGGCAGAAATTCATTAAAGTGTAATTTAGAGATATTAAGTTATTTCAAATGAATCAAAAGTGATATATGTTGTTAAGGATTACAAAATGAATCTTGCCATCAAAAATGGTATCTTTATCATTTACAGTTCTACAGGAGCACTCAGAAAAATTCCAACAAATTACAGCCAATGGCAGTTTTAGAAACATTCATTCACTTCAAGCAGAATAACATCTTACCATATGGTTGGATAATGGTCCGGTGACGTTCAGCCACCTCACTCAAAAACTGCATTAAAAGTCACCAAACGTGGCAACTTCTGGTGTATATATTTAATTTGCATATCTCAAGAACTATTAGTCGTAGATTGCTGAGATTTTATATATAAGATTGTTGTAACATCTAGTTGTACACCTAGATTTTTTATTCCAATCTACTGGAGAGTTTATTTACAGGACCACCCAAAAGAATTTTGGTACTTGCATGTATCCTTGTAGTCTGCCAAGATGAGCGATTTTTCGCTTCGATAAATCCAGGTTGCAGGAAATCATGATGATTCCGAATACAATTGGCTAGGGGCGTAGCCAAGGGGGGGGGTTATGGGGGTCATAACCCCCCCCTTGAAACAAATAAATTTGAAACAAACAAAACTTGAAACAAATAAAATTCCCCATGGGGAATTTTTCGCCATACAAAATGTATATTCTTCACTACATTATCACACACGCGTATACATATATATGAGTTTTAATAGTCGTAACCCCCCCCCCCCCAATAAAAAATTTCTGGCTACGCCCCTGCAATTGGCTACAGTTTGCCAGCACATTTTCCGAAAAAATAATTTGGCACGAATGTCTATCAGGATAATATGCAACTACCAGAATTCCAATACATTAATGTCTATAGACATCTTCAAATAGTGACGTAGCCAGAAAGTTTTCATGGGAGGGGTTACTATTGTAACTCACATATATGTATACATGTGTGTGGTGATGGAGTGAAGAATGTACATTTTGTATTGCAAAAATTTCAGGGTGTGTGTGTTGTGATTCCTTATTCCCCCCCCCCCTCCTCCCCTGGCTACGCCACAGTCTTCAATATATTATGTCTGTAGTCGTTCATTGTTTGGTCCATGCCAGAATCTCGCTATTTGTCATCCACCGTGTTGAGTTTTGCCAAAATATCGCTAATTTAACACCAAAAATAACTATGCATTTTGCATGACTCTAAAACTTTTAGCTGTAGAATGTTGAAATTTTGTATTTAGAACTGTTGTAACATCTAACTGTGCTTTTGATTGCTGTGGACTGAGTAATTTATTTACAGGGTCACCCAAAAGACTTAAAATATATTAAGGGTCTATAGATACCTTCATTTCATTAAAAATCTGTGATGAATAACTGTTTCAGCTGTGACTGAAATCTCGCTATCGCAAGCTTATTGGCTTTTGTCAAAATATTGCCCAATTAAGTGAAACAAATCTTTAAAATTGAACTCAGCTTGGCGGTAAACTTTAGAATTGCAGTATTTTGTCTCTTTCAAATGAAATAAGTTTAGATGAAGTGCCCCGAAAATATTTCTGGTTTAATAGAGGTACAAGGAAGTCATATGGTGTCCATATCAGATTTATTAGTTCAATGATTTGATTAAAAAAAACAATCATAATAAAAGGAGTAGTATATAGAGTTTTACAGTTATATTCTTCCATGATGATTGTATGTAAGAGATTTTTTTTCAACATCGTAAATTACAGTGTTACTTGAAAATATGTTTTCACATAATTTACACAGGAACCAGACTACATGCAAGCGATAGATATTAAAAAAATCAGATGTCAGTCAGCCAATGTAAATTACTTGAGAAGTTATTTACAAAAAAATTGAAAGAAAAAAAAGCATCATATTTGACTGCATAAAATGATTTAGGTTCTTGAATCTAAACAGCAGGTAAGAACAGTATTCATAGAAAAATTGCTACTGGCGTATTATCCCGGCACTAAAACAAGACAGGCGATTTCTCGCCAAGATAAATGCCAATCACATGAAATTATTAATGGTTTCAAATACGATTGGCAACAGTTTCCAGCACATTTGATGAAAAAATACTTTGTCGGAAATGACCACTGCAATAATACGTAAGTATCAAAAAATCAAAAAATCTTCAGAATAATTTCTAATCCTAATATCAGCTCCACGCACAACAGAGTGGAAATAGTTTTAGGTAAAAGAATAAGGGTTTATTTTAACGAAGTACAGTTTAACCATTTAATCATCTGTCCATGGATACGAGAACAACAACAGTATAACCTTGATTTCACGAAGTAAAAGAAACAACAGAAAGAATTGAGATAAGAAGGTGAAATAAAAGAAGGTGTCAGTTTAATAGAAAAAACACATTTATTCAAGATATTTAAATTCCACTCCATACCTAATTTAGAATACTGCAAAAGAATAAAAAGGCTGGTAGCCAAGTTTAGTGATTTTGAAAAAGTAGATTCTATTGTGTTTTTTTTATTTTTATTTATTTATTTATTTTTTTTTTTTAGCATAAGTAACAATAAGTTATCATACATTAACACATCACATGCCAGTTTCAACATAAGAAACTTCCTGTTTTATTTATTATTATTATTATTTTAATAAACCAACTACTGGTACAAAACTAGTTCTGTAAACAATATATAAATTGACTTTTTAATCAAAATATGTTTTAAAAAAATAATTAACAAACCAATTCTTTCATGTTTTCTATCGATTTATTCTAATGCATTTTATATGCACACTAGCTGAAGTACCCGTTCTTCACACGGGAATGAATGGACTTTTTGATATTACGATTTGTGGTGATTACTATTCATTGTAATAAACAGATATAGCAAAATGGATATCGCGTTATATTGTGTCCAATAATCATGCATACCGAATTGCAAGGCAATCGTTTGTACGGTGCAGAAGGCCATACGGCGTAGCGCAATCTAGTGGCGAGTTTTTGCAAAACGGATACGGCGAAAATATTCTTCGCATTCAGATATCGATGTATACGAATTTTCATGACTATCGGCTGGACAGTCCTGAAGTTCATGTGTTGACGCGACATCTAGTGGCAAGTTATAAGAAAATGGATAGCGCCAAACTCTTCCTCGTGTTAAAATATATATGTATACCTATTTTCATAGCGATCATTTGTACAGTCAAGAAGTGATACACTGCAGGGCCATCTAGTGGTAAATTAAAGTAATGATTTGCTACAGCGCCGTCAAGTGGCGAGTTATAACAAAATGGATAACGCCAAAATATTCTCATTGTTCAAATAGCTATGTATACTGATTTTCATAGCGACCGTTTGAATGGTCAAGAATTTGGCCTGCTGCAGCATCATCTAGTGGCGAGTTAAAATAATAATGCATTGCAGTGTCATCTAGTGGTGAGTAACATCAAAAGGAACGCAGTTAGAATATATTCTTCGTGCTCAAATGTGTAAGTATAAAAAATTTTATGCCGATCGGTCGAACGGTATAGAAGTTGATGCTTTGCAGCGCCATTTAGCGGCAAGTTACAGCAAAATGGATAGTGAAAAATATTCTCCGTGTTCTAATATTCGCGTGTACCAAATTTCATCGAAATCGGTTGGACGATATTCGCATAGCAAACGGCTAAACGGAATAGAATTCGACGTTCTGATGCGCCACCTAGTGAAAAGTTAGAGGAAAACGGATAGCATAAAAACCTTCTCCAAGATAAAAGACTTAGGTGAACCAAATTTCATGGTGATCAGTGAAACGGTGCTGGAGTTTTTCAACCTCACAAACACATACCAACATTCATTTTTATCTATAACCAGTGTTATTATATATACCAGTCTCAAATAAAATCCAGTTTCAAATCTAAGCCTCGCCAAAGTTCCAACATACGCCATTTTGCAAGAGTTTTTTTCAGGGAATCATTCGAAGCATTGACTTAGCAGCAATCGATATGGGAAATGGTTCGACCTCCAAAGAGTAGCACGCATTTATTTGAAAATTGGAATCCCTTAATACAGCCGATTTTTTTTTTTAATTATCAACTATAATGTGTTTTATTCATCGTTACTCCGATCTACTAAATGAGAAGATTTCAATTTTCTGAAATTTGACGGAATTCCCCCAACTTAAATCAATGTACTCAATTGGCGAGAATTCTGAAGTTAGATCGCTTGAAATCCCTTAATAACTGCATTATTTCTTTACGGATCGTTAAAATTTAACGCTGTATTCTAATAAAACCTTTGCACTTGTTTTTAAAAATCTATTTACTTAAGCTCTCAATAAATTGCGCCAAGCCGAAAACTGTGCAAACCGCTAGAACTCACTTACTCAAAATCGATATTTCAGCCATTTTATTTTTTCGCCAAACTAAAAAAATTTACACATTAGCCTCGGAAATCTTCAATTCTTATTGTTTTGCGTGTAAAACATTACATTCCTGCTCTGATTTCCCATTCACACGATATTATAATTAAAAAAAAAATAACCTTACGAATATAAACTAACAAAAAAAATTCATTATTATTCTTTTATTTTTGAGAATTTAAAACATTTTATTCGGCAAAATCGCCACACATGGCAACCACGATCCTTATTTCACACTTTTTTCACTACAGGGGTTACAATTACGGAAAGCTTTTTGCGTGAAGAGCATAAAAAATCTCTTAAATTCCGGGAACGGGTGGACTTTCAAAGTTTTAAAGTGGACTACGATTTATTCTATATTATTTTACATATCTGTGCTAAATTTCAGGCCGATAGGTCCATTTTTGTGGATTTGTATACGAATCAAATCCACAAACAAACAAACAGACAGAATTTCATTTTATTTATAAGATTTAATAACAGAATCCACACCAGAAAGTGTTATCCATAGAAAGCATGCACTAAAATTCATGTCAATCTAAGGATAAACCTATCTAGTCATAGTTATATCTTCAAATTATCCATATATTTAAAAATCATGAAAAAATATCAGAATCCTAAACTAGAAACAATATCTAATTTTGCAATTAGAGTTTAATTAGTTGCTGACAGCTTTAAAATTTCTTCCATATTTCTAAATAAATAATGTACATTCTTTCGTGCACAGTCGTGGATTGCTGTCTAAACTGAAACGCCTGTTGCTTGCTATTCTGCAGTTTGTTTACATTCTTCACAGTGGGGCTGCGTTCGTAATCCGAAAACCCAATGAACCTCCTCAGATTACACGTAGTTTATACGGATTACTGAGATTGCTAAATAATACATTTAGGTAAAGAAATAGCATGCGCAGAACAATGCGCGAAGCTGTCACTCAGCTGACGTGAGAGATACGTCACGTCGAAATGCTCTATTTAGTTTTTCCGAGAAGAATCTTCAGGCGGTCGGGCTCCCCCCTTCCCCAAGAAATAAGCGCCAAACGAAGATTTTTAAAGGGAAATTTGCTTTGCGTCTTTGAAATTTTTTGTGAAGTATTTTTTACTTTTCTGACATTACATAAATTAACGATAAATATTGGTAAACAAGTTGAAAAACGCGGGGCCCTTACGAGCGCGGGGCCTAAGGCGTACGCCTATTACGCCTAATGGGAAATCCGCCACTGTGCAACTTTCAGAAAAACATTCAAAGCTGCTAATCACAACATTTTCGAACAGAAGGAATGTTTTCAATTATCGATTGCGTCATTTCATTGATGGAAGTGAACAGGTTAAACCTGGCTTCAGAATTAAAAAATAAAAGAAACATATACATCTTCATGGAAAATTTTTGCTCAGGCTACTGAGTTCAGGCTGTCTTAACAATATAAGGAACAATAAATTTGGATAAAAGCAGCTATAATTAAGAATGGCCTATCTATGCTGCTTTAAAAAATTCTGTATGACATCATGTGAAATTTTGCTCACAAAAATGTAGATGAATTATAGTGAAAAAACTATACGTTAATATGACCATAATTTTAAACGTCAGATGCTCAAAACGTTAAAAGGAATTAGAGGAAGCTGAAAGATTTTTCGTTGAAAATTGATGACAGTTCAATAAAGTTTACATTAAATGGACTAGGGATTCACGGAATCATATATTATTTTAGTTTAACTCTTTCAGGGGTGGAGTCAGTTTCAGTATATCACCTTAGAACAATTCTTTTTTTTTTATAAGAATTACTTTTATTCTTTGTTAGACAGAACGCTTTTAGACCTGTTAGTAGTAAAAAGAGTGATGAACAGTGAAACTTATAATTAGTAGTTTTAAAAGTGTTATTTATTTATTTTACTGTAAGAAGTGTAAAAAGATCACACAGTGGTGCTGACATGACCCCTGAAAGGGTTCTAAGGTAATTCCCCTTTAATAAACTGTTAAAACCTAAAGAAATTCTATTGCATTTACGTAAGCATCTGTAGAAAAAGTAGTCTGCAGCTGAAGTTGAGTCGGGAGCTACAGCTCTGCAGAAAAGAAGATTTTTTTTTTTTCAATGGTATACAATTTAAAATTGATTTTAATGGTTCTGACATGTGACATAAATAAAGGAAGTTGTAAACTGTATATGTTTTTCTTGCGTAGTGCCGAGGAGGTTAGTCCTAGATCCAAAATGTTAATGTATGGTTTCACCAGGACAGGTCTTGACACTTATGGCAACTACTTTTCCGAAATCCGAATTTGAGACATCGTTAATAATTACCTTTCGAAACTGAGCCGATTTTGGCGATATTTCCTATATTTGGTGAGAAATCGCTAAACTTTAATGTTATCCAAAGGAATTTTAAAGATTCAAAACCCGCTCTTTCATTAACCATCCCAGACAGCACATAAGCTTAAATCAAGCTTGACATTTATTTGAATTTGACGTATTAATACAAGCTTGACAGTTCAATTCATTTTAAGCTTGCAGCAAGCTTGGAGAAGTCATTTGAACTGTGAAGCTTGAATACAACTTGATTACTGCTTGATTTGGAAAGCCACATCCACATAACAAATAATTTATCATCAGTCATAAATGTACTTGACCATAGAATTAAAGAAAAAGATACTATATTTCCAAATATGGAAATTCTTCAAAATAAAATACAATTATACTACGAAATTAGTTTCAAAATCAGTCGTTTGTCTCGATTTTGGCCAGTATTGCCCAACATGAGTGTCGCGATATTGAAAGTTTTAAAACGTGTGCTACTTTTAAGTTTATATTATGATTATTTCCCTATTTGTAGAGTCTGTAAATCACGCATAGCATTATTTTAATTTTTATTCATCCCATGGAAAAATGAAAGAAACAGATCAGCATCGGGCACTGATCGATCTCGGCAGAAAACGGCGTGACAACCATAACAGTCACTTCAAACTTTAGTCATGCCAGCGCGCGGCTGTTTGGCGGAATGGTTAGGAGGTTAGGACTTAGGACGCTGGCTTCCCAACCTTTAGGTCCCGAGTTCGATCCCAGCTGCGGACGCTTGATGGAAACAGATTAAATTAACTTGAAATTTCATCATAGAGGGGAAAAATAAAGTATGTGGGGCGTGTTCGCCGACCGGCGCCCCGTGTATTTAAGAAAATTTTTTTTAGGAACATTTTTTAAGCTTGAAATTAAGCTTGCTATGTCAAGCTTAATGCAAGCTGGGCAAGTGTAAACTTGAACAGTTGATTCAAGCTTGCATTAAGCTTACACGCTTGAAATTTTCAAGCTTAATTCAAGTTTATTGACTTGATAAATCAAGCTTGCTGCAAGTTTGATGTGCTGTCTGGGATGCTTGATGTACCTGGCAATTTAGAGTTGGTCTGACGACGGTCACGTGCTAAATGACAAATTTTGCCAGATTTGATAAATTTTGTTGATAATTAGTTTTCAAAAGTGAACCGAGGTTGGCGATGTTTCCTATATTTCGTGAGAAATTGCCAAACTTTAAAGTTATTCAAAAGGAATTTTATAACTCGCATTCAAATTAACTGATTTACATGCAATAAAAAGCCTACTTGACTGTTTTATCTGCAGGATATTTGCTTTAGACTAAATTAAACCTTTAAAGTACGGGTATCTCTTTACCTCGACCTAAAAAAATGAATTATAATGTCAATTTAAGATGATAACTATGCTTCAAATATTTAGTGTGTGTGTGTGTGTGAGATTTAGAGTTCAAGAATATTTAAAATTTTTTCTGAATGTCTGATAAAAGTTTCAGTGATTTTTAAATGTTTTTTTAAAGCGAAAATGCTATTCTGGTGCAAAGAACAAGCACTCACCTAGTTGCAAATAAGATTGAAAAGACTAGTTGTAGAGTTAAAGTGGTTGTAAAGTTATAAAGCTAAGTAAGCAATAAATTAGAAAATGAAATCCAAAATTCGATCATATACATCTAGTAAATAAGAAAATTGGCTGTTGAACATGAAACAGTTTTTAGTTTAGAGGTTCCGAAAAACAGAATAGTCGAAGAAAACGTCGTAATGAAGTGATTTAGAAAGCATAAATTCAGAAATCATTTCGAGATAAAATGCTGGAAAAATGCACGAAAAGTATTAACCTTCTGACATTTAAGAGCGATGGGAAATGTAATTGGATCTACAGTCTAAGTCAAATTTTACAGCTTGAGTTTAAAATATGCAGATACACTAGAGAATTCATTCTGAAGTTTGAAATGACATGGAAATTTCTGATTTGTTGATCCGATTAGCAAAGTCAGCCGCGAAACAAATTACGTTTCCAAGTGGAAATTACATAACGAATCTGTTTGTTGAACGGAAAATCCCAAAAATAGGGCGAAACTCGCACTCAATTTTCAGTTACGATAGTCTGGTATTTTTCAAAACGAGGTTATTTAAAATATGCAACCATTTGAGTAAAGATAAAACAACCAAAAACTAATAAAGAATACTTAGTTATCTGACAAGACAAACGGTAATATCATTGGCATATTGGAATTCAGACAGAAAATTACAACCCAGAAGTAAACTCTAGCAAGTATGTAAAGTTACACTGCTCAGTAAAAACTCATATTTACGTTATGGCGTAATCTGGCCGAAATCAGCTGTGTTAGGAACAGCCGTTATAGGGCATCAAATCTTTTGCTTGTTTAGTTACAACAAAGGAAATCAGTTGGACATCATATGATTGGACTGAGGCAGCATTTTTCTACGAATTTCGAGCTCGAGTTGGTGATGGTAGCTAGATGGCATCGTCCACTTCAGGAATTTGATATCTATATTAGGAAAAAAATAATTGTTAACTTTTGTGATAACATGAATGCGCATCTGAAGTCTATCGGGATGCTACTGGAACAGGTGAGAAATTTTATTGTAATTGCCATTAACATATTCTAATTTCACGACAAGTGGTGCAAATTTTTAGAGACTAGATTGTAATGTCATTCTTTTCTGTGATTCTGCAGAGCAAATCTTCATATCGTTTTAAGAAAGAAATCGGCCACAATAAGTGACAATAACATTAATCAGTTTCTCTGAATAAAATTATATTTAAGACAGTTAGGTGGAGATAGAAACTCAGACAAAATGTGGAAATCATTAAATATGATCAATAATTATGTAAAATTCCAGTAAGATGTATTACAACAGCATCAGTATAGCACTGAAGATTATCTAAGTATGTGTGTGTTTCGAAGTATTTTAATAAATATTAAATTTTATTTTATTTTTCTCGATTTTAGAAATATCATTAGATTCTATCCCATGAGATGGCCACAATTTTAAAAGATTCAAAACCCTGAAAGAAAAGAAAAGAAAAAACAGCTGAAATCAAACTTTAAAAGATTTTAATTGGATTTAGTCTACTGTAAAAAATTAAAAAAAATTCTGCAAAGTACAGGAAAAACTGAATTTAATGCTTAAAAGTCGAAGTTTCTATTCAAATCCTTGCAAATTTCCTTCCTTGTTCTCTAGCAGAACAAGGAAATGCTTAATCCCATTACATAGTAATATAAGGGCGATGTGGGGCCATATAATCTAATGCATTATCATTCATGGCTTTTGTTGTTCTGCTGAAACGACCAAGACATTAAAAGCCGCCATACTTACTCGATGCTCAGGAGAACACTGTAAATGGTGAAATCGAGGACAAAGAAATAAGGAAAAAAGCCATTCCTTTGTCTGCCAAGGTAATTAATGAAAGATATTCTTGATTAATTAGTTCCTTTCGAAATTCGCTGTAGCAGCTAAAAAGGGAAATACGATAAGAGTCGTGCTGAAGCTCAGATTTGTTGTACTATATATATTCGTATTCATTACAAATTGAGATAGGATAATACTCGAGTTGAATAAATCTAGTCTTAGTGAGAATGGTTCTTATTTTGTGAAACGGATATGACGTAATATAATTTCTGACTCGCTTAACTAAATGATAGGATTCAATTAAAGATGTAGGTTTCATCGCACAAGATGCGAATCACATTACGAGTTTTAAATAAAAAATATCTGTTTCTGGTGCATAACAGTGTGGGACCATGATGAAATTTTCGTTTCCCTGATATCTCACATATAGTTAATATTTTCATGATTATAATATGTTTGAAAATTCAGGTAATTTCGACTGAATAGGAGAAATTAAAGTGCCGTGCCGCGAATATTTTTGTAATTTTACCCTATGAACGGCAAAGATATACACAATAGTTTTTTCACTGACTTCCCAGATTTCTCTGCATCTGTTAAAATATTTTTACAATAAATTATTCTTTAAAATTAGGAACTAAATTACCAACATTCAGAAAGGATTTTATCTGAAGTATAGTTGCTTTTGTCCAAAATTTAATATTTATATTAGTGCAAAAGAGTAAAACTTAGTAGCTAAGTTTTTTTTTCTATGGATTATGGCAAATTTTCATTTCTAATCTTGAACCAGTTTCATCAGGTTAAAAAATACCCAACGGGGAAGATTCCTTGATGTTTCTTGCATTGCTTCTATCTTGGGTCTTTGAACGAAGGGTCGAAACATTAAAACAGTCAGAAGTATAAAGGCCTTATTACACGAAAGAATTTTCGTGCGATTTGGTTGCTGCAACCAGTTGAAGAAACCTCTTTCCTGGAAATTTCCCTCGGTTACCTAGGGAACAGTCAACTGTAACTTTTTCGTTCAGAGGCGCAAAAATTGCAGGTTGCTGGAAATCCAGCCAATAGTAGTGCTTCATATTCCTACGTCACAACACAAGATGACGGAAGAGTCAGCGTCAGCCATACCGTTCGCAGTGAAAGGGATGAGCGTGTGCGAAAACAAAATGTCCGTGAAATGGAATATAGACATGTAATTGATTTGATTGAAGAAAAGAAAAATAAATATCGATCCGATCCGAAGATACACGAGGTATAAGCAACCAACGATATGCTTTTTATAATTACATGCTCTAGCAACCGCCAATTCGGTGAATCTCTGACGTTTGTGAACACAGCAGGGTTTGTTTACTATGGCAACCCTGCGTGCTCATTTGGGCTCCCTGAATTGCGGGAATGAATTGCAGCAACTGGTTTCTGCAACCGAAATTGCTCTAAATTTTGTCCGTGTAATAAGGCCTTAAGTCTATGAGGGATTTAATCGAGATAAGACTGGAGGTTGAAGTCTTCTCTAAACTTTTTCATTTGAGCTTATACGTTCCCCCCACTTTTTAATTTCAGGAGAGGCACTCTCAAGACTCTTTTTAACGCATTGAATTTTTCATGTAGTGATTCTGCGCCGGAATGGTTGCTTCGTTTGGATCTGCGTTAGTGAAATCTAAATAATGAGCACTTATCTAAGGCGATATGATGAACCCCGCTATTTTGATGAACGTAGTTACTATCAAATCGTTCCTCCATCGAAGGGATCGAAAACGGGAATACCTGAGCTGGCGAGGGGCTCTGTGCAAATCTAAAAGAATCAATGTGAATTTGGCATTGGTTATTGACGATCGTAGATGGAAAAAGTAGAATTTTTCTTAAGGCTGTTGGGGTGGGCCGCCATTTTGGATTTACTAGCTCCATGTTAACCTAACGGGAATTTTTTTTCTCAACGCAATAGTATACTTTCACTCACGCTTATGGGCCGTGCATGCTTTAAATAGGGAAAATCATAAACGGCGTTTTTAAATGCTTTTTTTTAAAGGATAGCATTAAAATAGAATACAATGCTTGCATTATTTAAAAATAAAGCTGTTATTAAAAGAGCTGTGTTAAATAATAGGAAAAAATTTTGATTGATGGTTATTGGATGGCGGAGTACAGGCCCCTCTAGCGATCGACACTGGATACACTTTCCAACATAATTTAAAGAAAAATAGATGCAACGCATAGATTATGGTATATTTTCCAACGAAGCAAAAACGATGAATAGGACCGACGCATGGATAACGAAGCACTTTCCAACATAATGTAGCAGGGAAGACAAATAGGTCCTACTCGAGGATCATGATTAATCTTCCATCATGATAAATCAAGAAAGACGAATGTGGCCCACTCGTAGATTATAATGACTTTTCCAACATAATAAAGAAAGGAAGACAAATAGAACCCCCGCATGTATTGGAAAGCTCTCAGCTACCCACATGCTACCTCAACTATGCTAAGAAACAAACTACTGCAAAGTTCTGCAAAGAAAATTGATTTTATTTATTGTTAGTTTAATTTCTGCTAACTATAAAGTGTAAATATTATTGTTATGACGGAAACAATTTGGCTGCTCCGACCTAATTACTTTCAGCAAGTATAATCTTAGAAATATACTTGCTTCTTACTGTTCAAAGAACAATTACATCAGCTAGTTATTTTAATAAAAAATTGCTGTTATAACAACGCACACTATCCTTTCTAAAACATATTTCATAATCTCGGGGCTACTAATAATTACACATAATATAAACATCACAAAACAAATATTTATTTAGGTAGTCGCGCGCGTTACAATTAACATTCTCTTAGAACATCAACAACAACCTCTTTCTTTCTCTGCAACTAGTGTTGCCAACGAGACAACAGAAAAGAATGAAAGGGGGAAAAAGTTTAGAGTTTTTGGTGGGGTTACATGCTTCCCCTCAAGCTGTATAAGTCGTCCTCGGCATACAGCTTGCCTTCCTTGATGGCTGTTTCCTTGTTGGGGCAGACCGTTGTTTATTTGGTCGGTTCTGCAGGGCTGGAACCTTCTTTTTGGGGCGGCCTCTGCCTCGCAGGGGATTCACAGGAGTAGCCTCCGGTCCTACATAGGGGGTCAAACATGAAACATGGTAAGGACCTATGGGAGTAGAATCATCATTAGCAGTTAGTGTATAAGAGACTGGTGATCTCTGTGATGAAATAGTGTACGGGTCATCACGCCTTGGCATGAACTTTGATGTTCTATTCTTTTTGGCCTCACTATGAGGGTAAACTTTCACCCATACTTTATCACCTATTTTTAAGGGGGGTGCCTTTCTGAGTTTTTTTATCCGCTTGTTGTTTGTGTTGGTCTTGATGGGTCTCCATGCTTTCCAGGACCTGTTTGCTAAACTTGGCAAATTTTTTTAAGTAGGGCGTGATTTCAGGGACGAAATTATCATTCTTTATGACACTCCTAAAATCATGGGTAACATCGTCGATTGTTCTTGGCTCACGCCCGAACATAAGGTATGCTGCAGTTTGACCGGTAGAACTGCATTTTGCAGAATTAAGGGCGAATCTGATGACTGGCAACTTCTCACACCAAGTTGTGTGATCGTTACCAACTAGCATAGACAGCCGGGGCTTAAGATCTCTGTTTTTTCTTTCCACGAGGTTAGCTTGTGGCATAAGTTAGTGCGAACAGTTCCACCTATTTGGTTGTACAGTCTTCTACTATGAACACCCATCTTTTATCGTTGCTTTTCGGCAACGGTCCAAATAGATCTATAGAAAGAGTTTCAAATCGTTGATTGTAGATCGGGGTTTGCAACAGTCCAGATGGCTTTTGGTTGCTAGATTTATAACGACAACATTCCGGACAGTTCTTTATATATTCAGTAATGTATCTCCGCATACCAGTCCAATAGTACCGCTTTGAAATTCTGTCATACGTTCCCTCAATTCCGTAATGGCCTGCGGACGGAGCATCATGATGTTATTTTAGTACTCTTTCTCTTTCTTGACGCGGCGCCACTAACTGGGCTTCTTCTGTATCAACGTCGGGAGTATACCTATATAAAACACCTTAATTCTCTTTCACTCCAATTTGCCCAATCTTCATCTTTATCGACCCGTTCTAAAGATTCGATAATTTTCTTAACATTTTCATCTTTTAACTGTTCTTCCCGAATTTCTTTAACGCTTCGAGTAGGAAGATCAATAGTAATAGAACAAATTTCACAGGTTTCTTCTTTATGCTGGCAAAATGGTCTGGACAACATGTCTGCAACAACGTTCTTTTTACCAGGCACATATTCTATGTTCAGGTTGAACGCCTGTACTTGTAAAGCCCATCGCGCAAGGCGACCTGTAGGAGATTTCAATTTCATCAACCATCTAAGGGGTTGATGGTCGGTTACTACAGTGACTTCTTGTCCGTCAATATATGCACAAAACTTATTCAAGGCCCATACAACGGCTAAAGCCTCTTTTTCAGTAGTGGAGTAATTTCTTTCTGCTTTTGTGAGTAACCTGCTTGCATACTCAATAGGGCGTTCGTCTGCATCAGTACCTTGTAACAAAACCGCACCGAGGGCATAGTTACTAGCATCTGTCTTAAGGATATACGATTTTGTTGGGTCATTCTGAGCAAGTATCGGTGGACTTGTCAAAAGATTCTTTAATGTTTCAAAAGCTGATTGCTGGTTTTCTTTCCATTCCTAGAACGCTTCTTTCTTTGTCAAATTCAAGGTAAGGCAAATAAAGTTATGAGGAACTTACGCCCTTCAATTTCAATTTCGACTTTGGCCTTACAAACGTCTGTTTCCTGCGGGATTCCGTCAGCGAGAATTACTTTCATAGTAGTAACCTCAAATTCTGTTCCTCGTTCTCTCAAAAGGCGATATAATGTTTCCCCAGCTATAGTGTGACTGGCTCCCGTGTCAGCACACATAATTCCGTTTATTCCATTAATTTTAACACTCAAAAGAGTTGATTGGGGTTCATCAATAGACAGTGTCTGAAGACGAATAGCTCTGAATTCGACTGATTCTTTTTTTAGGAGGGGGAGAGCAGTTGGGGCACTTGGCCTTGATGAACCCTAGATTCCCACAGCCGTAACAACTAACGATCTTCATTTTTTACTCTATTCCTTGATGCTGCATTTTTAGGACTGTTTTTATTATGCTTATAATTATCTCGCTGATGAAATCTGGGAGGCTCCCTACTCGCACGTTTAATTTTAATCTGTCTAGCTTCCTCATATAAATCTAATTTGTCAACAGGTTCCAAGGGATTGTTCCATTCACTCCAGTGATCCAAAAAATGTTCTTTATACTCTGGAGGGGCCAAAAGAAGGCCCCTCCTTTTCAGTTTAACAGTTCCTGAACCTAAACAACAGTGAACCTAACAGTGAACCTAAACAGTTCTTTTTAATTTGATCCGACAGAATTAAGTCTTTTAGCTCATCGAAAGTAGAAACTTTTAGCTCTTTAAGCCAACCATCGAAATAATTTTGTAAATCGAAATAAAAATTTCTCCAGGTGCTTTCTGGATCTTTACGGTGTGTGGCAAACATTTGCCGAAATTTCTCAGCACTTAATTTAAAACGCCTCAATAGAATTTCTTTATCATAATTTTGGGCATCATCAGCCGATTCTTTCGCAATTAGTTTGGCAATATCAGTTGGAAAAAGGCCAACAAGGTAGACTACCCACTATGAAGAAGGCACTTTTAAAAAAGTCAACTGTTTCTCAAGTAAGTCTAAAAATAAACTCATGTCGGATGTTTTAGGGTCAAAATTAGGGAGTAATTTGCTTAATTCTAACTTAGGCATGTCTACGTCTACGGAAGATAACACGGCTGTCGAATCTGTACTATTGGAAATAGTACTAATACTAGATTGTATTTTGAGTTTCTCTAATTCAAACAATCCTCATTTTCCTTCTCTCTCGCAGCACGTTGTTCGATCTCTTTCCTATCATTTATTATGCGGTTCAGACACTCTTTCGTAAATTCCGCGTCATACGTTGGGCTTTTAACTATCGCATCCTTTATTTCGAGTATTTTAAAATTTTCCCCAATAGTGACATCTAATGCCTCCGCTAGTTCAATTAAGTCCTGTTTCTTCCCTTTTGCTAGGAATGGCATATTAAAATGAGAACGTGACAGTTTTTTCCCACAAAAATTTACCCGTAAAACTTATAGGGTTAAATTAAAATGGGTTCAAACATATGTTATTTAAT